>CM056584.1:56580704-57180704 GCA_029721435.1 Gymnothorax reevesii | reverse complement strand
GCCTCAAACCCCCCTTTTTAAAAAAATTAAAAAAATGTTCAGAGTATTCCATCACATCATGGCAGTAAAGCCACAGTCACACCTTGCTGAATGGCATTAATGGACGTCCGACAGATGGAAACTTTGCGTAAGAAGGTTATCTGATGTGAAAGTTGTCTTCGTTGCTGCTTGAGCCTCAAAATGCATAAAACATTCTGCCAAAGTAAACGGACCTTGCCTCACATTGAACGCATTTGTCGAACAAGAATCGGAGAAGAAACGCAGGCGAACAGAAACAAGCGTTTGCTCTCCGTCGGACATTGGTCAACACCACCCACCAACATGTGAGTGCTGCTTAAGCACAAGGGTAACATGCTCATTTCATCAGGGACCTTATTTTCGCCGACTTGGGAAAGCGCCGCTGATTTTTCGCATTGACACTGCACTTCTGTGGACCAGGCTGAGAGGGTCCCTGCCTCAGGCCTCACACTGTGCTCACACCGGTACCCCTGTCCGCAGGTGAGCGCCGGAGTGCGTTAGCAGCGACCCGCGCCGGACTGGGGGCCGTTTCCTGAGCGAACCTCAGCCTTTTGTCTACCATGTTTAGGTCTCTGCTCAGCTGAGGGACAAACGTTCTGACAGCAGCTCTTCTCTGTGCGTTAAACAGTGATAGGGTCATGACTGTAATCCTGCTTACGACTCGCGCACTCCCGCCTGCGATTGTAGGATCCCGCCAGCAGATATCCTGGCTTCCTCTGCCCACTGTACCCCACTCTCAGCTACGGTCTCACCCAGTAATTTGATCATAATGTTGCCATGGCAATGTGATTTGTTTACCGAGAGTGGAACTCGCATGAATCCAAAGTGATGTCAGCCTACGCTTCCCTGCTATGCATCGCTCATTTTTATTGGCCCTGCGCCGCGGACCGGCACCAAACGGCGGCGTCCGGCCTGCCTGTCCCATGGCACAGTGCCAGTAGAAAATGGACGATGGCTTGAAAAAAGCAGACTACAGCCCCCCTCGGTTAGATGGCCAGCGCATCGATCGGCGGCTGGATTATGTTCTCACCAGAGTCCCTTCAGCAATCGATCACCTGCAGCGGGATAAACCGCCCCTGCTCCCTGGCTGGGTTAATGACTCGTAAGCAGGAACACTGGGTAAAGCACTGTTGCATTGTGGAACTGCCAGACTGTGGGCTTAGAAGCCCCCAAGTTACTAGTGTGGGGTAGTGAGTTCTGTGCTTGTGGTTATGTGCTAAAAACATGTTTCTGGTTGGAGAAGAACTACTACCGGTGTCCTGTATTGTGGTTACCTTGGAAACAGCCATTCAAATTGCATGTGGTGGTATCATTGGCTTGTGTATGAGATCCATTTACTTAGAGCCCTCGTGATTGGAGCCTGGAGAAGAGAGGTGGGACTTTGGGGATTTGTTTGGGTCGGAAGAGCTAGTGTGACCCCTGACCCCTGTGACTGGAGAGAGCGCATGCTGTCCTGATTCAGACGAGCTCTGCTGTGTTTCATACGTGTAACAAAAAACATAAACCCACCACACAAAAACCTCCGACGCTCTCTTAACAACCGCTGTAATTACACCAGCTGCTGCTCTTACAGTGCAAATGCGGGCGATGCAGCGTCGACACGAGCAAGACGACGTGTCAATGATGGAATGAAGCCAGGGAGGAATGTGTGAGGGAAACGTGAAATGAGTGTTTATCAGAGAGGGGTGGGGGGGCTGTCATGCCCTGCTGTTGGGGATTAGCCTCTCCTTCGGCCCCTGCCCGCGGCCCCTGGGGCAGCCCTGCGGCTCCTTGGGGAGATTCCATCCGCCAGTGCCATTAAACACAGAGCAGAGCCCCAGAAAGCCCCGCAGTCTCCCTCACACTGTCCCGTTTGTGTCCCGACATCCCTCAGAGTGTGCGGTATTTTTAGCTCGCTGGCATTTATTAAATGGACCACTTTCTTCTTCTTCTGCATTTTATTGCCTTGTGGCGCGGTTCTGCTGCTGGGGGGTTAGAATGAGAGATACAGCCTCAGTGTGACCTGCAAATTCCCTGGGACACCATCACTGGCACATAAATAACCCACCTCAGGGACATCATTTACACTCATTCAGTTTCTCTCTCTCCCTCTCTCCCTCCCTCCCTCCCTCCAGGTGGCTCGATGGCCCGAAGAGGAAGAGAAAGAACAGCCAATGTTCGGTGAAGAGCATGTCCGGTGAGCGGCCTTTTGTCTGTCACTGGGGCTCTGTGGGTGTGTGTGCGAGTGTGAGAGAGCGTGTCTGTGAATTTGTGTGTCTCTGGGGCTCTGTGGGTGTGTGTGCGAGTGTGAGAGAGCGTGTCTGTGAATTTGTGTGTCACTGGGGCTCTGTGGGTGTGTGTGCGAGTGTGAGAGAGTGTGTCTGTGAATCTGTGTGTCACTGGGGCTCTGTGGGTGTGTGTGCGAGTGTGAGAGAGTGTGTCTGTGAATTTGTGTGTCACTGGGGCTCTGTGGGTGTGTGTGCGAGTGTGAGAGAGCGTGTCTGTGAATTTGTGTGTCTCTGGGGCTCTGTGGGTGTGTGTGCAAGTGTGAGAGAGTGTGTCTGTGAATTTGTGTGTCACTGGGGCTCTGTGGGTGTGTGTGCGAGTGTGAGAGAGCGTGTCTGTGAATCTGTGTGTCACTGGGGCTCTTTGGGTGTGTGTGCGAGTGTGAGAGAGTGTGTCTGTGAATTTGTGTGTCACTGGGGCTCTGTGGGTGTGTGTGCGAGTGTGAGAGAGCGTGTCTGTGAATTTGTGTGTCACTGGGGCTCTGTGGGTGTGTGTGCGAGTGTGAGAGAGTGTGTCTGTGAATTTGTGTGTCACTGGGGCTCCGTGGGTGTGTGTGTGAGTGTGAGAGAGTGTGTCTGTGAATTTGTGTGTCACTGGGGCTCTGTGGGTGTGTGTGCGAGTGTGAGAGAGCGTGTCTGTGAATATGGGTTCACTGGGGCTCTGTGGGTGTGTGTGTTCGAGTGTGAGAGAGTGTGTATGTGAATTTGTGTGTCACTGGGGCTCTGTGGGTGTGTGTGCGAGTGTGAGAGAGCGTGTCTGTGAATTTGTGTGTCACTGGGGTTCTGTGGGTGTGTGTGCGAGTGTGAGAGAGCGTGTCTGTGAATTTGTGTGTCACTGGGGCTCTGTGGGTGTGTGTGTGAGTGTGAGAGAGCGTGTCTGTGAATTTGTGTGTCACTGGGGCTCTGTGGGTGTGTGCGAGTGTGAGAGAGCGTGTCTGTGAATTTGTGTGTCACTGGGGCTCTGTGGGTGTGTGTGCGAGTGTGAGAGAGTGTGTCTGAATTTGTGTGTCACTGGGGCTCTGTGGGTGTGTGTGCGAGTGTGAGAGAGCGTGTCTGTGAATTTGTGTGTCACTGGGGCTCTGTGGGTGTGTGTGCGAGTGTGAGAGAGTGTGTCTGTGAATTTGTGTGTCACTGGGGCTCTCTTGGTGTGTGTGCGAGTGTGAGAGAGTGTGTATGTGAATATGAGTTTGTACTTTGTATCGCTACACTTTTGAGAATCAAGTTTTGAGAAATCACATAATGTGAGAGGACATTTGGGGTTGTGAGGACATTTTGTGTGGTCCTCACAGATGATCACGGAGAGGAGGTCAGGGTTACAGTTGGGTTAAGATAAGGTTAGAGTGGGGCATCCTGTGGTTCCAGTGAGGGTGTATGGGAAAGGCTTTACTGATGGCCGATCAGTACAGAATCAATGTAAGTCAATACAGTGTGCTCACAATGTGTGTGCGTGTGTGTGTGCGTGTGCGTGTGTGTGTGTGGGTGTGTGTGCGTGTGTGTGCGTGCGTGTGTTAAGGGCTCAAGTTGCTCTATATCTCAGCAGTGCTCTGTCATCAGTGTGTCTGGAACACCACCACTGTCAAGTTTAACTTGAAGTCCTTTATCTCATAATCTCAACTTCTCATATTCAGCGCGTCACCTCTCTAAAATCTGTGTAATCAGGCTGGATTGAGCTGTGCAATGCGCTGATTTTTCTGTGGTGCAGAATTTGTGTAATCAGGTTGGATTACACTGTGTAATGCGCTGATTTCTGTGACGCAGGCCCTGTGTAGTCAGGCTGAATTGAGCTGTTTAATAAGCTTTAGGTTAACAGTTATTTGCAGCTGGTCTCCATGAAAGAGGTCCAGATTAATTCACTGTTAGACAGCGGTGCCTGGGGTCCTTAATTGAGCAACAAGTCCAGCTTAATCAATTAAGATGGATGGCTTTAATTCAATATTCGCTGCAGTTTTTCAAGTTGGGCCAAAGTAACAACATAGAGCGCAAATGCGTCTCGCAAACAACTTGAAATATTTTCTCAAGAAATTACCTCTTCATGACAGTAATTAATTAAGTGGTAATGCATTCAATTACCGTTGTTCCAAAATAAATGAAGGTTCTTTTGCACAGAATCTGTGGCCCATTGGGGGCTCCTGGACCTGTAGATGTCAGTTTTACAGCAGCTGGAAGTCTGTGTGATTTAACATTAGTGTAACTGAGAGATTTAGCATTCGCATCGACTGAGCGGTTAAGCGTTGTTGTAAATGGGCTAATTTTTCTTTAGCTTTAACCCCTTTGCGCAGAAGCCAAATTTTGCTATTTATGGGTTACCCAATTTAATGCTGTATAATTCAAGATTTAAGCTTCATAAAGATGAGGCTTTACTCCGAAAAGACACTTACAGCATTTAAAATTACTTTGTACTGTATTTCAGTTTTTTTCATGATTTTGGTAGAGAAAATGGGCTGCAAACATAAAAAATCTTCATGGGAATTCACCATTGAAATTGCAAAAAAATAATAATAATAATACTGAGAATTGAAAAACTGCTGGGGCTTAAATTTATAAATTTCTTGGGTCATAAACTCCTTCACCACAAGTAGAATTCATCTTCAACATTACATTCTAGATGACCTTCATTCTGTTAGCCAAATTACACAGCTATCCAAGTGGCTCCCCAAACTCTGAGATGGTGCACTGTCAAATCATCAAAAACACAAATTTAACACAAATATAGTGTTGAGGCATGAAATTTAGTATGAACTAATGATTTAGTTTCTGGTTGAGTTTAGCATGAATTTAACAATATAAGTGCAGCTGAACATCAGTGGTCACCAGTAACCTCTCCAAACACAAAACATGCCTTTTCTCCATAATAAAGTTTTGAGTTTTGTCCATTTTGTCCCCCAAGCCAGCACACACAGTCATTAAATGAACTGCTGATTAAACGGTCAGGATATTCACTCTGCAATAAAACCAGCAGTTCCTACTTCCGATCTCACAAACTCATTTCAACACTCACAAGGAACAAGTACAACTCACTAACGCAGTAATATCTGAATTCTGAAATGAACCTTATATTAACAGAATAGACATTCCGCTTTCAGGGAAGATCAAACAATATATTGCCTACCTGGATTCAACAGAACGGTGCAATGAACGTACCAGAGGGTCCACCCAAATTCATGGGCAGTTCACGTTTTAAACAGAAAAAAAACCTTGGCATTCGACTTTGTACTCATTCCAAAAAAAAAACAAAAGTAGCAGCCTAACCTTTTTCATGAATCCCTCCTCCAGAGACCGATGTATCCAGCAGAATGAATCCTCCGGTCCTGTTTCATTCAAAATAATTTCCATTGACCATATCCTTATCTCATTTAAATACTGTAAATGTAACTCAACACTTCAAGGCCAGTTTTGTGAGCCTTTTTTCTATAAATCGCGTCTATTTCAGTCGCATTATTTGCGCAACGTAGACAGGACACAACCGAGCTTGCTGCTACGCATAGGCTTGTATGTTCTGTGTTTGTCCAATCAATGTGTTTCACTTACTGTAGAACGTTTAAACACTCGGGAATTGGGTAAGAAACAAGCCAATCAATACATTGTTACCGGGCAAGTTTCACGTGAGCGTGAACTATAACTGTGCAGTTACGCAGAAGCCTGAGTGTATAATTGAGTGATTGGCTATCAACACCAGTACTCGGGTGGATATAAGGAATTTGTCGATGAAGGAATCTACACGTAAATCCACGGTAAGGAACTATGCATTTTTTGAAAGAGATGATTGTAATTGACAGTAGAATGTGAGAGAATCAATACCATGTCAAATTTGTTCCTTCAGAAAACAGATTTTTCTGAATCACTAATTGGAAAACTGTTTGCTAACTGTAGCTAAAGTGGTTGCTACACAGGACAACGATTTTTTCTGTCGCAATAGATCATTTTTTTTAACTGCTGGATCGATACTATGGGCAAGGATATTGACCAGTTTGCATATCAGGCTTAGCTGAGGAGTTTAATTAATGCAACTCTTGAAAAACAGGGAGTGGAGTGAACTTCCCCATATTCAAAACCACGTTCAAGGTCTGCTTGCTTGTTAATATTCAATAACTGATCCAGGGCTGCTATCTAGTGGTCGAGTACAGTAACTGCGTGCTTAAATTTGCAGTTCCATAGACGCAAGCATCTACACTACCTGACAAAAGTATTAGGACGTCACTATTTATGTGTGATTTTCTTACAGTGCAGTTGAAAATAGTGAATGTATCATATTTGGAAATAGTTGTTTATTCAAATAAAAATACAGACCCCATTTTGGATACACCAAACTGAATTATTCTAAGTCTTGACCCTCCTTTTATAGAGAATCAAAATCACCCCATGTGCCACACCTGATCATATGATTGAACTAATAGTAGCCGTGGTCTTCCATTATAACAAAGACACAATTCCAGACTTGTTAATTTGAAGATTACCTTCTTGCAAGCACTATTTATTATAATATCTCTTATTTATTACAGACCCAAAGTGAGAGTTTTTTATGCAGAGAAAAAATATGCCAATTTGTATATCTGTAGCATCCCCAAATGTTCAAATAATGTTCTGTGATGTTTACATGTACATTTTAGGACACCACTAAATTCCTACAACGCTCACATGTGAAATATAGCACGTACATCAAAGGTTGAGTGAGAATGAGGATCGTCCTAATACTTTTGTCAGGTAGTGTACATCTGCAGAAAGGGGTTAAATTGAGTGATTCCACATTAGTGTAGACTGCATTAACACAGTCTGCATGGCGTAGCATGTGCGCGGACATTGTGATTTAGCATTAGCGCAGTCTGGGTGATATACGATCAACACATTCTGAGTGGTTTACCATTAGCACAGTTTGAGTTTTTAGCTTCGGTGCAGTTTGAGTGATGTAGCTTCAGCGAAGTCTGAATGTTTTAGCATTAGTGCAGTGTGAATGGTTTAGCATTAGCGCAGTCTGAATGGTTTAGCATTAGTGCGTCTGAATGGTTTAGCATTAGTGCAGTGTGAATGGTTTAGCATTAGCGCAATCTGAATGGTTTAGCATTAGCGCAGCCTGAATGGTGTGGCATTTGCGCAGTCTAAATGGTTTAGCATTAGCGCAGTCTGAATGGTTTAGCATTTGTGCAGTGTGAATGGTTTTGCATTAGCGCAGTCTGAATGGTTTAGCATTTGCGCAGTCTGAATGGTTTAGCATTTGCGCAGTCTATATGGTTTAGCATTAGCACAGTCTGAATGGTTTAACATTTGTGCAGTTTGAATAGTTTAGCATTTGCGCAGTCTGAATGGTTTAGCATTTGCTCACTTTGAATGGTTTAGAATTAGTATGTCTGAATGGTTCAGCATTTGCACAGTCTGAATGGTTTAGCTTCAGTGCAGTCTGAATGGTTTAGCATTAGCGCAGTCTGAATAGTTTAGCATTTGCACAGTCTGAATAGTTTAGCTTCAGTGCAGTCTGAATGGTTTAGCATTAGCGCAGTCTGGAGGTTTAGCATTAGCGCTGACTGAATGGTTTAGCATCAGGCATCTCCAATCATTTACGCCCCGCGGGTGTGCTCTGTTTGTTCCGCTGAGGGTGATCAGATGTAGTTTCCTGTGCTCACAGGCAGGAGGGGGTGTTCGGAGACCCCAGATTTAGCTGCAGTTCCGTAAATCAGCATGATGTGTGTGTGTGTGTGTGTGTGTGTGTGTGTGTGTGTGTGTGTCTGCTTTGGGCTGCTGGCTGCTCTGTTTTAAGGATGCACCTGTCACGTCACACACAGCCTGTTGATGCAGTGATTTCAGCCAATTATTTTAAACACAATTAATGTTTGAGGCAAATTAACACCTCGGCTTCCTCTGGGACTGCCGCTAGCCCCTTAGCGCACTTCACCCAAACCCCAAATTTGATTAGCCGAAGCGGCACAGTGTGGTGAGCTCTGGTGCTGAGGAGTTACTTTACCTCTGCTGATCAGAGTCTAAATCAGCTGGGTCTCTCTAACATGAGGGAGAGAGAGAGCCAGTTACTACGCTTCATTTGAGTAAGTGCGCTGTAAGTGCGGAAGTATGTAAGAGTGTAACTGTGTGTAAGTATATAAGAGTGTAAGAGTATAAGTATGTAAGGGTGTAAGTGTATAAGTATGTAAGGGTGTAATTGTGTAAGTATATAAGAGTGTAAGTGTAAGTATGTGAGAGTGTAAGTGTATAAGTATGTAAGGGTGTAATTGTGTAAGTATATAAGAGTGTAAGTGCATAAGTATATGAGAGTGTAAGCATTTAAGTATGTAAGGGTGTAAGTGCGTAAGTATATTAGAGTGTAAGTGTACAAGTATATAAGGGGGTAAGTGTGCAAGTATGTGAGAGTGTAAGTGTTTAAGTATTTAAGGGTGTGAGAGTGACTCACTGGCTCCTCTGTAATGCTGGTGTACTTCTCTCCTCTCTGTTACAGGGTACATCCCCAGCTACCTGGAGAAGGATGAACCCTGTGTTGTGTGTGGAGACAAGGCCACTGGCTACCACTACCGCTGTATCACCTGCGAGGGGTGCAAGGTACAAACACACATACACACACACACATACACACACACTTGCACATATAGATACAAACAAACTCACACACACAAACACACATTAACCAAACACACATGCGCGCACACACACTTGTGAACACGCACACACACGCACATGCAGCCACACGGGCACATATCCACTCGCATTCTTTGCGTCACTATACTTCAGGGTCCCTGAAAAAACAATTTGTAAATAAAAATCCTGGTCCCCTACTGAAATCCATTAATAAACCCTAATTTTAAATGCTCCCCAAACCCTCACCTTAACCATAACCATAACTGGAGTCTGTAGGCCACCCAAAATAAGCTTAAACTAGACTCAGTCCTAAGCTTATGCCTCCTTATCTCAGTAGACACACACCTGGCCCCTAGAGGGGAGTCAGGGGTGTTTCTCATGGGGAACTGAAAAAAACCATCTCCTTGGTGTTACTCTGCAGATTGTACTCTTTGTGTTGTGTGTTTTACTTAAGTCATCCATGCCCATGCTTACGCTCACACAGGTCCATGTATTCAGCATGTACATGCTTAGGCACACACTCGCGCACACACACAGGTCTGTTTGTTTAGCATGTGCTATTACTCCTGGTAGGCTACAAGGGGACAAAATAGATCATGTAGCATTTCACCCTGTGTGTTACTGAATGGAGGATAAATGTGTCCTCTCTCTGCATCACGTGCCGAGGTGCTGTGAGCTGTCTGCGTGTCTCTCTGCGGGCTCATTCTGTTAAACGCTCGTCTGCAGAGCAGGAACGATCGCAGCAGTGTCAGGCCCCTTCGCCTGTATCCCGGGCCCGTACAGGGCCCAACACGAGCAGCCTCATGCTGCCGTAGTGCGGGGATGTAGCGATGGCAGCATTTGAAGGATCCCCATCAGCTGTCTGTGGACCTGAGCCTCTCTCCAGGACCTGTGTGATTGAGTCTCCACCCCCAGGCCTGACCTTAGCTGTGACTCGTGCGGGAGACACAGGTGCGCATGCTGTCCAGGCTCCAGGCTTCACTCACACTGACTCTCTCTCTCTCTCTCTCTCTCTCCTCTTTCCTCATCTTTCCTTCATTTCAGGGATTTTTCCGGCGCACCATCCAGAAGAACCTGCACCCGGCGTACTCCTGCAAGTACGATGGCTGCTGCATCATCGACAAGATCACGCGCAACCAGTGCCAGCTGTGCCGCTTCAAGAAGTGCATCTCTGTGGGCATGGCCATGGACTGTGAGTCTGCAGTTAAACACCAAGCAGAATTACTCTGTAGCTAGCAAGGGCGCTGCATCATCGCTAATAATCAGCTGCTCCTGCTCCATGACCCTTTAAACAAAGGGATTCGCAGCAACGCAGTTTCCGATCAGGAGGGGCGGGGCAGTTCAGATATCTTTGGACGCTTCGGTTTCGTCCTCCGCTGGCTCCTCTGTCAGGCCTGCGCCTGCAGGTGCGGATTGACAGAGCAGTGGAGTGTGATTCCCGACGCTCGCACCTCTGGGCGTTTTCGGCGTAATTTGCGATGCAGCATATGAAGACATACAGGTTTTGTTGCCCCCTGTTCATTTTAACCCTTAGAGTGCTGAAATGAATATTTTAAAAATATAAATTTAATTATCTTCTGCTGTTGAAAACCTATCATGTGGTCACTTATTTAAAAGAACTCCCCTGCAGGAGCAGCTCCCCTAACCCTAACCCTCCCCTGCGGGAGCTCTTTTAAACAAGTTGCCACATGGTTTTCAACAGCTTTGATTTTAATATCTTACATCATTGAGCAACAGCAGCTGCATTTAGCGCTCTGAAGGTTAAAGTGCTCGCTAGTCAAGAAGAAATGCTTGCTGGTTACTGCGTGCCGACTTCTTTTTGTGGAAAACGCTTGACAGTGATGCAAAGTGACATCATTCAGCATTGAGTCACTGTCATCGAGCTGCCACGGGGGCTTTCGTCAGATGCAGAGATTAAACGTCCCTCCGTCAGCAGTCGCTGTGGATGCCATCACGTGTTCCCCTGCTTCCCGCATTTAGTGCTGCTAAAATGTAACAAAAACTGTCAAGATCCAGATGCTGCAAAAGAAGGAATAGGGATGCATTGGTATTTGGTCATTTTATTCTTGAATAGTGGTCTAAAAACTGTAGGGTCTGCTTGTTTTATTGGAGGGTCAGTCGAATTACTGGCGATACAGGATTTTCCCTCTCACAGCTGGGCAAGGATTGGCTTGATTTGGTATTAGTGTGAAGAGACTAGTACAGTCATTATGGTTAACATCTGGGCCTTCATCTTTGTCCCAAGCCCTGCTCCCATGATGCATTGCTCTGTCCGAGGCTCACAGCCATCTGTCAGAAATGGCTAAAACTGATACCATCTTTATCTGAAATCTGATGAAATTGTTACTGAAATCTCAGATTTCTCTGGCCCTGTGTGTGTGTGTGTGTGTGTGTGTGTGTGTGTATGGTGTATGTGCGCTCGTGCGTGCGTGTGTGTGTGTGTTCGCGCGCGTGTGTGTGTGTGTGTGTCCACAGCGCTCACTTTCATTCATCCTGTCTCCGCCTTCGCTCTGGCAGAACTTCAGTAATCTTGCGCGCTGTGCTCTGTTGGCATTTTGCAGGTGACTGTGACCTTTTCTGTGAAGCGTTCATGTAATTAGCATTTGAAAGAGTGCCGTTTTAACTTCGCTCTAATCTGGGAGATGAGACAGAATTTCAAATGTTATTTCTTGTCTTGCCGCGCTAATCCCTCCCTCACTGTTGTGTGTAAATGGTCCTCTGACAGCTGCGCACAGAGCGTGTTTAAATGTGCTGAATGAATGGTTTGCCTTTTGGGCGTTGGTGAGGGCTCCTTTCGGGGAAAAACATTCACACCTGACAAGTTTGGGAGCCCAGAATGTTCTTTGTGTATTTATGTAGACATTTCCCACGTTTGACATGAATATTGTAGTCAGTAGAATTTTCTTTGAGACTCGTTGATGCAACAAACATGGCACTTTACCCTTGACTTTGGTTTGGTGACCTTGTGTTTTGTCAGAGAAGAGCATGGAAAAACACACACATACACACACACTCACACTCTGTAATGCACGCACACATTCACACGCTTTAATACACACACTGATACTCAAAGACCCACACATGCACGCACACACACTCGCATGCTGAGACACACACACACTCTGCAATGCACGCACACATTCACCCGCTTTAATACACACACTGATACTCAAAGACCCACACATGCACGCATGCACACACACTCGCATGCTGAGACACACACACACTCTGCAATGCACGCACACATTCACACGCTTTAATACACACACTCACAAGCTGAGACACACAGACACACACACTCTCTAATCCTGTGAGGGCGTGTCAGCAGCAGTTCTCTTGCGGGTCTCTGTTCCTCACTCCATCAGCAGTATGAACTGAAGGAAGCATCTGAATTAGCGTTTATTTTAACGAAAGGAGTGTGATTTTTCCGACTACAGCGATGTTCACAATGACGTCATTGTTTTGATACGCGGTTGGCAAAAAGGCTCATCTTACACTAAGTTTACTAGAAGATCTCCGTCTCCATATGTGCTTAATAAAAGATCTACAATAGCGATACTAGTCAGTTGTTGTGTTCCTGGTTGCAGCAACAGGTTCTCTAAGGGCTCAGGAATCACGTTTCTGAGGATTCTAAGCGAAGAACCAAAGGGGCTGCTTGCCATGTTTATTTGTGCTCTGATCACGCTTCCTGTCAACTGCCTAACTGCGCATGCACCATTTTGATGTCATTGGTTATAAAACGGTGAACATTGCTATAGTCAAAATTCTGACTTTTTTGTCCCCATTGCGGAAAAAAATTCCAACTTTTTTTTCAGACTTTCATTTGTTAATGAATCATTCCCAAATTTGGAAAGGAAGTGCATTTGACAAGATGCAGTCTCTGATTGGTCTTTCTTTGCATGGACAGTAGTGTAGAGGCATGGACTGTCTGTCAACTTGTCTCCTCTTCCTCTGGCTTGAGTGACGAGGACCGTTGTGGTCCATATTTTGGAATTTCAGGGAGCATGAGGAGGTATAAATATGTCTAAGGTTCTAAGGTTAGGCTTTTCTTTAAATTTGTTGTTGATTTTATTGATATGGTATATGACAGCATTTCAGCTAACCTAGCTAGCTTAGCCAGAAAAATGTTATGTAATACATGACTTTATGACTAAGGAAATTCCTCATTGTTTGTAGAACTCGCTCAGTTTGTATTTTTGTATACTTTACCAAGCTATGTCTACTCTCAGGGAAAGTGGTCACACGAGTGTCTCTGTAAATGTTGATCTTCATGGATGTATGATTATGAGTGACATATGTTGACTGTTTAAGTCACGGTGGTGACAGAAGTCAGTGGTACATAACAGGAGTCTGCTGTGTTTGCAGGTGGGAAAAAAATGATCAGGATTACCTGTGTTTATCACTGAAATGAATTTCATGAAAGGATAAATATTTTGTGCCTTTGTAATGGGTCCCGCTGGGGACCTGTGACCCCAGAAGCCCTGGCTATTTTTAACACTTTTTCAGAATTGCCCAATCACATGCCTGTAACTAGTTACTCATATAATGACGGACCAATGTTATTTCCTATTGGCTTCCCCACCCCCTCCTCCGGTCTTCTCCACTCCTCCCTCTGAACATCCCTCTCACTCCATCTCTCCCTCCCTCCCTCAGTGTTCCAGCTTGTTTGCTGTTAAGAGTTTTTGCTGAAGTAGTTTACATTTTTTTTCATATTAACCCTTTCAGGCATGAGACCTTCACCGCTTGGTCAATACCGATGATTTTTGGTATCTCTACTTGTTTATAGGCCAAAAGATCAAATATCATTGATTTTTTTTTTCTCCAAGGATTTCCAAAGCTGAGGGTAATTTTTTACCCCACATGTGTGAGTTTTTACCCTCGGCCCGACTTCTGACCGAAGGGTATTGTCATCAGTTCGTCATCTGTCTGTCTGTCAGTCCGTGTGTGCACCTCTAAAGGCAGCATCAATAAACGAGTTACCCATGCCAAAACATTCGCGGTAATGTAGGGAATCCAGGCCAGGAAAGACTTTTTCAGATCGGACCATTTTTTGGGGGAAAAATTGCATTTTTGGCGTTTTTGAAAAAAACTTTGTCGTGGACTGATTTTGATGAAGCATTGGAGCTTGGGGGTTTATACCTGAGGGAACGATCATATACATGCGGGGCTCTAGATTAGTGAAAAAAATTTGAATTTCCCAAAATTTTTGTGGGATTTTGGGCATTTTTGTATTTGTAAATGTATGTTCTGTCGAATTCTACTTTGGTTATTGTGTAATTGTCAGGCCGAGGGTGTTCAAATGCGGGCGTTTCTTGTTTGTAAAGCATTCATGTGCATGGCCCTCACACGTGTGAGGTGGCCATGCAACTGCCTACTGTTCAATAAGTCATGAATCTAAAACATGTTTGATGTCTTCTATCTGCTCTGTGTGATCTCATATTACGTACTACTTTGGGTAAGACTTTCCTACTCTTTTTTTCTTTGGGAGGTCAGAAGTTTAGAAAAACACACTCACCTCTTTCTCATTGACGCAGCCATCTTGGAAATTTGAAGAGCGCAAATGCCTTATGTGGGGTGGGGGGGGACTAAACATCACGTATGAGAGGCATATGCATCGAAGGGTTAAGATAAAACCAAGTTTTGCTTCAGCTGGTACTGAAGCAAATCTCTCTCTCTCTCTCTCTCTCTCTCTCTCTCTCTCTCTCTCCCTCCCTCAGTGGTGTTGGATGACACAAAGCGTGTGGCGAAGCGAAGGCTGATAGAGGAGAACCGGGAAAAGAGGCGGAAGGAGGAGATGGTGAGGACTCTGCAGAACCGACCCGAGCCCACCGGCTCTGAGTGGGAGCTCATCCGTCTGGTGACAGACGCCCATCGCCACACCAACGCCCAGGGCTCCCACTGGAAGCAGAAACGCAAGTTCCTGGTGAGAGAGAGAGCAAATCTTCCTGTCTGTCTCATCTTTCACTTTCCCTCTGTCCGTCTCATCTGTCACTTTCCCTCTGTCCGTCTCATCTTTAACTTTCCCTCTGTCCGTCTCATCTGTCACTTTCCCTCCATCCATCTCATCTTTCACTTTCCCTCTGTCCGTCTCATCTGTCACTTTCCCTCTGTCCGTCTCATCTGTCACTTTCCCTCTGTCCGTCTCATCTGTCACTTTCCCTCCATCCATCTCATGTTTGACTTTCCCTCTGTCCGTCTCATCTTTCACTTTCCCTCTGTCTATCTCATCTTTCACTTTCCCTCTGTCTGTCTCATCTTTCACTTTCTCTCTCTGTCTCATCTTTCACTTTCCCTCTGTCCGTCTCATCTGTCACTTTCTCTCTGTCTGTCTCATCTTTCACTTTCTCACTCTGTCTCATCTTTCACTTTCTCTCTGTCCGTCTCATCTTTCACTTTCCCTCTGTCCGTCTCATCTTTCACTTTCCCTCTGTCTGTCTCATCTTTCACTTTCCCTCTGTCCGTCTCATCTTTCACTTTCCCTCTGTCCGTCTCATCTTTCACTTTCTCTCTGTCCGTCTCATCTTTCACTTTCTCTCTGTCTGTCTCCTCTTTCACTCTCCCTCTGTCCGTCTCATCTTTCACTTTCCCTCTGTCCGTCTCCTCTTTCACTCTCCCTCTGTCCGTCTCATCTTTCACTTTCCCTCTGTCCGTCTCATCTTTCACTTTCCCTCTGTCCGTCTCCTCTTTCACTTTCCCTCTGTCCGTCTCCTCTTTCACTTTCCCTCTGTCCGTCTCATCTTTCACTTTCTCTCTGTCCGTCTCATCTTTCACTTTCTCACTGTCTGTCTCATCTTTCACTTTCCCTCTGTCCGTCTCCTCTTTCACTTTCCCTCTGTCCGTCTCCTCTTTCACTTTCCCTCTGTCCGTCTCATCTTTCACTTTCCCTCTGTCCGTCTCATCTTTCACTTTCCCTCTGTCCATCTCATCTTTCACTTTCCCTCTGTCCGTCTCATCTTTCACTTTCCCTCTGTCCGTCTTATCTTTCACTTTCCCTCTGTTCGTCTCATCTTTCACTTTCCCTCTGTCCGTCTCATCTTTCACTTTCCCTTTGTCTGTCTTATCTTTCACTTTCCCTCTGTCCGTCTCATCTGTCACTTTCCCTCCGTCCGTCTCATCTTTCACTTTCTCTCTGTCCGTCTCATCTTTCACTTTCCCTCTGTCCGTCTCATCTTTCACTTTCCCTCTGTCCGTCTCATCTTTCACTTTCCCTCTGTCTGTCTCATCTTTCACTTTCCCTCTGTCCGTCTCCTCTTTCACTCTCCCTCTGTCCGTCTCATCTTTCACTTCCCCTCTGTCCGTCTCATCTTTCACTTTCCCTCTGTCTGTCTTATCTTTCACTTTCCCTCTGTCCGTCTCATCTTTCACTTTCCCTCTGTCCGTCTCATCTTTCACTTTCCCTCTGTCCGTCTCCTCTTTCACTTTCCCTCTGTCCGTCTCCTCTTTCACTTTCCCTTTGTCTGTCTCACCTTTCACTTTCCCTCTGTCCGTCTCCTCTTTCACTTTCCCTCTGTCCGTCTCCTCTTTCACTTTCCCTCTGTCCGTCTCATCTTTCACTTTCCCTCTGTCCGTCTCATCTTTCACTTTCCCTCTGTCTGTCTTATCTTTCACTTTCCCTCTGTCCGTCTCATCTTTCACTTTCCCTCTGTCCGTCTCATCTTTCACTTTCCCTCTGTCCGTCTCCTCTTTCACTTTCCCTCTGTCCGTCTCCTCTTTCACTTTCCCTCTGTCCGTCTCCTCTTTCACTTTCCCTCTGTCCGTCTCCTCTTTCACTTTCCCTTTGTCTGTCTCACCTTTCACTTTCCCTCTGTCCGTCTCATCTTTCACTTTCCCTCTGTCCGTCTCATCTTTCACTTTCCCTCTGTCCGTCTCCTCTTTCACTTTCCCTCTGTCCGTCTCCTCTTTCACTTTACCTCTGTCTGTCTCCTCTTTCACTTTCCCTTTGTCTGTCTCACCTTTCACTTTCCCTCTGTCCGTCTCATCTTTCACTTTCCCTCTGTCCGTCTCATCTTTCACTTTCCCTCTGTCTGTCTCATCTTTCACTTTCCCTCTGTCTGTCTCATCTTTCACTTTCCCTCTGTCCGTCTCATCTTTCACTTTCCCTCTGTCTGTCTCATCTTTCACTTTCCCTCTGTCCGTCTCATCTTTCACTTTCCCTCTGTCCGTCTCCTCTTTCACTTTCCCTTTGTCTGTCTCATCTTTCACTTTCCCTCTGTCCGTCTCATCTTTCACTTTCCCTCTGTCCGTCTCCTCTTTCACTTTCCCTTTGTCTGTCTCATCTTTCACTTTCCCTCTGTCTGTCTCATCTTTCACTTTCCCTCTGTCTGTCTCATCTTTCACTTTCCCTCTGTCTGTCTCATCTTTCACTTCCCCTCTGTCCGTCTCCTCTTTCATTTTCCCTTTGTCTGTCTCATCTTTCACTTTCCCTCTGTCCGTCTCATCTTTCACTTTCCCTCTGTCCGTCTCATCTTTCACTTTCCCTCTGTCCGTCTCCTCTTTCACTTTCCCTTTGTCTGTCTCATCTTTCACTTTCCCTCTGTCCGTCTCATCTTTCACTTTCCCTCTGTCTGTCTCATCTTTCACTTTCCCTCTGTCTGTCTCATCTTTCACTTTCCCTCTGTCCGTCTCATCTTTCACTTTCCCTCTGTCTGTCTCATCTTTCACTTTCCCTCTGTCCGTCTCATCTTTCACTTTCCCTCTGTCCGTCTCATCTTTCACTTTCCCTCTGTCCGTCTCATCTTTCACTTTCTCTCTGTCCGTCTCATCTTTCACTTTCCCTCTGTCCGTCTCATCTTTCACTTTCCCTCTGTCCGTCTCATCTTTCACTTTCCCTCTGTCCGTCTCATCTTTTACTTTCCCTCTGTCCGTCTCATCTTTCACTTTCCCTCTGTCCGTCTCATCTTTCACTTTCCCTCTGTCCGTCTCCTCTTTCACTTTCCCTTTGTCTGTCTCATCTTTCACTTTCCCTCTGTCCGTCTCATCTTTCACTTTCCCTCTGTCTGTCTCATCTTTCACTTTCCCTCTGTCTGTCTCATCTTTCACTTTCCCTCTGTCCGTCTCATCTTTCACTTTCCCTCTGTCTGTCTTATCTTTCATTTTCCCTCTGTCTGTCTCATCTTTCACTTTCCCTCTGTCCGTCTCATCTTTCTCTTTCCCTCTGTCTGTCTCATCTTTCACTTTCTCTCTGTCCGTCTCATCTTTCACTTTCCCTCTGTCCGTCTCATCTTTCACTTTCCCTCTGTCCGTCTTATCTTTCATTTTCCCTCTGTCTGTCTCATCTTTCACTTTCCCTCTGTCCGTCTCATCTTTTACTTTCCCTCTTTCCGTCTCATCTTTTACTTTCCCTCTTTCCGTCTCATCTTTCACTTTCCCTCTGTCCGTCTCATCTTTCACTTTCCCTCTGTCCGTCTCCTCTTTTACTTTCCCTTTGTCTGTCTCATCTTTCTCTTTCCCTCTGTCTGTCTCATCTTTCACTTTCCCTTTGTCTGTCTCATCTTTCACTTTCCCTTTGTCTGTCTCATCTTTCTCTTTCCCTCTGTCTGTCTCATCTTTCACTTTCCCTCTGTCCGTCTCCTCTTTCACTTTCCCTTTGTCTGTCTCATCTTTCTCTTTCCCTCTGTCTGTCTCATCTTTCACTTTCCCTCTGTCCGTCTCCTCTTTCACTTTCCCTTTGTCTGTCTCATCTTTCACTTTCCCTCTGTCCGTCTCCTCTTTCACTTTCCCTTTGTCTGTCTCATCTTTCTCTTTCCCTCTGTCTGTCTCATCTTTCACTTTCCCTCTGTCCGTCTCCTCTTTCACTTTCCCTTTGTCTGTCTCATCTTTCTCTTTCCCTCTGTCTGTCTCATCTTTCTCTTTCCCTCTGTCCGTCTCATCTTTCACTTTACCTCTGTCCGTCTCATCTTTCACTTTCCCTCTGTCCGTCTCATCTTTCACTTTCCCTCTGTCCGTCTCATCTTTCACTTTCCCTCTGTCCGTCTCATCTTTCACTTTCCCTCTGTCCGTCTCATCTTTCACTTTCCCTCTGTCCGTCTCATCTTTCACTTTCCCTCTGTCCGTCTCATCTTTCACTTTCCCTCTGTCCGTCTCATCTTTCACTTTCTCTCTGTCCGTCTCATCTTTCACTTTCTCTCTGTCCGTCTCATCTTTCACTTTCTCTCTGTCTGTCTCATCTTTCACTTTCCCTCTGTCCGTCTCATCTTTCACTTTCCCTCTGTCTGTCTCATCTTTCACTTTCCCTCTGTCCGTCTCCTGCTCAGGCTGCCCAAGCCTGTTCCTGTAGATCGACCATCCTGTTGGCTTTCGTTGCAAGGTTACCGAAACACAGCTCATCCGACAGTGAATAATCTACTTCAGGGCTGTTCAACATTATCCTGCAGGGGCCGGTGTGGCGCAGCATTCATTCTTCCTAAGCACTTACACACCTGACACCACTAAACAAGCTCTTTAGCAAAGACTCCTGGGGTTGATTAGTGGTGTCAGGTGTGTCAGTGCTGGGTTGGAATGAAAGCTGCTCCCACTCCGGCCCTTTTAGGACAGGGGTGAATAGCCCTGCTCTTGAGGATGGGTTATCCTCAGCTGAATGGGGGGTATACTGTGTTTTACAGTGTGGTCACAGCTCAGAGTAGTCAGTGCAGGCGATCAGGACCCTGTCTCTGCTTCGGCTGCAGAGCTTTGACTCCTGCTGTAGCTGTTGGGATTTGTCTGTGACTCCAGCGACAGCGGAGTTCCCTGGCAGCGTAGTGTTGGATGGTTTTCAAAGCCTGTACTCTCTCTCGCTCACACCGGGACTGATGCTGTAATCCTCTGAGCTGCTGGGCGGATGCGGTGAGAGAGGACAGTACGGTCTGTCCCAGCTCTGCTCTCGCTTTCTCTGTTGGAGCTGCTTTTCATTACTGCCCTTAATGTCGTTATCACTGAGGCGTGTCAGGAGCCTTTACGGGCTTTTGTACTTCTAACAATATTTTAATTGCCTCAGATGAGGTTATCTTATTTATGTTATGCATATTTTTCCATCAAAAGCTGCATTTTGTGAGTAAAAATTGAATTAATCGTGGGGTATGGTCTTAGCGTCTTAGCTGTCCCTTTTGCTAATGAATCACCGTGAATTTTTTTTTTTTTTTCGTATTAATGAATATGAATATTCCACATATTAATAAATATTGCATAAAGGATTGCTTTCTTGGTTCTGATGGGTCCTTAAAAGTGCTTCCGACTGTGTCCTCTATTCCTGACAGAGAGACGCCCCATCTTCTCTTATCTACATTATTCATCATGTTTATGCATTTCACAAAAACCCAATTAACCTTTTCCGAGACGTCTCTGCGCTGCCGCTGAAGATTAAGAGTCTCGGGCACGAGTTTTAACGTCAGAGCCAAGCCTGTTTGTCCTCCATTTTACTTTTCAAGGGCGGCTTGTGTCCTTATAACACTAAGAAGCATCACTGTATGCACTTCTCTGAGATGACACTTGAAAAACTCTTATTAACATTGCGTTTCATTATCCATAAGAGAGCTAATTGCTGCTGTTGTTGCTTAGCGATGTAAGATATTAAAATCAAAGATGTTGAAAACCAATCATGTGGCAACTTGTTTAAAAGAGCTCCCGTCGTCTATTTTTATTACGAAATTCAAATTTTGACAAAACATAGTACAACTTTTCGCAGGCCTGTTGAAATATGATTCTCACTTTTTGTGACTGCCAACCCGAAGCAAGTTGTTGGCATTCGTAACCTGCAACATCATTAGCTACCTTTGCTAATGCTGTTAATACCATCGACAGTCCTTAGCGTCCCCTGAAATGTCATTTCAAACTGTCATAAACCTCTCCTGACATGGGTGAAAACCTATCAAGTTGAGATTGCCATCTGTTGGAATTCCTTTGTCCAATATTCCAAAAAGCGGATATATCGGAGGGGTGAAGGAATGCGGGTCGTCTACCGTGTGCAACTGGAACAAGATTAATATAACCTGTTATCTGACTGGATGTTAATATTTTACGCCCTCCTTTACTAACAGTTCTACATCAGAGACAGGAAATGTCCATTTGTAGTTTAGCTTTATATGGATTGCAATCTATCTGTAGACCCAGACTTGCCTTTGGCCAACAATAATGTGATTATATGCATTTGTGATGCCAGACTGAGCACCACAGCGATTCCAAGTTTTATTTGCATGTGTGGACCTTGAAAACTGTTGGTGCAAATTGAATGAAAGTCACTGAGGAATGCGATCTTGAAATGAGCACCATTTATTGTGCAATGCTTTTGAATTGAGCTGGAAGCCATGGTGCAAAATGTGACTGGACGTGAGGGCGATACTCGATGAGTGCCACACGGGAGTCCGTTCTGTTGTGTGTGCCGAAACCATCCTACATTCCCACCGATACCCCTAAAGACCAGAGAACAGTACTGAATCATCCTGATCCAGTTTAAATTATCCCTGAATGTGTAGAAGACCAGACTGACCTTTGTTTCACAGCTGAAATGACACCACCTGATTCTCTAGGACATTAGCTTTCCAGCAAGGCAGAACATGACATCGCTTTGTGGAAAGCTACTGGTGTGCACGAGGCTAACTGAACTCAGTAGCTGTTATGGCAGTCTGTAATGACGGCACCGTTATCGGGCGATAGTGCCTCACGGCCAGGTTTCTATCTCCATGTAACCTCACTGTCAGCACGGTAAACAGTACAATAAATACAATACAGTACAGCCTGGTTTTCTTTTAAGGTTTGTTTGAAGAACACTTATGTGAAACACCTGATACTGTTTATGGCTTTTACTTGATTATCGTAAAATTGCGTTATATGGGAATAACCGTCTGACTTAACACAAGGTTTGTGATTATTCTGTAGGTGGTGTAGTGAGCGAACATTAGTTTGCATGCTGCCAAATGTCCATGTAAGACACGTTATATGCCGTGTTGGTTACATGCTAACTGCTTCGAAACACTAAAACATACAGTATGCAGCTGTAGATTTCCAGTGTGGCCTCATGTACTAGCCATGCTGCTTCATTGCTCTGTTTACTTCCTAAGAGAGGTTATAATTATGCACGGGGGCATGGATCTCTGAAGGCGGAGATACTGCTGAAGGATGGGAATATTACTATCATTTCCGCATATTTATTGATCATGGTATAATTAATGAGGACCGCGGGACTAGGGTTTATGCGAGCCATTTCCTGTAACTCGGCAAAATATTTTGGGGAAGGAATTCTCAACAGGTTTAGTAATGGAACTCGGAACATATTTTCACAAGGTTTGCAGAACAAGCGGATGGGAAATTGAAGAGTAGCATTCGCACTAAACTGCAGTTTCCAGGTTCTTCTGATTTATTACAAGTGTTTTTCCTGCAGTATTTAATAGAGGTTATTGCCCTCTTGAAATGATCAAGGTGGTTAGGCATTGCCCTCCAGTACACCATCCATTTTACACTTTTAATTATGTACCCTGATCTGGATACCCCGTAAATATTTAATTACTTTTTGGAGTTTCCAGTCCATGTGTAGTGCAGTGGTTCTCAAACTTTTTCTGCTGGGCCCCCCTTTGGTACATAAGAAAATTTTTGTGCCCCCCCACCCCCACCCCCACAAAAATAGGTAATACATACGCACATTTTGTTCTCAGAGTCCATTGCAGTTTATTTCACACGTTGTAATTAATATAATCCTCAACCTTTTTTGAAAAAATATAAGTAAACGGTCATAAACTGTAGGTAGTCATAAACTACAACTAGGCTACTTTTAGAATTGGAAATAACAAAATAAATAACCACGGCGTAATTATTTTAATTGTAACTGTTTTCAAGCACCTTGACTGTGTAATTATGTTCAGTGCAACAGGTTTATTTTTTAATATTAAACAACATTGCTATTTATGCATTTTCCGGACACCGACAGAAACTTACTTGCATACAGCCAATCAGCAACCTTGTGCCGGACCGCTGAAGGAGCGCCTCGAGACAGTTACACTTTCCTGTCTTCACTGGCCTAGCACTTTTAAGTTAAAATACGTCAATCGAGATCGCGTCAGCTTATTCTAGAGAATATGAATGTTCTGAACAGATGATTTTTGTCTAGCCTAGCTGGAAACATTAAAAACGATTGGCAGGTTTGGAAACGGCCACCGTAATTTTCCAATTAAAGACACGAAAATTAAATAATTCAAAACCTCTTTTAAAGTATAAAATCATTAGGCTGTATCACACTCCTCTGCCTGAGTATAGCCGTCTACTTAAAATTATGTTTCTATGATGCAGAAAGAAAGCACCATAATCAACCAATATTAACAGCCGACAGCGAAGTACGAAAAAAAATTCATGAACACCACTTGCAAAC
Organism: Gymnothorax reevesii; assembly: GCA_029721435.1. Classification (NCBI taxonomy): domain Eukaryota; kingdom Metazoa; phylum Chordata; class Actinopteri; order Anguilliformes; family Muraenidae; genus Gymnothorax; species Gymnothorax reevesii. The sequence goes on along the minus strand of CM056584.1, from coordinate 57,157,514 downwards.
CTGCCGATATGATTGTAACGTTCAGTTGCTAGGCTTGATAAAAATAATCTGTAGGCCTACAGAGCATTCATATTATCGAGAATAAGATGACACAATCTTGGTTATTTCTGCTTTGTATTCATCAGATTTTGTTCGGTGTCACTGACCATTTTATTATCAATATGCTAGATCAGTGCAGGACAAAAAGCGGAAAATTGGGTATCGCGAGACTATATTGATTGTAACCAGCTCATTTTACCAGCTTCATATATTTGAACAACTACATTCATGACAAATTATTAATGAAAATAGTTGGCTAGATGAATGATTTGGCGAACAGTTATGTTGAGAGTAAGACAGGCATTTACGATGTAATCGCAGGATTCTGGGCAGCGAATGGACTGGATGCAAATAATTTTCTGTTGGTGTTCGGAACTCCGGGGGGGGGGGGGATTCGCTTCCAGCATCCCGCGCCCCTCTGCAATTGCTCTGCGCCCCCCACTTTGAGAACCACTGGTGTAGTGAAATGTTTTGCTTCTAATGACCTCTGGTCTCAGGAGGACCACCTATCCCACAATGCTGACGTTTGGTCACTCTAATGCTCTCTGTCCTGAGGTCGAGTGTGAATCAGCTGTACAGTGATCCTTCCTTTAACTGCGGCTGACTTCAGTTCAGTTATAAATTTTGTGTCATGTTTGTTCCGTCTTTGGGAATTTACAATAATTCAGGCATACTTGGTTGACCTGTGTACATTCCAGACACAGGTCCCTATAGTACATGCAGGTCCATAGAGACTCGCTGCTGCTTTACATCATGCCTTCTGCTGCAGAGGACACGCCCAGATGGGTTTGGCGTGGCCTTTCTTACAAAGAATAGTTTTTATGGTTTAAGCACCATGTAAGCTGTTATTGGACCTTGAAATTCATATCTTAAGTTCAATAAAAGATCAATTTTCACTCATTGTTAAGTTCAGGTGAAATGTGTTATGAACCCAGCCTGCGGTGCTCTGACTCCGAGTCTGACCTTTCACCTTTCACCTTTGCTCCCTGCAGCCAGAGGACATCGGGCAGTCTCCAGTGGCGCCCACGTCAGACGGAGACAAGGTGGATCTGGAAGCCTTCAGCGAGTTCACCAAGATCATCACGCCTGCCATCACGCGCGTCGTCGACTTTGCCAAAAAACTGCCCATGTTCTCCGAGGCGAGTCTGTTCTCTCATGTCTGCTCATCGTTTATGTTAGTTGTGTTAGTGTATTGCTGCCTACATGTAAACAAAATTATCTTAAGCAATTAATTTAAAATGTTGCGACTGTAAGATTGCTCTTTTTGACAGTTCTTCTTACCAAGAATCTACAGTTTTGCCTAAATGTGAATTTTAATATTGTTTGCTTGTGGTGACGTGTATGTGAGTGTGCAGATGTCAGTGTACATGCAGTGTGTGTGTGTGTGTGTTTGTGTGTATGTATGTGTGTGTGTGTGTGTGTGTGTGTGTCTACTGCTGTCTGCTTGTTTTTGTGGTGTCTGCACGTGTACTTGCGGCAATATTGAGTGAATTTTTTATTTTAAAAAAATTATTTTTTGCAGGGGATATAGTCCTCTGTGCAGTCGCCTGTCTGTCTGTCTGTCTGGCCGTGGACATTTAGTTTGCGGGACGGAACTTGAATGAAGTTCAATATTTTTTAACAAAGCTTGCTGTGCGTATTAATCAGGTTTTAGACTGGTGCCTTTAGATATTTTGGTATTTCTGAGATTAGATTCCAGGGGCTGAGGGGATATTTCATCTTCTGATGACTCGTGTTTCATTTGATTATTTTTGCAGCCAGTACTAGCGCTGTCATCAGGGCGATTGTGTGTGAGTGGTTGTGTTTGGAGAGATCATGCCCAATTATCCTATTAAAGAGCTGCCGGGTGCTATTACGGTGATGCTCTGGTAATGTTGTGGCAACGCTGCCTTAGTTGAGGTTGCATTTTAGTAACATTGCAGTTGTGTTCCCTCAGCTGCCTTGTGAAGACCAGATCATCCTGCTGAAGGGCTGCTGTATGGAGATTATGTCTCTGCGCGCGGCGGTGCGTTACGACCCCGAGAGCGAGACCCTCACACTCAGCGGCGAGATGGCGGTAAAGCGCGAGCAGCTGAAGAACGGCGGCCTGGGCGTGGTCTCAGACGCCATCTTTGACTTGGGGAAGAGCCTGGCGCAGTTCAACCTGGACGACTCTGAGGTGGCCCTGCTACAGGCTGTCCTGCTTATGAGCTCAGGTGAGTGTGAGGGGGAGGGGCAGGGGTGGGGTCAGAGTGAGAAGGGTGTGGTAATGCGCTGAGGTGGCCCTGTTACTGGCCAGCACCAGAGTTCCGGTTGGCATATTTACTTCATTTACTTACAGCCATATGGCCTTGGGCGTAGTCATGTATCTACCCAAGAAACGTTGCGGTTAGCTAGGTGGCACTTACACTTATTAGCCAAGGATACCGTAACGTAACAAATTCCTCGATTTGATGGGGATAAGAGAAGGGAATAAACCAAGCTTTGCACTGTATAGCTAGCTAATGCTAAAATGGAGTTAGCTAACGTTAGTCAACGTATCTGGCTACGTAGCTAGCAAGCTACCTTGTTTGTTGACAATTAGATAGCTGGCTAGCATTTATTCTTTGCTTGCATTTATTACAGTTTCAATCCTCTTTTGTGTCCAGATGGAGAGTTTCTGGTCTTCCCTCTTGCACCTTGGAAAGAAGCACTGCTTTTTCTTGCTCAATACTTACCAGAAATAATTGAAAAATTGACAACAACAAAAAAAAACTTTTTTATTTAGTAGGCCTACTCTTACTCTTCACTAAGGGGTCTATTCTCCCATTAGCACGTAAGTCTTTTTTTACGCGCTTCGAGTTAAGCGCTTTTGAGTTACGCGTATTCTCCCCTACTCGCTTCGATCACGCCCACAGCGCTTAACTTCAGAATGTAGGCGGCCTTATGAAAGAGGTGTGACTGATCCAAAAGAGAGGCAGACTCTGTACAAAGCTCATTGATTATGGCTATCAGGAAAACATGGAAAAAGGATTTTCTGATTAACAATGAAAACGCATCTGTGGTCCATGGAAAACGCAAACCAGACTTTAAATTTGAATATCGTCGGCCTGCTGATAAAACCTTGTATCTCCAAACTGATAAGAAACGAAAACTCGTATGTCCACTATTCTTACATGCAAAATTAAACATTTTTATTTTAAACTATATATTTATCCATTTGTATTATAATAATAATTATTATTATTATTATTTTATTTTATATTTATTTTTTATTTTCCTGTGAAGTTTGTCATTGTGAAGATACGAGGTTTTTGTATGCCGCTGTAATAGGAGGCCGTACCAAGTACAAGACGTAATTCAGACATCTCTTTATTTATCCCCCGCCGCGCGATTAGCGCAAAGCGGGGGATATAGCATTGGGCCCCGTCCGTACGGACACATAAAATTGCGGCGGCGGGGGATATGTTAGTGACAAACACTTGTTATTTCTTACTCTAGCCACCATGGCATTAAAGCTATGCATACAAACAAATTGCCGCGATAATGAAATAATAAATAAAGAATTTAGCGCTTCTCAATCAGCGAAATCAGATCATTGAAAATGTGCCCCTCCTACACCAGCCTGTTTGTTCCGTGGAAGACAGGGAAGAAGACAAAGGGAACATTCTAGTCACACAAAGACTATCAAAGACAGTTTATATGATCTCATTTAGAAATTGCGCACTTGAAAACTATCTTTAACAAGGATTCTTACCCCTGCACGCGGTCATCTCCCCGCCCCGAAACCGCCTCAGCAATGACGGAATTCCATATCCATAGCCTATCATCCTATTTGATTTGAGCAACACATTCACTTGAACTTGACACTAATACTTTATTATAATCAATTATCCCATTTACTGATAACGATTATTTCCATGTCAGCTATTATTTAAAGGCTATAATTGATTAACAAATGGATAGTGCTCTGGTATATGCCAGGGTAGGGCTCAATCTAGAGTAGCCTATTTAATAATATCTTTATTCACACATAAAATTGCACAGTATTACCAATAAAAAAATTGTAAAAAATTACTAGGACTCGAGTTAGTTAATTCAGATATCCTCAATTAGAAAATCAATCCCCTCACTCGTGAGAATATCACAAATTTTTAGAATATCACGAACATATAGGGCAGTCGCATTAGTTAATAGAACATGGAAGACAATGATGGCGACGTCGAGCCAAAGCCGAAAACCAAATTTCACAGATGTTGGTGTTGTATGGCAAGCAATTAATGAAGGCTGATCCGAGGAATTAAGCTGCGAATCGTTCTGGATGTGGCTTCGGTGGTGAGATGTAAGCGCAGTATCCCCGATATAAAGCATAAATGGAGAGATCTGCGGGGCGCTGTAAAAGCCAGGTTCTCTGGAGAACTGTACACGCAACAGTGGGCAACCATCATCCCCTGTGCATTTCACTGCACAGGAGGAGGGGGTGTCATCCACTCTTTCTGCAGTGGAAGTGCATGGAGAATAACTTGAAGCGCCAACAAACTGCGTCAGACACCTTGACACAGACGCCTGTGATATGTGTATGACATCACCAGCCACTCTCTGAAACGACCCAGATGCCAGGAGCGACAGCGCAGTTCTGACGTTGATGACCACGGGTATGTTTTGTGGATAATTGCTGCGGCTGGATAGTTGTTCATCCAGAAGTCAGCAAAGATAGATGATTGCCTCATGCACGGTCCAGGCGAAAGCGCTGGATGCACTCGATGTTTGTTTGTCCCAGGATGTCCAAACGAAGCCGATATATGCGTGTTCGTCTTCGAGCTCGGCGCGCTCCTCTTACTCTTTCCCAATCACGCAAGAGTGCAAGCAAATGCAGGACTGGCATTTTGGCTTTAGATTTTGAGGGCATGGTAGTATGATGGTCTTATGTATACTCGTATTAATTAATAGTTTTGCGTTTGTAATTTAACTGATTGGAGAAGAGGCTGATGCGTAATATCATGTGATGATTTCGTTTGATAAATTATCATGGCTTTGTGAAATGTAGTTTAGAAATAAGGAAGAACAATCGAATATTAAATGTCTCAACCTTTACCATGTTAAATAAAATAAAAGTAATGTTAAAATTCTGCCTATAACCGACATCAAACGCAATATTCAATTTCGCCTAATGTTGGCGCTTGACCTTAATACAGCCCTCAAAAGCGCTTAACAGAAAAAGCGCGTAAGCCAGGGGGAGAATACGCGTAAGTGTTATTTGCACGAGAAACGCCCGGAAACGCCCCGATTTTGGCCTTGCTCCGCCCCAAGCGCGTAAGTGCCTTCAAGGCGCGTAATGCACAGACTTAAGTCGAGGGGAGACTACGCGTAGGCTGAAAAGCGCGTAGCTACGCGCTTTTTTCGACTTAAGCGCATGGGAGAATAGACCCCTAAGTGACCAAAAGTAGTATTCAGATAGAAAAAAAGTGTGCTCTTTCAGATAGCGGAAAGTAGGCCATCTTAAACCGCCTTTATGCCATCTTACACCATTCACACAGCGACCAGAAAGGCGCAGTCATTGCCATAGCGGTGGATACTTTTGGAACTCCGCTCGTCTCGCGATGGTGACCAGCTTCATTTTTCTCGGTTCCTTATTCAACATTAGCAATAAAGTCAAATAATAACACATGCCGATATCCAAATGAAAAATAATACAAGTATATGATAGATAGATTAATGGGTCTTTTCCAATCACACTCGTAACAGCACGACTGCAGTCCACATCGTTACTTCTCTCTGTCGTAGTTATGACAGTCGTGCTGATATAGACTTGTTGTGCAGTTACTCGGGGGATACGAAATGACCCATCGATTAATATATAGTTATTGTAGTGAATGCATGCTGCATAGCAACGAGGCTGGGACGTCTTGCGTCATCACCAAACTTGAGATCCCTCTTCTACTGGCCATTCGATTCAAGTCTATGAAATTTGCTGTTAATCTGTCTCTAGGTGGCGCCATGGCAAACAAATAGCCCCAAAAGCAGTTGCCTAATCAACTGAAATTTTTGCGTGCTTCATGTCCAATAAGGGCCTTACTGATGTCTGTAATTACAAGATGATTGCTCCTACTAGATGGCTGCCAACAGCCAATCAAATTTAAGCATTGTTTTTGCTCTCTGAGTTAAAATGTATCATTGCGAGGCTTCACAACATGATTTGGGAAATGTGAAAGACCAATCAGCCATATGCTGGAGTAATGCCTTTTTCCATTTTGGAATTTTTCACATTTTTCAAATTTTGCGAGGGCTTGGGGGAATACGCCATTTCCTGATGGCTCTTGTCTATAACAAGTCAGAAGATGCTTGTGAAGGGGAGGGGACTGGAAGCCAGGATATCATACCACTCTTGAAGGAAAGGTTGCATTTGTGTGCCTTTAGTTGTATTTGTCACAGCTTCTACGGTTGGGAGATGGATATCATGAGGAATGGGGTTGTGGAGCTTATTAAGGTGTCAGAAGGGTGCAGTTGTTCCAGTGTTTCGGCTGGAATTAATTTTAGTGCTGTCATAAAGCTCGCACCTCTCTCGGCAGAAATCAATGAGAATCAATGGGAATGTCCCAGAAAACTGTTTTCATTAGATTCTGATAGATAAACTCGACAATGAAAAACTTATAAAAGCCAGAGCCATTGCATTTAGATCCTGGCTTAGTGTGGGTGCATTAGCATGTTCTTTTCTGTGATTGGCTGCTTGCCTTTGTGAGAGTAGGGAGGCCCTGTCCTCCTTTCCCCGAGTGTACCATCGCATCACAGTGGCATAGCACCCCATCTCAAACCTTCTGTGGCCATCATATTAGCCTTAGCGCCCCGACAGAAACCTACTCATGTTGCGTCATGTTAGCCTAGCACCCCAACTCAGAACTATTCGGTGCACATTGTATTAGCTTAGCGCCCCAACTCAAACCAACTCAGTGTGCATCCTAATAGCCTAGCACCCCCACTCAAAAAAAGTCAGTGCGCGTCATATTAGCCTGGCACCCAAACTCAAACCTATTCATCATTCATCGTATTAGCCTAGCGCCCTAACCCAAACATGCTTGAACATGGCTAGCGAATGGCAGGAGCCTGCGAACAGCTGAGAGCCACATCCATTCAGAATGTGTATTTGCTTGGGTTTTCACTGAGATGGTGCGGAGGGAAGTCAGCTTACTATAAACGACTGATTGTGGCAAAGCCTGCCGTGCGGCTCTCCAGCCAGGAATGTCAACAAACAAGATTAGTTGAAGGCATCTCGTCTGGCGCAAGACGACCTCTGCGTAAAAGCTGAAAATGCGTGCGGAAATCTGAGAAATGACGAGGATCTGTTTTAATTGTGTTTGACTTTTGCTCTGAAGCAAATTACTGGCTGCTCGCTAGATGTTTGCATATGTCAGTGTTCAGCAGGCAGAGCTGTGCGTTGGATTCACTGGCAGCCTGTAATGGGCCGAGTTCGTTCCCGCAGGGATCTCCGACAGAGAACACATGCAGCTCTGACCTTGGCACAAACATAATGTTCTACTTTGCTTCTATAGAATCCATAATTGCACAAAAACTACGGCAGGATTTTGCAAATTTGGGTTCATTTAACTGCAGCCGATATTTTGTGCAAACTCACAGAACAGGGCCGTGTTACATGGAAGGAGGTTTGTGCTGGAAACTTCCATTTCTGGTTTATGCCAGTTCGTTGTAAGTAGTTTTTTTTTTGTGTGTGTAAATCTCTCTCAGTGCCTCAGCAATGTACAGTGGCTCCTTTTGAATTAAGGCCTAGAATGCGTATTGTTTCATGGTATTTCCAATTTTCCTCTTGGTCTCTGCGAGCAACTTGAGGAACGAGGAATTAAATTGAGGAGAGGAGATGAGAAGGTGTAGAGAAACGTGAAGGACTCTGCTCTTTTCAGATTCTAGGTCTCTGTAGCGCACTTATTCACATTCACCCCCTCGCATCCACATTCACCACTGCCCAGAAGGGAGAATCAGCTGTTATAGATGTTTTCTAGGACTCTCTACTGATCAAATATTTCAGGGTTTCTGAGTATTTTTCTTGTGGGTTTAGTTGCCTGGTTTTGTCTGAGTGACGGGCCAGCTCGTGAGGGCAGCTCTTCGGTGGAGAGGACGGTGAGGTGTCATATTCGTGCTCTCTCCTGATTGGGCCAGTGAAATGCATTATTCTCGCTCACATGACCCCTGCAGAAATTTCTTTCCTCACCTGTGTGCTGGAAAATCTGCATCTTCAGCCCCAGTGTACAGGATGCTCTGGGGGATTATTGGCATCCTTAGATGGGATGGAGAAAAAGGCACGCGGCAGTTTAAAGCCCTGTGATGGATGACCTGAAAGGCTTGTGCTTTAGATCAGTCTGGTTTAGTTCTGCCTATTAGCATGGGAGTTTATGCAGTCTCTCTCTCTCTCTCTCTCTCTCTCTCTCTCTCTCTCTCTCTCTCTCTCTCTCTCTCTCTCAGACCGCTCGGGTCTCACCTGCGTGGAGAAGATCGAGAAGTGTCAGGAGATGTACCTGCTGGCGTTCGAACACTACATCAACTACCGCAAGCACAACATTCCGCACTTCTGGCCCAAGCTGCTGATGAAGGTGACGGACCTGCGGATGATCGGGGCCTGTCACGCCAGCCGCTTCCTGCACATGAAGGTGGAGTGCCCAACCGAACTCTTCCCGCCGCTCTTCCTCGAGGTCTTCGAGGACCAGGACGTCTGAACCCCTCCCCGGCGGACTGGGGGGCTCTGGGACTCTGCATCTCTGAGCATCAGATATCAACTCACCAGCAGCTCGGGCCCCCGGGGGCCCCACCCACCCACCCACCCATCCACTCACCGCATCTTTGTGTTCATCTCTCCCCCTTTTACACTCGATTGGGTGGCCCTTCTCTTAGGGATTTTTTTAGGGTTCGGTGTCAGAAACTCTCCGGGCAAGTTTGGGGCTCCCGCCCCCTTCCGCAAGGTGGTGGGGGTCCGCGCTATTTCCCACCATGACGGAAGCTCGGAGATGAATCGCTGACGCGAGCCGCCGATCCGGGAATGGGATGTTCCCACAGGGTCTGTCACACAGGAACACATTTAGTGAACAACTGCAATCCACCTCATAACCGTGTTAGTGCATTTCACCTCATTACTGCATTACAGCGTTACACCTCATCGATGCGTTACAAGCGTTTCCACCTCATGACAGTGTTACAGCGTTCCACCTCATGACTCTATTACGAGTGTTGGACCCCAGCACTGCTGTCGCCGAATGCCTGTGTCTTGCTCGTGCTCGATGCTCGAACTTGGGCTAAATGCTCTTCAAACCTGCTCTCCGCCCAGAAATAGCAGGAAGGCCTCAGTAAGGGTTTCTGAGGAGTAATATCCTCACACCAGTCTCTCATATGGGGCATAGCGCCCTGCGTAGCCCACCTGTACCAGCCCTTATCGAGACGCTGGCCAGAGAAGTGACAGTGTGCTTCACTCTCCTGCTGACCTCTCTGTGGGCCTGTGTGCCCTCAACTATCACACTATGGGACTGTCCAGTGCTGACCCTGACAACTTCGTTATCATTCAGAGTGCTACAGACCTACAGGGAACTCCTCTGAGCTGCTGAGAGCTACCGCTAGCTGTGAGAGAGAGCCGATAAAGAGCTACAGCTAACTGGGAAGTAGAGCTACGCTGAGCTACAGTAAGCTTTAAGACTTTGGGAAAGCAATGGAAAGCTGTTTGATAGACCTGAAACAAGCTGTACGAGAGAATTACGGGGAGCTATGTCAAGCCGTACAATAAAGCAACGGAGAGCAAAAGAAAACTGAGAGAGCAACTCTGAGCTACAGGAAGCTGCGAGAGCTACAGAGATCTGCAGCAAACTGAATAGTCAACCTATTAGAAGCTGTAAAAAAGCTATTGAGCGCTACATCAAGCTCTTCAATAGAGCTGCTAAGAGGTACAGTTAACTGAGATAGAGCTATGGAGTGTTACAGCAAGCTGTAAATGAGAGCTACAGTAAGCTATGAAGTAAGCTACAGAGTTTCAGCAATCTATTAGAGAGCTACTAAGACCTACATCAAGTTGTGCTATAGAGCTGCAGAGAGCTGTAAGAGAGCGCTATTGTAAGCTGTGCGATAGAGCTACAGTAAGCTACTACAAGCTTAAAGAAAGCTATAAAGTGCTTCAACTAGCTTAAGTAGACCTAAGGAGGGTTTCAGCAAGCTGTAAAATTGCTTCAGCTAGCTGTAAGGTGGAGCTACACGCACCTACAGCAAGCTTTAAGTTAGTGCTGCTATGAACCACCGCAAGCTGTGAGGTAGAGTGATGGAGAGCTACAGTATGGTGTATGACAGAGCCACAAGGAACTACACCAAGCTGTAAGAGAGCTACAACTTGCTGAAATAGTTCTAACGAAGGATATGGCCAGCTGTAAGAGAACTACGACAAACTGTTAAAGAGAGCTGCGGAGAGTTACATCAAGCTGTAAGGGAGAGCTACAGGGAGCTACGATAAACTGTAAAAAAAGAGCTACAGCAAGCTGAAAGGGACCTACAGAGAATTATAACAAGGTGTTTGATTGAGCTACGGAGTACTACAATAAGCTGTTCAGTAGCGCTGCAGGGAGCTACATCAAGCTGTTGAAGAGAGCGACAGTAAACTGATCAATACGCCTCCAAAGCGAGTTGTGCGATAACGCTACAGTGAACCACAGCAGGCTGTGAGACTGCTTCAGGGAACTACAGCGAGCGGTAAGCCAGAGCTTCAGAGAACTACAACAAAATTGAAAAGATAGCTACGAAGGGCTATATCAAGCTGGAATAGAGAGCTGCTGAGTGCTACAGTTAGCGGTTCAGTAGAGCTACAGAGAACAGAGACAAACTGTTAAAGAGAGTCATATTGAACTGTAGGACAGAGCAACAGAGAACTACAGAAAGCGATAAGATGCTGTCCACATGCTTATGGACGAGCATTGAAATCCGGCTGCAGTCCTTGGTAACGTGTCTCTCCCAATTATACCCCAACCTTCCATTTGCTGTATACGGTCCTGTCATGAAGAGAACCACTTTAAAAGAGATCTATGGCGAAGTACTCTGAGCGACTGAAAACTACACAGATCTACAGCGAGCTGCTGCAGAGAGCAACACCGAGATACTCTGAGCTACAGCAAGGTTTCAGGGAGAGCAGCAGATGGCTTACACTGAAGTACTTCAAGTTGACGGAGCTACAGCAAGCTAAGCGGAGTGACATTCAATTGCAAGGGAAGGCCACGCGGGGCTGCATCAGAGAGCTTTCGGGCATAGAGCGACAGCTTGCTTTTTGAGGGCTCAACGCAGAGCTATGGTGTGCTATAAGACCTACACAGAGTTACAGAGAGTGACAGAATGTTGTCAGAGAGAGATGCACGTTGATAGCGGAGCATCAGCACAATGAGCTGTCAGACACAGAGCTACAGGTCGACAGCAGGGGGCTGGGTGGTCCAATCTGTGAGTTCCAGCCCTCTTGTGTGCCTTTGAAGGACATTCTCTCAGATCACACCTAACCTCTCCCCCTGACCATGCCCCAACATGGTAGCACTTATATCTGTATAATCTCCTGTTGACTTCTAGGGTAGCCCTAGGGTCACACCCACAACCTACCTCCCTACCAGCTCATCATTCTGGGCCATCTTCACTTACATTCTGCTCCCTGTAGGGGCAGCGTCGCGTACCTCCATCATTAACTTACAGTGTATGCTGCAAACCTACACCCACACACACGCACAATGCACACACACTCACAGACAGACATACAAATACACGAATATGTGTATGTGCACACACAAACGAACGTGCACACTATACATTTTGCATACACAGTGTGCAAACAGACACACACTCACACACACACACACTGAGTGTGGGAACACACACTCTGAAGCACACACATTCTTCCAGAACTCAAAATGCCGTGTTTCATTGCTGCAGTCCTGGCCCACAGTGACCGGGTCAGGGGGCTCCGCCCCCTTAATGACCCTTCCGCTCCACAAGCTCTCTGTTTGGCCGAGAGCCAATGTGAGGGGCGTGGCTTACCTCTGGATGGGCATTTCAGGCTGTAGCTGCAGTACTGCCTGTACTGATGGCTCTACCTCACTTCTACCTCTCAGGGCTACTGCCCACTGGCTCCACTCCAGTACACACTCACGTGAGCGTACACACACCTGTATATACACACGCATTAGCACACACACGCATGTATATACAGATAATTTTACTCACTCATATACACACACACGTACGTACAGTCACCCTTATATACACACATATATATGTACACCCGCATAGACACAACTGTAAACATACACACACATAAACACATGCGTTAACATAAAGCTGTATGTATATACACACACATACGTACACGCACCTGTATATACACACAAATATACATACTCATACATTCACAAACGCGAATGTACGCTCTATACGTACATACACCCACATATACACACCCACATGAACACGCTTATTAACATCCACACACTCGGCTGTGCGCGCACATATACCTACGAACACCCACATGTATACACAGCTATACACAGCTACATGCACACACCAGTATGTACGCGTGTACACACATACTGTCCATGCACACACACTTTCGCACCTACAGTTCAACACGCATGCTAATTCACCTGCACGCTCACTCTTACATACCTACACACCTCAGTCTCTCACACACACACACACACACACACAGCGTTCTGCGCAGTCTTCGATGTTTGTCTCATTTCCTCCATACAGTAATGTTATTAGAATCACTGTCACTGGAGGGGCCACCATTGACTTGCAATTTTTGTTCACGTTTTTTATTTGTTTGGCAGTTTTTTAACTGAGGGGGGAGATGTTTGTTTTCTTTTTTTTTTTGTCGAGGAATCATTTTGATTTTTTTCTATCTTGGATTTTTATGTTTTGTTTTTTTTTCTTCGGAGAAATGCGGGACCAGGTTTCAATCGGGTTTCGCTTCTTGCAAGAGAACGGAAATATGTTAAGAGAAAAACAGGGAAAAGCAAACGAGATGACCGGAATCGCAAAATGCAACTGCGCACGTGCATCGAGAGGACGCAGGAATCAGGCCAAAGCAGCCGAGCCCAGAGCCAGAGGGCCAGAGCTCCGTTTCAGAGGGAAAAATGAACTGTTCAGGAGGGCGAGCAGCGGGCGGGAGCGATGGGGCGGATGCTGCAGTCCACCGGCGCCGAGTGGGCGGAGCTCATCTTCGCTCGCACGCCCCAGACACCGCCCCCCGCCTCCCGTCAATCGCCTTGTCCTGACTCATGCCCCCCCCCTCCATCCACGCCCAGATCATCCAGCCATTAGTATTTTTGCACTAAAGCAGTGGCCGTGTGACCCCCCACCCCCATGAAATGAAATGTTATGACTATTCACCCCGAAAAATCGTGCACTTATCCCCACGCCTCTCGCCCAGTCCTGTCAGACAGCGGCGACGCGAGAGAGATAAAGCCCCAACCCCCCCGACTGAGAGTCAGTATTAAAATCAGAGACCCCACCCCCTGCTAAACGCCCACTCTCCCATGATTGGCACATTGACTGTGGGAGGGGCTTGGTGGGGTGTTGAGAGGCTTGGAGCCAAACCCCCGGCCTTGCCCCCTCCCACACCCAGAATTTTAAACACTGTGTTCTGGCCCTGCGATGTTTAAACAGCCCCCACCCCCTAAAAAAAGCACCTTTAACCCAAAGAATCCCCCCCGGCCCCGCCCCTCGTGCAGTGTCGGAGCCGAGTCCTTGTGAGACAAGGCTGGAGGCGAACGCGACCACCAAAACAGCGTGAATGGAATTCACCGGGGAGAGAGAGAGAGAGAGAGAGAGAGCGAGCGAGAGATCACCTCCCCTAAACCTGCCCCAGGGGGAGGAGTGGGAGCTAAACTGTCAGGAAATAGCGTGACTAACTTCAGGAGAGAGAACGAGTGTGAGAGAGAGAGAGCGTGAAAGAGCGAGAGAGAGAGGGAGGAGTGCAGTGTGCGTTCTCAGCTGGTGAACCACACTCAGGCGCGATCAGTCGCACCAGCACAGCTGAAGCTGCACCTCCTCTCGCTCAGGCGCGATCAATCAAACACCAGCACAGCGAGCAGCACTGGCCCCCGGCGGCGGCCATTTTCTCCTGGACCACGGAATCGTCACCCCCCCCCCCCCCCCACGTCTCTCTCTCCATAAAAGAGCATCATTTCATTGCTAAGTGTCAATCAAGAGAGATTCAAAGATGAAAGAGAACGTCATTCCATTCACACGGGTAGAGAACGATGCGCTTAACGAATGAAAACAAGTGTAAATGCAAAAGAAAAAAGATGTGGCAGTAGTGCTGTGGTCTTGCTGGATGTGTGTGTAACACAAGGAGTTACAATGCTGCTCTTCACCTCCTGAGTTTCATCTTGCTTAGTTTGGGAATTTAAAAAAAGAAAAGTTAAGAGTATACGGTAAACCCTGAAAATAAAATGTAACAAAAGACTTCTAAAGACTCCATAACAAGTTCAGAACTTGGCGATCGAGCTGTTTTTAGATTTGTTGTTTGTTTTTTTTGTTTTTTTTTCCATTTGATTTCATTTTATCTCAGTGTTTGTTTTATTTTTTTGATGCTTAAACTGCTCTGTGTTTTAAAAAAAAAAAGATAACGCCGTAGTCATGCGTGCAGTGTAACCTAGGCGACAACTTCACTTTTCACCTCACCTCAAGTCTGTGTTGATAAGCCAACTGGTCTGTTGTCTGTGTGTCTGTCCAGTTCTCCGTCCCTTATATCAGGAATAATGTACTACAGATGTTAACAGGAATATTTTCTTTTTTTTAAGGAATCAATGACTTTGCAAAAAAAAAAAACCACAAACCACAAAAAAATATTACAACAGGAACTGAAAATACAGAGAAGAAACTAACACTTCTGATAAAAACCTTCCTCATACCTCACTCCGACCTCCGACCCCTATCGAACCGCTCGGAGAGACAGTGGTACCCGGCAGGTGTGCGCCTGCGCGTGTGCTCGTGTGTAGAGAGGCACGCGTGTCACAGGCGCACGCACACCTGCCCCGGAATGCTATTACCGCCATTCCCAAAGTAACCTCGGCCCCGCCCCGCCCGGATTCTCGCCCCCGCTGGGGCGTTTACGCTCCAAGCCTTCTGAAAAGGGCGATTGAGTTTGATCGATGTCAAAAGATGGCAGCAGAAAGATTTCTGAAAGACTCGAGATTTGGCTTTGACGCCAGGGCCTGTGGATTGGCTGCGCTGCGGGCGACGGGGGCGGGGCTGGGCGGCGTTTTGGGGCGTGGTTGTTTTGGGCGTGGCTCAGTATGAATGTAGCTGACAGGACGGCGCCCCCTGGCTGCCTGAGCCTGCTATTGGGTCACCAGCAGATCCTGTGGAATTGACCTGTCACACCACAACCACAGATATTGCCCATCTGCAAGGTGCAATATTGATTTATTTTTACTTATACTTTTTTTGTAATGTGCTTTTTTTTTTGGGATTGTTTTATTTGACTTTTTGATTTTGGCCATAACCAAGGATGTTAAACGACAAACATTAAAAGAATATTTATATGGAATGCTCACGTACACATCGGAGAGAATGCCGAGATGGGGGTATTGGCTTAGCCCCATGTAAAGTGCAGTACAGTGTATACGTATATTATGCTTCGTCTGTCTGTATATGTGTGTGTGTGTGTACACACTCACATACGCATGTGGATACGTCCTTATTTGAAAAAATGCCCCTCTGAGGTCACCATTCACCCCCAGGTGCAGTGTGTGTCCTGATTGGCTGAGGCTGGGCCAGGGCGGTGCAGTGGGCGGGGCATACTGAGTGTGTGAGCTGTGTGTATGGAGGTATAGTCTGGGTTGAGCTGGTGTAGTTACGTGGTCAGAGTGTGTTCCACAGTTAGATTGCCCAGGGTTAGGATACCCTGCTCAGTAAAAGATTATGGTTATGATGAGGGGGCGGGATTAGGGGCACAGTGTGGGTGGGGCACCTCCGTCCCAGTTGCACCGCTCTGTACTTGACCTCCGCCAATCCTGACGCACAATCTGCCCATTTGATTGTACTTCCCCCTTTTTATTTTTTCTCCCTGATGCCAAAAGTTGTAGAGTTTGTTCTAAACACCAGTAGCAAGACGTCTATGCAAAGCCCTCCAACCGCTCATCATTACCAAAGCCCCTCCCCTTTTAGCAGACAGGCAGGGGTAGCTCAAACTAGCAGAAACTCTCCAGAAACTCAGTCTCCCAGAATCCTCCCCTCCCCCTGCAGTCAGACTCAGTGTTGGATGTGGTGGCCGTGCAAAGACCTTGCTACTCTCAGTGTTGGTGGAGGAACTGAATTATGGAAATATATCGCCCAGGAGCTCCACTCAACCCTGCCACCCTGTGATCGAGGGGGGTCCGGGGAATGGGTTCGGGGGGGTTTGTGGGTCAGGGGGGTTGGGATGGAGAGATCGGCAGCACGTTGAGTTGAGCGTCCTGGGCCATGCCCATTGGGTTTGTGAGTGATTTAATTGGCAGTTTAATTGTTGAAAGCACAGAAAGGCTGCAGGTGTGTGTGTGTGTGTGTGTGTGTGTGTGTGTGGGTGAGTGTGTGTGTGCGCGCACACTGGTGTGTTTTTGTCCCGGTGTCCCCAGCAGCTCTCACAGCCTGGCGCACTGGTGCTACACCTGTTTCACTCATCCTAAAAGAGCCGACCCCCCCTCCCCCAGAACAGAAGCTGAAACAAAAAGCTGAAAGGACTCCTGGGAAATAAGACACCTGATTGGAGAGAACTCTGTGTAATGTTAAGTGCAGATCCCCTCTGTCTAGTGCAGGTTAAATTGGTGTGTTCTGGGGTCAGCGTGGAGCACCGTGGATCTGGCTTCCAGTCCACTCGCTGTACTTCCCGTGTCTTGAGACCCCTGCAGCCAATAGTGAACCAAGTGGTCCTGTGTATCTTCGGCGATGAGCCCTGGGGGTTTCATCTCACGTTTGACGGCTTTTTTTGTTTCTCTGACCCAGCCCACACGCACGTTTATTTTTTAAAAAATGGGTTGTTTTCCAGAAAAATTTCCGTCCTCACGAAAACAAAAAAAACACATTTTAAGTCGAGATTGTGCCGAACCAACAGGTGTCGATGATGTAATTTCGTGTGAGGCTGCATAGGCCAATCGCTAGCCTTGAGAACTCGCTATAAGGCGCACACATACACACACACACACACTGATGTCTCTCGCCAAAGACTGTTTTTCATGTCCACGCGCTAACGGAGTGAACGTACGTTCTAGAAATCTTCACCCTAAAGGCGTTTTCCAAAAGGTCAATTTTCATTGACAGGGTGGCTTGTGAACGAAAGGGCGAAACACGTCGAAGATGCTCCGTCTTCAGGAACGCTGGCGTGCGTGCGGACAGGATCTGAGGCAGTAGATGTTGGCGGGGGAGAGCGGGTTCGGCTCTGGAGTGAAATCGTCCTCACACTGGACTCATGCAATAATGGCAAACACCACGAGCCTCCATATTCCTCTTCTAGAGCAGCGAACACAGCGCCGGTGTGTGATCATTACTCACACACCTGCCAGCCAGAGCGATAAAACGGCACGTATCCAGCTTACCTCAGAGTGCGCCCGCTTTAGAGAGCTGCGAGGGGAAGGAACACACGCGCTCGCACGCGCACACACACACACACACACACACACCTGCCTGCTGATAAGAGTGCAATGAGACCAGAAAAGAAAGTTCTTGAAGGAATATCTCAGGTAAAACGAAAACGATGAAAGTTTTTTTTTTCTTTAATAAATGATGAAAAATATGTAGATAAAACCATTGTTCATTCATCTTTCTTTCTGCTGTTTGTAATGTGTGTGGCCTGCTCTCTCTCCCGCTCTCTCTCTCATCCTTGTCTCCCTCCGTCTGCATTTCTCTACATCCAGACCTCCACACATCTGTCTCCCTCTCTGTCCATCCCTCTCCCTCTTTCTCTCCTCCTCTTTTTTTTCTTTCCCTTCGTTTGGTTGAAGGACGGCATTGCCATGTTGCGTACTGAGCCGAAATGCACTGGGTCATTTTGGGAGAAACTTTTGAGAGCGCAACATTGGCCGATGAATTTAAGATCTGAATAGTCTAGATACTTTTGCGATTTTATTTCATCCACTGAACACTGATTTTCTCAGAGTTGTAGTCCTGTACCTCACTCCAAACTGCATGGCTTTCAGTCAGATGCATCTGTCACTAATATTTAAATAAGAAAATACGATATATATATATATACATATATATCTGTATGCATGTGATTATTGCCAACTACATTGTAAAGGACGGTATGTGCGTATGCATGCTTGTCGGATTTGTGTGTGTGTGTGTGTGTGTGTGTATGTTTGTCTGGGGCCGTACTGCAAACCAATGGTGTGGTGCCGCTGAGCGCTCTCCCCAAAACGTTTCCTAGGAAACGCACACGGGAGGCGGGATTGACCAGCCAATCAGAGTCTCTGTTACAGACCGCACTGCTGTGAGCAAACAGTAGGGCAGGAGAAAGCCAGGTGTGGTGCAGTGATTTAGGGGCACGGACGGACTCTTGGGACCTCCCAGTTGTGGGCGATACAGTGGGCGTGGTCAGTCACAGTAAGGAATCGTGCTGCGGTGGTGTAGCGCTGTCATTCTCTTCAGGCCACCTGATTGGATACGGCATTGTCTTAGGAAAATATGGCCGATCATCCGCAAGCTTTCTCCTGCTGCTCCTATTCTGTCCTCTGAAATGAACGTTTCAGGGGTGAAAAGGGCAATACAGCTGCTGAATCTCGGCTGCAAAGTTTGACGTGTGATCCGTGTGCCAGTCGACCTGTGCCTGACACGATGGCAGAACTGCCCCTGCCCCTTAACCCGCCCCCAGGGCATCATGCAGCATTTACTGAGAACTTAAACACACTACAGGCCTTCATCTCCATCTCCTATTTTCTGAAATCCTTGAAATAACCTACTTTTTACTTCTGCGTTATTGGGTCTGGAAAATGTAGCCCCTGTAAGTGAGATGAACTAACAGTTCTGGAGGAGAAGTGTGCTCTGATAGGTCTGTTTTTCATCCTTATCTGCCCATCTCAGTGCTGAGTAGGGGCTCGTTTGTGGTTGGTTGAGCTCCATCACATGGGGTCGTTTTAATGCTGTTATGCCCCGCCCTCTGCTTGGCTGCTGTCATTCCTGTCAATCAAATTCACCAAAATCTACCCTCCCTACTGTTCTGCTCTGCTGATACTGATGGTTACACACATCTGCGTGCTTGTGTGTGTATGTGTGTGTGTGTGTGTGTGTGTGTGTGTGTGTGTGTGTGTGTGTGTGTGTGTGCGTGTGCGTGTGCGTGTGTGTACACGCTTCAGCCATATACCTGCAGGGACTGACTGCTGCCTGTGGGCCCTGTCAGTGCAGTTCATACTCCTGCCACTGGGGGGAGAGCTCATGCACACACTCAAGCTCGTCATTTAAAAAATGATTTACCTTTGTGTTTGCTGACCCCTGAAACCAGCAGGGGGTTATATTCCTTTTGGCATAGTTTAATTTATAGTTCCTGTGAGTGTGTATGACTCCGGCACTGTGTGTCGTTAGTAGCTCTGTGAAGCACCTTTTGAGGCCTGGTGGAGAGACTGGTGAAGCAGGGAGCAAAGCTATAACCTAGAAACACTCCTGACCTTAACCCCTGATCCCTAACAGTAACCCCATATTTCTCATCTCCTTTCTACGGTAGGATGGAACCAGTAATGCTCAAAAAATTATAGGTTGCGTGTGTATCCAAGAGTGTGTGGGTGATGGTGTGTGTATATGCGTGTATTTGTTTGTTGTTGCATGTGATATATGTTTCTGTGTGCATGTATGTGTGTTTGATGTGTGTATGTGTGTGTGTATGTAGCATATGTTTTCTGAGTGGATGGACGTGAAATTGAGTGAGGCAGGGAGTTTGTGTTAATCAGTTTGTGTATGTGTGTGTGTGTGTATGTGTCGTCTTTGAGCTGGCATGGCTGATGTGTGTGAGTGTGTATGTTGCTGTGCGCCATGTGCTTGTGAGTGTGTATGTTGCCATGTATCTGTGTGTGTGTGTGCGCATCTTTGAGCTGGCATGGTTCTAGTGTGTGTCTGTGTGTGTTGTTGTATCCCTTGGGTGTGTGAGTGTGCACGAGTGTGTGTAGGCGTAGTGTCTGAGTGGCTGGCTTTAGTCGAGGAGTTTAACATCCTGCTCAGGTGGGTTATGTTGAATGGGGGTGCTGTTTCTCCTCCGCAGTCTGGGGCCTCTGAAAGCCCCCATCCAGTGTATTTTGGCATTTTAATGTTATCTTCCAGAAGAATTTACAGGCCACACTGTTCGCCAAATATTTTTTGACAAGTTTCTAAATTTTGTACTTGAAAATAAAAAATAAATATATAATAATTAGCTGTCGCAAAAGCAGGGTGACATGACCATAGCGAAAGCTGCCAGTCATTTTTGATCTTCCGACTGTCTTGCCTCCATGCGTCTGAGCGACAAATTGACCAACATCTTTGTGAGCTGGCTAGCTCATGAACTTACCTTGTTCGCTCTGCTTCGGTTTGTCAGTTTGTCTTACTCAGCGATCTAACTTCGGTGTAGTTAGTACGCCTAACTTTTTGCCTCAGCTACATGTCTTCATTTTTTCTTTTTTAGTTTCCTGCCCCTTAGTTTAGCGTGTTATATTTTCACAATGGCTTTTTGTGTGTGCAGTAAAAGGGTGCTTTCGGCGCAGTAGCAGGAATATCCACAGACAAATATACGAGACACATTCTACTTACATCTGAACCATGAATGTTCCAGCTGTTCTCCAAAATTATTGAAGGGTTTGGGTCAATATGAACATGAAGCCATGCTTTTCATTTTCCAATATTAATTTCAGAATGGGAAATCGAAATCAGATCGTATCTCTCCAATTTTTGTTTCACAATTGTTAATCACTTAAAGGGACTATGCCAGCTGGGGCACATGTGTAGTAGGGTTCAGTCGATGAACATTGTCTGTGCGATATCAAGGGAGCAGAAATACTAACCCCAAGCTTATTAGTACGTGTATAAAGCGTACCTCTATCACTGTTTTAAATACAGAAGATTACCTGCAAACGCGAAATTGCTAGAGTAACCGCATTTATCTTTTCCGAAACCCATGAAGATTAAATTGTACTGTCTATCCATATTTCTTTGGGCGAAAACACATTGAAAGTGTGAAGGTAAACCAGTGAAATCGTGGTGGAGTTTCAATCTGTTTGCATCGCGTGAATCCTTGAGAAGTTTGGCGAAATTTTTATCAAGCAACTGTCTTTAATGTATGCAGAACCTGTTTGTCGCAACGTTTTGTTTGACATGCAGCTGTCATAGATCCTTTTGCGAGCGCTTCTAGTTCAACGGCCGCCATGGGACGACATAACAATCAACGTAGGCCAACTTAAAAGCAATAATAACGTTACAAAAACCCGAACTATGACAAACTGATGCTACGAACAGGCTCTACGATTAATAAAGATAGTTTTTTGGTAAAAATTTCTTTAAACTTCTCAAGGATGAATGCGATATAAAAAGATTGAAAAACGTACAGCTTGCATCGCCTATGAACTTTAAATAGTTAGCCTAACGTTTTCAAGTTTTTCGCTTCGTCACGCGCATGCGCTCCGGCTGACATAGTCCCTTTAAGACAAAGGTACTAGGAGTATTTAACATATGTCACTGTTATGTAGCCTATGTAGCTAGCTATAAAGCTAAGAGTAGTTAAGTTAGGCTATAATATCACTGCCAGTCCAGCACATCGCCACTGCACTTCAGGTTGAGACGTAGAAGCACCAGCAGTCTCCCCAAAATGCGAACTTTCAGCTCTGGTGTATCTGGTCTGATGACCCCCATCCATTGAGTGTATGGGATTCTGATTGTTAGGTAAAGGAAGCAGAGAAATATCCTCCACTTCATAGCTACTGTCGGAGTGATCGCTGTCACAATCCATGTTTGTATACATGTTATCGTTATCCATGTTAATAACCAAGTTTCCTTTATACACCTTAATTTCCATGTTATTGCCATCAATTTTAATATTCAAGCTATGGCTATCCGTGATGATATCAACATTATCTCTGTCAGTGCTGATTATGTTGTCCTCGACAGACCGATAAACAAAGAGAGATATATCAAAGGTTATAAAACAGTAGTTAGGGTGAATTAACTGATCAGAGGGATGTACTACGGAGCGAGATTAGAGGGCGAGCAATGTATACAGTGCCAAAAAGCTAGGAAAGCTAGGGAACAGGAAGAAACATTGGTTGGCGGGGCTTTAACATTCACTGAGGGCGCTACTGGAGTGCAGCAACATGACATGTAATACATGCTGCACTCATAACACTCCTTCAGTGTTAGGCATGCCAAGAACTTCACGCTACACACGTCAGAGACATTAACACGCCATTCTCGAACTAGGTTTGGCAGCAGTGGTTCTGTTCGGGTAGCCAGCAGAGAGGATGATGTGGTCTCTAACCGTTAGAATGGTTGATATTATGAGGAATGAGTATGGAGTGATTTTTAGTCTTTCCCTATCAGCAGCTTATTCTCCAAACCAGACCAAAATGGCCTTCG
Organism: Gymnothorax reevesii; assembly: GCA_029721435.1. Taxonomy (NCBI): domain Eukaryota; kingdom Metazoa; phylum Chordata; class Actinopteri; order Anguilliformes; family Muraenidae; genus Gymnothorax; species Gymnothorax reevesii. The sequence goes on along the minus strand of CM056584.1, from coordinate 57,134,939 downwards.
CTGTGTGAAAATGTAAGGAATGCTCAGATCGACTGAATGATTGTGAGGTGCTCAGATTAACTTTGCTTGCATTTCATTCAGGGAAGAGTTACTTTATTATTGTTAGCATAGTGAAAATGAAGATTTAATCCAATATATCCAGACAGCAAGGAATGTAAATAAATTTAAAAAGATATATTGATGCAGATTAGTATTATATACGAATACATTAATTCTATATTAATATATATGCAGTGTTTGAGAGAAAACGGGTTGCTCGATCCGATTTGCCTCAGGATATAATGCCAGGCCTCAAAGGGTGTTTTCAGTTAATGCTCGAATGACTGGCTGTGCGTGTGTGTGTGTGTGTGTGTGTGTGTTTGTGCATCTCTGTGGAGGCTGGGTTATGTTGAGGTTAGTGTGTGTGTGAGTATTTGTATAATTGTGTGCAGTTATGCGTATTGACTACACAGCCCTGTTCGCGCAGTTAACCTTGTTTTGCCATATATCCCCTGTGCACCTGCACGGCACGAGTGAGTCGAAAGGTGGGAAGAAAATGGCTTGAATGTGTTGTGAGATGATGAGGCTGCACCGGATATGATGTGCTTGAGGAGAGATTATGTACAAAATTTGGGATGGATGTGACAATACACATGAAATAATGCGCAATTATGCGCCAGATATGATGCTTGGTAGATGAGATTATGCGCTGGATCTAATTTGTGATGGATGATATTATGCGCAGGATATGATGCGCAGTGAATGAGATTACGCGCAGGATATGATGTGTGGTGGATGAGATTACGCGCTGGAAATGCGCGGGTTATGCACCAAGGGTGAGATTGAGCCCTGCTGGCCTCACCAGGTTCACCAAAGCCTGTTCCGTGGAGGGAGTTTCTGCTCACATCTGACACAGTGAAGCTGTGCCATTACTGTTGTGAGGTGTGTTCTCCAATAATGATGAGCTGCCGTGTGTTCTAGTGAGTGTTTATGTGTCTGTGTGTGTGTGTGCGTGCACACGAGTTTATTGTTCCGATCTGTTGGCTAAAGTCTCCACAGATCTACACTTTGACCTGAGCACCCTCCCCTGCCGTGTCTGCGGTCCACAGCGTGATCTCTCTCCTGTCCAGCCATTCTTGTGTCTCTCACCAATCTCTACGTATTTTTTACTCATTTTTCTTTATCCCAGGCAGTTTTTTAACAGGTTATGAACCCGTTGGTCAGTGCATTTGTACTTACAGGATTTCAGGAGATTTCAAATGTTCTATGTCGACCTGAACTGAAAATAAAGGAACATGAACTACTGCTGTACATATTTTTAAGGACTTACTTTTGTCTCACTATCCATCTGACTTCCCTGCTTCACTGTGCCCTCAAAGGTTTCTGGGAAAAGGGGTGTGTCCAACAGTGTTGCTCAGGGTTCATAACCTCTAAGGTCATCAGGTCAGAACAGCCAACCAAGCAATAGAACATCTTTAACAACCTCTGTAGTTCAGCTTCAGGACCTAGCACCTAGTACCACGCTCACCGCCTTTCTATAAGATCGCCATTTGGCCTGTTGAGTTTGTGATAGCACACCAGGAGCCAGGGCATTCAACCTACAGCAATATTCAACCAGCCTTTTTGTGGACTGTGCATGAAATGCATACATGGATACAGAATGTTGAAAACTATTTGAAACTGCAGAAAACTTCAGTCTTGCTATCAATGCACCACATCTTCCCACTGAAACACCAGTGTTCTGCTCATAATGACACCACATCTGTCTACTGTTACACCAGTGTTCTGCTCATAAAGACACACATTTTCCTACTGAAACGCCAGTGCTCTGCTCATAAAAACACATCTTCCTACTGAAATACCAGTGTTCTACTCATAAAGACACATATCCCCCTACTGAAACAGCAGTGTTGTGCTCATAAAGACACACATCCTCCTACTGAAATGCCAGTGTTCTGCTCAGAAAGACACCACATCTGCCTACTTTAACACCAGTGTTCTGCTCATAAAGACACACATTTTCCAACTGAAACACCAGTGCTCTGCTCATAAAGACATCACATCTGCCTACTGAAACACCAGTGCTCTGCTCATAAAGACACACATTTTCCCACTGAAACACCAGTGCTCTGCTCATTATGACACATTTTCCTACTGAAACACCAGTGTCTTGCTCGTAAAGACACCACATCTTTGGCCTGTAACACCAGTGCTCTGCTCATAATGACACCACATATGTCTACTGAAACACCAGTGCTCTGCTCATAGACACACATTTTCCCACTGAAATTCCAGTGTTCTGCTCATAAAGACACACATTTTCCCACTGAAACACCAGTGCTCTACTCACAAGGACACTTATCCTCCTACTGAAACACCAGAGTTCTGCTCATAAAGACACCACATCCTCCTACTGTAACACCAGTGTTCTGCTCATAAAGACACACATTTTCCTGCTGAAACACCATGTTCTGCTCGTAAAGACACCACATCTTCATCCTGTAACACCAGTGCTCTGCTTGTAAAGACACACATTGTCCCACTGAAACACCAGTGCTCTTCTCATGAAGACACACATTTTCCTACTGAAACACCAGTGTTTTGCTCGTAAAGACACCACATCTTTGGCCTGTAACACCAGTGCTCTGCTCATAATGACACCACATATGTCTACTGAAACACCAGTGCTCTGCTCATAGACACACATTTTCCCACTGAAATTCCAGTGTTCTGCTCATAAAGACACACATTTTCCCACTGAAACACCAGTGCTCTACTCACAAGGACACTTATCCTCCTACTGAAACACCAGAGTTCTGCTCATAAAGACATCACATCCTCCTACTGTAACACCAGTGTTCTGCTCATAAAGACACACATTTTCCTGCTGAAACACCATGTTCTGCTCGTAAAGACACCACATCTTCATCCTGTAACACCAGTGCTCTGCTTGTAAAGACACACATTGTCCCACTGAAACACCAGTGCTCTTCTCATAAAGACACACATTTTCCTACTGAAACACCAGTGTTTTGCTCGTAAAGACACCACATCTTTGGCCTGTAACACCAGTGCTCTGCTCATAATGACACCACATATGTCTACTGAAACACCAGTGCTCTGCTCATAGACACACATTTTCCCACTGAAATTCCAGTGTTCTGCTCATAAAGACACACATTTTCCCACTGAAACACCCGTGCTCTACTCACAAGGACACTTATCCTCCTACTGAAACACCAGAGTTCTGCTCATAAAGACACCACATCCTCCTACTGTAACACCAGTGTTCTGCTCATAAAGACACACATTTTCCTGCTGAAACACCATGTTCTGCTCGTAAAGACACCACATCTTCATCCTGTAACACCAGTGCTCTGCTTGTAAAGACACACATTGTCCCACTGAAACACCAGTGCTCTTCTCATAAAGACACACATTTTCCTACTGTAACCCCAGTGTTTTGCTCATAAAGACACACATTTTCCCACTGAAACACCAGTGCTCTACTCACAAGGACACTTATCCTCCTACTGAAACACCAGAGTTCTGCTCATAAAGACACCACATCCTCCTACTGTAACACTAGTGTTCTGCTCATAAAGACACACATTTTCCTGCTGAAACACCATGTTCTGCTCGTAAAGACACCACATCTTCATCCTGTAACACCAGTGCTCTGCTCGTAAAGACACACATTGTCCCACTGAAACACCAGTGCTCTACTCACAAAGACACTTATCCTCCTACTGAAACACCAGTGTTCTGCTCATAAAGACACCACATCCTCCTACTGTAACACCAGTGTTCTGCTCATAAAGACACACATTTTCCTGCTGAAACACCATGTTCTGCTCGTAAAGACACCACATCTTCATCGTGTAACACCAGTGCTCTGCTTGTAAAGACACACATTGTCCCACTGAAACACCAGTGCTCTTCTCATAAAGACACACATTTTCCTACTGTAACCCCAGTGTTTTGCTCATAAAGACACACATTTTCCCACCGAAACCCCAGTGCTCTGCTCATAATGACACCACATCTGTCTACTGTAACCCCAGTGTTCTGCTCACGAAGACACACATTTTCCTACTGAAACACCAGTGCTCTGCTCATAAAGACTTGCATCTTCCTACTGAAATAGCAGTGTTCTGCTCATAAAGACACATATCCTCCAACTGAGACACCAGTGTTCTGCTCATAAATACACAAATCCTCCAACTGAAATACCATTTTCTGCTCATGAAGACACACATCCTCCTACTGAGACACCAGTGCTCTGCTCAGAAAGACACACAACCTCCTATTGAAACACCAGTGTTCTGCTCATAAAGACACCACATCTGCCTACTGTAACACCAGTGTTCTTCTCATAAAGACACACATTTTCCTACTGTAACCCCAGTGTTTTGCTCATAGACACACATTTTCCTACTGAAACACCAATGCTCTGCTCATAAAGACACACATTTTCCTAATGAAACACCAGTGCTCTGCTCATAAAGACACACATTTTCCTAATGAAACATCAGTGCTCTGCTCATAAAGACACTCATCTTCCTACTGAAACACCAGTGATCTGCTCATAAAGACATCACATCTGCCTGCTGTAACCCCAGTGTTTTGCTCATAAAGACAACCATTTTCCTACTGAAACACCGGTGTTTTGCTCATAAAGACGCACATTTTCCTTCTGTAACCCCAGTGTTTTGCTCATAAAGACACACATTTTCCTACTGAAACACCAGTGCTCTGCTCATTAAGACACATTTTCCCACTGAAACAGCAGTGCTCTGCTCATAAAGACACGCATCTTCCTACTGAAACACCAGTGCTCTGCTCATAAAGACACCCATCTTCCTACTGAAACACCAGTGTTCTGCTCATAAAGGTTACAGCCAATTGCTGGACAAGATATTGAGTACTGCATCCAACTCCGGCTCAGGACTGCTTACTCAAACGCATGCACACCCACATACTTATGCAGACACACTTGCTCACCCACTTACAGTCACACGTGTACAGCCACTCTTACACACATGTAAACACTCTCACTCAAGGAACCACTCACTTGCACGTATATAAACACACTCATGTACAACCACACTTACATGTACACTTGCATGTAGACACTTCCACACACGCTCACCCAGACTCACACATGCATACCCACACACACTAATGCACATGAATACACACATGCACACAAATGCACAGGGCTAAAGATCACTGGTGGGACATAACAATGGTTTGTGTACCATCTGGTTCAAGGATGTGTTGAACAATCATAAATATTTCAAATGCACCCCCCCACACACACATAAACCTGGCCCCTGCAGAAGCCCAGCGGTTGGTTTGTTGTCAGGTGTTGTTTTGCTGGCAGTGTCTGGACAATCAGAGTGTTTCCTTCTATCAAAATGTGATTTTTCAATGCTGTCATTGTTAGGACTATATAAGGAAGTTATTTTTAATCGTAATTGTCACTGGTCTATTTTACTATATTTATGTGATAAATATGCGATTTAGAGTATATCACAAACTCCTTTGTATGTTTTTACATTTCTCTCTCTCTCTCTCTCTCTCTCTTAGTTATATCCATCCCCCTTTTCTGGCTTTTGGAACTCATCCTATTGCATGCTGGTGTGTGTATGTGTGCGCATGTGTGTGTGTGTGTGTGTGTGTGTGTGTGTGTGTGTGCGCGTGCACATGTGTACAGCCTGGCCGAATTCTTTTAGAATGTCTTGAGTCAAAGCTCTTCAGGGTCAGTTCTGTGAAGGAAATGTTGTTGAAGTCTGAGATTTCATCATAAGGATGAGACAGAGTACTTTGTGCATTGTGCGAGTGTTTTACAGGAGAAATGAAAGGTGTCAGGTGGGAACATGGGCGGAGTTTGTGCTTCAGACATGGGAGGGGAGGAGTTACGAACTCCCTGTGATGACCAGTAAAGGCAGTTCTTTCTGCTGTAGAGCCCAGTGATTGATCAATTAGAGTGAGTGCACGATGGCTGTTGGAGTTCACAATGCCTTGCCTTCCCGTCATTCCTTTGGGTGTGATGTGTAAACACAGGCACACACTCACACACACACACACACACACACACACGGATGCTCACACACATGATTGATGTCAGGGAGCTGGGTCTTGCCTGTGCACTTTGGCCTGGAGGTTCATTTATTTTAATTTCTTTGACTTTAGTAATGTAATTGGTAAGCGATCTGTGATTTGAATTCCAGATTTACGCTCAATAAAACTTTTTTAATATCTCGGGCACGTTTCCTACATTTCTGTGGACTTCTCTCTGTTTCTGTGTTTTTTTACTTTTGTTGAAATAAAACGGTCTAATTTCTGCTCCATATTCAGTTGCCTGCTCTTCATTTCAGGAACAGGAGTGGTGTGTGTGTGTGTGTGTGTGTCTCAGTGTGAATGTGTATAAATTTGTGTGATGGGATCTGAGCAAGGGTTAGACCGCGTGTGCGTGTGTGAGAGAGTGTTAGTGCATGAGTTTAACTGTGAGATGGAGTGAAAGAGTGCACGTGTGAAAGAGTTTGAGCATGTGTGCATATACGTGAGGGTGAGTGAGTGTGAGGTTGAGAATATGAGTGTCCAGGTGTGAGAGTTTTCATGAATGTTTGTGCGGTGGTTTGTATGTTTGTGGGGGATATTTTGCTGAAATAAGCGTTCTTGGGGCGAGATCAGGTGCTTTCGTATGTAACTAGTGTCTGTCTGTAGAGTCTCACTCAGGGTCAGTGACATCCCTACTTCTGTGACTCGGACACAGATACGACAGTTAACAGGCTTGGAGGACAGTATCGGTTGTGAGATTAAATAGGGAAATTAAAAACACATTCTGACCATTGTTAAGATTGTTTCACGCTAGATTGGTACGATGTGCTACGTTCCTCTATCTCCCTTTTGAATTTCGCTGTTGGAACCAGGATTATTTCCTTAATCTTCCTATTGAAACTCGCAACCGATAGGAGAGAAAACAGATACAATGAAGGGACTTGAGATACATTGTCATATTAGCTATGTGACTAAGTGCGATACTCGGTCAGGCAGTAACTGTCGCTTATGAAAATTGTCCATGCTTTCTTTCCTGAATTCTTGTATTTTATTTCATTCTTTAAAAAATTGATTATATAATTTTTTTGACTGTCTACCATTTTTTAGGTAAAATTGACCTAAATTGCTCACTTCGCAACACGCTTTTTTTATCCGCAGCGACTGAAATAAATACCAGACAATTCGCTATTCGGGGGCACTATAAAATTCCAAAACTGTGGATTCTTTGTCCATAACGTGCAAACATGGGGGGAAAAAACGAAACTTTGAAGTTCGTTCTTACGCCCTCACTATAGGAACTGCCAAGTGTTCACGAAAGTGACGTCACGACCCTGGTTAGCACAACTGTAACGATAGCTTTATTATTTCATTGTGATTCATGAACATACATACTTACATACTTTAAAGGAACTCTCTATTACCGGGTACACTGACACTAATTCCATAGTACAGAACTACGTCTGCGCCAAAAATTCCCATGAAAATACACACAGTGATAATTTTGCGCTTATTTTCTGATGGCAGACCTTGATTTTCAGCCCGGCACAGAATTAGGTCCAACTTCCGTGGGATTGACACATCAACCTGCTGAGGTCATATAAAGAACGAGACGAGCTTAGTGGAGCTTTTTCTATTACTGCCTATGGGACACGAACTGCAGTCGGTTTATAAAATCGTTATTTTCTCGCAAAATTTCTCGAAATGGCGGAGCAAATGCCCACCAGATGCACTGTAGCAGGTTAAAGTAACGTATCCAAAGAAGGAGTCAGCCTTCATCGATTTCCAAAAGATAAAAAAACAAGCAAAATTTGGGCGTCTTGAGTGAAACTGACTCCGGAAAAATGGCAAACACCAAATGACAATTGTGTGATTTGTAGCGACCACTTCAACGATTCCGACTTCGAGGATAAAGGGTTTTGGCCTGAGTTTGCAATGAAAAAGAGGAAAAAAAATCAAGCCAGATGCTATCCCGAGAAGCACCGAGAAAAAGGAGAGAAAGAATAGCAGACCGGGCACTGAAAAACGGAAGAAAATGAAGGTAGGCCGCTAATGTACAATTATAACGCATTAGCTACGCCAGCGCTTCAGCGGGGCTTTCATTTTAGACACTGTAGAGCTTAATAGAGCGCTGGCTGCAGCTAGCACTTAGCAGGCTTTGGCTTGCATTCCACTCGTTTAACGCCTTCTCTTCGCCAGCACTCTATTAAGCTGCTTTCACACTGGACGCGAAACGCGTGTATTCGCGTCTTCGCATTGACTTTGAATGTAATCTGTTGTACTAAAAATTCGTTTCGCGTCCAGTGTGAAAATGATTCCTCTAGCTGCTGCTGCGTGTCTAGTTGCATGCTGCTGCGGTGTCTTGACTCCTGTCTCGTGTTCTAATCTTTTTCTTTGTCAGATCATATTGTTGTTTTACTCTAGCCTGACCAAATGCCGTACATAATCTAATAAACTTGTTGGATTGTCAGCTCAGGAGAGCATAATAAACGAAGTCAAATCGACATCTAAGTGTAGCACGCAGTTTGGCAAACTCGCGAACAGCTGATCGAGGAATTAGATTTTCTTAACAGAAATCTGGGCCATACCCTTTAAAAACGCAGTACTGATATCCTTATAAAAGGAGAACCAGACACCTGGATAATGTGTTAAGCAGTAGCTTTCGCAGATGGCTAACGCGAGTGAACCACGGCTCTCTGGCCCATTTAGCGCGTCTCTGATTGTCCCTTAAGAAAACCAGTGTAAGATTAAATAAAATTAAAAAAAAACATATTGCCAATTTTTATTTTGCTGATTATGTAAATCATATCAGATTTGAAGGTACTAAGCACTGGGGCGACAAAAACATGTAATGAATTGATCAAAATGATATTTTTACATGCAGCTGCACATAACAGATATGCAGCGAATTGGTCCTGAGTTCTTAATATGACGTCACGCTGAGAGGGCGGCATTATCGATTGTAGCGATTAATAAGGGACGTTCCCAGGGCAAGTAGACAGTTTGATATTATGGGAAAATGACTGCCATGTTTTTTTCCTGGATGAAAAATTACACTAAGACAGCCTGTTTGTGAAATTTTGCCCTCTTGACGCTGTAGTTCCTTTAACTGCTATCTACATCTGTTGCTGCTGTCTCTCTCAAATTGACAAAAAATCAATAACTGCTCCCCTTACTCTCGCTCTTTGTCTATTCAAATGTATAACTTGCTTTTGATACCTCAAGACCCACCCCCCCCACCTCCCTCTCACTCCCACTCCCTCACTCTCACACTCTCACACACTCATACTCTCTCTCTCCCCACCCACTTTGTAAATAATTAATCATCTCCAGCTCATTACTACACTTGCACTTCATATAATTGCGTGAGCTTTGCCTCATTTAGCACCCTTTTCTTGGGCCCACATTCTCAAACAGCACTCGGCGGCCCCGCCATATACTAGGTTGCACCTAGTCTTGTTAAATACTTTAACTTTTGTTATGGCATGGATAGAATAACTCAGTTGTATACATAGGGATACTGCGGTGATGGTTCAGAGATAAATGTTGGATTCGCCGCGGAATCCTTTAATTTGAGCGCTGGACCTCTCCGACTGTTCTGCGCATCTTAGACTGAGTGTGAGGAACATACTGTCCCATCTTTGCCTGCTCTGTTAGTTATGTCTGATCAGCGCCGGCTCTGTGAATATAATTATGTCTGATATGGAGACTCTGAGCTGCTCACGGCTCACTCTGCCCCACCTGCTCTTGGGTGCATTTTCCCAAGATTTGCTGGGTGCGCATTTATTGATTGAGAGATAAGAAGACATGCAGCATGTATGCAGAGGGAATGTACTGTCTGAACTCAATCCCTCAGACGCTTCATTTCATTCATGCGCAGCCATATCGATGTCCTTCAGCTGGTCTCCACAGATGTCCCTGCTCTGGAGGTCTCCTCTCTCAGGTTTTGGGTCGTCAGCGGCTGAGTTTTCACATCTTTCCACTCCTTACTCTTAACTCCTCCCATTGGGGATTGAGAGAATAGGATGAGAAAAGTAAGTGAAGTCATGGAAAAATATATATGGGGGAAATGGGATGTCCTGCTCCTTTAATGAATCAGAATTGTACTCTAACCCCGATCTGCTTCCAGTTCAGGCACTGGAAAGGTTATTACAACCTTTATTTTACCAGGTAGCCACTTGAGATCACTGATCTCTTTTCGAGCAAGACCTGACCAAAAATTAGCGGCGTCACCAGAAAAAAAAAGTGAGGTTTGGAGGAATAAGGGATCGGGGTGTCCCTGTGGAAGGTCCGCGAGATCCACGCGGTGTGGGCGTGGCCCGCCGATTCTGGAGATCAGAGAGACAAAGCAGGAGTGGCTCCTGCTATCACATATCGAGTGGCCCTCTAGTGGCAGCAGCGGGAAGTGCAGCTCCTGCAAGCTGACAGCGTGTGGTCACACGAGGCCGGCAGAAGGAGGGCAGTCAGGCCGAATCCCGTCTGTTTAGATCCGCCGTCGGCGCAGACACTGCTAAACGCACACGACAGTATCTCTCCTGCTCTAATTGCGCATATGGGCCTGTTCTAATCCCAGCTGCATTGGGTCTTTACACTCACTGTATGTGAATTCTCTTATCTGCATTCTCTAATGCTTCCATGTGTGTGATATGCATGAGTGTGATGATGCAGTCTGGCACTCAGATACACACACACACACACACACACACAGACATGTGAGGCACTGATGAAGGCAAGCTGAATGGATAAGAGGCAGTTCCCCCCAATGAGAACCTCCCCTCCCCCTTTCCCGCCTGCCCAGTGAGCATGCTCGTTGCGCATTGCATGTGTTGGAGAGGTTGTTGTGGAGGCTGTGATGTCACAAAGGCAGCTTTCCCCTCCACCAATCCCTGAGCCGTTCTCCAGTGTCAGACCCCACCCCTCCCCTCTCAGTTCAGGCAGAGGAGGAATTTTCCACTGAGCAGCAGACAGACCAGCAAACATGAACCGAAGACCCTGTGTGTGAACATTCATACCACACACACACACACAAACACACACACACACACACACACACACACACACACTGTAATTGCACAACATACAATAATATACACCCACACACACGCACACCACACTCAAATACACCACACAAGTATACACACCATACACGTACACACACACGTATAAACACACACACCATACACACATGCACCACACACAAACGCACACACCAAACATACCCACGATACATGCAAGTACACACACCACACACACACACACATCATATATGATCATGCACACAAATGGTCCACACGCAAACACACTCCCAAATACACTCACTAGACAAGCAAATACTCACACCACACAAGTACACACAAACACGTCAAACATACACACACAAATATGTGCACGCGCTCAGAACTCACTATCAAATACATATGTACACACACATGTATGCAAGTATACATGCACTGCACTCACACACACATTCATACATGCAGACAGCATTCAAACAAAAACAGATATACCACACACATGCAAACACAATATTTGCATACACCATTCACACAGCAATAACACACACATAGACACACTTTTATACATGCACTGGTATATTTTGACTCTGAAAATAGTCTGGTTGCCCCTGCGTTACACTGGATGTGGACTAGTGCAGAGCTGAGTATTTTTCTTTGGTCTTTGCCAGGACTAGCGCGTTCAGATGATGTCGCCCCACTTCCCAGAATGCACTGCTGCTACTGAGACTCCTGAGAAGTGTGTCAGCATTGAGCATTGAGCATTGAGCATTGGCAGAACTAGACTTAAGTGCTCCCGGGGTACACGGATAAACTAAAGAGAGAAAATGTGAGCTCCCCTCGGCCATCCACTAGAAATATATATCACACCCCCCCACTGTCTACAAAGTGTACGCCCCCCCGCCCCCGCTGCGTCTATAGTGCACACACCCCCCCTCTGTGTCTATAAAGTGAACAGCTCCGCCTGATCTGTCTGTACTGTGCGCATGCCCCCCCCCCCACTGTGTCTATCAGTGCGTTTACATGACGTTAGAAGAAATCAAATTATTGTGTTAATCAGACTATAACTGTAATGCATGTAAACATGTTAGTCTGGCTGGAATCGCACTAAATTGAATTTCTCATAGTATGACTGACACACCCAGATAATGTATGTGAGAGCAGCAGATGCCTCACTTGCTCCGGACCTCAGAGTTTTTGCACCAACACACTGACATCGGAAAGCAAAAGTCTTGAAGCTAAATTCTTCTTCTAGTATCTTCATTACAAAACTGAAATCATACAAAATAGAAAAATAATAGACTTTCGACTTTTCTTTGGAAACTAACCGAAATTAGTGCGCTGGTCAAAAAATCGTGTTGCATCAAGGTCCAGTGGCTTCTGCCGTTTCAAGAGTCAACCTTTGCCAGAACAGATCCGCCATACATTGGATTTGCCTCCAGCGACGACGGGCAAAGACATCATCTTTGGTAAACATGCCTAGTGAAAAGCAGGGCTGTGCTTTCAGTAGGAGTAAGTGATTTGGCGTTAGTGGCTCGAGGTGGTCTGTGTTCATGGTTAAGGGTCTTCCATTAATGATGCTCTCAACCTCTCGAAGGAGAATCTGTAGCCCTTCATCATCCAATTGCTGTTGTCTCACAACAGAGCTCAGCACTTTTCTTACCATGCGGATTTGATGCTCCCAAATTCCGCCATGGTGGGGTGCAGCAGGCGGGTTGAAAATCCATTGCACCCCCTTTCTCATCATTGCTTCATTGATAGGAGAGGTCCAGCTCTCCTAATGCCTCTCGTTCAGCACCAACAAAATGTTTACCATTGTCGGGACGAATGATTGACACTTGTCCTTTTCTTGTTTGAAAATGCTGTAGGGCATTAATGCATGAATCCGTGTCAAGGGTATGGTCTACTTCAATATGCACTGCTCTGACAGCTATGCATGTGAATAGAACTCCATAACGCTTGACTCTCGTCCGTCCTCTTCTGACCTCAAATGGACTGAAATAATCTACACCTGGGTTAGTAATGGGTGGTTTGTTGGGGAGTAGATGGTCTTGCAGTAAATTTGCCATTTTATGCTCTCGTGCCTTTGCATGCAGTCTTCTACAGAGGCTACACTCTGATATCACTCTTCTTACTGCTGCATTGTGCTGACATCACTCTTCTTATTGCTATCACTCTTCTAACTGCTGCATTGACTCCGATATCACGCTTCTTAGGGCTGCATTGGTCTCTGATATCACTCTTCTTACTGCTGCATTGGCCTCTAATATCACTCTTCTCACCGCTCCATTGGCTCTGATATCACTCTTCTAACTGCTGCATTGGCCTCTGATATCACTCTTCTCACTGCTGCATTGGCCTCTGATATCACTCTTCTTACTGCTGCATTGGCCTCTGATATCACTCTTCTTATTGCTGCATTGGCTCTGATATCACTCTTCTCACAGCTGCACTGGCCTCTGATATCACTCTTCTCCCTGCTGCATTGGCTCTGATATCTCTCTTCTCCCTGCTGCATTGGCTATGATATCACTCTTCTCACTGCTGCATTGGCTCTGATGTCACTCTTCTTACTACTGCATTGGCCTCTGATATCACTTTTCTTATTGCTGCATAGGCCTCTGATATCTCTCTTCTCACTGCTGCATTGGCTTCTGATATCACTCTTCTCACTGCTGCATTGGCTCTGATATCACTCTTCTTACTACTGCTTTGGCCTCTATCACTCTTCTTACTGCTGCATTGGCCTCTGATATCACTCTTCTCACTGCTGCATTGGCCTCTGATATCACTCTTCTAACTACTGCATTGGCCTCTGATGTCACTCTTCTCCCTGCTGCATTGGCTCTGATATCACTTTTCTCACTGCTGCATTGGCCTCTGATATCACTCTTCTTATTGCTGCATTGGCCTCTGATATCGCTCTTCTCACTGCTGCATTGGCCTGTGATATCACTCTTCTTATTGCTGCATTGGCCTCTGATATCACTCTTCTCACTGCTGCATTGACTCTGATATCACTCTTCTAACTGCTGCATTGGCTCTGATATCACTCTTCTCACTGCTGCATTGGCTCTGATATCACTTTTCTCACTGCTGCATTGGTTATGATATCACTCTTCTTACTACTGCATTGGCCTCTGATATCACACTTCTTATTGCTGCATTGGCCTCTGATATCACTCTTCTCACTGCTGCATTGGCTCTGATATCACTCTTCTCACTGCTGCATTGGCCTCTGATATCACTCTTCTCACTGCTGCATTGGCCTCTGATATCACTCTTCTTACTGCTGTATTGGCCTCTGATATCATTCTTCTTACTGCTGCATTGGCTCTTGGTATCCAATACCATTGTCGTAGTCTGGCTAAGACATGATTCTGTCCTCCATGTCCAGTCTTTTGGTGGATGTCGTGGAGGATGACGCGGGCTATTCTGTGATGTTAATGCGGAATAGCAGGACGCTTGGTCTCCTCAGGCATCGCTGATCTGTTCAAACGCCCCCCAACCCTTAACACACCCCCCTGCAAGAATGGATCCAGCTTAAAAACTGAACCGGACCTTTTCACTTCCGTTTTTCTGGTCTGTAGAGCTTTCATCTCTTTAGTAAAGGTCTGTCTCTGGCTGTATTTGATCAGTTCCATTTCTGCTCTGGATAGGTCTTCAACAGTAAGTATTCTCTTTTTCAGGTTATTCTTATACATCCCCATCTGCTGTTCAATCATGGATCTGTGGTTTTCTGGATCTTTTTCAGATTGCTTTATGCTCCGTTCAAACTCTTTTCTTACTTATGTAATGTGAATATAGGCCACTAGATGGCAGTATTTACCTTTTTTTGTTAAGCTCAGACTGGAGTCATGTTTAGACATGTCCTGGACATGTCTGGGGCAAGTCTCAAAAAAAAAAAAAAAGAGGTCTAAATGTGGGTGGGGTCTGCAAAAGAGTATATAAGGAAAAGAATTGAGACAGTAAAGTAGTAGGAGAAATTGCAAGAAGATGACCAGACCTGCCATTCTGTTCAAGACCTGTGACGTTTCTTTTGTGGATTTCTTAGCCTGTGTTTGAGCATTTTCTCACCCAGGACATCACCAAGCCGCCCCACAAAAAGGGACTGTAAATATTTCTTTTTGTTTTTGTTATAATCAATCTTGGTCATTTTGTTGTTAGTTGTTATTAGTCTTTGTCTTTGTTTAAAAATTAAATGTGTTTTAGTTGTTAAAACTGTGTTTGTCATCCCTTGCTGTTGCTGTTGTGTTATAAATGTAATAACAAATTGGGGCCATAACAAATTGGGGGCTCAAGGTCCGGGATAGACCATTGTGTGAGTTATTTATTGAAAATCTAACATTCCAAATTGTGAAATTGTTTTTGTGAATTTTCCTAGATATATATTGACAACAGCAATGGATGATTTCTTGGCATCACCAACCGTAGGGGTTTTGAAGTCTTTTGAAAAGACACAACTGCTAGAAATTTGCAGACAGTTGGAGCTGACAGAGGTAAAACCAGCCATGCGAAAAGCAAGACTGGCTAGAGAGATAGTTGAATATTACATTGATGAAAATGTGTTTGCACCAGGAGATCTGGAACAGTTTCCAGTGGAAAATCCAAATATAGAAATGGAACTTAAATTAAAAATGCTAGTGATTGAAAGGGAGGAAAGAGAAAAAGAAAGGGAGGAAAAAGAAAAACAAAGGCAGTTTGAGTTAGAAAAATTAGCAAGAGAAGAAAAACAAAGAGAATTTGAGAGAGAGAAAGAGGAAAGAGCAGAAAGAGAGAGACAGAGACAGAGAGATTTTGAATTAGAGAAGTTGGATAGAGAAGAAAGACTCCAAATGGAGCAACTAAAAATTAAAATAGCAATGAAAAATAAATTTTGTGCTAGTCAGGAGGTAAAACTGGTGCCTCCATTTTCGGAAAAGGATGTTGACAACTATTTCCAATGTTTTGAAAAGGTAGCAAAGAGTTGCCAGTGGCCAAAGGAACACTGGCCTCTGATGTTGCAAACTGTCCTCAAGGGTAAAGCTCAACAAGCCTATTCGGCTTTGTCTGCAGATGATTCCTCTGATTATGAGGTTGTCAAAAAGGTTATTTTGAGAGCTTATGAGTTGGTTCCAGAGGCTTACCGACAGAAATTCAGAGGTCTGAAGAAATCTGAAAATCAGACTTATGTTGAATTTGCTAATGAGAAGCAGGTTTGCTTTGAGCGCTGGTGTACTTTTATGGAGGTCAAGGATGATTTCAACTCACTACAAGAGATGGTGTTAGTTGAAGAATTCAAGAACTGTGTTAAGGATGATGTTAAGACCTACCTTAATGAGAAGCAAGCACTGAACTTGCAATCAGCTGCCAAATTTGCAGATGAATATGTTCTCACTCATAAGTCCAAATTTCAGTCTAGCAGTAACAATAAATGGTCCCAATTTCAGAAAAAGGGTTACGGTGATACCCAAGATTCCTCACCCAAAGACAAAGACAAATCTGGTGATGGTGCTCAGAAATCCAGTAACAGGTCTGATCAAAGTGTGAAAGCTGACAGTGACAAAAGTGGTCTAGTTTGCAGTTATTGCAAGAAATCTGGTCATGTTACAACTAACTGTTGGTTCCTTAAAGCTAAGAAAGAAAAAGAAAAGGATACCAAACCAAATGCCTTTGTGAAAACAAGGTTAGAAACCCCTGTAGTAGATAACCAATCTGCTAAATTGCCTGCTTCTTGTGGGGCTAAAAAGCCTAATGCAGCTGACTTTGTGAGGGAGGAATTTCTTCCATTTGTGTCAGAGGGATTTGTGGCTCTGAATGAGCATACTACTCCTGTCCCCATATATATCCTAAGGGATACCGGAGCTTCTCAGTCACTTTTGTTGATGGACTCTTTGGAGTTACGTGATGAGACCGCTTCAGGGGATTTCATACTTGTACAAGGTATTGAAGGGAGGACTGTATCTGTACCCCTGCGCTCTATATTCTTGAAGTCAGATTTAGTTACAGGACAGGTAAAGGTGGGACTTATGTCAAGTCTACCTATAAAGGGTGTTTCTCTGTTGCTAGGCAATGACCTGGCTGGGGGCAAAGTAGTTCCCCCTGTACATCTTACTTCACAGCCGAGCACTGAAAATGGGGATGAGGACCCATCTCTGTATCCTTCTTGCGCAGTGACTCGTGCTATGGCCAAGAAGGCTAAAGAAGATGATGTTGTGGTGCCGTCCAGTACATTGAATAGTCAGGACTCAGGTGGTTCGCCTCATGACTCTGATTGGCCTACTATGGTTTCTCCGTTTGAGGACTTATCAGATACTTTTATCAGTTCTCTATTCAGCCAGCCGGATGGGTCTGGTGATTCTGATGTGTCTGGAGACTTGTCTCTGTCCAGAAAGCGGTTGATTGAGGAGCAAACTAATGATCCTGAAATTGGTGTACTAAAGAGGAGAGCCCTTCCTGAAAAAGAAATAGACGCAGTTCCAGTTGGGTATTATCTCAAGGATGGTGTGTTGATGCGGAAGTGGCGCCCTCCTGATATCCCTGCCAATGCAGATTGGGCAGTGGTCAGGCAAATTGTTGTTCCGAAGGTCTATAGGAATGAGATCTTAACAATGGCTCATAGTTTACCTTTAGGAGGTCATCTTGGTGTTAACAAGACTGTCGATAAGATCATGAAACACTTCTTTTGGCCTGGGCTTCGGAAAGACGTTTCCAACTTTTGCAAAACCTGTCACACTTGTCAGGTAGTTGGAAAACACCAGTTAGACCCACCTGTAGCTCCATTGCAGCCTATCCCAGCATTTGGGGAGCCATTCTCTAGGGTCATTGTTGATTGCGTTGGTCCATTACCCAAGACTAGATCTGGAAATCAGTATTTGTTGACAATCATGTGTGCATCTACCAGATTCCCCGAAGCCATACCTCTACGTAACATCAAGGCAACTGCAATCTCGAAGGCTTTGATAAAGTTCTTCACGTTGTTTGGTCTTCCCAGGGAAATTCAGTCAGACCAAGGTAGCAATTTCACTTCAGGATTGTTTCAGCAGGTTGTGTATGAACTAGGTGCAAAACAGATTCTTTCTAGTGCCTATCATCCAGAAAGTCAGGGTGCCTTAGAGCGGTTTCATTCCACTCTCAAGACAATGATGAGGACTTATTGTTATGACCATGAGAAAGACTGGGATGAAGGGGTTCATTTGCTGTTGTTTGCAGCTAGAGAAGCAGTGCAGGAGTCTACTGGATTCAGTCCATTTGAGCTAGTGTTTGGTCATGAAGTGAGAGGACCTTTGCTATTATTGAGTGAACAATGGCAAGAGAAAGAGCCGCATATCAGTCTGTTAGACTATGTTGGCAAGTTCAAGGAAAGATTGCGTGCAGCTTGTGACCTTGCCAAAGAGAACTTGAAATCAAGTCAGGGAAAAATGAAAACTTGGTATGATCATAAGGCTAGAAGCCGTGAGTTTAAACCAGGAGAAAAGGTCCTTGTGTTGTTTCCCTTGCAGTCCAATCCATTGCAGGCTAGATTTCATGGTCCTTATGAAATTCTGACAAAACTCAATGATCTCAATTACATTGTGAAGACTCCAGATAGGAGAAAACCAAAACAATTGTGTCATATTAACATGCTAAAGCCTTATCATGACAGAAATGCTAGGGTTGCAGCTGTCATTTCAGATTCTCCTATGGCCAAAACGTGTGAAGATGAGGGGGAGTTTCAAGATGATGAACCAAGAATTAAAGCTGAAGTTCTTTCATGTAAATTGTCAAACACTGAAGTGTTGCAAAATCTTGATGTAAAACTCCAGCACTTAGAACCCTCACAGAGAGATCAGTTTGAAAGGTTGATCAAGAAATATGAGGATTTGTTTCCTGATGTTCCAAAGAGAGTTACTATAGCCTCTCATGATGTAGATGTTGGTGATGCCAAACCAATAAAACAGCATTCTTACCGGATGAATCCTGAAAAAAGAAAGATTGCTGAGAAAGAGGTTGAGTACATGTTAAAACATGATATTATCAGACCCTCCAACTCAGATTGGAGTTCACCCTGTGTGCTAGTTCCAAAACCTGATGGAAGTACTAGATTCTGTACAGATTATCTCAAAGTCAATGCTGTAACTAGAACTGATGTGTTTCCAATACCTAGGATTGATGATTGTATTGATAGTGTAGGGCAAGCAAAGTTTCTGACCAAGATTGATTTATTGAAGGGTTATTGGTGTGTGCCTTTAACTGAGAGGGCCAAGAGCATCTCTGCTTTTGCCACACCATCTGGATTGTACCAGTATGAAGTCCTACCCTTTGGCATGAAAAATGCCCCAGCCACGTTCCAAAGGATGATACAGTCTACAATCGCCGGATTGCCACACACGGGTGCGTACATCGATGACCTGATCACATGGAGTGACTCCTGGGAAGAACATCTAAAAGATGTAGAGACGTTGTTCCAGCGCCTGACCCAGGCTAACCTGACTGTTAACCTGAGCAAGAGTGACTTTGGTTGTGCTACTGTCACCTATCTTGGCTACGTCATAGGCTAGGGTAAGGTGGCACCCATAAATGCTAAAGTCCAAGCCATCATGGACTTTCCAGTTCCTGACAACAAAAAAGCTTTGCGCCGCTTCCTTGGAATGATCGGGTACTACCGCAAGTTCTGCAAGAACTTTGCTGAGATTGCTCTCAGTCTAACTAACCAACTGAAGAAAGGCGTAGAGTTCACCTGGGATGATGCATGCCAGAGAGCCTTCGATCGCCTGAAGTCTCTGCTGTGTCACTTCCCCGTGCTCAAATCTCCTGACTTCAACAAACCGTTCTCCATCGCGGTCGATGCTAGCGACCAAGCTTGTGGATCTGTGCTCCTACAGAGAAGTGACTCTGATGACATTGAGCATCCCGTGGCATACTTCTCGAGGAAGTTCAATCGCCACCAAAGGAACTATTCCACAATAGAGAAGGAACTGTTGGCTCTGGTCCTTTCTTTACAACACTTTGAGGTTTATGTTTGTACAGGACAAAAGCCAATGATTGTGTACACTGACCACAATCCGTTAATGTTTTGAGTAAGATGAAAAACAAGAATCGGAGATTATTGAATTGGAGTTTGATTTTACAGGAGTTTGACTTGGAAATTAAGCATGTGAAGGGTACAGACAATGTAATTGCTGATTGCTTATCCCGTGTTTGAATGTGTATATCATGTGTTTGAATATTATATGATATGTATATATAGACAAGTGTTCACTTAACCATTTTGTATTGAAAAGAAAAATTTTGCCTTTATGAGTCAAAATTTTTCCCTTTTGGAATGGAGGTGTAATGTGAATATAGGCCACTAGATGGCAGTATTTACCTTTTTTTGTTAAGCTCAGACTGGAGTCATGTTTAGACATGTCCTGGACATGTCTGGGGCAAGTCTCAAAAAAAAAAAAAAGAGGTCTAAATGTGGGTGGGGTCTGCAAAAGAGTATATAAGGAAAAGAATTGAGACAGTAAAGTAGTAGGAGAAATTGCAAGAAGATGACCAGACCTGCCATTCTGTTCAAGACCTGTGACGTTTCTTTTGTGGATTTCTTAGCCTGTGTTTGAGCATTTTCTCACCCAGGACATCACCAAGCCGCCCCACAAAAAGGGACTGTAAATATTTCTTTTTGTTTTTGTTATAATCAATCTTGGTCATTTTGTTGTTAGTTGTTATTAGTCTTTGTCTTTGTTTAAAAATTAAATGTGTTTTAGTTGTTAAAACTGTGTTTGTCATCCCTTGCTGTTGCTGTTGTGTTATAAATGTAATAACAAATTGGGGCCATAACACTTAGGTGTTACAGCATTTCTTTTAGGTTCAGAATCCAATCTGTTGCCTTTTTCAGCTTATGCCAACTCGAGTAATACTACACAAGCTGGTTAAATGGATCTGTGCACTTGTCTGGACTTGTGCATGACACTGCAGCTGACGTCTTCACCTCAACATCATTTTCTGTCAGGGAAGTACACTGTTCAGTTTGTTCTGGCCACTCAGCTTCATTTGCCAGGAAGCTAGGCCCCTAAAACCTTACTTTTTATGAAGCTTTCAATCTTAAAACCTCTTGAGGTGTTGACATACTTCCACTGAAACAAAGTTGTCGCCTCTCTAATGTACGAAACTCGATTTGCCACAAATGTTTTGAAACGAAGGGCATCATTTTCAATGTACTTTTAGTACTGTTGAACTATCTGTCCACGATTCCATCATGGGAAGTTCGAGTTCTTCTCTCAGCATCCGATCAATCTTGACTGCAACCACCACTGCTGTCAACTCCATTCTAGGAATCGTGATCTGTTTGAGCGGAGTGACTCTAGACTTTCCCATCAGGAAGGATACGTGTTTCTCACTTTGGCCATTCGTCCACAAGAGATACGACACAACGCCATATCCATCTTGACTGGCATCAGAAAAATTGTGGATCTGGGCAGTCTTGGTTGGCCCAAACATGGCAGACTTGAAACATCTGCTGACTTCCAGTTCTGAAAGCTTGTCGAGGTCTGTTAGCCACCTCAGCCATGTTTTGCGTGGCTTTTTATGGATCTCTTCATCCCAAACACTTTTCCCTTTTCAGAGATCTCTCAGAATGAGCTTGATGGGTAAGAGGAGAGGCACCAGAAGGCCCATTGGATCGTACACTGAACTGACAACAGATAAGACGCCTCGTTTTGTGCACGGTTTGCCTGGAAGGTATATCTTGAACTTAACCCCTTTTTGCAGATGTTGACGCTTGCGTCTATAGAACTGCAAATTTAAGCATGCTGTTACTGTACTTGATCACGAGATGGCACCCCCGGATCAGTTATTGAATATTAACAAGCAAGCAGACCTCGAACGCGGTTTTGGATATGGGGAAGTTCACTCCACTCCCTGTTTTTCAAGAGCTGCATGAATTAAACTCCTCAGCTAAGCCTGATGTGCAAACTGGTAAATATCCTTGCCCATAGTATCGATCCAGCAGTTTAAAAAAATGATCTTTTGCGACAGAAAAAAATGGTTGTCCTATGTAGCAACCACTTTAGCTACAGTGAGCCAATGGTATTCCGATTAGTGGATCAGAAAAATCTGTTTTCTGAAGCAAAAAAATCGACATGGTATTGATTCTCTCACATTCTACTGTCAATTACAGTCATCAAATGCAAAAAATGCGTAGTTCCCTACTGTAGATTTTCTTGTAGATTCCTTCATTGACAAATTCAACGCTTCCTTATATCCACCCAAGTACTGGCGTTGATAGCCAATCACTCAATCATACACTCAGGCTCTTCTGCCTAACTGCACGGTTAGACTTCACATCCTCGTGAAACTTCCACGGTAACAATGTATTGATTGGCTCATTTCTTATCCAATTCCCGAGTACTTAAACGTTCCACAATAAGCGAAACACATTGTTTGGACAAACAGAGCATACAAGCCTATGCGTATCAGCAGGCTCGGTTATATCCTGTTTACGTTGCACACCTTACGCGGCTGAAATTGATGCGATTTATAGAAAAAAAGACTTGCAAAACTAGCCTTGAAGTGTTTAGTTATATTTCGAGGATTTAAATAAGATAAGGACATGGTCAATGGGAATTATTTCGAGTGAAACAATACTGGAGGGTTCCTTCTACCCAATACATCTGTCTCTGGAGGAGGGCATCAATAAAGAAAAAGGTTATACTTCTACTCTGTTTGCATTTTGCTCAATATGGCTTTTTGCTGTAGAATTTATACTGCTTTTAAAGACATCGAATGCCGAGGTTTTCGTTTCTCCAAATGCATGCAGCCCACGCACGTCGGTTGATCCCTCGGTACGTTCATTGCACCATTCTGTTGAATATGGCGGCATGTGTCGTTAGATTTTTCCTGAAGGTGAAATTTCTGTTCAGTTAAAATAAGGTTTATTTCAGAATTCTGATATTACTGAGTTAGTGAGTTTTTACCCTTATAAGGTGTAAGGTTATGAGCTTGGATGTGAGAGCGGTTAGCTTTTAATTGCAGGGTGAATGTTATGGCTGTTTAATCAGCACTTTATTTAATGCTTGGGGGACTTTGAAGAAAAATGGACAATATTGTTAACTTTATTATGGAGAAAAGGCATGATTTGAGTTTGGAGAGGTTACTGGTGACTACTGATGTTCAACTGCACTGATATTGATAAATGCATGTTAAACCAAGCCAGAAAATAATAAGTTCATGCTGAATTTCATGCCCCAAAAGTTAATTTGTGTTAAATATATGATTAATGTATGATTTGACAGTGAACCATTTTGATGGATCTCAGACTTTGGGGAGACACCTGGATAGCTGTCTAATTTGGCTCATAGCAAGCGGGTAATCTAGAATGTAATGTTCAAGATGATTTGTACTTGTGATCAAGAAGTTTATGATCCCAGAAATGTATAGTTTTAGGCCCCAGCAGTTTTTCAATTGTTAGTATTTTATTTTTTTTTCGAAATTGAATTTTCATCATGATTTTTTGTGTTTGCAGCCCCTTTTCTCCACCAAAATCATAAAAATAAACTAAACGATGGGAGTCTAAATGCTTCAATTGTGTAGACTCAATTGAGCCAAAATATTTCTGTCTGTGAAGCTGCAATCTTGAATTATAAAGCCTTAAATCAGGTAACACCTAAATAACCAGATTTGGCTTCCGCGCAAAGGAGTTAAAGTTGTCTGAAATAGTGCACCACTGCACGCCTAGTGCTCGTTCCACAGGTAGTTCGTCTTTCTCCAAGTCAAGATCCTTAACTTCGTCTGCTCGTTCATAGCCAGGAATGGAGCACAGCGGTTCTCTACTGTTGCTGATCCACTTGGTCAAGTGGAGCCCACCTCTAGCGTACAATGTCATCAGCTCCTTCACGAGGGTAACTGCTTGATCTTCTCTGTCTGCCGACCTCAAGCAGTTGTCAACATAGTGGTCTTCTCAGTGCATACAACGTTCAACTGGGGGATGATGTAGCACCAAACAGATGCACACACATTCTGTACTCAGCTGCTTCTCTATTCACATCGCTGCCTGGCCACCACAGAAAGCGTAGCAGATCAGCGTCTGTGTCTGGGACCCGCACCTGATAGAACATAGACTCGATATCTGCAATCACGGCGATGGGCTCCTGTCTAAATCTCTGCAACACTCTGATGAGGGTGTTTGTTTGATCAAGCCCTTGCAACAATTAATCATTCAATGTCATGCCTTGATACCTTGCTGCGCAGTGAAAGACGACTTGCAGCTTTCTCTTTTTCGGATGATGCGCCCCGTGGTGTGGGATGAACCACACTCTTCCATCAATCCAACTAAACTGCTCCTCTGATACTCTTGTTGCATAGCCTTTCTCCAGTATTTTGTTCATGAAGGTCTTGTACTCCTGAAAGAAGTCTGGGTTCCTATTGAACTTGCTCTTCAAGGAGTGAAGTCTCTGTTCAGCAATACCACGGTTGCATGGCGTCTTCACCTTGTCATCTTTCAGAGGCAGCTTGATGCAATAGTGACCATCAACGAGCTGTGCTGATGTAGTCACAGCATGCATGAGCTGCTTGTCATGTTGAGAGTCTTCTTGCTTGTCCTCACACCGTTTTTCAGGGAAATCAGCATTGTAGTGCTTCATCAACATGTCTCCAATGTTCATCACGGAGATGTGGTTGACAAGAAAACTTAGTCTTTTGTCATCATCTGACTCTTTCTCTTGACGTCAGCTAATTGGCCCATTGAAAACCCGACTAAGCGCTGTTTTCACGGCGTATGGTCCATTGTTCTGGCTACTGATAATCTCCCACGGCTCCGTAGCTTTATATGCATTGGCGCCGATGAGAAGGCCAATCTCTGCTTCAAGTTTAGGGAGATGGACCCGACTCGGGTGGGGCATTTTCACCAAATCTGTCACTTGTGGTATGTTGGCCTTCTTTGCAGGTAAATCTGGTATACGCACTGGGCTGCTGAATGTATTCTTGCTCCTCTTAGCCACATACCTCCAAATCAGTAAGCACATAGCTGCTCACTTTCTGCTCTTGTACTATGGTGCGGAGAAGGAACTCTTTCTGCCTCCTGTGTTCAGCTGGTTCGCCAAGGCTTCAGTGCAGAAAGCTTTATCTGCCCAGGTACAATGGGCAGTTTACTCTCACTGTACCCGGACCCATTGTGGGCCGCTCTTCTACAGCTCGCAGACATGAGGGCATTTGTGACTACTTCTGTGGCTTGGGAACTCTTGTCTGCGCTGTTCTGGGTCGATGCAGCATCTTCTTTTGCCACATGCAGGATAGCTGAGTGTTTGCGGGAGCACTCTGGGCATGAAACTTTCTTCTTACAGTCCTTGGCCAAGTGACCTGCTGTCAGGCAGCTGAAGCAAAGACCGTTCGTTTTCAAGAACTGTATTCTTTCTTTGAAAGGTTCGCTCGTGATCTTGCTGCACACGTTCAGTCCGTGGTCTGGCAGTAAAGGCAAGGACTTTGGACTCAGCTTGCACAGGGCTTGGTTTCTTTTTTATGCTTTTCTGATTTCCATAGGTCTCCAAACAGTGGATCATTTGCGACTTTCGCATGATGGTAAACAAACTCCACTAAGTCAGGAAATCTGGCTCTTTTTCCTTTTTTTTCTTGAATGTCATAAGCGTGGCTCTTCCATCTTTCCTTCAGTTTGAGTGGAAGCTTGGATATAATGCACTTCATGTTGGTGGGATTATTCATTTCGTCCATGTAGTCCACATCATTCACAGTGTTACAACATCCAATCAAGAACAATGCAAAGGTATTCAATCCTTTTCTGTCTTCAGGCTTTACCTGAGGCCATTCCATTGCCTTCTTGATATACGCTGTGGCGATGGTCAGTTTGTCTCCATAGCGACGATCAAGCAATGCTCTAGCTTCTCTGTAAGCCTTGTCTGGTCTCATGTGCTCACAGCTACGAATGAGATCAAGCGGCTCTCGACTTGTGAACTGTTCAAGGTAGTACAACCGATCTTGATAGTGGTCTGTCTTGCTATCGATTGCATGTTCGAAGGCCCTAATGAAGAACCTATACATCAGACGGTCTCCTGTAAATGTTGGTAGGTCTCTAAGAGGGAGTCGAGACAAACTCTGCCGTTTAATGAGCATCTCAGTGACTTCATTTTTCCGCTGCAGCACTTCACATAGGTTGTCTGTAGACGTATCCGTGCATTCATGACGATCAGCACTCTGCTGGCTGCTCCAAAAATTGACAATGGCTTTCTTCTGTCTGAAGCACCAAATTGCACAGCAGGCTATGGGTTGAAAGCAAGAGAAAGCTCACTAGCTCCATGATGCCCATAACCACTGGCAACACAACGCTTTTCACATTTACTATCCAGAGGTTCTGCTTTAGATCTTGACAGTGTATTACGGAGATCATCCACTGACAAAACTGAAATCATACAAAATAGAAAAATAATAGACTTTTGACTTTTCTTTGTAAACTAGCCGATATTGGTGCGCTGATCTAAAGACTGTGTTGCATCAAGGTCCAGTGGCTTCTGCTGTTTCGCTGGCTCACGATGTATTTATCCTGTACACACAGCAGCCAATGAGAAAACATCATTCTATCGCGTCATTAGTCACTGGCCAAACCTTCATTCCACTTTACAACACGGAACAAAAAATACTTCAAACCCAAACATTTCAAACAGAACATTGATTCAAATTATCTTAAATTATACATGTAGAAAATGGCTCCAACAACATGGTTAATAGTCACATTATGTCTGCGTGTAAACACTTGAATTGAACCGAACTGGACGATGCGCTCTGAGCATGCTCCACATTCTTTGTGAGGGGCTTTGACCCGGAAGTCTTGTGGACATGTGCACACCAAACTGCTTAACGAGAACTTTGAGGGTAACGCTTTGGGGTCTTTTAACTTCTACCATTAATCCGCATGATTTATGGAGTGATTTTCATGTCATCCAAAAATTTTCCTTTCACTCGCCATTGGAAAAACGACACTCTCTCACCAGTCATTACTCCTAATCCCCATCCAACATGCACGGGAGGCCCGGGAGCGCGTTTCCCGAAAGCACAGATCCTAACTGACATAGTTGGATGGAACCACAGACTGCGAATGGACAAACTATGTTAGTTGCGAGCAACTACGCTTCTGGAAAACGCACTCTGGGGTCGTAGACCGGGCACAAAGTAGAACATAGCGGTGTTTCAGCTAAACTTCGGCTAAGGCCATAACCACCAGGGATAGCGTGCTTCTCAGTTGTACGAAAAGAATAGCGAATAGCCCATATTAAACGTCCAGAGCTTTAAAGCTGTCCATGCCACTCGATCTTATACAATGAATGCGTTTGACAAGCTACTAGCTAGCCGCTAGTTAACTTGTTTGGCAAATTTTTGGTCTGTGACGTAATAGGTCACACAGAAAAGAGTGCCACACAAACAAACTGAAAGGCATATCGCCACCTATCATCGCGGAGACGGGCATGTTTCCGTCAATAAATTGAATTTTGTCCTGCGCATGTCTACTGGGACAAGGGCAGTAGTCCGTTTGCATTGCCTAATACAGCGATTAACGTAGCTCAACTTAACTGTGCATGTAAACATTGTGAATAATACGCACATCCCCCTGCTGTATCTATAGTGCACACTCCCCCCAATGTGTCTATCATGCGCACGCCCCCCCCCCACTCTGTGTTTAAAATGCGCAGACACCCCCCCCCCCCCCCCCCCCACTGTGTTCATAATGCGCACACACCCCCTCCGTGTCTATAGGGCACCCCCCCCCCCCCCCCCACTGCCCCTCAGCTCTCGGCAGATAAACTCTCTGAACCGCGCTGAGTGACTGGCGTGTCCTGGTCTCACTTGCACGCGAGGCTGTTACGTAAGCCCCTCCTGCCCCCCTTGGCGTGTCCTCGATTCACTCTGCAGGGTCAGGTGAGGACAGGGGGGAGGGGCTCCAACCAAGGGGGCGGGGGGGGGCGGGAATAGAGCAGGGGGAGGAGGGGGGATTAGACCCTGAGAAAAATAGGGATGGAGGGAGAGAGATGAGAGAGGGGCTGTAATGAGGGTGCACTGGTGGACTGCAGAGAGAGAGAGGGAGAGAAAGAGAGGCGAAGGGGGCTTAATAGATGCATCTGCTAAATTAAATAGACGGATAAGTGGTGCAGTATGCTCTATTAATCAAGCGCACGCTGCTGTGAGCCTGTACAGTGGGGTGGGGGCGGGGAGCGAAAAGAGCATCGCCACGGTAACGCCAGAGACAGACACAAGCAGTGTTTGTGAGGGGCGACTTCAGAATGTATGGATGAGGACACTGGGGCCTCTACATCCTGGTCAGCGTGGTGATGGGGAGGTGGGGCCAGTCTCTGAGTCGCTGGGAGCCGTAGGATTAATCCAGCCTTATGTATTGTGATAGTGGGGAGGCGTGTCAGGCGGTGTGGGGGGGTCCTTAAGGTCCCTCAGTGTGCAGCCCTAAAGGTCACTTCCTGTTGTGTCACCGTCAACACCGCGCACAGCGCTAACACAGCCCAGTATGTTAATAAGAGCACAGCGCTAACACAGCCCAGTATGTTAATAAGAGCACAGTGCAGTACACAGCCCTGCGTCTTGAGTTTACCTAACACCGTGTCCTCAAAACCAATGATGATCACCTTTACCTGTGTGTTCATGGTAATGGTAGTTAACTGGATGACTGCGTTAGTTTGTCCTCATCGCAACACAAGGTCTGCAGCCGCACTAATCAGACAAGTTTATTACCTCGGCCAAGAAGGTTACGTCCCACCCTTGTTTGTTTGTATGTTAACAGGATAACTCAAAAATGAATTAATGGATTGGCATGAAAATTGGTAGAATGGCAGGTGGTAGTCCAAGGATGAGCTCATTCAATTTTGGAAGTGATCCAGAACATATTCTGGATTCTAGGTCCAGAATAAATTAAAAAATACTCAAATAGAGTGGGCGGAGGAATGCGCTCTACCAAGTGCCCTTCTAGTTCAGAGCATGATATCCCACAAACTGTTTCCAGACGCCTGTGACTCCTGCAGAGACACTCAAGACTGTTCTCCTTCCTTTCCTGGGTCCTCCTGAGATGTCTTTGGTCATATGTCCTTACACCTCCACCTTCGGCTCACCTTTCTTTTTCCCGTTTAAGATTGCTGTGAAAAGCACCACATTCATACAAGCGCTGTGATTTATAAACACAAGTGTGCAGTCCTCCACTATCACTCCGGTCCAGCAGGTGGCAGCACAGGGCCTATGAGCAGGTTTACATTTTTGGCAAAAATGGAGGAATAGAGGAAGCATGAGACACAACGGTAGGTTTGAATTTCTTTCCAGTGATGGGCTTTCGGATTATGCAAAGCGAGTAAAATGGAAGGGTGTATTCACTGTGCCATAAGACCCATAATATTGTCGAATCACGTCCGAGCTCCGCCACAGCGAACACTGACTCTCCTGCTCAACGGTGCATGTACAAATGGCCTCATGGTAAAGCAGCTGCATCACAGGGCAGAATGTCTATGGTAGAGAGATCGCTGCCGGACTAAAATCCCCAAATCCTCCTTTTTGGATGAAAAGTCCAGCAATTTATTTCTTCCCTGCATGAACTCGGGAAGTTATTTGCTCCACCCCTGATTTGAAAACATTGTTACTGTGTTCTTCCCTGTGATTTGAGCAAAATTGGAGGAGGACTTTTGCTACCTGCACTTAATTTTTTCTTGTCTCTTCAGCACAGTTTTCCTGCAAAATATTTTCTCCTGTAAACCAGCAGGCGAGTTACATCCGTGTCTCCAGGTCAGGTGAGTTAAGTGAGAGTTTTTCCTCTAATCCGTGAAACAGATCGTCAGTAACGATAAAACCGGCCATCTTCACTGCCCTCCTGGACGTTGGCTGACTACCGTGTTTAACCAGGATTGTGTCAGTAACGTCTGAGCTGTTTTAAGAGGTAGCAAGTAAACCGCCAGCCCAGGAACAGAGAGGGAGGATGCAAATCTGTCCGAAAATATGTCTTTACATCCCTTCTGCTCTGCACTGCTCTCTCCTCCAGCTCCAGCGCTGTGGGGGGGAAGGGGCGGGACGTCTTATTTTGGGGGAAACCCCCCCCCCCCCCCCCCAGCACTGCCCACTCTCAGACTGCTGCTATGGCCAGACTTAGGCCTGAATTTAGGTACGATCCAGATGCTTGTGGGTGTTCTGTCAATGAATGCATGAGCCACATTAGTGTAATATTTACATTCGAAGCCGAGATGCTCGGATTTAGAATTCGAAGATGCGCGGATGCCATGGGTATGTGGTGGACAGATTAAGGCCGAAGTGGGCTGAGATCTCTCCGTTCGGCCCCAGAGGAATGCTTTTAAGTTTTATTGCCATGGAGACGCTCCAGCTGTGGAGTCGGGCAGGAAACATTAAGCTCACGCACTGTCTGTCTGCCAAGAGAACGTTACAATTGTTTCAGCTGTGGAGGGAAGGGAAATTGATTTCCTTTTGCAATTTTTTTTGGCTGTTATTTTAATCTTCATGTTTACAATGACAAGTTAAAGTATGTTTTACTTTCCTTTCAGGAAATTATTTAGTCTGTCAGTATGAAAATATGTATTTGTACCCCGCATGACCAGAGTTAGCAGACTGGCACAGTTGGAATAACCCTTGATGCCGTTAGGGTGTCACAGGAACCAAAAGCACCCTGTGAACATATTTTAACATATTTTTCTGTGCCAAGCTCAAGTTTGGTTATTTTTCTGCGGTTTTGGCAAAAAAATGTATTACCTCTTGTATGCTGAAAACATGGAAATATTTCAATTAAATCAGAGGCATGATTTTCCAGAGCTCAAATCTCATGAAAGTTTATTCTCAGGTTTTCTTGATTTTGGGGGGGTTCACTGGAGTGAGTTTCTCTCTTCTGGTCCTGAACCTCTTTTTCTGAATCCTGTGCTGTTCTCTGTTCTTAAATCCTATGAATCCTTTGTTTCTGAATCTTATGACTCCTGAATCCTCTGAGTCCTGAGCTGTAGTCGAATAGTTTTTTTTTTTTTTACTTAGGAAGGTCCCTAACTCCTTGGAAATGGCCCAGAATTATTTATGTGACGGCCATGATAAGAGCTGTTCGAATCATCTGAATGCTGAGGGAATGTATTTTACAGCTGGCTTACGTCTCTCCACTATCGTACGGACCAAAATAAAGGAGTAATGCTGTCTGAAAATTCCATGCAAGAGCAATATTTGAAGCAACACGCTATCCATCCGACCTCTCATGAAAACGCAGAGCATAACTGATGCAGATGGCTTGATTACCATCAGTAAGTGCAGTCGTATTCGTTCAGCACAACAGTAGTCTTTTCCTACGTCCCTATGAATTTTCCTTCACATTTTTCCTTGATCTTATTACATTGTCCATTGAGTTCAAAGAAAAGTCATTTAGAAGGTCACGATAGGAGGTCATTTTTTCACTATTTTACTGCTGTTCCTAGTCCCCTGATATCTCTTATACCTGAATCCTTTGATTCCCTTGATTACTGAATCCACAGAATCCTTAGTCCTCTGATTCTTGAATTATCTGAATCTTATGATTTCTGATTCTTCTGAACCCTTTGATTCTTAAATTATCTGAGTCTTCTGATTCCTGAATTCTCTGATTCCTGTATTATCTGAGTGCTCTGATTGATACCTGAATCCTGGGTCTCTGATGCCTGAATTCTCTGAGTCCACTGGTCTTGATGAATCTTCTGAGTCCTTTGATTGCCGAATTCTCCGAATCCTCTCATTTATACCTGAATCCTCTGAGTCCTCTGATTCCTGAATTCTCTGAATCATGTGATTGATACCTGAATTCTCTGGGTGCCCTGATTCCTGAAATCTGAGTACACCGATTCCCGAATCCTCTGAGTTATTTCATTCCTGAGTTCCCTGAATCATATGAGTTATTTAATCCTTGAATTCCGCGAATCCTCTGATTGATACCTGAATTCTGAGTCCTCTGATTTCAGAAATCTGAGTCCTTCAATTCCCGAATCCTCTGAGTTATTTCATTCCTGAGTTCCTTGAATCCTCTGATTGATACCTGAATTCTAAGTCCTCTGATTTCTGAAATCTGAGTCCTTCAATTCCCGAATCCTCTGAGTTATTTCATTCCTGAGTTCCTTGAATCCTCTGATTGGTACCTGAATTCTCTGAGTCCTCCGATTCCTAAATCATGCGAGTCCTCCGATCCCTGAATCCTCTGATTGCTAAATTCTCTTGAGTCCTCTAATACCTATATCCTCTGAGTACTCTGATTTCTTTAATTCCCTGCAGTGTTGTGAGGGATCTGAGTCACTGCTGCATGCAGCTGTTACTAATAAACCAGGAGAAACAGAAACATGTGGCTGGGTCTGACCTGACTGCCTTAATGTGAATGAAACGGACCAAAGTTAATTCAGCACTGAGGCCTTTGTTAGGGGCATAGTTTGTGGGTCAGGAAACTCAAGCTGAATTAGTAGCATTTACAGAAACACTAAAAACTAATATCAGCAGTTCGCTCATTTGTTCTTCCAATGGCCCAGTCCTACACATTTTTCCAAACACGTGCTCACTGTTGCACCCCCATCTTCAAACAAAGCGCCATCCAGTAAGTAAAAAACACGGGGATGTGGATAAATAAATAAATTAATTGTTCCATAATTATGATAAGTGCCAGGCTTTTTCTTTTTTTGACACATTCACGAAACGCCCTTGCGTTCTTGAAACTTCTCCCTTAAGTAATATCTGAAAATAAGGAGGGATGGTATAGATTTTTTTTTGTGGAAAAATTACACATTGACAATGCATTAGCACCCCCTTGTGATTGAAGTGATGAGTTGCAGCTTGCAATTTGAAAGCTGTACTGAGCTGTAAGGCCGCAGGATATTCCACACGCAGCATTTCTTTTTTTTTTTTTTTGGCGTAATGAAAAACAGACCTGATTAAGATCATGAGGAAAACAACTCTGTTCACACTCAGGAGTCCTGATATGGTCTGAACACTCACATGTTCATGCTTTCGTCCGAGCTGTGCTTGCCACAGCCCTGAGACTGAAGCTGTGAGATTCCAATTTACATCCAAACCTACCAGCATGTACTCAAGTAGCCTCTTACAGTTCACTTCTGCTCAAACTTACTTAGATTTTCTGAATCAGGGCGATGGGCCGGGGAACACTGGACCTGACTACCCCATACAGCTGGGACCACCTTATGTTTCTCAGGCTTTGAGGGACTTTGCCCATAGAGCGGGACTGGCCGACTTGTGCTGGCCGAACCTTGTGGAGCTGTGAAGTCATCGTGGCCTATTTTAGATCAGTCCAATCAGTGACGCTTCCGAGGGGCAGGTGAGCCCGCAACCCGCACGTCATCTGGCCACGTCACACAAAGATGTTTGACTAATAAGCAAAAGGATATTGCCTGGATGACGGTTAACCGATCACTCCTGACCCATGTGTTTATATATCGCCAGCACCAGGTCCTGACTGAGAACTGCCCTCACGAATGCACTGACTATGAACATGTACACCCGGGCTATGAAGCCTTATAGAGAAAGGGCTGGTGTGGGTGCAGCTTTCATTCCAACCAAGCACTAACACACCTGACACCACTCGTCAACCCCAAGAGTCTTTGCTAAAGAGCTTGATTAGTAGTATCGGGTGCTTAGTTGGAATGAAAGCCTGTGCTCACATCGGCCCTTGCAGAATAATCTTGAACAGCCCTGATGTACACCATCTTTTTTGGGAATGCTCCGTGGCCAGTCGGGTTTGGGGCCTTAGTGTCTCCTCTGTCTCTCTAAACAGGTGGACGTCAGTGTCCTCTCTGACGGGTGAGCGAGTCGCCCGGGTTCCGCCCGAGGGCTGTAAATCCATGGAGACCCAGCACTAGTGGAGGATCAACGACACAAGTCAAACAAGTCCTGTGAGAGATGAGGAAGATCAGGGTCCATTACCCCCTTTGTGCAGATGCAGACGCTTGCAGACATGGAACTGCTCATTTCAGCATGTAGTTACAGTGCTGACCAGAGCCCTTATATCCACCCCAGATCAGTTATTGAATATTCACAAGCAAGCCGAGCTCAAACAAGGTTTAGTATATGGAGAAGTTCACTCCAATCCCTTTTTTCAGGAGTAGCATGGATTAAACTCCCCAGCTAAGCCTGATGTGCAAACTGATCAATATCCTTGCCCATAGTATCAATCCAGCAGTTTACAAAAATGATCTCTTGTGACAGAAAAAATCGTTGTCCTCTGTAGCAACCACTTTAGCTACAGTGAGTCAATGGTATTCCAAGTAGTGGTCGAAGAAAAATCAGTTTTCTGAAGCAAAAAATTTGACATGGAATTGATTCTTTCACATTCGACTGTCAATTACTGTCATTGCATACAAAAAATGCATATTTACTCTACCATGGATTTAGGTGTAGATTCCTTCATTGACAAATTCAGTGCTCCCTTATATCCACCCAAGTACTGGTGTTGATAGCCAATCATTCAATTATATACTCTCATCTGCGTAACTCAGTGGTTCTCAAATTCGGTCCTGGCGCCCCCCTGTGTATGCTGGTTTTTGTTCCAGCCGCAACTACAATTCTAGGATTTTAACAAGCTGTTGATTTGTTTTAATTAGGTGCATTTATGCAAATATCCACAGGTTCCTCATTGGTGAAACTCTTAACACATGGAGGTAAAACCCGACAATTTACTTGGCAAACAATGGAGTCACACCTGTTGTGTTTTCTGTTGATTTTATTTGGTCCAGGCAGGTTATTTGGGAAAAACTCAAAACACCTGCATTCAGAAACCTAATTGGGAGCTTACTGATTTTCTCAGAGTCTAATTTGATCTGTTTAAAAAAGTTTTCACCTGAAAATCCCAGCAATATTGAAAATTAAGCACAAAATTTTCAAGGTTTTTTATTCTCCATAGCTGAATGGATGTGTCCATCCAAATGCGACTTAAGATGGTAAATAACTACTCTAAACATGGAATGCTGCTAATTAAGACAAAGTAACAGCTTATTAAGATCTTAGAATTGCAGTTGTGGCTGGAACAAAAACCAGCATACACAGGGGGGCGCCAGGACCGAATTTGAGAACCACTGGCGTAACTGCACTGTTATAGTTCACGCCCACATGAAACTTCCCCGGTAATGATGTATTGATTGGCTTGTGTCTTATCCAATTCCTGAGTGTTTAAACTGTCCACAGTAACTGAAACACAGTTATTGGAAAGTCAGAGAAGTTTCACAAGCCTTTGCGCATCAGCAAGCTCTGTTGCATCCCCTCAACGTTGCACACATTGCGCGGCTGGAATAGACACAATTTATTTAAAAAAAGACTCCCAAAACCGCTCTGAAGTGTTCAGTTAAATTTACAGGATTTAAATGAAGTAAGGACACGGTTAATGGGAATTATTTCGAATGAAACAGGACCGTAGAGTTCCTTCTACTGGATACATCGGTCTCTGGAGGTGGGATTCAATGAAAAAGGTTGCTACTTTTGCTTTTTGTTTTGGGAATGTATGCCATATTTAAAAAAAATTGAATGCCAAGGTTTTTTTTCCCAGTTTTAAACATTAACTGGTCATGCATTTCGGTTGACCCTCTAGTACGTTCATTGGATCATTTTGTTGAATCTAGGGATCACCCTATACATCTAGGGTGAAGCTTATATTCATCTTATGTTGTTTTCCCATCTTAACACAGACATATAAGTATGAAAATGACCAGATCTTAACATAAGCAATTTCTTGTTAGCAGTAGCATGTTAGCATTAGCATTCCAACATTACTGTTTTTGCATATACACGTCTAGGGTGAAGCTTATATGTATCTGATGTTGTTTTCCAATCATAACAGACATGTATAAGTATGAAAATGACCAGATTTTAATATGAGCAATTTCTTGTTAGCATTAGCATGTTATTATTACCATAAGCATTCCAATATTAACATTACTGTTTTTCCATATATACATATAGGCTTAAGCTTATATGCCGTCTGATGTTGTTTTCCCATCATAACGGTATGAAAATGACCAGATTTTAACATTTTACATAGCAATTTCTTGTCAGCATTAGCATTAGCATGCAACATTAACATTTCTGGTTTTGCATAAATTCATCTCGGGTTAATCATATATGCCATCTGATATTGTATTCCCATCATAACAGACACGTATAAGTGTGACAATGATCAGATATTAACATTACCAATTTCTTGTGGATATTACCATGTTAGCATTAGCATTCTAACATTAGCATTACTGTTTTGTGTATATACATTTAGGGTTAAGCTTATATGCCATCTGCTGCCGGGTTAGCTCACTCGTTTGAGGCACCGCAATTGCGATGCAGTAGTGACTACTACGGCACGGGTTTGATCCCCAGTCGTACCAACCAGCAGTGGCCGACAGCTTTTTCAGAACAGCGCACGATTGGCTAAAGCGCTGCAGGAATGCAAATTGGGAAGGGACTGCTAGGAAGGGAAATTTTAAAAAATGATTGCCTTGTTCATTGCTCTAGCGCTTCCTGTTGGCCATCCGGGCGCTCATCAGTGAGATTCTGAGCTTGATCATGTTTGGATATCCTTCGCCCTCGTTCTGAACTTGCGAGGATTCAACCAATGAGTGTAAAGATGCAGGAGCTGACAGGCGTGTGCTTCAGAGGAGAGCTGCGAACTGTCTCTCTCTCCTGAGCTGGCAATGTATATGAGCAAGCCTTGTACATAGTTTTCGGATTGGACATTCCAAATTCAGGTGGGATTGGAGATGCCAAATTTTTATTTTAAAAAAAAGCATATATGCCATCTGATATTGTATTCCCATGATAACAGACACGTATAAGTATGACAATGACCAGATGTTAACATTAGCAATTTCTTATCATTCGCATGTTAGCATTAGCATTATCAATCCAACATTAGCATTACTGTTTTTGCATATATACAGTTGGGGTTAAGCTTATATGCCATCTGATGTATGCCCATCATGACCGACACATATTAGAATGACAATGACCACTGATTTAATGACACTGAGCTGTGGACTGTCTTCAGTCAAAAAACGGCCCATAATAAAAGTCTACAGACTTCGTAGCTTACATGGCTATTCAGACTGCCAATATTCAAAATGTTCAAACATCTTTGGTATGCAAATGTGAAATAAATTGGTAAAATATATTACTCCTCATTATCAAAAAGGGTCTTCGGCAGAAAATGGCGCATTGAAAACCTGCTTTCCAACAACATTATCCATCCTTCTGAAACCTGCTCTCCAGCATTATTTTTATTTTTATTTTATTTAATCAGGAAAATGTCCCACTGAGTTACAATAACTCCTCCTTCAGGGAATCCTGGCCAAGAGTAGCGGCAAAGAGTTTCAGATGAAAGGGAAAAAAAAAAACGTACTAAAGCACAAGACAATAAGCACATATTAAAAACACATTGGTCTAGTTTAAAACGCAGTATTCACACACAAAATATTGACTAGACAAAAAATAGAAATAAAATGGGCATATGTTTAAATTAGAAACAACAACAGTTTTCTGTAATGGTGGTTTCTAAGAGGTGTTTAAATACGTTGAGAGATGGAAGTGACTCTAGATTTAATACATTTTGCAGCTCATTCCATGTATAAGGTGCATATAATGAAAAAGATGTTTTGTCAAGTTCTGTACGTGTTTGTGGGATGGTAAGGAGAATTTTTCATGCAGAACATGTGGAGTAAACAGTTGAATGGTATGTTAGTCGATTTCTGATGTAAAGGGGAAGTTTACCCATTAATGCTTTTGCAATAAAGATTAAAACATGATATTTCCTTCTGAGAGAGAGTGAAGCAGGATTATACATCCTGCTGAAACCTGCTCTCCAACATCATACATCCTTCTGAAACCTGCTCTCCAGCAACATCATACATCCTGCTGAAACCTGTTCAACAACATCATACATCCTGCTGAAACCTGCTCTCCAACAAAATCATACATCCTTCTGAAACCTGCTCTCCAACAAAATCATACATCCTGCTGAAACCTGTTTCCAACAACATTATACATCCTTCTGAAACCTGCTCTCCAACAACATCATACATCCTTCTGAAACCTGCTCTCCAACAAAATCATACATCCTGCTGAAACCTGTTTCCAACAACATTATACATCCTTCTGAAACCTGCTCTCCAACAACATCATACATCCTGCTGAAACCTGCTCTCCAACAACTTTATACATCCTTCTGAAACCTGCTCTTCAACAACATCATACATTACATTTACACTCACTTGGCTCTCATCCAATCAGACGCACCATAATAATGCTGAAGAAGATAAAATCAGCTGAACAACATGGCTGCAGTTAGTTTCTGCTTCAGAATGACAATGCATGGAGGAGACAGTTGGTTTGCGTCAAATGGAGCAGAGTGATGCAATTAGCAACCAAGAAAACAAACTATGGATTAAAAATGAAAGTTCTGAGTGATGCAAAGACCTTCTTCACCATCTTGCTTGAATTGTAGACAGGATGGATTTAGCTGTATATCCAAAAGAACTTGTATTTTGAATTTTAATGCAATACAGCGAAACAAAAAAACACAAAAAGTAAAATAGCTACCAATTCCGTATAATCAAAAAAATAAAGGCTAACACTTGGTCAGAGTTGGGTTCAAGTACTTTCAAGAATTGGATGCAAGTATCTTAAATACCAAAGTACTTGCACTTGTATCGGAGTACTTCCCATTAATGCCTAAAGTACTTGTGCTTGTATTCAAGTTCTTTTCAAAGTTCTTGACCAGTCTGTCTCATAAGTGCTGATAGAGATTGGTCAAGAACTTGGATACAAGTACATGTGCTTATTATTAGGCATTTGCCCTAATAATACTGTTAGGCGTAATTCCTAATATAAGGCATTATTAGGTAGTACTCAGATACAAATACAAGTACTATTATATGTAAAAAAAATAATAATAAAAATGCTTGCATACAATTCTCAAAAGTACTTGAAGGTATCTGGACCCAACTGCGCACTTGGTACAGGCCATTTTGCAAAAAAAAAAAAAAATCCCAAGCAAATAAAGACATCTCATTGCATTTACTCATCACAGTGACGAAATGTACTGAAATATACAGGCAGATCAACAAACACCTGACATTTGAAAATATTGTGACTGTATTTTCAACCGAAAAATTATTTTAAAACAGTTGACTAGTTCATAAATAATTGAGAGGCATCATTCCCAACTGCCTAAAAATGTATGCATACCACCACCAAACACAGTATATGTTCAAAACATAAAAGGTGAAAGCTGGTTGAATTATTGCATGTCGCACTGCACACAAAGTGGAAATGAATCAAAAGGCATCTGCAAAGATGAGGTTGTCTAGCATTGAAATAAAAATGGTGCCCATTTCTCGAACCACACAACTCCCAATATATCCTACATTAGGTTGAGACGGGTAAAGAGACAGTTGCCAAAAGAAGCACACAAGAATATGGACTCAGTGCTGCCACCCTGTGAACAACAGCGGGAATTCATGAAAAGGTTAATAAGCTCGTATTTTCAAAAAAAAATCTCACTTTTTCGTGATGCAAGGACTCCATAAATACATAAAAAATCTATTGTTCACCTACTCAGTGAACGAGAGGAAATTTTTTAACCAAGGCTATTCAGCATCAGAACTAACAATCATCAAGCAAGAATTTTAGCTCAGGAGGTAGTGAGAGTTATTCACAAACCACGGGGTTGCCAGTGTTGCCTGACCTTTCCAGTCTGTGTTTGAAGTGTTCTTGATCAAGAAATTGAACCCTCAAGTTGCTTCCAATGGTCAGGCAAATGTGATTATATTCCTACTGAGCGTTTTATACAGCAAATGAAAACTCCACTAATATCCCGCTTTACAAGTAGCCGTGCATACTTTCATTTCATTTTTTAAAGGATTTTTTCAAACCTCTCCGCCAATGGCTGATTCGTTTGCCTGAACACAGCCTCCCTTTCATTTGTTCAACGATCTTCTCAGAAAGATGAGCGTTGCAGTATTTGTTCACGTCTTAAGACCCAGAAGATGTCAAAGTTTTTCACTGTGTTGAAAAGTAGGTGCGTTTCTCCGACTGACCAGAAATGTGGGCTTTGCTGACTGTAAACAGGCAGCCATGTGTTGCAAACTGCGGTAAAAATTGCAATTTACATTCATATTCTGAATCCGCCGTGTCCAAAGAATGCTCCTAAAACCTGGATTATATCGGCATACCCTACATCCTATTTGAAAAATGTTATTTCGGAATAAGGCCTAATTCGGATAATCCTGACAGAAGTCAACTAACATGACATGTATCAAACTTGGAAATTTTTGATTTTCGAATAAACAGAGGAAAATGTGCGTGCATAATACCCACAGTCAATAAACGGCATGGTTACACACTTTGTTCGATAAAGCAGAAAAGCGCGACATAGGTGCAGTCCATTTACCATCACCGGTATAATATACAAGATGACCTGCTAATGTCGGGTACAGAATTCCAACATGGCTCAATAAGTTTAACAAGGGGAAAGATGTCACTAACCGAAGAACAAGTCACACTCTAAAAGGCTATTTATTCTGTCTGCGATCTGTCAAATATTTCCTTTTTTCTAAAGAGTAAATATTTTATCAGCAAATTAACCAACGCAAATTTAAACATCCTGTCCCACTCGGATAACACACATGTGCTCAGCGTATTTTTCACGAATGAAGTTGACTTATGTTCAAGTCCACTATTACAAGGTCTTTTGATCCGAAAAGACACTGCAGCTTAGACGACAGCTGCCACACACAGGCAGTCTGCACGGTTATTGGTCTGTTGTACCAAATACAAACTGCCAAATCAGAACTGGCTTAAAATTAAATAAGGCCTTGGATTTCATTCTCATGAAAATACCAGGTTGTTGGCAATGGGAATAACACTTGATCATAGCAAACACTGTGTAACAGGTTCTGAACCACACAAGTGAGGTGCACAGTTCAATGAATTAAAATTCTAAGTCAGATTACTGTTCCAAACACCTTAAGGTAATAAAAGCGAAGAACAGTCTTCCCATGAATCGTTCTTTCAGATGGTTGAAAATGTATCCAATGACAGGTAAAGCAATTTCTTTCCAATAGAAAACTAATGACCGATATGAAAATAGCAATGATTTCCTATGGTTGCATAAAAAAAAATTAAAATCAAATGTTGATAAACAAATAAATCAATGCCAGAAATAATCTCATTTACCACACTCACCAAACCATTTTCTTTGAATAACCCAGAAATTTGCAGTAAAACCTCTTTGAAGAGCCCGGTGAGCATTACGCAAACATCTCTTAAAACATATTCAGCTATACTTGTTACCTTTTAAATGCTGTAAAACACTGATCATGAAATGGCATTGGACTGCAGATAACCACTAAAGCAGAACTGATGCTTTCCATCACAGTAATTTTGATACAGATTATTCATTGAGTAATATTTCAGAATATAAAATTTCACTAATTTACCATTGTATTCCAAATACGATGGCAAATTAGTCAAATTTTACATTTTATATGCATGCACCAGAGCTTGGAAAAATAAGAGTAAATATTTACGATGGATACAGCAGGAAGATGATGATTTCATTTAGAGAGAATATTAACATGAAAGCATGGTTAAAGCCCACAGTAGGTCTGGCAATGCTGAGATCTAACATGCACGGCCACTACAAATCAGGGCCACTGAATGAGAAGTAAGAATATACTCATTTCCATAAGGATACTACAGACCCAGCTGGGAAAATGTTGGGACGGTCTGGAAAAAGCACATAAAAGAAAGCAGCAATTGCTGAATACACTCTGACTTGTATTTCACTTCAGACAGTATGAGGACAAGATATTTAATGTTTTGTCCAACCAACTTATTTTCATTTGTAACTATACATTTCCTGAAATTCTGGCATTCAACGCATTCTAAACAAGACAATATCGTCATCAATATTCCCCACCACCATTAACTCC
Source organism: Gymnothorax reevesii (assembly GCA_029721435.1). Taxonomy (NCBI): domain Eukaryota; kingdom Metazoa; phylum Chordata; class Actinopteri; order Anguilliformes; family Muraenidae; genus Gymnothorax; species Gymnothorax reevesii. Next base: position 57,092,971 of record CM056584.1, on the reverse strand, counting down.
TGTTTATAATCATGACTGGTAACATACACACGCAAAATTCTCATTCGTGTTGGTAAAGTACTTCCTGTGTGATGATACGCTCAGCAACCAGTCACAAAAACCAAGCATTGCAGTAGATCTGATTTTATTGATCAAGGGGGAAAACCCCCGCAGGGCAGAGGGCAAAGGTACAAAGTCCACACTCCAAAAATCACGATCCAGTTGGGCAAAACCAGGGCAGCAATCACAGTACTCGTGGTCGGGCAAAAATGGGTTTGGTACACAGGCACAGGAATGTCAGAGAAGCAAAGCCAAAATCCAGTGGGTGTAATCCAAACCTTAACCAGGGCAGCAATCACAGAATTCGTGGTCGGCAGAAATGGGTCAAAAACACAGATGCAACAATAATCCAAAAACACAAAGCCAAAAATCGAAAACAGGGACAGTCCAGTCAGAAAATCACTAAGAGAACAAGGCGAGAGAAACGTGGCACAAGCAAACTGAGAGAAACGTTCAGACAAGGAAGTGCTGAGAGAAGACTCCTAATATACACTCCAGGGGAATCACATGCTACACAGAACACAGGTACAGGAAATTATACTAATTACAAAGGAGGGAACAAGAGGGAGAACCTAATCACATAAAATAGGCAAAAAGCCAAAAATGCGGACAGGGATCATGAGACAATCCTATAGACAGACATACAGCTCCGGTCAAGGAGTTCTAACGTGTATAGATAAGAGAAAGGACAGTGTGAGCAGGTGTGGAGGATCCACTGAAACGCAGCAGAGAAGATTAGGGAAAGACAAGGGGCGGAGACTAGAACAGGGTGAGTGCTGAGAGCTTGTTAATCAATTAGTAAAATGCAGCTATACAATCCCTCAGTGCTCGTTCGTAAGTAAGTATTATGTACAATGTTAGTTTGGGTTAGTAACTTCAACAAAAACAATAAACTGTTAGTATCGGTTCGTAAAATATAAAAGTAAGGCGAAGGAAGTAAATGAGGCTGGAAGGAATGGTTGAAATCCAGAAACCATTAAATCACGCGAAAGAGTGGCACGCAATACTGGGCTGTGAGCAGAAAGAAGACAAGAGACCAGACAGGGGGAGACAAAGTGCACTGCATGGTTGGGACAAAAACATGGACCGGAATATAACTATGGTAAAAAGTAAAACATGGAAAAACAAAACTAAGACAATACATGAATAAATCTAAGCAACCAAATCACAATACATAATCCAAGCCACAGTCAGACATAGCAAAGATCCAAATACAAACATGGCCAACATATCAGGGACATGGCAGACAGGCAGAATCATAACATCCTGAGAAAACTGGTCACTTATTCGGCCGGATGGACAGGCTGCCGAGCTCCTCTGCAATATCCCCTGTTCCACAATGTGTCGTGGCGGGGAGAGAAATATTGGGACAAGAGCAATTTAGGACTAGCAATGCGGTAAAAAATTAGATTGATGATGTAATATGAAATGAATAGCTGGTGTCAGAAAGAGATTATAATTATGGTACAAAAGCAGCTTCCTGCTAAGGTCTAGTCCTTCAGGAGCAAAGATGGGCCGAGGACAGCCAGAGTCATTAGAAGGTTTTGAAACAATGTCCTACTTCAAAAAAGTTAAAATTCAACTCAGTCCAGGCGCATGCATGACATTAATGTTTATTTTTAGTCATTGATATAACATCTTTACAGTGAAGTACAGTGAGCACCGTGATTGCTTGGACAGTGACACCATTTATTATTGTTATTTCTGTACTCTAGCACTTTTGTGACGGATACAATGACAGTGAGGCTGAAGTGACGTCTGTGACCTCTGATTGAGGATGTTTTCATTCAGATCACACGAATAGTTAAGAAATGACAGCACCTTTCGTATTGTACTCTCTCAACTCAGCATCAAAACATTGGGCCAAATATAGAACAAAGTAATAATTTTAAAAATATTTGGTCAGATATTTTCTGCATGTAATGATTGTTTGAAGTCTGTATTGCACTGACACCTGCTTGTTTTGGGGACGTCGCCTACAGCCTCCTCTTCAGTGTATAATGCAGGTGCAGCTGGAATTAAATCCAGAGACCGACTCAGCCCAGATGCAGTGCTCACTGCAAATATCGTAATCTCACGCACACACGCATGCACGCACGCACGCACACACGCACACACACACAAGTTCTCCACTGCTTACATCAAGTCATTTACACTCATGTCCCACAGCGCTCATCATGCATTCAAACACACACTCAATGCACCCTGTCAGGCTAAAAGAAATATTTGTAATCAAACAGTATTTATTGTTGTATAAAAATATTTTATTTGAAATTGTTTTACTTTTTTCCTGTACAGTGCAAAACTCAGGCACTTAATATTCACATGAACAGGACAACTGCTAAAATAATCCTATAACAGGTAGATTATTTGTAATACAGATTGATTTTTTTTACAGAAACACAGCTGATTTAGGTTAATTGTGAATCACTGACTGGTACAAGAGTACTACATCTTCTTCCAAGCATATATAAAAAAAAGCTTTTACTCCAGTATTTTTACAAAGTAGGTATTGGGTTTGTTTCATTTGTAAGGGTAGATAACAATTCACAAAGAAAAATTTATTTTAATGAAGTTCATACAGAGTCCACTGGGGGAAAAGTGTACTCTGTCAAAGTAAAATATACTCTATAAGAGTTACTGCATGTACTAGGATTTTAGTGATATGACTGAGTAGCACAGTTGGCTATTAATTATTTTTTAACTATTTTGCCGAGACATGCTGAATAGTTTTGAAGTAGTAACACCTGAAAATTCAGAGAAGCTCGTTCTGAAGTGAACTTCAGTAATGGAGGCGTAAACTGATTGAGAGAACATGTTTTTGGCCATTCAGCAGTTAGAGGAATGTGGAAGTTTAATTGCAGTATGGAGTGGGATGATGACCTGAGTGATTTAGCATGGGTGCGAGTGGACAGGTCGGACAGTGTGATTCTAAGGACTAGGCCTGGGGGACCATCAAAAATAACGCAATACAGGGCTTTCTGGGGCAGTAAGAGGGCCCAATGTGAGGGGTAATTATGGGGCCCAAAATGTAATGTGGCGCACCTGTCTGGGTAGTGATGGGTTTTTCTGGGCAGGGTTATTGCAGGGTGGAATATGGGTTAGGGTTCATGTTATGATAACATTATTTTGACAGACAGCAGGGTCAGGATTAGGAGAAGTTCATTACACTAGACAGCAGTATTTGGAGTTTATGATAAGGCTACTTCTCTGGCCAGCAGTGTTATGATTATAATAAGATTATTTTGCTGGGCAGTAGGGTCAGCATTATCCTTATAATAAGGTTATTTCACCAAGTGGTGGGGTTGGGGCTTGGGTTATAATGAGGTTATTACGCTGGGCAGCAGTGTTAGGGTTATAATAAGGTTATTTCGCTGAGCAGCAGGGCTAGTGTTCAGGTCATTTCTCCTGGTGCCAGGATTAGTGTTGGGGTTATAGTAGGGTTATTTATTTGGGTGGCTGGATTAGCATTGTCATAAGGTTATTTCGCCGGGCAGCAGGTTTAATTTGAGGGGTATTACAAATTTAATTTGCTCAGCAACAGGGTTACGGTTATAACTGGGTTATTTGCTGAGAGTCACTGTAAACCCTAGTAGTGTGGTGAACTCAAGTGTTTTGTGGAAACCTATTACCTCAAAATTATTGTGTAGGCCATTTAATTGCATTGTGTGGAAGGAACTTAAAGCAAACAGGGTGAAATAATTTTTTACATGGTTTTAATTGCTGTGAATACAAGATCACCAAGTTGGCATAACATTTTTTTTCTTTGAGGTAATTGGTTTCCCCAAAGCAATTGAGTATACCACACTTACCAGAGTATATGCTGTAGAGGTAGTATTATAATAAGGTTATTTCGCTAGGCGGCAGGGTTAACCTCTTCTCTCGCACGGACAGCATGTTCTCTATGTGCATGGCGATGACGCGGCACAGTTCCAGCCCCTGCAGGAACACATGGGGAACACAAACGGAGCACAAGGTACAGTGATTACACAGCTCTTTCGAGCAACATCGTCTAATGCACATCATTCATGCTCTCAATTACAGATTCTACTGTAGAGTGAAAACTGCATCAAAAACTCCAAGTAAAAGACAAGAATATCGTGAGGACAAACAGAATGCATTTCATTAATACTGACAATAGCATCTAATGAGCCAAAAGTCATGCATGAGACATCACATCTAATGCAGCCAAAACACAGCACTTAATGCATTCAAATGCCGCAGTCACTGTGTGCTCAGTATGGCACAAAACTCGCCCTTGAAGCTATAGTCTAGTATTTTTCCCAAGGTTAAAACAATTATTTTCAATTTGACGATGATTATGGTGTCGGTTTCCGAGTGGATGAGATGGTGCTTTCAGGGGAGGGCCCATGTCGTCGGAAGAAGCACAGAGGGGATGGGGGAGGTGTGTGGGGCGGAGAAATCACAGACTATAGCTTTAATGTGGACAAGCTAGCATTATAAACTGTAGTATCTGCAGCACTGAAATACAGCACCTGATATCCTCGAATCACATTGTAAAAGCAGCGTTGTGTTTAACGAGACTGCAGGACATTACCTGTTCCAGCTGCAGCTGGGTGATGCGCTGAGACAGCAGGTCACCCAGCATGATCTCCACATACGGGAAACTGGCGGACGCCGTTGGCCGCTGCGTCCGTGTGGACTGCACCTCCTTCAGTGGGAACTTCACCATGACCTCCTGAAGAGCAACATAGAGGTAAGACTTTCATTCTACCCTACCAGCTGCCTGGGGCTACCCACCGCTGTGGGGCTGCAAGCCGCAAGTGATCCGTTGCTACACTAGCCTGTGTCTGCCTGAAAGCTACCAGTTGCTATGCTAGCCTGTGTCTGGAAAAAGCTACCTGTCGCTACGCTAGCCTGTGTCTGGCATAAAGCTACCTGTCATTTTGCTAGCCTGCGTCTGGGAGAAAGCTACCTGTCGCTACGCTAGCCTGTGTCTAGCAGAAAGCTACCTTCCTCTAGGCTAATTTATAGTGGACAGAGAGCTACTTTCCTCTTTGCTAACTAATAGCAGGCAGAAAGGTCCCCATTTCTAGGCTGACTTGTAGCAGGCAGAAAAGTACCTACTGCCAGGCTAGTATTCAGTAAGTGTTTACACCTGACTCTCAGGTAAAGGAAGGATATAAAACAGCAGTTCTAGGACCTGGAGGACCATGATTTCATGATCTCCGACATATGAAATGAAAATATAAAACATAAAAAATGAAACACTCTGCTCCGAGGAGGGGACGCTTTGACTCACGTGAGTGTCCTTGCTGAGAAAGTGGAGGCCGTTTTGATTGACAGCCAGCGCGCAGGGAGCCAAGATGGTGCTATTACTACTGCTCTGGATGTAAAAGAAGGAGGACCCAAACATGGGAAAGGCACTGACCAGCCCTGGGCGGGAGAGGAGAGAGCCACAGACCCAGATGGGTGTCAGCGCTAAGCAGTCCTGAGTAACAGACTGTACTCGCACATTCAAGGCTGTATCACCGAACAGGGGCGTCGCTAGGCCAATTTTATCGGGGCAAACCACCCACACTGCAAAAAGTGAAAGATAAAAATATTAGGTAAGACGAATTTACTTATTTTAAGACTTAAAACACCTATTTCTATCACTATTTTTCTTAGTAAGACAAAAAATTGTCCTGATTTTAGGTTATTTTGACTAGCTTGCCAATGGAATTAGAAAATTTCACTTGTTAAGCAAAGAGTAACTTATTTTAAGTTTATATTTGCTTGACAAGTGAAATTTTAAGTTACGATTTGCTTGACAAGTGAAAACTTCTTATTCCATTGGCAAGCTAGTCAAAATTACCTCAAATCAAGACAAATTTTTAGTCTTCCTAAGAAAAATTGTATTAGAAATAAGTGTTTAAAGTCTTAAAATAGGTTAATTCATCTCACCTGGTATTTTTATCTTTCACTTTTTGCAGTGCATATTGGTCACCTGACCAGCTTAAATCGTGAGTGGTTGGGCGAGATCAGCAAGACCAGACAAACAAGCGAAGTCTTCGTGTCCCTGTCCACAGATCTCTGGAGACAGCCCCGGCTGCAACATCATCATGACCCACCACATGGCCAGAAGTATGCGGACATACTTCCCTTGTGGTCTCAGGCTGTTTTCACAATTCAAACTCATCCTCTTAGTTCCATGGCAGGAAAATCATTCACAATCAAGTGTACAAGTGCATGTTTATTTGTGCGAATTGATGTGTGTGTTTATTTGCGTGTGTGCGTGTATGAGCACTTGTGCTTGAGTGGGTGCGTGTGACAGTGTGCGCACGTTTGGGTGTATGTATGGATGGGAGTGCGAGCCCATACCTGTGTGTACGTGTGGGTGTAAGAGCGTGTACTTGTGTACATCTGTGCGTGCGCCCGCAAGTGTGCGCGTGTGTGTGTGTGTGTGTGTGTGTGTGTGTGTGCGCGCATCGGCTCCTCACCCAGGAACTGTGCCCGTGCCTGGTGTGGGCTGAGGGCCTGCACCTGCTGCATGTGCTCAGTCACCATGGTGAGCCAGTGCTGCGGTCGCTGCTGTCCGAACATCTGTGGAGGGATGTACTCCTGCACCTCCCGCCTACAGGTGGCGACAGAGGCACTGCTGCTCTGTTGCGTCACACTGCAGTGCACTTATCTAAAGCAACTCACAGTTCATCACATTGAAGGAGCTGTGCCACGATTACAGCACGTGTTCAGAACTTTGAAAACTCTTCAACTGAATAAGAAATCAAAAGAAGTGAATTTTTTTTCCACTTTACTCACACATTTTAATTATTCGGGCATTATGCTTTTGATATTAAGGAGTTTTCGATGGTAATTCAAGGATTTAAAGACCTATTTTGGCGCTTTAGCCGTAGGGTATGACTGGTTTACCAACCGCCAATGAACATCATAGAAGAAAATTAAGGTATTCTTCTTCCTCTATGATGTTATTAGCGGTTGGCAAACCGGCTAAAGCACAAAAATAGCACTTTGAATCGTTGAATTTCCATAAAAAACTCTTGAATATAAAAAGCATAATGCCTGAGTAAGTAAAATGTATAAAAACAATGCAAAATGATGACGTATTAGCAAGAATGGAATCAGATTTTGACTTGCTTTTGAGTGGATTCATCTCGTTTGAATTCTTGAACAGTTTTCGAAGTTCAGAGCACACGCAGTAATCATGACGCAGCTCGTTTAAGCACGGGCCAGTCCCCCCTGTAACAGGATCGAGTTATGAGTGACCTGCTCTTGTCCAATTTAAAGCCCTTCCTAATGTGGCAACACTGGGGCCTGTCACTGAAAGTGTACTGGGGCAGTGAACATGCACTCAAACCAGTCAAACTGCCAGGAACACATTTGTGAGCAGGTTCCTGTTCCTAAGTCTCACACCCCCTCAGCTGGCGGCGCAGTAAGAACGAACGGCTTCCAACATGGCAAACGGTAAACAAATTTGCAAAGAGTATGTCAATTTTTATCTCTTTTACTCAAATAAATAAACTTAAACAATATAAATGCATGCAACATTGGTATTTGAGCTCCGATAGTCCTGATATTTCCAAAAAAGGGGTCAGATACAAGCTGAATTAAGCATGCGTCAACAATAAATGCCATCTGTAGACATCATGTATGGTCATGGTGCGCATTTTCGAGGGTCTGAAGATTTTGTGAGTCGATGGTAGGCTGCACTTTCCCCTTCGAGACCGTGAACCCATTCGCCTGTTCTCAGCCTGTTCCATAACAGTCGGGAATGGGGAGTTGAATACACCCTGAGCGAAGCTGTTCTGGCGCAAGTAGTGCCCCCATCATGTGATATAGCAGGTGCGTGGCATATTAGTTAGGCAGTTCTATCAGAAAACATGCCCCCATCATGTGACCTGAGAAATTGCCATATTATTGCTGACTACAGCAGGGGAACGAAATATACCACTAAAACTCACAAGGAATTCATGAGAGTTGACATGTGTACGTTATTAATGAAAACTGACCACATCTGTCAATGTTGAGTTTTCTGAGCTTTTGTAATGGTAATTTAAATAAATGATTGAAAACAGGTCGTGACCAATCATTATTTTCAAAGGATGGGTTTGAGCTTCCCCTATCGCCAGCTCACCAGCCGCCACTGATATATAATGGGCGTTCCCGGGGAAGGAGTGCCCCCGTGATGGGGGACAGAGCGCAGCCTGTTTTCTTGGTGGGGAATGGAGTGAGGCAGCTCTGTAGAGAGAGACACCCCAGTCATGTGATGTGTGTGAGACAGAAGCCAGTCGTTAGCCTCATGGCATAATTGTGCAAGTCATTTTTGGCAAATTTAGATATCGGCTGCATGTTGTTTCGTGTGGGCGAAAAAATTCATTTTTTCCCTTTCCTCTTAAAACCTTAAAAAATGTTTTAAATCCATTCTCTTAAAAAACAATATGAAATAACAATAAAAATGAGATGGGCGATTATGCTAAGAGGCTCACGGGCAGGAAGTGCGGGAGGCGGGCGCTCACACTCACGCGGTGGGGAGGTAGACGCTGTCCTTGGTGCGGTGCTGCAGGGCGGCCAGTTTACACAGCTGCTGGAGGTGCTGTTCACTCACCTTCCCCTGCGGCACCACCGCCATCAGGGCCTTCAGATAGTCCGGGACAACCTGCAGGGGGCGCACAGGAACAGGCAAATGAACAGCCCAGTTAAGCAGTTCAGCAAAAAGTCATCTTCACCCTCCCTGGATACCATCAGACTGTGCCCAGCGTCCAGTTTTATTAATGAAAATGTCCCTTGAATCCAGGGATGTCTGCGAAAACGTACCTCGGTTCCATTACTTGGCGATTGATCTGAGGTACATTTCGACAGACATACAAGAAACGGGTGCATTCGCATATATATGATTGCACCCTGAGTACAGTTCAATGGTTCCCAGGTTGAACATGACCCTATAAGTAGCAAAGTAGGTACAGTTAGATTTTGCTTGTGATAAACAGACCAGACCAAAAGTGCATGGAGAAAAAGTTTTTATTCCCTCGCAACGGATTCCAACAGCAGATATGCTAGTGAAACTCTGACTCAGAGAACTGCTGCTCTGACCAACCAGTTGTACCCAGAGCCAAACGGCATCAAACATGAAGTGCACAATGGATCAGACGGTGGCAAATTAACCCATGCTTTAGATGTAAATTATGCTTGTGGTTCTGACACCAGTGGTGTCCAGCCACCTTTGTCTCCAATGGATGCTAATTGCTCTCTCCCAGTTCCATCGATCTGTTGTGGACTGATGGTTACCATAATCAATGGCCCCTGGTTCCCATGGAAAACATAGCGCCAGAGGTGTGAAGCTTCCTCTGTAACTTAAAACGAAATGCTGGCAGGCAAACAGTTCTCAGATTCTAAACCACATCTAGTCAGAAAGAACTTTGCAAACTAATGTCTAACAATACTGACAGCCGAACTTTTCACCTGGTTGTAGTACATGGTGACTGCCGTGGAAAATTATTATTGCTCATTTGTTTTCTGTGTGAACTGTTCGAGATCACAGTGGGTTGTGTTCTGCTTGAGACAGTGTATTCACTTTAATGGAGAAGCATTAGGGTACAAACTGTGTCTTCTGATCAGAGGAAGATACTGAGAGGTCGAGATCAAGCGTCACAATGAAGGTATGTGCGCGTGTGTATGAGGTGCTTGTTTACAAAGAGGGAAAGTAAACGTCTGAGACGCACACTGCAGCATAAAGGCACAGAGCGTATTGTGGTGAACATAAACAGACCTGACATCAGCTTTTCGACAGATGATGAGCAACTGGACGATGAGTATGTAACAAACAGCATGCTCCACCCGGGTATTTAAGCAAACTGGGAAAGTGCTTCAGGGAGAGAGCCTTTCCTGACTTCTTACTGAGTTGGGCGACGCTCTCCATTCTTTATTAGATTGATGCAATAATTAATAAAGTCTTAAAAGATATCCATTATGTTTTCATGCTCTGTTAGAGTCCCTAACAGCTTTTTACCTGGTTGTAGTGCATGGTGACGTACAGCTCGTTGTCAAACTTCAGCGACTGGGCCCAGATCACTCTCCTGAACCAAAAGTTGTAGTTGCTGTCGATGGGTTCGGCCTGTGTGGCGATGTCCAGGATATACTCGCGTCTTGTGAGGGGCCGAACATTTTGGCCTGCGGATGGTGTGTATGGGGCGGAGGTGTGAAGTTTTGGGGGTTAGAGGTCAGAAAAAAAGGAGCTGCTGTGCGTTTCTTCCACCAATGAACAGCAGCAGCAGATTTTACGGATCAATTCCACATCCTGGCAGGACAATCACGCTCTCGGTATTAATATCTCACTCCTGTGTTCCTGAATTAGGATACTCTTGTTTACTCCTCTCTCTCTCTCTCTGTGAGCGAAACCTCCTCACCTCTGTTTGTGACGACGAAGATGGCATACTCCTCCATGGCCTCTGGCCGGTACAGGCCCATCTCAACACAAATCTCCTCGATGACTTCCAGAGCAATCTGAAGAGAGAAAGAGAAATGCAGCAGCAAGTTCACATGGTGATCGCACCTTATATAGAGGACTGAGAGAGGAGCCGGGGAATCAGCTGATCACGATCCCTGAGGCCTGAGAACTGCCGGTTTTCTGTTCTTTACCTCATGGTCAGGTGTGAAGCCAGTCTAGCCAATCAGCGGCTCTGAGGTCAGCAGTGTTGTGAACAACATGAAAGCATAGTGTATATTAAACTTTATATATCTCCAGGATATTGCAAGTGAATGACTTACTGTCATTTGTCCAGAAGCTAAGCACTGCCCTGTTTCATCAGAGCTCTGGTATGATTGTGTCCCTCTCGGAAGTTTTGTAATCCAGCCTACACTCCAGTGTCTTTTTTTTTTTTTCTAATAAATTTGGCATCTCCAATCCCACCCGAATCTGGAATGCCCAATTGGGGAACTATGTACAAGTCTTTTTCGTTTGCGACCCCTTGCTGCTAATTCAGGAGAGTGTTGACAGTTCACAGCTCTCCTCCGAAGCACGTGTCTGTCAGCCACTGCTTCTTAGACACTCATTGGTTGAATCATTGCAAGTTCAGAACGAGGGCGGAGGATTACTGGACATTAACAGACTTAGAATCTTCCCGACAAGCGCTCGTCTGGCCAACAGGAGGCGCCTGAGCAACGAACAAAGATGTTTATTTATTTCCCTTACCTGGCAGTTCCTTCCCAATTTGAAACCCTGTAGCGCGATGGCCAATTGTGCGCTACGCTGAAAAAGCTGCCGACCACTGCCGGTTGGTACGACCGAGGCTCGAACCCGCGATGTGATAGTCAAACTCCAGTGTCTTTTTGGAGAATTAATAAAATAAATCCATAAAGGTCCACCACTGTATGAATTACTTGATCTTAAATCCAATTTCTCATGCTGAAAACGGTTATTGCTGTCCATTATCAATCCACTGTTCCCTTGGATTGAGCCCAAAGGCCAATCGGTGGCAGTGTTTCTGACGGGCAGCCATGCTTGATTGTTGCACTGATTTGTAACTAATTGTGCCATGGACTGACATGAGACCATCTTATTCCTACTACTACCTATACCATACAGGGCAAGTGCTCAAAATAATAATAGCATACATGTAGATTTTTTGCACAGTGGGATAGTATTGCAGGGCTTACATGAGTATTCCATGGACATAGAGCTAGTTGTTATTCCGATTTTACACATTCCATTTGGCTTCTTGATGTGATTGTTGACCATAGGTGATATCAGATGTCAGATTTACTCATTTGTAAATTTGGTTTTCCATTTGTTTATTTGTCATTTGGTGGAAGCTTGTTTCGCACAGTAGGGTGGGTTGGGACTTTATCCAGAATGTATACAGTTGGCTTACACTACAGGTTTGAGTGTGAGGGACAAGGCTGTGCTAACTGAAGAAAAATCAAAAGAAAAATGAAAGAACATTTGAGAAAAATATGTCAATATTTCTTGATAGTTTTGTGAGTTATCGGCAATGCTTTCGCTCCTGATTTCCAGCACTTGGGAGAACAGTTTCCCAAAGTCAAAAATCTTGTTCATAAGGGTTCTGCGTGATTTGGATAAAATTCTTTTAGATTTTTATTTTGTTTTTCCTTTTAATTTTATACTCATGTACATATGTACACATTCGTATGACATCATTGCAGCACGCATATTCTGATGGCCCAGGATGTCCTGATAAAAATGGTGATGTAACTCGGCTGTGGATCACAGGATTGAGGTTATACAAGCATTATTACACAAACAGACCAGGGGAACCAAATACGGGCAAAAATGGCCCCAAATCACCGTGTGCCACAGAAAACCAGGGCTGGATGTGGATCTGAGGGCCGGGTTTGGGGGAAACTCACCGTACAGGTTTTAATTTTGAGGTGACGCTCAATCCCACCGGGCAGGAGGAAGAGCTGCCGTTTGGAGCTTCGGCCAGCCTGCGGAAAACCGGAGACCGGATTACTTAACCCTTTATGTCCCGAGAGTACCTGATGACACTCACTCTTCATTTGGTGTGATAATGTCACATTGGCCTTGGAACTGAATGTGTTAAGAAAATCTTCACTTGTATCTTAGAGTTATACTTGTGATTTTTAAATCTTATTTCTGTTACTTCTCTCTGCTATATAAAATTCATTGCCAGTGCAGTGAGAAGGATTGGCTCATTTCAAGATTTGGCAGTTTGGGAAGAATATAGGACAAGAAACAGTAACGTAAAGCAAGCTACTGTTTTCTACTCGAGAAAAAAAATACAAGATTCCCAAAATAAGACTAAAATTCTTTTTTGTCATGAAGACATAAAGGTAATTAAGAGGTACTCTGAGATTAAGATGTAAATAATGGCCCAGAATGGTCACATGAAGGAAGATAACACCAGGAGAGTTGAAGCATTTGAGACTCATTTGAAGACAAAAATAAGAGAGTTTATAAAGAAAAGACATTTTCTACCGTACGGGATACACACCACCATGGCCTTCAGTTCCATACCGCTGGGGAACTCCACTCTCCCGCCGAACCTGAAGGTCTTCATCAGGTTCTGCTCGCATGCTTTTGCAATTCCTATGAGCACCAGCGAAAACATATGAAACACCTACACTGCGAAAATCCCGTCTTACAAAGAGCTTTAGTCTGGTAACGACACTTAAAAATATTGTCAATGAGGCGAGACACACCGTCGTTTAAAAATTCACCAGTGGGTAAAAATTTCACTCGCCAAGCAAACATCACTGCAAAACGAGCTATTTACTAAGTGACGTAAAAAAAAAACAGATTTCATGATATTCTTTTTCATGTTCGAAACTAATAATACAAACTATAACGAATAACATCACTTAGTGGTCGTGCTATTTGTTCAGTGCGGGCCACGGGCCTTCGCAAATCAAACCTTTGGAATCATTCTCTTTGTACCTCAGGAAGAAAATATTGCCTTGTGTTTAGCCTTAAAGTGCATTCCTTTTCTGAGCAAATTTACTCCTAAACTAAAATGCTCACTGTTCCAGAACCATTTTAGGCATAATCATGGGCTCATTTGAAAGGTGACATCTAGCATCTAGATTGCTCTCAAATTGTTGATATGTGAATATTTCCAAAATTAAGCAACAACACTGGAAATGTTTTTGTATGATAAATAAAAAGTTTTTGTATGACAGAAAAAGACTTCCGCCCCTGCAACGCTGTGACCCAGCCTTATCAGCCCAGGAAAATAATACAGCCACAGCCACACGCCTGAACAGCTTCAGGTTCAAATATTGTGATTCGCTGACCAAAAATCAATGTTTAATGGATTTTTTGGAGAGTCCAAATTTCCCTGCATTCCTCGCCACAGTCGCGTTCGGTTTTACAATAGCTTTACATCTTCCCTCTTTAAGGTCTTTCTCCCCACATCCAGCTAAAATCTCTTTCCAATATTCCCCTCCAATTCCCTGCACTGGTGTGCAACTGTATATGTAATAAAGTCACTTCCAATGCTCCTTTGCTTCAATGACAAAATACCCCTTTGTCAGAGACCACTGAAACAGTTCTTCCCCTTAAAAACTAATCCCTTGACCATAAACACTTTTTTTAAACACTAAAAAAACCAAGGAAATGATAATAGATTTTTGAAGTGGGAGCAGCACCAATCAGCAGATGATTATTAATGCAGAAAGTACTGATGCTGAGGCTGATTACAAATATGGAGGAACAATAATAGATGACAAGTTAACATGGACTTGTAATACAGAGACAGTCTATAAAGAGGAGCTGCAGAGACTGTATTTTATGTGTAAGCTGAGACAATTCAGTGTGGATAGAGACATGATGTCCAGAATTGGGCAGAAATGTGGCAAATTAAATTTAATGTAGCGAAATGTAAAGTTGTGCATGTAGGTAATAAAAAGATTAGACAGGATTACTTCATGGGAGGTTTAAAACTGGAATGTGCTCCACACGAGAAAGATCTGGGAGTGATTGACCAAACCCTCACAGGCTGTAGCCATTGTGCCGTAGCAGTTAAAAAAGCCAATCAGATGCTGGGATACATTGCCAAAAGTATTGAGTACAAATCCAAGGAGGTGATGCTTCGTTTGTACAACACATTCGTCAGGCCACATCTGGAGTATTGTGTACAGTTCTGGGGACCATACTTTAAGAAAGATATAGAGGTTCTGAAGAAAGTTCAGAGAAGAGCCACTAAGCTTATTCCAAGTAAAAAAGATGAAAGCTACGAGAAGAGGCTGAAGATCCTTAATCTCTTTAGTCTTAGGAAAAGGAGATTAAGGGGTGATCTGATTGAGGTCTTTCAATATGTTAAAGGGATTAACAAAGTGAATTATGTAGGATTCCTTCGACCAAGTGTTGTTAGTAGAACTCGGGGTCACAAATGGAAGTTGACCAAGGGTAAATTTTGCACTGATATTAGGAAATATTTTTTCACCAAAAGAGTAATTTTGATGTGGAACAGCTTGCCTGACCATATTGTTGAGGCAGAAACCTTGGGGATTTTCAAGAGCAGGCTTGACTTAAAGCTAGATACCACTGAGTCATTGAGTATCTGAAGGGATACATTCACAATAGTATAAAGAAACTGGCGAGCGTAGTTGGGCTCGACGGCCTGTTTCCGCCACTCAGGTTATGTTATGTTATGATGTTACTTTTCTATCACTCCTTTGTTGAGAGCATTTTATTTTCTGTTCTGTTGCCTGGTATTTTTCCTCGTCAGTAGTAAACAAAAGCAAATTAAACAGGATCATTTATATGGCCTGCAAGATTGTTGGTCAACCACTAAATAGCATAAGCATTACTACAGAAACAGGGGTGGTCAAGAAAGCACAGGCTATTAGTCAAGATATGTCACATCCCCTACACCAGGCCTATGAGCTGTTACCATCAGCCAAAAAGTTCGCGCTGAGCCTTCACCTTCGGCAATTTTCATCGTTGGTATTGCTGTGGGGTTTTACACACAACTGTACTTTACCATTCTGTGTGTGAAGTGTCGGGGGTCTGTGTCTTTTGTCCTGGTCTGGTGGGAGAACAGGGTTGGGGTTGGGGAGGATGAAACTGTTGTTTATCCTGTCTAGTTGTTATTGTTGTCTACGGTGTTTAGTCCCTTTTTGTCTAGTAATTGTATTAGATGTACTGTATGGCACAAAACAAGTTTCCAAAAGGACCAATAAATATCATATCATATCATAGACATCTGCCTTTTGGAAGATTCTGACCACTAGCTGTGGAAACTGAAAGAATTAGATTTTTCCTGTGTTATTGAAGTGAGTGCCGATAGGCTAAAACATTAACTGTTCTGTTAGATCAGCACGATAGCCAGTGGTTGCGCTTATTTCGTTCTTAAAGGGGTACTGTACTGTATCTAAATTACTGCATCATGAGGAAAAAAAGGCTAATTATAATCAAATTCACAAAGATGTACCGTTACTATCCACTGTATGTCAAAGTCGAATTAGAGACATTTGTTCAAGCTTGCTTCTTTTGTGGATTAAAAACTATTACAGGTTTTTATATCTGGACCGCTACCAAGTTAAGAACATATTTTGACAAGTCTGAACAGTGTTATTCAACTGAAGCAATAGGACTGCATAGTCAGGCTGAGGATTGTTAGGACATCATTTTAAGTACTATTTTCGCGATCGTATTTGCATCATAAAATGGCTTAAGCAGTTAGAATGCTGAGCCCTCAAACTTGAACGATATATAGTTGTAAACGTAGCACAATATCTGACGGTATAAAAACGTTATGCTAAGCTGCTCGCCTTCAGGCCGATGCTTGCGAAAGGGTCAAGAGTAAAGTTTGGATGTCACGTAAATTTTCTGAACCACAGGTAAATCTCCTCACCTCATGGGCAATAATTGTACTCCCATCTGGTAAAAAAGTAATATAATAATGTTTTAAGTGTAAATTGAGGGTGAAAGTACTTGCTGAGATTAGTTTATTTTTTATTTTTTTATTATTTGTGGAAAGCCCACCTTGGTAGTGTATGCCGGGGGTCCGACAGACGTCTTGCAGAAACTTAAAGAGGAAGGGTTTAAGCACCTCAGAGCATCGGTAATATGCTGAAAGGATGTACAGTAACCGCCAGCCCCTCTGACAGCTGTCCCTGTGCACCACAGAGAGAGAGAGAAAAAAAAAAAAGTTCATGCTTTGGCAATATGTATGCATAATGTACGTCATGCCAATAAAGCTCACTTGAATTGAATTGAATTGAATTGAGAGGGAGAGAGAGAGAGATGGAGATAGAGAGAGAGAGAGAGAGAGAGAGAGAGAGAGAGAGAAACAGTGGACGTACTGTATTTACAATCACAGTATCACCTGTTCATTCTACAGTCAAAATCACCACAGAATTCCAAGCCATTCTACCATGACTATTCATGTTGTTGATGTCACTCTGCTCATGAATATTGACGCCGCTAATATCAGAAAGCTCATAGATATTCATGCTGCTGAGCTCACTCAGGTCAAGAATATTCATGAAACTGATATCATGAGCGAATGCAGAGTGGACGCACATCATTAAATCAGGCCACAGCCTTCCACTCAGGCTAACATACTCCATATATGCTGCTTACGGCTCGGATGAAGAACCTGCTGTTAGCTAAGCTCCTCCCGTACAGGACCAGGTTAGGGAGGAGATATTCACAGCCAGCCCAGTGCTCCTGCTTTAGATTCAGGGGTTCATTTTATCAGGCCTCAAGGTACACATTCTGTGCTCACTTCCAAACAAAGCTCAGGTTAGTTCCTAATGCCAAATAATACCCATTCTGCCTGTTATGCATGACCCCTATTTAAGACTTTGTAACTTGTGTCACAGAGACTAGAAAAATTATTTCAATGAAGCAAGACACTTTTCTCATTTGGAAATACAATTACAGAATTATTTAGGAATTACGTGTTGGAATTTGGTAGATGCCGGGGTCAGCTATGCACATAGGGGTTAATCTGCGTCTTTGAACTCGAAGCCACAGCTCCGCACAGGAAGTTGCTCGTAAATATGTGCAGAGTGCACAGTGCTGTCAGACACAGCCACAACAGCCTCAGACGTGACAGAAGACTTTATACCGGGGATCGCCAAATCTGAACCTTAAATCCAACTCCAGCCCTGATTTTCTTTTTTCCTGGGTAATTAACTAATGAACTGAACAATAACTGCTTCTGTTTAGCCAGACTTTACATCTGACTTTCAGGAAATGGGAGGGTAGAAATTCTTTGACTTCGAGGACTGATCGATGATCCCTGCCTTAAACAGCAGAGGGCGGCGTAGCTTACGTTTTAGAGCTGGTGTTGGCAGTGATCTGCTTCAGGACCTGGCAGTACGCCTCATCCTTCATCAGCCCGTGCTTCCCACTGAGCTGTGGATAAATGAAGTGATGTCACTGAGCAGTAGGCCATGAGTGTATTTATTTTCAGTGGTCGAGGCACTGAGCAGTTCACCATATATCCATTGGAATAAAGCAAACACTGCAGCAGAGTACGGCGGAGGGAGGGCAGACTCGTACCCTGAGGATGGTGTAGACCACATCCTGCTCTGTTTGGCCCCTCAGAGGGTAGTCCCCCATAAATCTCATCACAGCTGCAAATAAAGGAGGAAAAACCGTGAGAGAGGCTTCCTGGGTGACGTCCGTACCTCCATACATCAATTATCTTCACTACTGCTTCGGGTCAGGGCCATCAGCAGTGTGGGAGTGGTGCTGGAACAGTTTCCAGTGTCCAATGGGAGGGAGGTGCCCGATGGAACACAACCCTGGACACTCTCCAATCACAAGCACCATTCAGAATCTCCAATCACAAAACCCATTCACCATCTCCAATCACAAGTACCATTCACCATCTCCAATCAAAAACACCATTCAGAATTTCCAGTCATAAACACCATTCAGAATCTCTAATCAAAAACACCATTCACCATCTCCAATCACAAGCACCATTCAGAATCTCCAAACACGAGCACCATTCACTCACACACTGTTCTTCATTGTCATACAGTGGTGTAATGGTCCCTGGCAGAGTAGGTATACTATGTTAGGTAGATCACCAAGGAGAGGTGGGCGAACTCTCCTCCGTATTTAAATCGTGTTTTGGCTGGAAGGTGATTATACAGTTAATAGATAGAAGAGCTGGATAAACTCCTTATACCTGCGCATATCCTCTACTGCACCACTGCTGTCAGTGGCGGCTGGTGAACTGGCGATAGGGGAGGCTCAAGACAATCCCTTAAAATAATAATTGGTCACGATCTGTTTTCAATCATTCATTTAAATTCCCATTTCAGAAACTCCATAACTCTCAACATTATCAGGTGTGGCCAGTTTTCATTTATAACGCACACCTGTCAACTCTCACGCATTCGGTGTGAGTTTAAGGGACATATTAAGGTTCCTCAGCTGTAGTCAGCAATTATTCAATCAACGCGTATGTAAGAGATTCTCGCGCGGAATTGAAGTCCTTGTGCACTGGAGGGGTTGGAAGCGATGGAATTGCATTAAGACATTTCAAATATCTTATTTCATTTAAATGATCATGAAACACATGCATCGCTTCCAATCCCTGAATACAGAAAAGTGTGAGAAGTCCGGAGTCGTAATCAGTATGCTTTATAAATGAAAACTGGCCACACCTGATAATGTTGAGAGTTTTCGGAGTTTCTGTAATGGTAATTTAAATGAATAATTGAAAACAGGTTGTGACCAATCATTAATTTTAAGGGATTGTTTTGAGTCTCCCCTATCGCCAGTTCACCAGCCGCCACTGACTGCTATTACAGCAGGAGAGAGGAGATCAAATCCATATCAATATCCATGTACTCGAAAGGGCCCACTGAATGAGCAGGTGTCCTAATACTTTCGACCACATTAGCATGTCTTTACTCAAGGGTGCTTTCCGGGACTCAAACCAGCACATATAAAGTCGTAAGTGTGATTCCCCTGATGTAGCACTTTAACACCACAGAAGAAGAGCTCTGGCTTACCCAGGAAGATGTCAGCCGCCACTTTGTTCATGGCGTCATCGGTGAAATCTATCAGCGACTCCTGAATGGGTGACTGTTGGGTTATACATGTCCAGGACACATTCAGTTAGACAAAAACAACATGAAATCAAGCGTGAACAAATATGTAAACTCCTCAATGAAGTGATAATATTATCATAAAATAATTACCCATTAAAAAATCTCTAAAAACAAATCGTATGCACACTGAAGTCTGCAAGTCTTCGGACAGTGACATTCATTCCCTACGCAATTCCTCCATGTTCCACTCCATATAGAAGTAAATGCATTAAAATTATAGCTGAAAACTGACATTTAATTTCCATTCAGAGTGAACTCTCCCTTTAAAACATTCATTGTCTTACTAATTATGGAGCTCATCGGATGGACCAACACATGCATGCAGACAAACACATTTTATATATTTTTTTAGCTTCAAAGGAACATTTCCAGAATTGTTCAGTTACCTTGGTAAACTTCACCATGTCAGCAGGTTCTCTCGAGTTGTTTCCTTTCTTTGACTTGTGTTTGTATGAGTCACTGTGCAGACAGACACATCACAGATCCATGAATCACGCCTGAGACCACGAGCAGAATGCCAACGATCACCCATGTCGGACACAAATACCTGCTCCTCCTCACTGCCTCTCTGAAGTATTTCTTGGCAAACTCCACCATGTTGTACTGGGGGTCCAGCAACACCCTCTCCTCCAGGTTCGCGTTATTAAACTCATCTTCGTAGTCACTTCCAGCTGGCGCCACCTAAAGGCAGAAGCCGGTCATGCGCTCTAATTTCTCCATTGACAGCCAATTACAATTAGCAAAGAGGGACCAGTATTTACACTGATGTGAAATATTCCATTCATTGTACATTCTAATTCTTTTGCCATTTTTATAAATCAGTTTGAAAGGTCCCAGGGATATTTACATCATGCAGCAGCATTTCAAGGATGGGTGTGTTTAAAAGCATTGTGTGTTTAAAAATAACGTGTTTAAAAGGTATTTAATTCATTTAACCCCTTAGACTATGGCCCGTATTCAGAAACGACACTCACACTAACTGAGTGCGAGTGAGTACTAAAACTTAGTGTCAGGTTATACTAAATGAGTCAGAGGTTGCCTTAACACTCATTTGCTTTCAGAGACCTCACTCACACTGAAAATAGCGTCTCTTTCTGAGTGAAGGTTGAGTGCAGGGAACACCTCCCTTGAGCCACACTAACTTGTGCCGGTATTTCGTTTTCATGGCTTTCAGGTGGTTACAAACATTAGAAACTCTGGATCATTAACAGCCACGTGCTCAACGCAATCGCAACTATGCAAATTTTAACTCTAATGATGATAACGATGCCAGTAAATTACTAACTGACCACTGGGTTTCAGTGTTTACGAACTTGTGGTGAACTCGAGCATTTGTGTACCCACCAGTACCTACTGGTGAACTGGCAATAGGGGATGCTCAAAACCATCCCTTAAAAATAATGACTGAAAAAGGTCTTATCCAATCATTTAATAAAATTTTATTTACTTGTACTCCAAAAATACAAAGGCTTGTCATGTTTCGCCAGTTCTACTTGTTAAGTTAGAATGAGCACCGATAATTATTGCTCTGTTTTCAATCCATTAAATTACCATTGCAGAAACTCCGAAAACTCTCAACATTATCAGGTGTGGCCAGTTTTCATTTATTATGCATATCTGTCAACTCTCACGCATTTGGATTTCTCACGCTTTCTTTTACTCATGGGTTGGAAAATTCTGCGCTCATCGAATCGTGGGGCGCGTGTGGATTGGTCTGCGAGGCTCATGTAGCTGTAAGTCACAAGAATCCATTCTTTTCTTCATTCTTTATTGCTGAATGTAGAAGGAAATGTTTTGCACGTTTCACAGCTTGTTGCCTAGTGAGCCTCACGGGCTGTCCTGCGCCTTTTGCGAGCCACTCGACCACAGAATCTATGAAGACATGCTGATATTTTACGTCGTCATTTATGTGCGAAAGAGACGCCTCAATTTTGTGAAGCAATGTATAACAACGCTATTAAAAATACATTTCATTGTCGTTTTACCAATTAGTCTGAGAAACTTTCTAATCTAGAAAAGTAAACCGCGACGGGCTTGGGTCATTCAGCACTGAAGGGTGAGGATTGAGCGTCCCTTTGCAGCAGCCGACGCACCGCCTGTGGTACCCAGTGCCCACTACTGTCAGTTATGCTCGAGTGGCGTTTGTGAATATCAACTGGCGAGGAGTGGGACCGCTCCCTCAGTTAGCGGTAGGTCTATTTCTCTCTCACACTCCAGTTACATTTCAATCGTACTCACTATATGGTGAGTGGAGGGTGAGTGTGAGTGTCGTTTCTGAGTACGGGCCTTTGACTTTTTCACTCAAGACTTCCCTGAAATAGATTCAACAGTAGAAAACATTTTTTTTCCATATTGCAGAACAGTGTCTCATACATTTTCAGCATCTGTCAGTTGCAGCACTTCACTTATACAGAGAGAAATATTCAAACCCAGGACGCCTTCTTTTTACGCCCACAGCATTACATCAAATGGAGAATATCTAAATCTTGTTCATCATTTTGAACACTTTTCCCTGTAATTCAGCAGGACATATTTAGAATAGTTGGAAACTTTGGGATCTGCAACAGAATTTAAAATACGTCTGAAGTTCAGCAGGTTTAAATACAGCAGCTGTATCTGAAACACCCACATATGGGTCCGTAGGTTCCACGGGGCCAAATGTTTGCAAAGATTTTTTTAAAATGCTTTTTCAAAATTATATGCCAGTGTTGTAGACCTTGGTTTCTTTCAATCCACAGAAGACACAGTTACATCACCTTTCGAAAGTTTTGTTAAGAACTTTTAGTTATGAAGAGTCTGATCACATACATATAATCCCATACCTTAAAGGGGTAGATGTGATTAAACAGTGCTTAAATCTGATTGGTGCATGTTTGAGTCACAGGTGCGTTTAATGTGAGACACGTTGAATTTCCCCACCTCAGTGGAACGGTCCAACTCATGGGCGGCCACTGTGGAGGCCATCGCCACGGCGATGGCAGCGGAGGCCGCGACCTGTCCCTGCTTGCTTTTTGGCTCTTCCTTCCTGTCTGACGGGAGGTTGACGAAATCAGGCGGGGCAACCGGCTGCACAAACTCGGCGGGGAAGACTCCCGTGCGGCCGTGAATTGCTCCAAACTTCCAGCCTTGGTGTGAATAGCATGAAGCACAGATTTGGAGGCAACAACAAATGATCATCATCAGCAGATGGAGAGAAGAGACAGGAAACGGGCACTCAGAGCCAGCATTCCTGAACCCTTATAGGAGAGTCCAAAAAAAAGCTGAAAACACAAATACAATGTAAAATAATAGAGCTGTAAAACAGAGCCATTTTACAGTAGGTTATGCTATGTTACGGTATGTTAATTTATTCTGTTATGTTGTGTTGTGTTGTGTTATGTTTTCACACAGCAGTCCACACAGTCACCACAGCAAACCCGGAAGGCCACACAAAACAGTCCCACCTACATAATCCCCACTTCCCCCTTCTGTCATTTCAGATAATTTTTACTATAATGGGTCAGAAGTTGCACAGAGGCAACCTGAAGCTGTGCTGCATTACTGAGGTCAAATCTAGAGCTGGTCCCTGATCAAAAAAGCCATGTGTCAATGCGCTCTGATGTCACACAGCTGGAGTCATTAGCACAGATCCACAAAGGCACTGGTCTGAAAGGAAAGGGCGTTCAACGCTAGCAGGTCAGAAAGACTCAACACACTCAATGCTAGCTGGTCACCCTGACTGACTGCAGTACACACTACAAGGTCACACAAACTGACAGCTCTGCATCTTCATATTAGCAGATCACACTGCATGCTAGCAGATCACACAAACTAACAGCACTGCACACTAGCAGATCACACAAACTGACAGCACCGCATATTAGCAGGTCACACAGTCTGACAGCAGTGCACACTAGCAGGTCACACATAGTCACACATACTGACAGTACCGCATGTTAGCAGGTCACACACACTGACAGTACTGCATGTTAGCAGGTCACACAGACTGACAGTACCGCATGTTAGCAGGTCACACAGACTGACAGTACCGCATGTTAGCAGGTCACACAGTCTGACAGCACTGCACACTAGCAGGTCACACATACTGACAGTACCACATGTTACCAGGTCACACAGACTGACAGTACCGCATGTTAGCAGGTCACACATACTGACAGTACCGCATGTTAGCAGGTCACACAGACTGACAGTACCGCATGTTAGCAGATCAAACAGACTGACAGCACTGCACGCTAGCAGGTCACACTGACTGACAGCACTGCACACTAACAGGGTCACACAGACTGACAGCACTGCACACTAGCAGGTCACACAGACCCACCAAAATCTAATGGATCATTTCTTAATTCCTCCAAGAGCATCACCTTCTTTCTCACAACGCAGCCGTAATGCTTCCCTGTAAAATTTACATTTAGATGAGCTAAAAATTTTTACCACACACCAAAAGGCTTTACTGAAACACATTAACTTTTTACTAATATTGTCTCCACATGTCCCAGTTACTTGTTATCACAAGGAAACAAAGCATTGTAGGACAAGACCCAGTCATTCACCGGGAATACCCAGTCATTTGACAGAACACATACGTTCATAAAGAGCAACGAGACATGAAACCACACTGGAGTGACCCAAAATAAACAGTGATAAGGTTAATTTCCTCATTCCCACCGTATTGTCCCACCTTACCCTCGTCCAGCCCTTCCATAGTCTGCAGGCGGATGATGTCGCCCTTGTGGAAGCTCAGAAGAGTTCTGTCGTCAGTGATGTAATTTCTCACCGCGACAACATAGTCTGAATCCTACAGTAGGGTGGAGAGGTGTACAAATAAATAGTGAAGTCCCTAGATAGACAGAGTTGTGACAAGTCTAGAATAGGAGCCATTTTGTTTCCATTGCACATAACCAAACAATAACGTTCAATGGAAATTGTCAGAAAGGAAATTTTGAGGAAATAAAAATAAACCACAAGCAGTCGTTTTGAGTAGCATTAGAGGGGAAAGAGTTCATATATGTGAAAATAGAGAATTGGGCTAAAAAAACTCATTCACTTGGAGATGGTGCTCAATAATGTGATGGAAATAAAATGGCTCCGTGACCAGATTTCTGGAACCTTCATGAAACAACCCTACTCAGGAACTCTGATAGCAGATCTTATTATGGCTAGACTGGGGTTTGAACTGCACATTCTGAGACCCAGACGAGCTCTCGTCTCTCCGCTGTTTTGGTCCAGCTGTGTACATGTTTACGTCATGTAAGCATCAGCCACCACGCCAGTGACCCCCAACCAGCCGCTCACCCTCTTCAGCTCCGTGATGAAGAAGTCAATCATGGCCTTCACCTGAGGCGCTTTAGCTGAAAACAGAATCAGCTTCTCGTCGTTCATGTTGAACTCCAGCATGTTCTTGGAAGGGATTGTGACAAACATGATGTCCGCATAGCTGAAGGAGGATGAAACGTTGGAAGCAGAGTGATTAACAAGAAATAATCGTGAGTTTATGCAGCTTTAGCTGTGATCATTCTCCCGTGAGAAGGGCTCTGTGCGTGTCTGTAGTTCTGCTCATGTTGGTTTGTGGCTTTGTGTCATTGTGGGTTCCTTGGTTTGGAAGTTTGAGCGTTCCTGAGTTTTTGGGTCTGTAATTGTTGGTAGTGAGGGTTGTGTGGTAGTTGGTTTGCTGGTATTCAGGTTAGTGGGTTTGTGTGGTCATCAGTATTAGGGTTTGCGTGGTTGTTGGTTTGTTGTTATTAAGGCTTGAGGGATTCGGACTGGTGTTGTTTGTCTCTCAGGGGCACCTGTAGGGCCGCAGGACCCGGAAGTAATCTGGCTCTGTGGAGCTGCTCTTCACCATCTTCAACAGTTTAATCCCTCTGTGACACACGGCCAGGACCTGTACCCCGGTTCCGACACTACCCTGCAGAACACACACAAATACACATAGACACACGGACACACACGTGCACACAAATAGACCCCTAAGCCACAGTTTTTGGACAAAGGGAAATATGCTGTATGTACTGTATGCTCATCAAGAAAGTTAAGGACCACTGAGTTTCCAGTATTATTTTCTCTTGTTCTGAGCTTCCGAAGATGCTGTATTGCTGAGGAGAGAACGCGCTGGCTACACATGGTATTGAAATGACTTTGGACATTGTTTGACGATTTGATTTAAAGATCTGGACTTGGTGCGATTCTGGACTTCCCTATGGATTCCCTGTTTATGGGTAATAAAGTCATCTGATAAAATGTTTTGATGAATTTTATGTCTTGGATTAACACTAATGATGTGAATCACAGTTTGGATTTATATCCAGTTTTTACATTTCACATATTTGGGGCAACACCGAGTGTTCCTTAACTTTTTTGTTGGACACACAACTCCTAATATATTCACTTAAACTGTCTGTAAGTATTTGAAACAGTGGTACGATATCCTTGTATTTTGGTCCTATTACCCCAGAACATTATATTTGAAAGCAATAAATGAGAAATTTAAGTGAAGATAATTATTGCCTAACCTCTCTCATATTTACATCCATATTCAATGAACCACATGGAAATTTGATCCCTTTTCTCAATAGGGTCACTGTCCAAGTAAAAATGGATGGTTCTGTACGTGATACGCATAAATACAGGCCATAAGTGATGAAGGTCTGGCTCACCGATGCTGGGAAGAGGCGAGAGAAATAAATCTCCAGCGAGTCTCGGGCGGCAGAGACGATCTTCTTCTTGACCCCGTCGTCCTGCGTGGGGGAGCCCTGCTCGATGCGATTCTCCTCTGTGATGCAGACAAACACCACTCAAATGGGAGAACAACTACAGACCGCATGCATTCTGCACAGTATAGCCATGGACTCTGAGTTATCCATCATGCTAGCAAGGTGCAGTGACGTAACATAAACTTAATTAAAGCCCAAAATATTTCTCTTCTATCCAAATTGCATACTAGCTTAACTGGTACATGGGGAGACAATTAGATTAAGAAAAACTCATTTTGACAGTACATCTTCTTGCAACAACGTCATTCATGCCACTGTTACCATTGCCTTGAAAGTGGATAGAGATCCAAGGGACTTATTCTCAAGCAAACCACAGTGGCTCTTGTGAGCAACGTCCCTCAACAATCAAGGAGATGAGCCTCGCAATCAAAGCTTGATCACAGCCACCAGTCCACTCCATGGGAGAACAGAAGCTTTCAATCCGAAACCATGGGTTTTACAAGCCAGCTCTGCAAACACTACATTTTAGAGCCCAATATTTACTTAACGATTATTGGCCAGATGCTCCTCTGTAACAAAAGTGCACACCAGAGGTCACAAGAACCTCAGAATACAGGTCAAATACAGTGCGATTCACATCCGTAGCCATGTCCACCAAAGGTCTTTATCTTGACCACCAGGGAATGTTATGAACAAGAAATGAGGCATAATTACAAACAGGCGCAGACAGCACAACGCCACGATGCACGTGCGTACACTTTTTTCCAAGGGAAAAACTAAAGTTACTGATAAACGTCAAAACGCGCAAAATAAAAAGAACAGGCTTTTTGGGATGATGATCGACAGCACTTGGTACAGGGCTGAGTGTGCGATACAGTACATTCTTGCGAACTCCTGGGTGGCAGGTGCACACTTTGTTGTGGGGCTATTTCACATTTCAGGGTAGACAAACCGGAAGGAGATTGTTTCTTCCGCTAGCTTGATTCTCCGCGAATCAACAGAGGTGGAGTGCAAGTGGTCAGGTATTCCTCGTTCTATTATGTCCAAAATCAAAAAAGGAGCAACCCTATTTCTCTATTCTCAGTTTTTACACTGAAGACTACATAGGGAGGAGATGGATTTTTTAATGGAGCATTATTTATGCTTATGAGCTAGCTTGCATGTGCAGTGAACTTTGAGGACAGCAACATTCTCGTCTGCAATGAATCTGGTTGGAACGGCTTCAGAAACCAAACTATCCCTTTCAGATTCACATGCAGTAACTGCGGCAGGAAAAATACGAGAACACGATGGCGAAAAAAGTGTTAGTGAAGCTTGAGTGGAAAAACGAAAATAAAATCTGGCACAGAACTGTCAGAGTATTGACTTTGATTGTCGCCCTCCCCCAGGTAACTAGCCATCTTGCTAGCTAGCTTCTTGCAAATAATGTAGCTAACTTTAACCTTGCCTTTCAAAATCTGTGGTGCTATGACAATAATAGGATCCACAAAGCCAGTTGAACTGTTAGTAAATTATGGTTCTTGGCCAATTAACACAATATGACGACATCAACAATGAACATTATCCTAGAACGGAAGAGTACTAGCATGCTGGCCACCAATGGGTCATGCTGTGATCTGTGGCTAGCTAGCTAGTCTCTGCTGTTTTCTCACTAACAAGGATAAAGTCTTGCACAGTAAATCTAGCAAACATACTGTTATGCATTTGGCTTCTAGACATCACATCTCTAAAGTTTATAATTAATGGTTTAGTAAATGTCAGTAAGTTGTGGTCTAGGACGTCTAGTGGATAATGCATTTGTATAGGCTAAAAGCTGCCTTGACTACAGCTAACAGTAACATTGGTCACCCTTTAATTGCAACATGGTATAAGTAAATCTACGTTTTTTTAACTTTTCGCTTGGACTGACATGAATGGAAGCATTTATCAAAATTGTACATGGTGAACTGCAAAATAATTGATAGTTTAAGACAGGAAGAATTCCGTGTCCAACATTCATTTTTTCCGCCTTTTTATTCTCCAGAACAATTTTAAAAGGGGGTGCTAATATATTTTGGGGAGTTTTGTAAGTGAGAAGGGGGTTTGGAATTTAATATTAATATTTAACATCTCTTATGCATATGCTGCGCATGCCCTAGCAACCCGGTGTGTCATCAATAACATGGCTGCCAAGGTTATATGCTATTACCACGTATAGCAGAGCTAGAAATTAAACTCCATATTTTCTTGACTGGATGTCATTACACAACAGAATGTTTCTCAGGTACCCAAACATCAAACTAAGCAGGAAACGTACTGATTTCATTCGATATTGGTGAAGGCTGAATGTGGAATTCTTTCCGGCATAAAAAACATCCTAATTAATTATAAATTATAACCAGTTTTCGATCATTTTGCTTGATCAAGTTTTCCAGTGCTTCGTATAATCCATTGGCAGTTTAATGCGCCTTTCGTCTCTGCAATGCTGAGGCAGTTACAGAGTAAATTCAGTCAAGAACAACGTGTTATTTACTTAATTGAAAAAAGTAAAATAAAAATAACACTATTCTATAAATTTCTGACTGTGTGCACTTTTAGCCCATTCAGCAATGCAGGCGATCTCATGCAGATGTAAGGAACCAATTAGTTGAAAACCTTTCTCTTTGAGACTTCATGTAAACACAGTCACAGCCCCTAGCTCCTTAAATATTTCTTTTTGGTACCATTTGCTTCAGTCTTAGCAAATTCACTAAGGTGCTGTATTTGTTTAGTTGTCCTATGCATTACTAGCTTGTAAACCCCAGTCCTTAGGATAATACTCTCACCTATTCTTTACAATACACTAAGACTTCTGCAGCTCATTTGCTTTGCACTCTTGCATTACTGTTTTAAACATGTACATACACTTTTTTTTTTCAAATCCTGGCCATACCCCTGGATACAAATGAAGGCTAATGCTGCAAGGATAACAGCAAAGGAGGGTTAGCATGTGAATGAGTAAGCGCTGTAACCACCGAACATGTTCTAAGCGAGGTGACCTCACATTGTGCAAGACCATAAAACGTTAGTTTTTATATTTTACAGTACACACCACGTTCACTCGTCGCTTTTACTTGGTTTCCCCTATAGATCACAGTGTATTACAGTGGACCAGTCAGGGTCAAGTCTCTACATTAAACACTTTTCTCTGAGAAGGATCTTACCAAACAGTTTTTTCATGTTCTGCCTTTCATCCTTGGTGATACGAATACAGGCCTCGGAGAAGGTGTCGTGCACGATCTGAGGGGGAGGAACAGAGAAAGAGAAATTCAAAAAGAGATACAGCATTCAGAACAAGCAAACACAGAACAACCCGGGTCAGATTACAACTCATGACCTTTTTGCAGTAAAGCAACGGAGATACCTGGGACTAAATAGCAGATGCGACAAAATTAACTAACTGAAACTTCACTGAGGGTCAAATCGAACGATACCTGTCTGAATATGAGGTCCAGAACAAGAGGGTTGTTAAAGCTGTCTTTTGGGTAGAAAACCTGCAACAGAGAAAGACGAAGCAGCTGTGTGACGTGGCGAATCATGCGACTGCACAGCCACAGACGACTTTTCCCACAGCAGAGAGAGGCCAGCGCAATGTGAACAATCATTTCAGAGGGGAAGAATTCATATTGGATGTTGACTACACTGAATCTGAAGAACTGCATGGAACCTGAAAAGCTGAAACATTTTGGATGACACGGAAGCAGGTTAAGGTAATTGGACGAGACAATAGAACAAAGAAATTGAAGAGCCTTTTGCCAAAAGTACTTGAGTCACATTTTCACACATTGTGAGGAAAGGATGGGAAACAGCCTCTATAGTTACTTAACCTTTTCAGCGCCGTGGACACTGTTGAAAACCTATCATGTGGCAACTTGTTTAAAAGAACTCCCCTGTGGGAGCAGCTCCCCTAACCTTAACCCTCCCCTTCGGGAGCTCTTTTAAACAAGTTGCCACAAGATAGGTTTTCAACAGCTCAGGATAACTACACTTTTAATTCTTTTAAAATGCATTCAGCACTCAAAGGGTTAAATTGATTTTCTCAAAATGGACATATCGTAACTGAAGTACTCAGCACTGGTGTCTCCAATTGCATGAGGCGATTGTTAAGGTAATTTTTATCTTTATTTAATAAAAGGAAAATTCTGCTCATTTTCCAAAAAGCCCTGGGAGAAATGCAAGTTAGATGACTGAGAGACTGGGAAATGGGCAAAGCCCCTGGAACAGTATAGGGGATTACAGAGTCGCTCAAGGTCCAAATTCAAGAATCCCACAATCCCACCAAGGGCTCGTACCAGCACCTCCTCAATTACAAGTCAAGATACCAGCCACTAGGCAACTCTGCCACCCAAATAGCCAAGAGTAACTGAATGAGAGAAAGAGGCAACAGGCAGAGATGGCTTGATGAAGTGATCGGCTAAGACAATTGGATCAGATGATAGGACGTGGTGATTGGATGACACAATTGGCTCACATGATTGGATGAAGCAGGCCACAGAGGGCAGAAGCAGTTACCTCACCTCCTTTCTGAGGTAGATCTTCCAGGGAACGTTGGTGTAGGTATAGTGCTCCTCACTTGCTCTCCGGTGAAGCTGCGTCTGAATCGGCTCATCCTCAATGGGGAGGTCCCTCGAGACTAACACAAACACACACACACAACTCCAACAGTCATCAGTCATCCATCTATCCACAATGCAAATCCATGGTACCAAGAGCCAGGGATTGGAATTCCATTTTTTAACTGATTAGCTCTGGTGGTTACAGATGGTACTGCAGCTCATTTCACTTCTGGCCAAAAGGCAAATTTACCCATTGAAGTCCATTGAGAACATACATAACTGAGGTTAAATTATATCTATATTTGACAATACAGTGCATTTAAATTCTCAAATGTCCTAGCAATGAACAACTTACCTTTCAGGAGCAATTATTTATCAGAGCTGCATAAGTGAAGGCTTTCATCATATTTTAATTCTGATTCATCAAAGTCCCAACCTCAATTCACCAAAACCAAATCTGTTGGAAAATCTAAATAATCTCTTTTGAATAAACTTTAAACCATAAAGAGTCATTTAGCCAGTGAGGAAATAAAAAAAGTTCTGAACACTATGCCCGAACGATTAAATGCTGTAATCAAAGCAAAAGGTGGCCAGACTAGATATTTGTTTTTACTATATATTGTTATCTGTTATGAATTATTTTCATCTACATGATTCAATATTACATGAAATAAATACTTGAATAGTATTTGGTTTCTGATCTACCCTACTGTAGGTACCCTCTGCGCATCCTCTGGTGCTACAAAAACCTCAGTATGGAACATGGCCGCCTGGCTTATAATGCCTCTAACTCTATGGGTCTGGTGAGCAGAGGCTTTCAGCTATGCATAGATTATTGTCACCTGGGGTGGGGAAGGGGCCCCGCTGCGGGGCGGCTGGCAAAGGGGGCTGAGACTTTGCCCTGAAGCTCTTGGCTGGTTTTGGGGCCCTGGCGTCCTCCGTGTGTTCCCGGGGCTGGCTGGAGTAGGGAGGATGGAGGGAGGGGGCTGGATGCTTCTTTCTCTGATGGGTGACGATGAGGGAAAATGCAGGAAGATTAGCTAGATGGTCCGGTCGCCCGTGACCACACGGGTGTAACCCCCCCCCAGCGCCCACTTGTGATATCCTGAAAACTCTGGCCTCTAGACCGGTCGCCAGCCATACACTGAAACGGACACGTTTTATTTTATCTTATTTATCCTTTATTTAGCCAGGAAGGTCCCATTAAGATACAAGATCTCTTCTTGAGATCTCTTCTTGCCTGACTTCGTCCGGGAGCGACGGTGACTGAATCAGGGACTATTAAAACACCCTCCTTTCACCACCCCCAACCATTCTGACCTTTGCTTTCACCTGTGTTTGACAGCAGTTTCTAAATACACTTTCGACAAAATTTTTATGAAATCCCACTGATTATATCGTATGTCCTCAGTACCTCTGGGGTTTGTTATGACATCAAACTGGCAGTGAGCCACCAAGCTTTCAGCATCCAGGGAAAATATAACGACATCATAATAATAATGATCCCCTACCCACTCAGTGCCTCAGAGGTAGCTACTATATTATGACATCATAATGGCAGTGATCCCGAAGCTCTCAGTACCTGGGTAGGCTGGGAGCTCATCTGGCCCTTCAGGATGGTCATGGCTTCATCGTGGGGATCTGGCTTCCTTGTGAACACTTTGAGTTCCTTCCTGTGCAGGAAAGTGGTGATAATATGTGTATATTTAGCTGAAACTGCATTTGGAGAATAACAGCGAGCGCTCAGACCTTTACCTGGGCAGCTCTACAGGCTGGAGTACAGGTGAGGGCTGGTACTGTTTGATGATGTTTTTGATGTTCTGACTGGGCTCGTTGTACTCGGAGTTTGAGACTGAAGATTTCACTACGTCGCCCGGCGGGACTGAGCGAGTTGGGCCTGCTGACTCAGAAGTGGAGAGAATGAGGGATGAGATACGTGAGATAATGCGTGTCCCACGACGGCAGAGTAACACAATACAAGGGGACAGAGTCAACAATATCCCCCGCCACCCCACAGAAGTTGTGGGGGTTGAGATCAAAAAGGGGATTTCTCAGAATCGTGTATCAAACTCATTTAACGGCAGCACTAGTGGAGACCGCACGCCCAGTTTCATCCATGTAGATTTAATAGGTGCTGAGAAAATGTGTTCCCATTGTATTCAGACGGACAGACGGATGGACTGACTGATGGACGGACGGAGAAGATCCTTTCCAACATCCCCTTTTCCACTTCGTGGTGCAGAGAAAATTTGTCTCCATTGATGCAACCCTGGACCACGTCCATTTCAGTGATTCAAGAGCCATAACTCAGTGAAAGTTGATTTCGCAGAATCATGGTTTGAACATGTACAACAACAGCGCTAGTGGAGACTAGACACCATATTGAATTCATCCAGCTTATATAGATGCTGAGAAAATTTGTCCCAATTGACGAGACCCCAGGGTCAAGCCCATTTAAGTGATTCAAGAGCCTTAACTCCATAAAAATCGATTTCTCTTAATCTTGGTTGAACTTGTTCGATAGCAGCACGAGTGGATAGTACACACCAAATTTCATCCACCTAGGTTTGATTAGAGTCGAGAAAATTTGTCCCCATTGCAACCCCGAACCAAGTCCATTTTTGTGATTCAAGGGCAATAACTCCATGAAAATTTAATTCTCGGAATTGAGGTTCGAACTCGTTCAACAGCAGCACTAGTGGAGACCACACACTAAATTATATCCGTGTAGGTTTAACAGGCACTGAGAAAATTTGTCCCCATTGAATCCAGACAGACTGATGGACGGACGGACACATGGACGGACTCCATTCCAATATCCCTCGTTCCACTTTGTGGCAGGGAATAATAAAACATATACAATATATGTTCCGAAAACGGAGGCATCGTGCCCTAATACATCCCAATACCACAGTCCTAATTCCCCTTCACAGTGAAAAATAATAAAGAACGAATTAAGAGGACCATCCCTGCTTAACCTCTCCATCACTGTCATATTCTGTCAGCACAATGTAATGCAGTCAGTTCTCAGCCCAGGGAAAATGAAGGCTCATTTATTTAGATGACGGCTGATTTACCTCTTTGGTACCCAGGCTTGTCCCTGTTCATGGGTGGCGTAGGTGCCGGTGCTTCATAGGAGTAGATACTCATTGGTTTGGTCTGAAAATATTAAGATGTGGTTCTCAGTGATTTGGTCATGGACAGTCACTTCATCTTCAATTACAAACCCATGCAAAAGAATCAGCATCCTCAAAGTAACCGATATTATCAGTTTCAGGAGCTTCAAAACTGAGAGCTGAGACAAGCCTGCACTCTCCTCTGAGGGATGCAATGTTGAGCGCAACTCCATATCACACCTCTATAAATCAGGCCATTTTATATCAACTCTAAATCATGCTTCGTTTTATCACACTATTCCACATCACTCCACTCTAAATCATGCCACACCATATTACAACCGTCCATAACATGCCACTCCACATTACATCACCCCGTATTACACCTAACCTCATCACACCACCTTTAATAATGGCTCACCATATCAATGCCGTACCCTATCACGCTTCTCGATATCACATCACAGCGTATCACACCACTCCATATCACAACTTTCAATATCACACCATCCTGTATCACGCAACATCACGTTACCCTTTCTCATGGCTCGCCGCATTATGCAAAGGCATACCATGCCTCTTAATATCACCCCACACAATATCACGCCACTCCATATCACGCCCCTCTATATCATGCCCCTCCATATCACACCCCTCCATATTACATCCCTCATATCATGTCCCTCCATATTACACTCCCCCATATCACACCACTCCAAATCACACCACTTGAAAGCCTTCAGTAGAGGCTCACCGCAGCTCGTGGCAGAGGTGCCATGCTTGTCGGACGGTAATCCTGGAACTGGGAGCTGGCGTACGGGTTAGCTATGGGGGGGCCAGGGGGGAGGGGGACCGGGGCATACATTTGGTGCTGAAGGGCCAGGGCTTGCATAGTCATCTGCTGGGCCTGCACAGAACCATCCAGAACTTTCCTGAACAGCCGACACCCAAGTGCTTTGCAACTCTTAACTAAAGCCTTCTTCCTTTGGTCTCATTTCACCGCTGTGTTCCCGTGCGATGGCTGCATGCTGCATTTATTGCAATAACATAATCAGATGTAATTACTGGGCTGATATAGCCTGAATAGTCTATTTCAGTCATAAAACATGAACATTAAATAATCATCCTGGCTGGTCTGTTGTGTAGTCCGCTGGAAGCGTAGACGCCCGCGCTGTGGCTCAAAGCAACGTGAATAAAAGAAATGTCACAGAGACGGAGATAAAGAGATGGATCGATGGAGAGAAGAAGAGATGGAAAAAAAGACAGACTGGGAGATGGAGAGATGGAGTGAGATGGAGACAGAGATAGAGAGACAAAAGTGGAAAGATGGACAGAAAAGGCCATGGAGACACTGAGGAACCAGAGATGGAAAGACTGAGAGTCAAAGAGATTGAGAAATGGAGGGATGGTGAGATGAAGAGGAGGTGAAGAGAAGAGATAGATGACTGTATGGTAAAACTACAGACCAGGATGATGGCTTGCTGGTTGATAAGAGCTTGCTGCTGCTGTTCAATCACACTCTGCTCAGATCCTGAGGAAAGAGATTAATGTATTACACACTGCGCTCTACAGCTTTTCTATGTGTCCTCAAAGAACACAAACGTACTCACACAGACATACACGCAGAAACATGCACAGTGCACACACATCCATTCAGGGTACATGCCCACACACAGGAGTCCACACACACATAATTCAGGGCAGATATTTATGTTAAAGTATTTTTGTAAAACAAATTAAAATAATTGAGAAGTCATAACTATAATTTCTACACGCACGTACAACATCTGTTGAGTATATTTGAAACCCTAGACTGAGTAAGAGTTCGATCTAATTCCATTCCAAACCTGGCACAGCGGGCATTCCCGGCACAGGCAATGTGGGAACGCCAGGCATTCCGGGAACAATTGGCATTCCCACCATCCCTGACACCCCGGGCGTAGCAGGCATGTTGGGTGTGGCGAGTGAAGTGGGCGGAGTGGGTGTAGCAGGTCCCGCAGCTGTAGAGGATGTAGAGGGTGCAGCAGGTGTAGCAGGAGGGCTGGAGGCAGATGCAGCCACAGGTAAACCCATCCTACTGGCCGGCAAGGGCAGCACCTGCACAGCTGAGATACACACACTGCATCATACATTCTCAAACACAGGATCGTACGCATGGCTGAGATACACACACTGCATTATACATGCTCATACAGAGGATCTTACACACAGCTGAGATACACACACTGCATCATACATGCTCAAACACAGGATCTTACACACAGCTGAGATACACACACTGCATTATACATGCTCATACAAAGGATCTTACACACAGCTGAGATACACACACTGCATCATACATGCTCAAACACAGGATCTTACACACAGCTGAGATACACACACTGCATCATACATGCTCAAACACAGGATCTTACACACAGCTGAGATACACACACTGCATCATACATGCTCACACACCGGATCTTACACACAGCTGAGATACACACACTGCATCATACATGCTCATGCAGAGGATCTAACACACAGCTGAGATACCCAAACTGCATCATACATGCTCAAACACAGGATCTTACACACAGCTGAGATACACACACTGCATCATACATGCTCGTGCAGAGGATCTAACACACAGCTGAGATACACACACTGCATCATTCATGCTCAAACACAGGATCTTACACACAGCTGAGATACACACACTGCATCATACATGCTTATGCACAGGATCTTACACACAACTGAGATACACACACTGCATTATACATGCTTATACACAGGATCTTACACACAGCTGAGATACACACACTGCATCATACATGCTCATACAGAGGATCTTACACACAGCTGAGATACACACACTGCATCATACATGCTCAAACACAGGATCTTACGCACAGCTGAGATACACACACTGCATCATACCTGCTCATAAAGAGGATTTTAAACACAGCTGAGATACACACACTGCATCATACATGCTCAAACACAGGATCTTACGCACAGCTGAGATACACACACTGCATCATACATGCTCATACAGAGGATCTTACACACAGCTGAGAAACACACACTGCATTATACATGCTCATACAGAGGATCTTACACACTGCTGAGATACACACACTGCATTACACATGCTCATACAAAGGAACTTACGCACAGCTGAGATACACACACTGCATTACACATGCTCATACAAAGGATCTGACGCACAGCTGAGATACACACACTGCATTATACATGCTCATACAAAGGATCTTACGCACAGCTGAGATACACACACTGCATCATACATGCTCATACAGAGGATCTTACACACAGCTGAGATACACACACTGCATTATACATGCTCATACAAAGGATCTTACACACAGCTGAGATACACACACTGCATTATACATGCTTATCCACAGGATCTTACACACAGCTGAGATACACACACTGCATCATACATGCTTATACACAGGATCTTACACACAGCTGAGATACACACACTGCATGATACATGCTCAAACACAGGATCTTACACACAGCTGAGATACACACACTGCATCATACATGCTCATACAGAGGATCTTACGCGCAGCTGAGATACACACACTGCATCATACATGCTCAAACACAGGATCTTACACACAGCTGAGATACACACACAGCATCATATATGCTCATACAGAGGATCCTATGCACAGCAGAGATACACACACTGCATCATACATGCTCATACAGAGGATCTTACGCACAGCTGAGATACACACACTGCATCATACATGCTCAAACAGAGGATCTTATGCACAGCAGAGATACACACACTGCATCATACATGCTCATACAGAGGATCTTACGCACAGCTGAGATACACACACTGCATCATACATGCTCATGCAGAGGATCTTACGCACAGCTGAGATACACACACTGCATCATACATGCTCACACACCGGATCTTACACACAGCTGAGATGCACACACTGCATGATACATGCTCAAACACAGGATCTTACACACAGCAGAGATACGCACACTGCATGATACATGCTCAAACACAGGATCTTACACACAGCTGAGATACACACACTGCATGATACATGCTCAAACACAGGATCTTACACACAGCTGAGATACACACACTGCATTACACATGCTCAAACACAGGATCTTACACACAGCTGAGATACACACACTGCATCATACATGCTCAAACAGAGGATCTTACGCACTGCTGAGATACACACACTGCATCATACATGCTCATACAGAGGATCTTACACACAGCTGAGATACACACACTGCATTACACATGCTCAAACACAGGATCTTACACACAGCTGAGATACGCAAACTGCATCATACATGCTCATACAGAGGATTTTACGCACAGCTGAGATACACACACTGCATTACCCATGCTCAAACACAGGATCTTACACACAGCTGAGATACACACACTGCATTATACATGCTCATACAGAGGATCTTACACACAGCTGAGATACACACACTGCATTACACATGCTCATACAGAGGATCTTACACACAGCTAAGATACACACACTGCATTATACATGCTCATACAGAGGATCTTACACACAGCTGTGATACACACACTGCATTATACATGCTCATACAGAGGATCTTACACACAGCTGAGATACACACACTGCATTATACATGCTCAAACACAGGATCTTACACACAGCTGAGAAACACACACTGCATTATACATGCTCATACAGAGGATCTTACACACAGCTGAGATACACACACTGCATTACACATGCTCATACAGAGGATCTTACACACAGCTAAGATACACACACTGCATTATACATGCTCATACAGAGGATCTTACACACAGCTGTGATACACACACTGCATTATACATGCTCATACAGAGGATCTTACACACAGCTGAGATACACACACTGCATTATACATGCTCAAACACAGGATCTTACACACAGCTGAGAAACACACACTGCATTATACATGCTCATACAGAGGATCTTACACACAGCTGAGATACACACACTGCATTACACATGCTCATACAGAGGATCTTACACACAGCTAAGATACACACACTGCATTATACATGCTCATACAGAGGATCTTACACACAGCTGTGATACACACACTGCATTATACATGCTCATACAGAGGATCTTACACACAGCTGAGATACACACACTGCATTATACATGCTCATACAGAGGATCTTACACACAGCTGAGATACACACACTGCATCATACATGCTCATACAGAGGATCTTACACACAGCTGAGATACACACACTGCATCAAACATGCTTATACACAGGATCTTACACACAGCTGAGATACACACACTGCATCATACATGCTCAAACACAGGATCTTACGCACAGCTGAGATACACACACTGCATCATACCTGCTCATAAAGAGGATTTTAAACACAGCTGAGATACACACACTGCATCATACATGCTCAAACACAGGATCTTACGCACAGCTGAGATACACACACTGCATCATACCTGCTCATACAGAGGATCTTAAGCACAGCTGAGATACACACACTGCATCATATATGCTCATACAGAGGATCTTACGCACAGCTGAGATACACACACTGCATTATACATGCTCATACAGAGGATCTTACACACAGCTGAGATACACACACTGCATCATACATTCTCATACAAAGGATCTTACGCACAGCTGAGATACACACAATGCATCATACATGCTCATCCAGAGGACCTTACGCACAGCTGAGATACACACACTGCATCATACATGCTCATACAGAGGATCTTACGCACAGCTGAGATACACACACTGCATCATACCTGCTCATAAAGAGGATCTTAAACACAGCTGAGATACACACGCAGCATCATACATCAGGGATGGCTGTGAGTCCATAAACCTTTGAGCCAAAATTTTAGCCAAACAGGATTTTAATTAGCCAAATTCTACCTGTCTTAGCCAAATGCAAGGCGATTTATAAATTATTACAAGTCGCTGTTCGAATAATTAGAGACATGTTAATAAATACGTTTTCAGAAAAACCTTCCGATCTCTGACACGAACACCCAAGAGTCCTGAGCATTGGACCCGTGTCAGTCAGAGCGCAATTGTAGAGCTGCTAAAGAAACCTTTATTTATTGCTTTGCAAATATATTTGGGTGGAATTTGATGCATGAATTTGCATTAAACTCATTCTACTTAGAAAAGGCCAGATTTCCTTTAAGACTAGTGAACGCAAAAGAAAAGAAAATTCATCGGTAAAATACGGTCCTGTTAACGCACAGCTTAGATACACACACTGCATTATACATGCTCATACACAGAATCTGTTGCACAGCTGAGATACACACCCTGTATTATACATGCTCATACAGAGGATCTTACGCACAGCTGAGATACACACACTGCATCATACATGCTCATACTGAGGATCTTACACACAGCTGAGATACACACACTGCATTACACATGCTCATACAAAGGATCTTACGCACAGCTGAGATACACTGCATTATACATGCTCATACAGAGGATCTTACACACAGCTGAGATACACACACTGCATTACACATGCTCATACAAAGGATCTTACGCACAGCTGAGATACACACACTGCATCATACATGCTCAAACACAGGATCTTACACACAGCTGAGATACACACACTGCATTACACATGCTCATACAGAGGATTTTACGCACAGCTGAGATACACACACTGCATCATACATGCTCAAACAGAGGATCTTATGCACAGCTGAGATACACACACTGCATTACAAATGCTCAAACACAGGATCTTACACACAGCAGAGATACACACACTGCATTACACATGCTCACACAGAGGATCTTACGCACAGCTGAGATACACACACTGCATCATACATGCTCATACAGAGGATCTTACACACAGCTGAGATACACACACTGCATTATACATGCTCATACAGAGGATCTTACGCACAGCTGAGATACACACACTGCATCATACATGCTCATACAGAGGATCTTACACACAGCTGAGATACACACACTGCATTACACATGCTCATACAGAGGATCTTACACACAGCTGAGATACACACACTGCATTATACATGCTCATACAGAGGATCTTACACACAGCTGAGATACACACACTGCATTACACATGCTCATACAGAGGATCTTACACACAGCTGAGATACACACACTGCATTATACATGCTCATACAGAGGATCTTACACACAGCTGAGATACACACACTGCATCATACATGCTCAAACACAGGATCTTACGCACAGCTGAGATACACACACTGCATTATACATGCTCCTACAGAGGATCTTACGCACAACTGAGATACACACACTGCATCATACATGCTCATACAGAGGATCTTACGCACAGCTGAGATACACACACTGCATCATACATGCTCATACAGAGGATCTTACACACAGCTGAGATACACTGCATTACACATGCTCATACAGAGGATCTTACACACAGCTGAGATACACACACTGCATTATACATGCTCATACAGAGGATCTTACACACAGCTGAGATACACACACTGCATTATACATGCTCATACAGAGGATCTTACACACAGCTGAGATACACACACTGCATTACACATGCTCAT
Organism: Gymnothorax reevesii; assembly: GCA_029721435.1. Lineage (NCBI taxonomy): Eukaryota > Metazoa > Chordata > Actinopteri > Anguilliformes > Muraenidae > Gymnothorax > Gymnothorax reevesii. Next base: position 57,051,356 of record CM056584.1, on the reverse strand, counting down.
ACAGAGGATCTTACACACAGCTGAGATACACACACTGCATTATACATGCTCATACAGAGGATCTTACACACAGCTGAGATACACACACTGCATTACACATGCTCATAAAGAGGATCTTACACACAGCTGAGATACACACACTGCATTATACATGCTCATACAGAGGATCTTACACACAGCTGAGATACACACACTGCATCATACATGCTTATACACAGGATCTTACACATAGCTGAGATACAGACACTGCATCATACATGCTCAAACACAGGATCTTACGCACAGCTGAGATACACACACTGCATCATACATGCTCATACAGAGGATCTTACGCACAGCTGAGATACACACACTGCATTATACATGCTCATACAGAGGATCTTACACACAGCTGAGATACACACACTGCATCATACATGCTCATACAAAGGATCTTACGCACAGCTGAGATACACACACTGCATCATACATGCTCATACAGAGGATCTTACGCACAGCTGAGATACACACACTGCATCATACCTGCTCATAAAGAGGATCTTAAACACAGCTGAGATACACACGCAGCATCATACATCAGGGATAGCTGTGAGTCCATAAACCTTTGAGCCAAAATTTTAGCCAAACAGGATTTTAATTAGCCAAATTCTACCTGTCTTCGCCAAATGCAAGGCGATTTATAAATTATTTCATGTCGCTGTTCGAATAATTAGAGACATGTTAATTAGTACGTTTTCAGAGAAACCTTCCGATCTCTGACACGAACACCCAAGAGTCCTGAGCATTGGACCCGTGTCAGTCAGAGCGCAATTGTAGAGCTGCTAAAGAAACCTTTATTTATTGCTTTGCAAATATTTTTGGGTGGAATTTGATGCATGAATTTGCATTAACCTCATTCTACTTAGAAAAGGCCAGATTTCCTTTAAGACTAGTGAACGCAAAAGAAAAGAAAATTCATCAGTAAAATATGGTCCTGTTAACGCACAGCTTAGATACACACACTGCATTATAGATGCTCATACACAGAATCTGTTGCACAGCTGAGATACACACCCTGTATTATACATGCTCATACAGAGGATCTTACACACAGCAGAGATACACACACTGCATTTGTTTGAAGTTTTAGGGACTGAGAGCATAAGATTCTGTTGATCATTTGACTGAATAGCATAATTTAAGAGAAAACAAGTGTAATTTCCAAAAGCACCAAACAAAAATTCCCTTTATATGCCAGCATTAAGCTAATTACTTCAATCAGCTAATTGCATCAGTCAGTAACTGAGTTTGAGCTAGCACTGGTCTGCAAATTGCAGTCAACTGAGCAGCTAATTACCAGTAGTTTGTTAGCTAACAAACTAATGTTACACAATCATGATTTGAGCACTTTGTAGGCATTATTCTGTCTTAAAATGTTTTCAATCATATTTATCTGCCAAAACCTTCTCTGCTCATTTAGGGCAATACTCCTCTTCACTTGCTCCATTTTCTTGCGGGGTCCCTCAGGGGTCAATGTTGGGCCCTCTACTGTTCTTGTTGTACATGCTACACCTGGGATCAATCTTTAGGAAGCAAAAAATTTCCTTCCACTGCTTTACTGATGATGTGCAAGTGTACTTCCCCTTAAAAGTACGCAGTAAAGATACCCTGAAGCCCTTGCCTAACTGCTTAACCCTTGTATGGTGTTAGGATTTTTGTTACTCAGCCAGTGTTCATGGGTCTGGGACCCGCTAGAGTTTTGGATTTTCAAAATTGTTTGATTGCGCTGTTTTATGTTAAAATGCTCAACAGATGTTTACTTCACCCCAATTACAAGTCATATGAACAGCAAACATGGTTTGATGAAAACTGAAAACGGGTCCTACAGACCCAAACACCATACAAGGGTTAAAAGATATAAAAACTAGGATGGGCCTCATTTTTCTTAATTCAAATGAAAACGACAGAGGTGATTTTGTTTGGAAGTCCTTTTGTTTGGACGTCCTGATCAGGTTCAGGATATTGCTGGTTTCCTCGGCCCTCTTGCATCCTTTTATGAACCTCACGCTAAACATCTTGGTGTATTTTTAGACAGCTCTTTTGAATTGGATAAACAAATCAGGGCCCGTATTCACAAAGCATCTTATCTTACCGCTAGGAGTACTCCTAAGTCGCGCTAAAACATTTTATGTAGGAGTAAAATCTTAAAAGTTATTCACAAAGCCGCTGAGAGCAACTTTTAGTAAAGAAAACTCGTAACTCCAAGAATTGGAGTAGCTCTGAAATAGGTGGGAGTAATCACCGTTACTATGGCGACGTCAATTCTCATGCACGAGTCTTGGGACAATGAGCATGGTGATTGGTTATTTGGTGGCAGGGCGGCCAATTGGCAAAAATATCCCACATACAACCCATGGAGGAAAAAATGAGAAAATAGTCTAAGCGGCTGGTTTGTCCTATAAAATAATTGCAGTTGCTACGGGTACGGCAGTTTTCCAATGTATTTTACAGTAAAGAGGCACGGCAGTCCCAGTCTTAAACACTGGCCTATTCCTAGTCCTAACCTCAACCTAATTGCTAACCTTTAAACTAACTCCTCCCCGAGTATTACTACATATTTCACAATGAATACTGTCAAGTAAATTAGTGCGTAAATCAGTTGTGCTGTAATTCACGTTTTGAGTAAAATAAAAACACGTAGAGAATTTTTGAAAATGCATTATGCGTAGTCCGCGCATACCACGCTCGAGGCAAATAAACGTGTACAGGAAAGAGATAATTGTAAAAACTTTAATAGCGTTATAAATGAAACGCGTCATTTGCCCCAATAATTAGCAACTTTTTACCCGATGAGAATGAAAATATGTTGCGATCATTTAAATGTTGAGCCGTTCAAGTTTGTTTGCCCTAAACTGTAATGGATGAAAGTTCAAAAAGGACGCGAAAGCCCACCTGGAGCCTCGACCAGTTACTGCTGCTGGGCCAGTTGGTGTTGGAGCGAAAGCATGTAGCCTAATCAGAGGGAAATTTGGCTCGGGGGTGAACAGCAAATCTAAGCGGTATGTGTGGGATACTATCAGCCTACAGATCAATGCTGCGTTACCCTCGGGTGTCTCGGATGGCTGCTAGAAGCGGTGGTATGTGCTGCAATCGCAGTGGGGTCCGAGATCACAGTCTATGGCAAGATCTCCTAAGCTTGGTTTGTAATTTATAGCCTACAATTTAAATATGCATACAAAATATGACATAGGCTGGTATTATTATGATGATCTATTAAATGTAACCCTCGCTCAATAGTGTAACAAAATAATTCATGCATAGCAGGAGGAGGTACAGCACCAAAGCCACTGTCTCCGAGCAAGTGGCATTCCACAGGCACATAGGCCTAATGCCTGTCAAAAAATTGGCGTAGGCTGCTTCCCATTAAAATGAGAGAGTCGTACGTGAATCCTGTCCATTTCGCAACAATGTCCGAAATATTGTACTCGGCATCAAATAGCCTACTATCTGGGTTTTGATGGAACTAACTTTTTTACTGTTTACAAATACCTCTTCATCTTGGGTCGAAGAAATAATTCGAATATGGGTCCCGTCAATAGCACCGATGATACCGGACATACTTGAGATGTGCAAGAATTGAAGTTTGATTCTTTGTTGTTGGCGAATGTCCATTAGAACCGGATAAACTGTCGGATGATATGTGGTTCACAGAGTGTATTGATTGTTTGTTGAGTTGAGCGACTGACAGATGATTATGAAATCCCTAAATTGTCAGCGTTGCAAAGTTGCATTTTTTCCGGTGGCCAAGTATAAGTGTTGCCAAACATTTTATTTCGGGGCTTATTTTTATTTTCGGGTTGGAAACAAAATTTTCTCCATGACCAAGTTAACAACAAATAAAATCCTTTCATGGTCGTTCCGATAGCTTTTCAACAACTGCGCATCATTCAGAATTTCCAAGTCATTCCGTCTTTCAACAGCAGCAGCCATTTTCCGGTTCATTGTGAATAGGTTTTAGCGAGTTGGGAGTCCTCTTGACTACTTTTAAGCTCTCCCAGACTTGGGAGCTACTTTAAGGTCTAAAATGCTTTGTGAATAACTCTTAGTAAAAATAATTCGGAGTCCTAAATTTACGAGTGACATGCCCATTTTTTTTAGGAGTTCCTCCTAAATCCGGCAGTTAGGACCTACTTTTAGCGCTAAGATGCTTTGAGAATATGGGCCCAGTTCTGTTGTTAAAATCATCTTTTTTCAGCAAAGATTCCTAGCTAAGGTCAACTTGTGCTGGAAAGGTGTTAGTTGTGCTAGAAAGACTTTGAGAGAGTTATTCATGTTTTTATCACTTTAAATTTAGACTACTGTAGCCTAATTCTCTGTGTCTGGGTATTGAACGGTCCGCTCTAAAGCACCTCCACTTAGTCCAATTCAGGATTGTTTTTAAGATTCTTTCATTTGTTTTTAAGGCTTTGAATGGGTTGGCCCTAGCATATTTATTCAAACTGATTCATGTTCACCAGCCTTCCAAAGCTCTGAGGTCAGCAAATCAGAAGATCTTGGAAGTTCCTGGGTCCAAGCAAAGAAATGGAGGTGATCAAGCCTTTGCTGTTGCCGCAAAAATTCTGTGGAACTCACTACCTTTAAATATACAAACAGCTAGTACGCTTGAAACTTTAAATCTCTGGTGAAGGCTCACCTCTTCTCGATGGCCTTAAGCTGAGCAAACACACCTCTATTAACTTTATTTACTTTTTTAATGTTGTGCTATTGTCATTTGAGTTATTTGCCTGTATTTGCCTGAAACGGCGAAGCCTGATGTTCATCTTACTTATAATTTCAGGAAATGTGCATCCAAACCCTGGTCCGCAGCTTAATACAGCTGATGATTTCAAGGCTAGATCAGGGCTGGGCTTCATACATATGAATGTATGTAGCTTACTAGCAAAATTTGATCTGGTTACGGCATGGGCTATCCAAACAGATGCTGATGTCTTGGTAATCTCAGAAACATGGCTTAATAAGTCTATTTCAGATAAGGACATTATGATAAAAGGGAGTGGCTGTTTATGTCAAAAATAAATTCCACACAAGAGGTTTTTATTTGCTCACTCTATTATAAAGCAATTTGAAATTTTAGCTCTACAAATTGAAATGGCAAAAGATCAATATATTACTGTTGTTGCTTGTTATCGACCCCCGTCTGCTGTCGCTGATGCCCTGCCAGGTATAGTGCATAAATTAGCTGGCCTTGACTCAAAAGAGCTTGTTCTAATTGGAGACCTTAACTGGGACTGGTTATCGCCAATATCAGATGATTTCAAGAATCAGTGCACTACTTTAAATCTTACTCAGATAATTGACAGTGTCACTTGACCAAATTCCAAATGTCTAGAAAAGTCAACACTTATTGATCTGTTTTTAACTAATACGCCCCATAAATACTCAAATGAGGTTAGTGATCACTGTGTGATTGCTGCAGTGAGAAATACCAAATTGATGAAGAAAAAACCCAGGGTAATTTTTAAGCAAAATCTTAAACATTTTCCTGAACAAGCTTTCAGGCATGACTTGTATAATTTTGACTGGGATAAGATTCCACTGATTAATGATGTGGAGATAGCCTGGGAATTCTTTTATGAGGGTTTTAGAAATTTAGTTGATAAGCACGCACCTTTTATGAAATTCAAAATAAAAGGGCGGGATAATGCTTGGTTTACCTCTGTGCTGTCTGATCATCTCCGTGAAAGAAACCAAGCATGGGCCAAAGCAAGGCAATCTGGACCTGATGCTGACTGGCTCAGGTTTAGACAACTGAGAAATCGCTGCACGTCCAGCATAAAAAGAGCCAAATCACATTTTTTTTCTAAATGCGACAACTCAGAACTTAAACAATCCGAGTAAATTCTGGAAAACACTGAAATCTGTGTCTACTTCAGTCAACTATGAGTTACCCCCTTGTATTATAAAAGACAATGTGATTATATCAGAAAAGTCTTCAATATTAGAATGCTTCAATGAGTATTTCATCTCCTCTGGCTCCTTGTTTGAGTGTCAGCTCCCAAAAGATGGCCCAGTTATGTCAACTTTTTTATATTCTGCCAAACCGACAGCTGTTGCCGGGAAGAAACCCTTTAATTTTAATTTTAGTCTTTTTTCTGATTGTGAGTTGCACAAAGTACTTACTTGTTTGGACCCTAAAAAACCTCCAGGTCTTGATGATCTAGAACCATACTTCTTAAGATTAGCTGCAGATTTTATTGCTAAGCCTACAACATGCATTTTTAATCTTACTTTGATGAATAATGAAATCCCATCGATTTGGAAATCAGCCTATGCTCCCACTACTAAAAGGGGGTGATTCTTCACTGCTTAATAACTATAGGCCAATTTCTAAAGTTCCTGTGTTGGCAAAGCTGTTAGAAAAATTAATAAGTGATCAGCTGAAATAGTACTTAATATCAAATAATATTTTACCTGAATTTCAGTCTGGATTCCGCAAGCAGCATAGTATTATTACTGCTGCTACGAAGGCCGTGAATGATTTTATTGAGGCAATAGATCACAAAAAGTCCTGTGTAGCTCTTTTTATTGATCTTTCAAAAGCTTTCGACACAGTGGACCACTCAATTCTTAAACAAATACAATACACACCTTCATTTCTATGCTGACGATACTGTTTTATATACATGTGCAGCCTCCATAGATCAAGCCGTAGATGAGCTTCAAACTGCTTTTAATATCATTCAGGATGATTTGAGCAACTTAAAACTAGTTCTGAATGCCGACAAGACCAAGCTAATGGTTTTTCATAGAGTCAAAACGCAGGTATTGAAGCAAAACATTGTTACTCAGCAAAATAAGCCAATAGAGCAGGTTAGCACTTATAAGTACTTGGGATTTTATTTGGATGGTACATTGTCTTTTGCAGGTCATGTTGAAAAGCTTGTTCAAAAACTGAAAATTAAATTAGGTTTCTTTTATAGAAACAAAGCGTGTTTTTCATTGCATGCCAGAAAACAGCTTGTAATGGCTACATTTCTTTCTGTTATTGATTATGGAGATATAATTTATATGCATGCAAGTAAGTCCTGCTTGCACATGTTGGACAGTGTTTACCATGCAGCTCTAAGGTTCATGACGGACTCTAATTATCAGACACATCACTGTACCCTATACCAGAAAGCTGGACTGCCCTCCTTGTTAGCCCGCTGACAATTTCATTGGTGGACAATGATCTATAAAGCTGTAGGGGGTCACCTTCCATCCTATTTATATTCCATGCTTGAGCGGACCACCACAAATGCTTATGCACTGAGATCACGTGAACTTATTTTATTTAATGTTCCTAAAACGCGAACTGCTTTTGGTGAAAAGGCTTTTAGCTATGCTGCTCCTTCAGCTTGGAAGAAGCTACAAGAGAAAATCCAGCTTAAAACTCTGCTTTCTTTGGAAAGGTTTAAATTTCTTATTGCGAACACATTGGACACTGTATGCACTTGTTTTTCATCCTAAATGGTCTGTATCTTGTTTGTCTGAATGATACACTTATAATACTTGTTTTTTACACTGTTGAAGCCATTTTTGGCCAGAACTCTGTTGCAAAAGAGATGTAAATCTCAATGGAACCATTTTCCTGGTAAAATAAAGGTTAAATAAAAAATAAAATAAAAAACAAAAACTACAAAATATTGGTTTGTCCGAACATGCTGTTGGGTGGTTCTGCAATTACTTGAAAGACAGAACTCAGTGTGTTCATTATGATGGTCTTAAGTCCACCAAAAAGAATGTATATAGGGGAGTACCGCAGGGCTCAATCCTTGGTCTTAATATATTTACTATTTATATTAATAGTCTGGGTCAGGATGTTCCTAATGCTAAGTTCCACTTTTATGCTGATGACACAGTTATTTACTGTTGTGCATCATCAATCAATCAAGCTTTTGCCTACTTGCAATCGGCTTTTAATACAGTTCAGGTCCAGCTGTCCCAGTTGAAGTTCTGAATGTGGAGAAAACAAAACTTATGGTTTTTTCTTTTTTAAAAAATGTGCCGAAAACTATGCCAAGTATTGTTACTTTGGGTAAAATAGAAATAGAACATCTTCGGATGTGCAAATACCTGGGAATCATTATCGATGATCAGCTTTCTTTTAAATTCCACATTGATAAGCTTGTTCAAAAGCTGAAATTGAAAGTAGGTTTTTATTTTAGGAATAAGGCCTGTTTCTCCTTTAACACGAGGAAGAGACTCGTCAATGCCACTTTTTTAGCTGCCCTAGACTACGGGGACATGCTGTATGGAAATGCACTAGACCGGTGTCAAAAGTTATTGGACACAGTGTACCATAGTGCTCTTAGATTTGTGACAGGATGCAAAAATCTCACACACCACTGCACTCTTTATACCAGAGCGAACTGGCCATGCTTGTCAATGCGGAGGTATACTCACTGGCTGACATTCATTTATAAGTCAATATTAGGGTTGCTCCCCGGCTATCTTTGCACATATATAGAACATTCCTCAAACAACTATAGCTTGCGTTCTAGTAACAGATACTTACTATCTGTACCTAAAGTTCGTACAGAGATTGGCAAAAAGGCTTTTAGCTACTCTGCTCCCATTTCCTGGAGTGCTTTTCAAGCTGACCTACAGTTAAGTAACTTGTGTACTCTGGCAGAGTTTAAAGCATGGCTAAAAGAAATGGAAATAAAATCAATAGGCCACTGTTCCAGCTTTTAGTTTATATAGTAGTATGTGCCTGATTTGACAGCAATAGTAATGAAGTTGTCTGTGTTTTCTCTTTTAGGGATTGTTTTTATTTTTGTAATTTCTATCTTTTAAATGAATGTTTTATTGTTTGTTATGTTTTCTTTGTCATTGTGGTATGTAAGCTGCAAGGCGTTTCCTTGCCAAGGTTTCCCTTGAAAATTAGATTGTATTATCTCAAAGGGATCTTTTCCTGGTAAAACAACGGTTAAATAAATAAATAAAAATTAATTTATTGTGTCATTTATGGTAATGATTTTTAGGCGTGTTTCAATTATTTAATCCCTATTTCTGAAGCATCCAAATGTCGTAATCCTAACAAACAAATTCGGCAATAATGACAAAATATAGCAAAAGGCTCATCAATTATTCATCGCAGAGGATGAACAGGACTGCACTATAATGCTGTACACTGTGATAAAATAAACTGAAATTATATTACATTGTAATAACACACAGTGACGAAAGAATGGGCTCATTTTTTAAACACAGAGAACACTGAATCATTTTCCAAAAAGTCACTATATTTTTGAGGTAAATTGAATCTATGAGAGCTCAAATACAGTTCAAACTGTATTTAATCTTTCCGATAGAACACACAGCCATGTTCGTGACGTATTGAATCTCTCTCTCAGAATGCATATTGGTATCGGATTAAATGAACCGGGGATTGAATTTCTTCTGCCTGTCTTTCTCTCTTCACAAATTCAGGCGTGATCAGACGGCTAAACAGACAGCAGTCGCATTTTCTGTCAAGAAAAACTTACTAAAAAAAGCAAGTATTTTTTTAAAACCACCTGAACTATAAAAAAACAGAAATAAAATGTTTCTGAATCCAGTGCTACACAGATAACATTTTCAAAGAAATAAATAAATAAACTTAAAATAAAAAGATTGAGTTTTTTAATCTAGGTTGCACTTTTATAAAAGAAAAAATGAACTTTGATTTTCCTTTTAAAACTGAAAATGAGAGTGAATTTTGGAATCCAAAACTGCACGGGGTGTGTTTTCTTAGAAAAACCTAAAAGCCTAAAATGCAAGAATGAGTCTTTTTTTTGGAAACAATTATAGGCGAGTTGAGTTTTCCCAGCAGAGAGAATGAAGAGCAGCACTTGAGCGGCAGAAATGAGACGTTTGCAGACAGCAGGGCCAGTTTGGCTGGGTCAGCCTGAGCTCCACTCAGGAGGGTTACATGTATAATTCAGCGCCGAGCCCGACTCCACCACACCACAGCCCCAGAACCCAAAACCCAGGACCCGGGGTCCACACTCACCTCCAGGCATCGGTACATGCGGGGGTGACCCTCCCCACCCCGGCTCTCCGTCCTCCGCTCCGATCCCCCCGGCTCCCTTCATCCGGCCGGACACACTGGCGGCTTTTCCCGGATCCTTCCGGAAAGAGAGGAGTAGCGGTGAGGAGCAGCAGGGGTGGGAAATTAATCTGCCCCCCCGGAGTCGTGGAGAGTACCTTATTCCCCCTAAGAGGAGCAGAACTTCCTCCAGCACTGACTGGGGGAGGAAACCCTCATTCACAAACCCCCCCACCCCACCCCATTCCTACAACATGCACCCCCAGACGCCCTAACAACACACCCCAAAACACCTCCTCCCTCCCCACACACACACACACACACACACACAAACACACCCACACCGAAGGCATCCTCCTCTGGTCGGGTCACTAAGGTGGCGTAAGATGGCCGCCTCTGCAAGACGACACAGCCTGTCCCCTCCCTCGGATCGCACCCCAGCGCTCGACAGCTGAGCATCAGAGCGTGTGGGAAAGATGATGCAATCAATCGGCAGGATGCGGTGTCCTATCACATCGCCAGCTGGCCGGGGGGGGAGCTGATGGTCGGATATTAGGGTGAGGTGCGATCAGCAGGCATTACGGTAACGCAGTAATTCAATAACCTGCCTCCCGACGGGGTTTGAGTGGTGATAGCAGAGCAATGAAGCATGCAAATGTGCACCCTCACACACACACACACACACACACACACAGGATTAAGTATCCCATGATCAGTGTTACAAGCCCTTAAAGTGCCCTGGAGCTGAAGTATACAATGGGTGCGACTCGCTGACATCCTCCAATAGCAGACACAGTGACCTCAGCTCTGTCACCTATTAGAGCGAGAATACGGGTGGACACAGGAAAGAAGATGGGTATGCGTCTAAGATCTAACGTCTTTCAAATATAAGAGAGAAATACAGACGACAAAATCATTACTGGAGTACCGATGCTTGCGAGAGTCTGACTTACATTTATAAACCTGTCCATAAATATTCGGACAGCAGCGCAACTTTTGTTTTTGCTTTTTTTGGTCCCAGAACCCCAGCACACAGGACATGGAAACACTGAATAGGAGGGGAACGCATGCCCAATGCGTCTGCGCCACTTCACACAATGTGTTCATTTCTTTACTAATTTAGTTAGAACCCCAGTGAGCAAGTTGTGGCAGATATGCTACGTTCTGCATGTTCTGCCTGTTCTGGTTTTATGTTTATTTTCAATTGGTTTGTTTAGTTCGTGCTCTGTATTATCTGCCATATTACACACATTGTTACTTCACCCCACGGAGTTGGCGTGCAGTATTGTTTTTAGCAGCTCTGTGTGGGTTTTTTGTGTGTTTCCACACTTTGCATGAATGGGGCGGAGTCTGCCATCTCTGATTGCCTTGTTTTCTCCCGCTATGTCTTGCGTTTCTATGTTCTATGCTCGCCCCTGTCTGATAGCTGTCACATTTCGGCTGATTTGAGAAGTTTCCAGTGTGTCACAAGTTCCCTCATGCCTCGTTTACTTCCTTCAACACTAATTACTAATCAAGTACTAGTCACAATAACTCTATGTTTTGTCTAGTTTATCTACTAACCCTTACTAATAAACTAATCCTGCAAATAACTAACATACTAACTTGCACGTTTGGATATTTTAGTTCTGCACAGACTATTAACTCGACTAAGTGATTCTCTCCACTTTCCACACTAATCTGTAACTCCGCCCTCTTTTCTCTCCCAGTGCTTTGCCTTTGTTTCTGCAGAGACTTCGCAACCATCTCTGATACTAACCTGTTTATCCCGTCTCTCCCAACTTAGGCACTGCTTTCTTAAGGATGTCCTGTGAAAACTAGTCTTTGTCATTGTTTCCCAGTTTGTATTGTTACATTACCTCTTGTGTTTTCCCCTCTCAGTTAATGTTTAGATTATTGCTCACACCTTCTGCCCGATTCCAATTTCTGCCTGCGCCTGCCTGGATTTATCGCCTTCTGATTATGACAATTTTTCTGCCTGACCTGCATTTCTGCATATTGCTGCACTGGCTGTTGAATTTAGATTTCGGACACTCAACTCACCCACTGCCTTATGCTTTGGCGCGGTTACCTGTGCTTTTTAGCTTTTGAACCCTTGCCTGTGTTTGGACTCTGTTTTTTGGACCGCCCATCAGTACCATCACTGTGATTAGCAGGCTTTGGCCCGGACTGTAATAAAGACCACGATTTTTGCATTTTGGACTACTTGAAGTTGGTTCCTTTTATCTCTGGTAAAGATAACAGAGAGAACAAGATATTCACAAATATTGTGGCTCACCAGGACTGACCGACTGTGTCACTGCACGACTGCAAAATGCACGCGAGCCAAAAAATGTAGGTCAATATGCAAATTTGTATCAAATGAGTCAAATAATGGTAATTCATTCATACATGGCAAATTTGAGTTGAATGCATCCAGACATGCCTCATATGTTGGTAAAATTGGGATTAGTGCAGTGAAGGCTATGGTGGCTAAATTTGGTTTTGGATTGGAACACTTTAATGTACTCATGGATAGAAACATGTATGCGAAGTTTCAGTTACAAGTTTACAATATTTTTAGATCACAATATATTAGATAAAAGACAATGCTGTAGAGACCATATTGGATTTTGGATCGAAACGATTTGAAAAAAACTGCAATCCACTCATGGGTAGAAACTAGAGTACGAAGTTTCAGCGTCATCCGTCCGGAGTTTCAGAGAAGAAGACATTCTTGGATTTTCAAGTTGAAGGCTGTGGCAGCTATATTTGATTTAGATTGGAATGATTTGTATGAAGTATTATCTACTCATGTTCAGAAACGCTCATGCCAGATTTCAGCTTAATGTGTCTGGTGATTTAGGAGAAGACAAAGTTTTTAGATTTTTGATGTCAAGGCTCTAGAGGCCATATTGGATTTTGAATCGAAATTATTTGGACAAACTTTAATCTACTCATGCGTAGGAACACAAAAGCTAGGTTACAGCTGAATGCGTCCTGTGATTTCGGAGAAGACAACGTTTTTAGATATTCTAGGTCAAGACTGTGGCAGCCATATTGGATTTCGGATCAGAACAATTTGAACAATCTCTGATCTACTCACGGGTGGAAACGTGCAACAAGTTTAAGCTTCATCCGTCTGGCAGTTTCAACGGAGAAGATGTTTACAGATGATGGACGCTAACAGACAGATGACCATGACATAAGTTCAACAAACCGTGGCCCAGGTGAGCTAAAAATCCCTCAGTGCAATTTTTGAAGGCAGAGGAGTCAATTTCTTAATTCCTGATGTATTTTTGACTGAAGCCAGCAGTGCTAAATGCCACATTCAATGTAAATTTGTTTTCTGAAAAAAGCATGGAAATAATCTTTGACGCAAAAATTCACAAGTTTCACAAAGCTATTTTTGCCTTTTTATGTACATTTTATGATGTTTCCACATGGTTATTCAGTATTAACTGCAGTTTCAGAATCTTGATTTCAAAATTAATGTCATAAAGTGAAAAGGCAAACAAACACCATGAGGTTTGGCCTCACCGCAGTGCCATCAGAGAGCACCGGGTCAAACAGGCTGTCCAGGTAACGATCCATTCCCCGCTGTGTTGGAGCCTCGCTCAAACTGTCGGACTCCACTGCAAAGCACACAAAGAAAATGCATCTTAAGCATTAAGCAAACTCTTGCACAAAATTAATCACATACGAGGCTTATATTCAATTCAGTAAAATCAACATTTTCTGAGGCAGTTCTACTGAACTACAAACCTGGAATTTCAACATATGGCTTTGGAATGGACCTTTCTGACCGGTTCCGACAAGCTGGCCCACTCCCCCCCGCCCAAACTATGCAGCTCAATTCCAAAATGACAACTGCAGAGTGCATATTCCCAATAATACTGCAGTTTGTTCCCTACTGAATGCATCCAACTTTTCCAGCAAAGTTGTCCAAAAAGGCCTTCGCCATTTTACACAAGGATATATCCATGAAATCAAAATTTTTAACAGAACAGGTGGCGATGCAAGATTCACAGCGAAGTGCTGGGCGATTGATGCAGAGAATCTGAATACCCCAAAAACTGCACATCGAGATCAAACCTGATAAAGTGGAATCGTGCTACGTGTGTAAAGCAGGGTAAGTTGTTTTCATACGGATAGATTCATATTCGTATCGTATCAGTTTTCATTTTGGCTGATGTGAGCGAACGCACTTGTCAACTATGACTTCATCTGAACCAGAAAACCCATTTTCTTTCGCTCCAGTGAGATCATGGAATTTCATACCACTAAAATGATCTGGGCCCGGTTGTTCAAAGCTTTGTTAACTTTAACCAATGATTAAGTTTAAACCACAGTATCTATATCTCTGAATGAAAGCACAGATGTTTGTGTGTTTTTGATGCATTTTGTAGGTTTCCCCTTGATTAGTTTAAGTTGTGGAGAACATTCGCGAGAACCTTATTTAGAGAGTGGTCATGATGTCAGGTGTTTAGCCGTTAACCAGCCATTAAATTAACGGAGAATTGAACAACCGGGCCCAGGGCTGTAATAATGCAGCATGTGTAATGTTATTTGGGCGGTGTTGACCCCTGACCTCATCCGTTTTTCAGCGCCATTTCATTCTTGTTGCTTGATGATATTTAACAACAGCCATTTAGAATTTGTTTGTTTCCTTTCAGAATTAGTGGACGCTGTTCGTGTATTTTCAGCCAGGTTTAGTCTCTGCAAGAATTGAAATTGCACAACTTCAACAAAATGCCAAGCTTTGATCCATCGCAAAAACTTCGCTAACTGAGCTTTTGGCTTTGGAAAAAGGACAAATAGAGCTCCCTGTAGCCGGGCAGGGTATCTGTCATCGGAATTACCCATTCACAAAGCGCATCCTAGAACCATTTTTGAACAAGTCAGCAACCTCATCTATAGCTCACAGCTAGGAATTGCATTGCTTGTGGGACAGTGTGGTGGTACTTTCGGGGCAGGCAGGACGTTATTAAGATAAGGCGATCTGATTGGTATTTTTTCTACACGTGAATGACAGGTCAGAAAGGTCCATTACAAACCTGCTTCTGTAGTCATTATACTACACTGTCACCCATTTGTATCATATGCAGCATTTGTATCTGTCAGCTGCTGTGCAACTTTAATGTTGTCTTTGTGTTCATATGCATATCAGCATGTACATGTATGTGTGCACTTGTGTGCTTGTGTTTAAATATCTCCACAAGAGCATAAGCGTGCATATGTGTGTATACATATATGAGGGTAAGCGTGCGCACAAGTGTTCTTGTGTATGCGGCGGGAGTGAGTGTGTGTGTGTGCCTGCATGTGTGTGTGTGTGTGTGTGTAAATGGGTATGCGTACGTGTATATGTGAACGAGAGAGTGTGTGTGCACACCTGTGTGTGAGTGTTCTTGTGTATGCGGTGAGAGTGTATGTGTGTGTGTGTGTGTCTGTGTGTGTGAGACTGGGTGTGTGAGTGAGTGTGTGAGTGAGTGAGTGAGTGGGTGGGTGTGTGAGAGTGTGTGTGTGTGTGTGTATGTGTGTGTGTCCATGCCTCACCATGGCTGTAGTACCCGTCTGACTCAGACGGACTGAACGTGGGGGGGCCTTGGCGTTTCCCGCTGTAAGAGAAGGGTCCGTCCTCGTCCGACTCAAAAGCCCCACCCATCATTGCCCTGGAATACCACAGGAAGTGCACAGCTATAACCGACCACCACACACTCCACCATCACTGATTACACACAATGCAGGTGGGATTACAATGGAACAACTCTGCTGTAGCAAAAGTAGAAATAAGACAATATGATGCAATATTTCAGCTCTGCGGCATGTTCACAAAAACTGTGCTTAGACTGAAATAAGACTGTGATCGCATGAGGAGTATTATGAACCGTACAGGATATTTTGGGTAAAAGATGGCGTAAAGCCTCAGAACAAGCCTAATTAAATCCAATTATGCTGCAGTATCAGCAATTATTATGGAAACTGTCCTGCAATATCGTCCAGTATTAATGCTTTTTAACTGCACGTTGCCTTCAGGTAAAACGCAGGTTCACTAATTCTTCAGCAGATGTTTACTGCATTCCATTTTTACTGCTCCATACTACAGATGAGGAACAGTACGACCGTAAAGTTTATTTTAGTGAATTTCTGGCACCCCTCACGCACAGGCTGGCATTTGGCCTGTTCCTGGACGGCCCCTCAGAGGAAATCAGGAAGTAGGACTTCTGCCGGGGAAATTCTGCTACCAGCTCCAGGTCGGAGATCAGATCCAAGACGTAATCATGCCCCGATAGCTCCGCCCACTGTCCCTGCTCCCTCATGATGACAGAAAAGCCCCTCCAGCTCTCGGCCACGCCCCTGCGAGTTCACATAATCAGTCATTAGGGTAAAGATTACAGAACGCTCAACATGTGCACACAATTCAGTGCCTGAATTAAACAAAAGGTTTAGTATAGAGAACATATGTTCAGTATGAGGCATGAGTAATTTTAGTTCACTAAAAATTGCAGGATGATCTATTTACTTCTGTGGCAATATATTTTGTGAAAACAGGAAGTATAACATCCTTAAGTTTTAAGTACACATTATTTTTGATTGCTTTAACAACCTTTTATGTCCAAGGAACCAGGTCAACTGCTCTCCCAAACCTCATCTCTCCATACAGAGTCAACATCCCAAGCCTGACCGAGGCTCTCGAACCAGAAACGGTACCGTTACCTGGCAACCAACCCAACCCGAGGTTGCCCTACTGCTCAAAATGAAGATATAACTGCACACAGACTGAAGCACACAGACCACGCCCCACTGATGATGCATGGGGTGTTAGGAGCCAATGAGGTAGAAGCGGGGGCAGTACCTGTGCTGCAGAATGTCTCCGGTCAGCTCCTCTCCGCTGGTCCATGAGTGCACTGGGCACAGGGAGGACGAACCTGACGGCAGCGAAAACCACTCGTGTCAGCAGCAGGGGACAACACGGAGCTCAAAGGAATGCAGTCAAGATGTTTTTTGGCTTGTTTGCGACCCCAAGTGGGTCGTCACAAGATGGCCACTCAACCCCAAAGCATTTCGTTCAATTACATGCACCGAGAGGCTACAGATATAAGCAGATTTACCGAGTTACTTGGAGTATTTACTTGCCTTATGCCTATAATCCCTGAATGACCGATCAGCCACTTCAGCTATCGGCAGGTTGCGTGAAATGTGCATCTCTTTCAGCTTTTAAAATTCAGCTTATCGGCCAGGTAACTCACCATCAAAGCAGTGCACCTGGAGCACCATGTTTGCTTTTTTCCGATTGGCCGTCCACTCCAGCAGGGACAGCGGATAGGTCCTGGCGGTCTCTGGGGCGTGGCTGGATTTCTGCATGGCTTGAATGAGCCTGTGCTGACAGATGGATTGGTAACCCTCGATGCTGTAATCGGACACAAACCTGCCCAAAATGGAGGGGGGGGGTCAGACTCTTATGATGTATTACACCTCTGTTCAATAAATCATATTCTAGCAGAAAATATCCGAGGAGCACTTTAAGGAAAACATATGGTGAAGTCATACAGACGCCTGTATCATCATGTCGAAGGTGTTTGACAGGGAAGGAGAAAGTTCCTGTCTGAGCGGTTGTTGGCTCAAACCCCCCTAAAGCTACAGTAAAGCCAGACCGCAGTTAATATCGCCTGAGCACTTCACAAATTACACTTCCCTTTAAAGTTGGCTCACCGTCCAAAATTCTTTTGTACCTCACAATCAACAATGAACGAATGAATCAGTTAACAGGCATTATGTAATAGACTATTTCCCAAGCAAAGTTAATATTGGAGTATGTGGATTTTGAAGCAAACATGAAACAAACTAAAAAACGTACTTTGAGACAATAAACACATTTTCACTGATTGTCCTAATGCCCTAGCAACTAGTATCAAATATTTTTACCCCGATTGCACTTGTACGGGTCTGATCCGCGAGAGGAACAAAGCTAAGACAACAATGGCGATGAAACTCTCTGGCAGAAGGCGATGAGGTTGAGGATGTGTATGGAATGGCTGACTAACGTTGGCTGGGTTAGCATTAGCTCCTTTAGCCCGGCTAATGCTGGACACGGGTCTTACTTCAGCAGGTACTTCGCCATATTGCTGGATGGAGCGAAGGCGCTCATGCAGCCCAGCAGGAGGAGCCAGCCCCGCTCCGCGTTCATGTCGTTACTGTTCCTCCACACCTGATTGGCTATCTGAGACAGGAGCTCGTCCCTCAGCCCTGGAGCAGAGAGAGCTCTCTGGATGATGTAGTTCCCAAACAGGTTTTCCTGTGCCCCGTTCAGATGGGGATCTCCCATAAACCTCAGCACCTGGAGACGCACACAGTGCAGGGAGAGCAAGTTTTTATTAGAATTTGTTACGTTTTTTTTTTCTCCCAGGCATACAAATGAGATCACCATTAAAATATCATAGAATAACCCAGCTGAGGGACATATATGCCGTATATCAGGAGCTCTACTGCTGCCAGGAGGGCAACAGCACCTTAGCTCAGGTGAAATAAAGATTACAAAAAGGTTAAAGCCGCTTTCACACCGGACGCGAAACAAATTTTTCGCTCGGCAGATTACATTCAAAGTCAATATTCGCGCCTTTGCATTGACTTTGAATGTAATCTGTCGGGCGAAAAATTCGTTTTGCGCCCAGTGTGAAAGCGGATTAATTGTGATTTGACACATTTAAAAAAAAAAACATACATTGACACATCAAAAGGAGAAATTCGGGCAATGATGCTGCATGTGGTTTTGCTCGCTGGTAATGGAGAGATTGCGAGAATCTTGTTACCATAATAAAGAGAGTCAGTGCCTCCTGTCGCACATCCTCCTCCACACGTGTCAGTGGGCTCTCCAGGGGGGCAGTCAGCATCCCGAATTTGGGCTCCTGCAGTTCAGGACCAGGCTGTTATACAGACGCACGCACACAGACGCGCACACGCATGCACACACGCACGCACGCATGTGCACACTCACTCACTCTCCCAACAGGGGTCATTCCACGCCAAACTGAACAGGGCTTCCCGGCCTTACCCCCTCCGATTCCATGAAACCAATTTTAAGAATAGCCCTTAGGACCAATAATGAGTTGCCCCAATTTCAGCGCTAAAGGTGCTATAGTTTTTGAGATACACGTTGTTGAAATTTGCCGACCACGCCCATAGTGCCATTAGGTACCATTTGGTAAATGGTAATGTTGACTGTTAGAATTTGCTGGAAAAGTTTCATACAAGTGGCTTTGCCTTTATAGCCATGTATAACAAGTTCCATCGACTAGCCGAAACTCCTTCAGGTAAAAATTGATAGGACAACTATCCTTGATCACAATGAAAATGCTAATAAACAGATATTGGTAGCAGGTTACACTAAACCAGGGATACTCACTCTTTTCCAGAATGAGCCGCAGTGGGTGCAGGCTTTCATTCTAACCATGCAGTTACACACCTGATTCTACTTATCAAGGGTCTATGGCAAAAGCTTTAAGGGTTCATTAGTAGAATCAGGTGTGGGACAGGTTGGATAGAGCGAAAGCCTGCACCCACTGTGGCTCATTCTGGAAAAGAATGAGTATCCCTGCACTATACAATAATTAGAGCCTCATTTCTTAGTATTTTAAATTAATTGGTGCATTAATATTTCAAATTAAAAAAATATCAAGACTTCAAGATGAGCAATTTTAAGATGCTTGATTGATGACGCTGGACTATTTATATAGAGAGATTATAAATTTTCTAGTAAAGGAGATAGAACAATTCGGTTTCACTCAGTAAATATGTTTTTCAGGAGTGCAACCGGATTGTTTAAGTTAACTTCAGAAGAATTTGATGCTTAATTTACATTTTGGGTTTTTGATCATGTGGTGTATTTCAGACTTTTGTTTTAGTCGACCAAACCGAAGTCATGGGGCTAAACGCGTTTTGGTACTTACACAATGTCGATACACAATGTATCTGTTTACGATCCATGATATTTTAAGGCTTTAAGCAGAAAACTATCAAAAGCCACCCCTTTGGATTAGATAACATTTTCATTGTGATCAAGGATGGTTGTCCTATCAATTTTTACCTGAAGGAGTTTCGGCTAGTCGATGGAACTTGTTATACATGGCTATAAAGGATAAGAGATTACTTGTATGAAACTTTTTCAGCAAATTTTAACTTTCGACATTACCATTTACCAAATGATACCCAATGGCACTATGGTCGTGGTCGGCAAATTTCAACGGTGTGTATCTCAAACACTATCACGCCGTTGGCGCCGAAATTTGGGCAACTCATTATTGGTCCAAAGATCTATTCTTAGAATTTCATGGAAATCGGAGGCAGTAAGGCCTGGAGTGCGGTCAATGGAATGACCCAATGACTAATTCATTTTCCCATTGATGCAATGATTCAATCACTCACCAACTCATCAACTCAACGGCAGAGTCACTCGCTGGCTCACTGACTAACTGACGGACTCACTAACTCAAGGATGTGTCATCAGCAGATTATTTTCTATAATATTGAGTGGTTTAATTCACATGTGGGAAATGATGATGAATGAATTAGATAGGTGTTGTAATTCACAAGCTACTTATTAAAACTAAGTATTTGCGAGCACAAGCGGCTTCTGTCTCACCCTGAAGTGGATCTGGACGTATTTGGACATGGGGAAGTTATTGATGTCCAGCGGCAGCGTGAGCTGTGGATCTGACTGAATACTGGGGGATTGGACCAATGCCAAGCAGTCGGAGTGCAGCTCTCGACCTCCTGAAGCACAAACAACACAACCACAGAGCAGGTAAAATATTCCAACACAACAACACAACCACAGAGCAGGTATAATATTCCAACACAACAACACAACCACAGAGCAGGTATAATATTCCAACACAACCACAGAGGAATGTGTGAGCATGCGCAGTTGGTTCATCTCTGGGTTTGTTACGGGCCGTGCGATTTACACGAGTTTGATTCTGGTGAAAAATGTATGGACTCCACAGTGTTGTGGTGTGAAGTTCTGTGGGAATGAGGCATGTTTTCCACTTATTGTTGCTGGTTATTTGAAAAAGGTAGTCATCTGACAAACTTTTGTCACAGCTTGGCCGTTTCCTTTGCCAGGCCTGTTCTGGGCCCTTTGCTTTTTTCTCCATACATGCTTCCCCTTGGAAATATCATAAGCTGACATGATGTTAAACATCATTGCTATGCAGACTACACCCAGCTCTATATATCTTTTAACCCGGGTGAAAAAGATGTGGTAACTGGTTTAGAGATGTGCCTTAAAGTGGTTAAAACATGGATGACGCAAAATGTTCAATTACTAAATCCAGAAAAGACAGAAATATTGGTATTGGGTTCATTAAGTTCTCTCTTCACTTAGATGGCCTCTCTGTTTCTGCCAAAGCTGTTGTTAAAAACCTTGGCATCACTCTTGTTTCAAAACTCTCTCTCCAGGCTCATATCAGCAACATTATACAAGTGGCTTTTCTCCCTCTTACAAACATATCTAAACTCAGAAAAATGTTGTCCCTTCATGACGCTGAAAAAATGGTTCAAGCATTTTTGTCCTCTCGGCTGAAGTACTGAAACGTCTTACTGTCTGGCTGCACTAGCTCCGCCCTGAAATGCCTTCAACTAGTGCTGAATGCTGCCGCAAGGGTCCTGAAAATTCTATGAAATACAAAATCCATTTAACATCCATCCCTAAAGATAAGGCTGACTTCATTTTGTCATACAAGAGCCATAACAGTCTTCACAGAATAACATAATATATTCTCCCTTATGTCACGACTACAGACAGATATGCTTTCGCTGGTAGTCCTGACCAATGCCACATTAGAAACTGGTTATAGAGTCAAAACTGTAGCATATGGACAGGGGTGTACGGAGTCACATTGGGGATTGAGTCAGGTGAGAGCCACTCTGACACAAATCTTCCTTCGGCTACAATCCATGGAGAAACCTCTTTAAGCTCTTTCTGGAACCTTGACAGAATCCCTCCGCAGGATCAAAACAATGTGTTTGGGCCCATTGTAATCTGTATGCATATATCTGCATCCTGTGTGTAGTATTTTATAACCTTGTGCTTAACAGATCATAATCCTGTGTTTGCAGAATAATAAAAATCCTGAGTCATTGATTACGGCAGTGCAGTTTGTGGTTTTCAAGATATTGGCTTTGTGTTGTTCAGCTTGGGCTTTGAGAATTAAGCCCTGAGTTTATGTGCATTTGTTTCCAGCGGGTACATTTTAATGATGCCATCATCAGGAAGAGAGGAGAGTGCAGGTAAGGTCATGACCTGCTGTCGCCTGCAACAAGGCTCCCAGCTCCGCAGGAATCACCAGGTGCGTCACGTTGATGACTTCTCTCCTGCTCAGCTCCTGCAAAGCCATCGCATGATACATTTCAAGCCGCTATACTTTCAAACACCAAATGTCATTTAAAAAAAATAAAAAATAAAAAAAAACCTCTTTTGTTACACTAAAAGGACACACTTCAAAGTAAGGCCCATATTAGCCCCTGAAAAGGTTGGCCATAATTCAGTAACATGTTCCACCTGAGATTTCTTTCCACTGAGGAGTTTTGTTTTTCTCTTCAGCTGACTAATCATTTTTCTCCCTACTGGGAGTTTTTTGCCTCACTTGCTGTAATGTGGATAAGGCTGGGCTGGGCTCTTTTTTTGCACTGTAAAGCCTCTTTTGTCACAGTCTGCCTGTGAAAAGCGCAACATAAATGAAACTGAATTGAATTGAATGTTCACATCCAGTTAAATCAGTGCATTTCATGGAGAATAGGAATAAAAAAATAAAAAACCCTGATAGATTTTACTACACCATTCTACACACAACCATCGACAAAGCACCATGCACACAATACACCCATGCAATACCATCACACAACAACGTTCACACTCTGCCATCCAAACAACGGCTTCCACAGAATACCATCCACTCAACACCATCCATACAACAACATTCACACGACAGCATTCACACAACACCATCCATGCAATACATCACACATTTCACACACCGCCATCCACAGAACACCATCCACACACCACCATCCATAGAACATCCTCACACCACCATCCACAGAACACCATCCACGCACCACCATCCACACAACTTCATCCATACATAAACCATCCATAAATTACCATGTACACAACTCCATCCACACAATGCCACTCAACACAACACTAGCCACACATACCATTCAACACTATTCCATCCACAAAAAGCCATCCATTCAATATCATCTACACAACACCATCCACACAACATCATCCATACTGCACCATCAACATAAATTACCATTTCTCTCCTCACTCGTTCCTCCTCTTCTCTCCTTCTCACCTCCAGCCTCAGCTGAAATAATAGGATGTAATAATAATTTGATGTAATTACTACTTACTATCCCATCATTATACAATTTAGATAAGCAGCAGTTATTGAAGACTGTATGAACACAGAATAAGATTAATAGGCTGTGAAGACTCAGGACTTTGGATGGTTGGCGCACCTTGATGTATCGCTTGCGGTTGACGTACATCAGGATAAGAGAGCGGAATTTGACCAGGCTGGCCCTCATCTTCACATAACGCTTCCTGCAGGGAGGGCACAGGGCAGAGAGGTTCTGGGGCTCATTCCAGTGACTTACGTTCAAATATCTTTCTCTCCCTTCCTTCCTTTGTTCCTAGTTGCTCCCTGACCGTCACCAACATGTTCGATTTGGATGGCAAAATAATGAAGTTCTTTATCCACATTGAGGGATCTCATTTCTCATTTGTCATGTCCATGTTAACTAGTTTTTCCATTTTATATCACATCTGGTTTTTGATTTTATCGAAAGCAAGAATTCGACATATGACTCAGATTTCAATGGTTCCTCTTGCTGTAACCATCTATGACATTTTTTGGCAATCTAATCAGATTTTACCATCATATTCTCATCCACTATAATGACTTTGAGTTTGGAATCTGTCATTTACCACACACTTGCATAGGATGGCATAGTCTGAACCTTGTACAATGATGTGCTGTATGATTAAAGTTTACAGAGAGAATAAACGGTGTACTTGTCTTCTCTATGGATGCAGGTGTACCTTGCGAGGTAGCCCCGGCAGTGGGCCTGCAGGCGGACGATTTTCATACGGAAGGATACATAACGCTTGCGGACGAAGAACATGCGGGTGTAACGCTGGAGCGTCAGAGCAGCAATGTGCATCACCCTATCCCTCTTACTTTCCAGGAGCTGGTGAACTTCCTCCTTAATAAAGATCTACAGACACGACACCAGTTATGTACATTCTACTGCACCAGTCATGCGAGACTGAGTGCACCAGAGCCACCCACAAACACATGCACCAGAGTCATGCACATACCAACGCACTAGAGTTATGCACTTACCACTGCATCAGAGTCATGTACTAACCACTGCACCAGAGTCATGTACTAACCACTGCACCAGAGTCATGCACAACCACTGCACCAGAGTCATGCCCCAACCACTGCACCAGAGTCATGCACAAACCACTGCACCAGAATCATGCACTTAACTACAGTACCAGAGTCATGCATTGAGCACTGCACTACATAACTAAATAAACAGTAGATCTGTCCCATGCCCACCTTTGTGACACCAACTTGGTAAGCGCCCTTTTTAAGAGGGCAGATCTTCCTCAGCATGGTCACACAGTTTTCTCCATTTGGAGGTGGAGGCTCTTTCAGCCCCAGGAGGGCTTTATACCTTCGGAACAGAAGAGATCCCTCACTATGGAGGCAAGGCACAACCTGCACTACAGTACAGACACACGGGACACGGCTGCACAACAGTACAGACGCACAGGACACAGCTGCACTACAGTACAGACACGCAGGACACAGCTACATTACAGTACAGACAAACAGGACACAGCTACACTCCAGTACAGACACGCAGGACACAGCTTCACTATAGTACAGACAAACTAGTCACAGCTGCATGACAGTACAGACACACAGGACGCAGCTACACTGCAGTACAGACACACAGGAAACAGCTGCACCAGAGTACAGACACACAGGACACAGCTACACTGCAGTACAGACACACAGGACACACCTACACTACAGTACAGACACACAGGACACACCTAAACTACAGTACAGACACACAAGACACAGCTACACTGCAGTACAGACACGTAGGACACAGCTTCACTATAGTACAGACACACTAGTCACAGCTGCACGACAGTACAGACACACAGGACGCAGCCACACTGCAGTACAGACACACAGGACACAGCTGCACTAGAGTACAGAGACACAGGACACAGCTTCACTACAGTACAGACACACAGGACACAGATACACGACAGTACAGACACACAGGACACAGCTTCACTGCAGTACAGACACGCAGGACACAGCTACACTGCAGTACAGACACACTAGTCACAGCTGCACTAGAGTACAGAGACACAGGACACAGCTTCACTACAGTAGAGACACACAGGACACAGATACACGACAGTACAGACACACAGGACGCAGCTACACTGCAGTACAGACACGCAGGACACAGCTTCACTATAGTACAGACACACTAGTCACAGCTGCATGACAGTACAGACACAAAGGATGCAGCTACACTGCAGTGCAGACACACAGGACACAGCTGCACTAGAGTACAGACACACAGGACACAGCTTCACTACAGTACAGACACACAGGACACAGTTACACCACAGTACAGACACAGACACACTAGTCACAGCTGCACGATAGTACAGACACACAGGACGCAGCTACACTGCAGTACAGACACACTAGTCACAGCTGCACGACAGTACAGACACACAGGACGCAGCTTCACTGCAGTACAGACACGCAGGACACAGCTTGACTATAGTACAGACACACTAGTCACAGCTGCACGACAGTACAGACACCCAGGACGCAGCTACACTGCAGTGCAGACACACAAGACACAGCTGCACCAGAGTACAGACACACAGGACACAGCTTCACTACAGTACAGACACACAGGACACAGTTATACCACAGTACAGACACACTAGTCACAGCTGCACGATAGTACAGACACACAGGACGCAGCTACACTGCAGTACAGACACACTAGTCACAGCTGCACGACAGTACAGACACACAGGACGCAGCTTCACTGCAGTACAGACATGCAGGACACAGCTTCACTATAGTGCAGACACACTAGTCACAGCTGCACGACAGTACAGACACCCAGGACGCAGCTACACTGCAGTGCAGACACACAGGACACAGCTGCACCAGAGTACAGACACACAGGACACAGCTTCACTACAGTACAGACACACAGGACACAGTTATACCACAGTACAGACACACTAGTCACAGCTGTACGATAGTACAGACACACAGGACGCAGCTACACTGCAGTACAGACACACTAGTCACAGCTGCACGACAGTACAGACACCCAGGACGCAGCTTCACTATAGTACAAACACACTAATCACAGCTGCACGACAGTACAGACACACAGGACACAGCTACACTGCAGTACAGACACACTAGTCACAGCTGCATGACTGTACAGACACACAGGACGCAGCTATACTGCAGCACAGACATACAGAACACAGCTGCACTACAGTACAGACACACAGGACACAGCTATACTGCAGCACAGACATACAGAACACAGCTGCACTACAGTACAGACACACAGGACACAGCTACACTACAGTACAGACACACAGGACACAGCTACACTACGGTACAGACACAGAAGACACAGCGACACTACAGTACAGACACACAGGACACAGCTACACTACACGACAGACAGACAGGACACAGATACGCTGCAGTACAGACACACAGAACACAGTTACACTACAGTACAGACACACAGGACACATCTTCACTAGAGTACAGACACACTAGTCACAGCTGTACGACAGTACAGACACACAGGACGCAGCTACACTGCAGTGTAGACACACAGGACACAGCTACACTACAGTACAGACACACAGGACACAGCTACACTACAGTACAGACACGCAGAACACAGCTTCACTATAGTGCAGACACACTAGTCACAGCTGCACGACAGTACAGACACACAGGACGCAGCTACACTGCAGTACAGACACACAGGACACAGCTGCACTGGAGTACAGAGACACAAGACACAGCTTCACTACAGTAAAGACACACAGGACACATTTACACTACAGTACAGACACACAGGACACAGCTACACTGCAGTACAGACACACAGGACGCAGCTATACTGCCGCACAGACAGGCAGAACACAGCTGCACTACAGTACAGACACACAGGACACAGCTACACTACAGTACAGTCACACAGGACACAGCTACACTCCAGTACAGACACACAGGACACAGCGACACTACAGTACAGACACACAGGACACAGCTACACTACACGACAGACACACAGGACATAGCTACACTGCAGTACAGACACACGGGACACAGTTACACTACAGTACAGACACACAGGACACAGCTTCACTGCAGTGCAGACACGCGGGATACAGCTTCACTATAGTACAGACACACTAGTCACAGCTGCACGACAGTACAGACACACAGGACGCTGCTACACTGCAGTACAGACACACAGGACACAGCTGCACTACAGTGCAGACACACAGGACACAGCAACACTACAGTACAGACACGCAGGACACAGCTTCACTATAGTACAGACACACTATTCACAGCTGCACTACAGTACAGACACACAGGACACACCTACACTACAGTACAGACACACAGGACACACCTACACTACAGTACAGACACACAGGACACACCTACACTACAGTACAGACACACAGGACACACCTACACTACAGTACAGACACAGAGGACATGGTGCTGTGCGCCACGTAAACAGAGTAAGAAACTCAGGTAGGGCACTGCTTTGTCTGCACTGTTATACACCTAATAACGGATCCAAATTCTCATTTATGTGCACGATACCTGTTAAGGAAAATTCCGAAGGGGATGCGAACAGGGTACCCCTCCTTCCGGATGCGGACAGTTTCTAAAATCCCAGAGTAATGAAGCTGAGCAATGACCAGCTCCACATCAAATACACCAGGCTCCTGAAGAGATGGAGTAGAAGCAGAGCACAGAGTGACTGAACACCAAACTGTCATGGGTCAGAAACACTATGTAGACAAATTTAATTAATCATGCAAGAACAATTATATACAAACAAAGCAAAATACCTTCTTATTGTTTGGCTTTATGCAGCGTACAAAAAACGGGTTACACCTGATAAGAGAAAATGAAATCAGTGACAAGTAAATGTCCATCCGTCCGTTCATCCATCCATCTATCACAGAGGGAGTTGAGCCTCTACTGGCATGCATTGGTTGAGACAGGAAAAACATAACATAACATAACATAACATAACATAACATAACATAACATAACATAACATAACATAACATAACCTGAGTGGCGGGAATAGGCCGTTCAGCCCAATCTAGCTCGCCAGTTTCTTTTTACTGTTGTGAATATATCCCTTCAGATACTAAGAGACTCAATGGTATCTTGCTTTACGTCAAGCCCGTTCTTATGGTCAAGCAAGTTATTCCACATCAAAATTACTCTTTGGGTGAAAATATATTTCCTAATATCAGTGCTAAATTTAACTTTGGTCAGCTTCCATTAGTGACCTCGAGTTCTACCAACAAAACTTGGCCAAAGGAATCCTAAATAATTCACTTTGTTAGTCCCTTTAAAATATTTAAACACCTTAATCAGATCACCCCTAAGTCTCCTTTTCCTAAGACTAAAGAGATTATGGATCTTCAGCCTCTTCTCATAGCTTTCATCTTTCATACCCGGAATTAGCTTAGTGGCTCTTCTCTGAACTTTTTCAAAGCCTCTATATTTTTCTTAATGTGTGGTCCTCAAAACTGTACACAATACTCCAGATGTGGTCAGACGAATGTGTTGTACAAAAGAAGCATCATC
Source organism: Gymnothorax reevesii (assembly GCA_029721435.1). Classification (NCBI taxonomy): domain Eukaryota; kingdom Metazoa; phylum Chordata; class Actinopteri; order Anguilliformes; family Muraenidae; genus Gymnothorax; species Gymnothorax reevesii. The sequence continues at coordinate 57,022,310 of CM056584.1, read as the reverse complement.
TCTTTAGATTTGTACTCAATAATTTTTGGCAATGTATCCCAGCATCTGATTGGCTTTTTTAACTGCTACGTCACAATGGCTAGAGCCTGTGAGGATTCGGTCCACAATCACTCCCAGATCTTTCTTGTGTGGAGCACATTCCAGCTTTGAACCTCCCATGAAGTAATCCCATCTAATGTTTTTATTACCAACATGTACAACTTTACATTTCGCTACATTAAATTTCATTTGCCACATTTCTGCCCAATTCTGGATTACGGTGGATTTCCCCACGATTGACACGGCATTCAATTATGACTCAGGAATTCTCAGGCTTGTCTTTACTGAGGGATTGAAAGCAATGGAATTGCATTAAAACATTTCAAATGGTCTTATTTAATTAAAACAATTTAAACGATCATGAAACACATGCATTGTTTCCGATCCCTGAGTAAAGAGAAGCACGGGAAGTCCGGAGTCATAATCGCTTTCCATGTTACTTGAGATGAGATGCACCTTTACGCAAGTGAAACGGAAACTTCAATGCACAAGGATTTTAATTCCGCGTGAGAATCTCATCAATGTGTTCATTGAATAATTGCGGACTACGGTGAATAAACCTAAAAAATGGGTGAGACCTACACTCTAAGAAAAAAAGGTTCGCTTCAGCACATTTAATGGGTGCGCACATTTGATACAATAGCAGCACATTTTAAGGTGCTTATGAGCACCTATTTTTAATGGAGCTCACGAGCCCCCTAAGAAGGGGTGGACACAAGGACCCCCAAAACAGTGCACATGAACAACCTAAAAAAGGGGTGAACATAAGCACCCCAAGATGGCGTTAATGAGTACCCTTGCATTAACGCCATTATGGGGTGAATGCAAGAACCCTAAAAGGCACAGATGAGCACCCGTTTTAGGGGTGACCACGCACACCCCCATAGAGGGTGACTACAAGCACTTCCTTAAGGTTCTTATTACCATTTCACAGGGTGCGCATACGTTCCTCGTCTAATGGGTGATTGTCTGCACCTGTAAAGGGTTCTCACTTATACCTTTTTTAAAGCGCCAAAAAGGGGGAAGGGTCTAGCTGAGGCCGCAGCCGAGTGTACACCACGGCCCGTACAGAATACGCCCCCTACAAGACACGCCCTAACCCAAACCCTAACCTCAACCCATTTGTAGGGAGCGTGTTTTGTAGAAGGCATGGTTTGTACCATACCCACATGGTTTGTAGGGGGTGTGGTTTGTAATTTACCCGTGGCTGCAGTTGGGCATTTTTGCCAGAAGGGGCTCGCAGCCTCAGAGCGCCGCCATTTTCTGAATCATGTGACTCTTCTGCACATCATATGACGGGTCTACACGTTGTGATTGGTCGAGCACGTGGAACTTTGCAGCAGGCAGCCCCCACACAGAGAGAAACTCATGATGCAAAAATATCAAGCATGCTAAATATGCTACTGCGCTGTTACCTGAGGAAATTACGCAGCAAAAACCCTCCCCACACGGTGCAACATTGCCTGATGCAGTATACACACACACACGTGTCACTTGCCTCAGTCAAAGTTGCACTGTCTGGTGCAGGCTTTACTGCGTGGCATTTAAGAGACATCACAAAAGAGCCTTTGCACAGGACTTATATATATCCCTCTGAGGGAACAAAAAACAGGTGTGCAGGCTGGTTGACTAATGACAGATGATAATTGAATAATCATTAAAAGTACGCTCCGGGGAGGCATGTCTTTACTTATTGCATTTACACTTGTAAGGGGCAAACAAGTGCATGTCAATGACAATCACATTGCTGCCCAGTTTTGCATGTATGAAGACTTTTTTTTTTTTTGTCATGTGCATTCAGCCTTTGTTGGCATCTCCATACTGACACTGGGAACAAACTGAAAATAAGACATTCGAATTTCATGTAAAGTAAATGCACTTGTTTATAAACCACATATCAAAACAGCTGCATAAATGATATGATTTGAAGAAGTGGCAAAACAAATCCATTTTAGTACTTAAACAGTCTTCTCGTTGCGGAATGTTGGCAGCCACATAACAAAGTAAGCTAGCGTATATAGCTTGATGAACAAAGCCAGCTTGAACGCGACGAACGCCAGTTATTGTCCAGGTCAATTGTCCTCGCTCGTTCAAGTGCCGCGCTGCCATTGGTTATTGTATTTTTCGAGGAGTAGTCTAATCGAAAAGTCGTAAATTCATAATTCATGTAATTAATCAGTTATAATTTTTGTGTCCCAAATTATTTAATAAGAATAAATAAGTTTAAAAATGCGGCAGCGTAGCGTTCTACTAATTTTGTACAATAAAAAAAATATGCTATACAAGAAGTTCAACACAAAATAGGTCCGAAGTGTTAATTAGGCTAATGATCGTTGGCGCGGTTGCGTGAAAGGCTATTCAAGGGTGAGGACGGGCACCCTTTTGGTTTCAGCTCCATCTAGAAGTTCTGTAGGGAACCATTCCTAAGAGCGAACCTTTTCGGTGCCAACGAGCACCCTTCACCAACCTTTTTTCCTTAGAATGAATGCGGAATGCGGGAGACTTGGCATCTGTGTCTCTGTGATGCTGCTGGTTACTGTTGCTGTCATTATAACTGTGGTGTGAACTTTGCCACCCATTGGAGGCAGGGCGATCTGTAAAGTGATATCCTGTATTTAGAGTAATTGCTACACTGGTCGTTCGTGGCACAGAAAGGCTTTGGAGAAGGAGAACACACCGCTCCATGTTCTCCGCCAGCTCCAGGAGGGACTGCTGGAAGTTTGCAGCGGCCGTGGACGGCTGGTGTCGCCGGGTCACTGTGCTGCTCTTCCTGACGGGAGACTTCTGCTGGCTAAGATTCATGAAGAGATTGGCCACCATCTGTGGAAGAGCACAAATTGGAGGACGTTATTTCGCCTGTTTGCTGAATGGTTTTTACGGTACAGCAGTTGGGAGACGTGAGGCCATATTGCCTTGCGCATTTCCAATGCCTAACGGGGGGATGGTCGGAAATTGGTGAGCCTATGCGAGTTAATAATAATTAAAAAAAATAATAATAATTTTATGTTTCACCTTCAGTTTGTGTTTAAGTATGTTTGTTTTTTTGGCAACATTTTGGAAAAAGTTATGGACAGATTTTTGAGAAATTTTTACCAGAGGTGTATCTAGGCCCAACTTAGACATGGTTTCATTTTGGGAGTGATCCTGATTAAATTCTGGATCCAGTAATTTTTTTTTATTTTCTTTTGTGGTGGTTCGTAACAACACTACTGATATGTGTCCCAGACATCTGGGACGCTGCTGGGCCTTGCCAGAGGTATGCGCTCTCTGACTGCTCTTAATGAAACAATGCTTTTATTCAAGCCAACTTTTTGTGGCTAAAACAACCACCTGGCCTTCCTGGTAAGGTTTTTCAGGGGGTCATCTTTAAAGGATGCCCACGATACATTCCCCCACGTGCCTTTCACACAGCCTCACCTTATTTTTGCTCTGAATGAAGAGATCGAGAACTTCTTGGCGAACCTGATCATAATTTTTGTCCAGAAACTTGTACACCTGAAAGGCATTTCCAGAACAGGAGAGATTAGCATTCATACCACAACAGAAATATTTAAAGCTGATATTTGTGTGTTCAGTGTAATCATTCTGAGGACTCGTTCTTAAACTACTCCCTTACTTCCCTTACTTTCACCTCCACTCATTGAAGAGCTGACAGGAAGTGAAGACAGAAAACTGAAGAAAGTAGATATTCGGAAGTGCAACATCCCCGGTCCTTCAAACATCAGTTCGAAGAGAGGTCAGTTACAGGCATTGTAGTGGGAGAGGAGAGCGGACTGAATAAACTCTTCCACTAAGGATATTCCCAAAGTTCCTTGCTCAAGATATATTTGGGGGACATCAATTAATTTCCATTTCAGATTCAAGGAAAGGAAGGAAACTGGGGGGGAAATGAAGGATAGAAATGCATCACAGGAGCACCTGATATGTGACTCTTCCTGCATAGTGCTTAATTGTGAACTCAGGCAGAGGCATCTTTGGCTTCGAATAAAGAGGGTTGTTTCCATGATGATAATGACACTTCTGAAGGAAGGTGTGGTCTGTTGCCTGGCAGCGGATATTGCAACACAGAGTTAGAGTTATCGATGACAAAAAACTGGACCAAACACATGCTGTAAGACCTAATAAAAATATAAATGTTATGGAGATTCAAAATAAATGTTCATGACATCACTGAAAGCATGCCAAAATAAAACAAAAATGGCTGAGACGTCATCGAAATTTTTGTCATGAAATGAGTATCACAGAGTTCACTGATATAAGCCTCATTAAAATGATTTGTTTAACTAAGATTGTAAAATAATTATTATTATATTCTAAGATCTTCAAGAAAATGACCTATTTCAAAAAGTGCAGTATCTTAACCCTTTTTTTATTCTTTTTGCTCCACAGTAATGTGGTCCCGCAGATTGCTTTTTACCAAATTAAATATGAACCAAAGATTCATTAGTAAAAGGATTTTGAGAAACGAACAGTGTACCTGAGGAAATAAGCTCTGGTCATCAAGGATTTTAAGAATCCCATGAGGCTTTGCTGCGATGAGGTCTATGCAGGCCTGGTTGTCACTGAATTGCATTTCCTGCCATGTGATCTGCTCTCTGACGTATTCCTCCTAATAAAGGCAGGCGGTATCGTGACGCCACATCTTACATCATGTACACAATGAACATGAAATAACACACCGTAGATCAGGGAGGAATTACCTGCTCTTCCATGAAAACGATCTTATTGAAAAAACCTTGCAGATACTCGTTGGCATAATTGATGCAAAGTTGTTCAAAGCTGTTTAATGTAAGGTCCTGAAAGGAGATTGGTGCAGACAGTGAGTGTGAGATTGCTTCCTCTCTAAAAGAATATTTATCCAAACACAGAGATAGAGGGTAACCCTTTCAACAGGAAGTATTTGAAGAAACAACAGTGATTGGATTTTACCTCAAATCCATAAATATCCAGAATGGAGATCGACAAGGCCTCGTTCTTCGGGTAAACCAGCCTGTTGATCCTGTTAATAAGCCAGTTGAAGAGCAGGGAGTACAAAATCTTGGCAACTGCATCTCTGGAGACACAGAAACAAACAAGGAAACAAACCAACCCTTGACTTTCTGCCATGAGAGTTCAAAAGCCACATAACTCTGAATCACAAACAAAAAACACAAACCAAACTGAAAATTACATACAGTACAAATTCTGATCAGACTTTAGATGAAGTGTTGCACATAAAGGCTTTATACAGCATGTATAATGTCTTAATAAATGAGACATAATGTCTTCATAAATCATACATAAGCAAATGTCATGCTTTATGAAGGGTGAAATAACACATCCTAATTCAGCAAGTGATGCCAGATGTGACTGCGACAAGGTCACTTAGCTGACAATGTCACCCTTTATAGCATTCAGCCAGTGATAGTGTCAGTTATATCACATCTGGCATCACATGCTGAATAAGGAATGTTATTTCACCCATTACAAAGCATGACATTTGTTCATGTATGATTTATGAAGACATTATGTTTCATTTATGAAGTCATTTTACATACTTACTCTTCATCTAAAGTGAGACCCAAATTATTATTTACCTGGCATCAACAGCGCTTTCCACTGTAAGAGGGGTGAATATCTTCTCTCTCATTGTTTCCTAAAAGAAGTGAAAGCAGAAAGTTCACTCAAACAGGGAGAATACCTAAAGCCATACATGCTGCTTCCTCATCAGTCTACAGAAGGACAAGTAGCAGTTAATAATAAACAAATATAAAACAAATAATTTTAACCCACCATTCTGAACATCTCATGAGAAACACTAAATCTTGAAGTGTTTTCCTGACAAAGTCCTGAGGTAGTAAAGTTAATACATCTGCTCCAGGTTCATAAGTGCAAGTATCCAGTCAAGTAATCCTGCATCACGAAATGAGGCCCCAAACCAGCTTTAACCCCCTAAAGCCCAACATCACCGTAGCGTTACAGGTTTTTCAATGGCGTGCTCTGAGACTCTGACGATTAGACGCATAATTGCTTTCAAGCTGTTCCTGTTGAAGATTGTGTACCATCAACAAAACAAATGGCAGAAGGTACCCTCTAAGGACACTGTGGTAAAATTTCACCTGAAATTGGCATGTCTGGGTCACCCGCAAATAAAATTTCCAATTTTTAGGGGTTAATAGCAAAGCACACAAAGGGTTAATCACATTGTTAAAGGTTCAGCACAGACTTTGCAACATAATTGTCATGATTCTGCCCTTCTGTGTGTTGTCCCGAGCTCATTTGTGCTCGTGCTTTACTTTCGGTTTATATTTCAGATTTCATTTCTGCCGTCTGACGATCCCCTCCCACTCTGCATTCTCCAGTGATGTCGCGTGACTGCCTTCGGCATGCCTGTGTCTCGTCGCCAATCATGTTTCCTCTTTCGGTTTCGGCTCAGGTATTTCATTCATTGCTTCCACCTGTGTTTAATTCTGGGTGTCGCGAAACTCTGAGTGAATGCGTTCTCTGATAGGATAATTACTAACCCGTACTAACCAGCACTTACTTGAGGGTGGTTGTAAATATTTTGTCACGTAGTATTAACCTTAATTAACTCATAAGCGAGTGCGTGTTTCTGGCTTGAGTAAATTCTGCCCAAGCTATCCCTGATAATTGCATTAAAAGCTGTGCTACCCTTCGCTTCGCTTGTGGTGCTTTTTACTTGTCACGTTTAGATTACCTTAATCTACAAAAACTGTCTGGCTTGATTGATGGTCTCAGCGTCTTGTCTCGAGTCATTATTGTTAACCCGGTTTTCGTGTAATTGTTTATTAATCCTATGTGTTTCTGTTTCAGTCGAGATTGCATTCAGAGTCCCCGCCTCCTCTCGTGACTATTTATGTGGCAGAGTTGGGGGGGAGTCAGACGGATCTTTGTGTTTGACTCAGATCTGCATGGTGAAATCTCATTTCCTTGTGCCTTCCGAGTATTTCCTCTGTATGATTCCCGAGTCTTGTATTTTGCTGCGCCCACGTCTTGTCTGTCCCTTGTTTAAGTCTCCCAGTGGGTACGTCAGTTTAGTTAGGTTCAGTTTTTGTTTTTCTAGTCTAACCACTCTTGGAGAGTGTACTTCTGTCCCCCCTGCCTTTGGCAGTGTACCTCAGTGTTCCTATTTGTTCAGTGCTTGTGCACAGTGTTTTATTTCTGGCGTGTCTGCCAATTTCCTCCAAGTGTTTTGTGTTTAAAAAACACTTCTGGATCCTGCACCCGGTGTTCTCCTGACCTCTTCTTACAGTAAAAACATATCCTGCAAGAATCAAGTCTGTGTCTCCCTTAGTTTATGATTTATAATATAGCCCATTGAAAATGCCCACAAACCGCAAACAGAGGGTTAACATGGGCCATGCCCACTTTTTTGGATGCCCATAAAATGAGAACAAAGATGAACTGGAACCACCTGCGATTTTCTTTGGACATTTCAGGCAACAAAATATCACCAAATGAAACCATTCTGAGACTATAATACTGGTAGCTTGGGTTATTTCATATGAAAACACTCTCAAGCAAACTTAATATGATCACCTGAGTCCGCAAAACTGCATTTTATAAATGTTTTATTAGACCTATCAAGCCAATGGGACACTGACCTGGGAAAAAAAATTACCCATTTTTGTGAGCTTCAGGTTTTCAGTAGTTTGAAAAGACAAACTACTCCTAAACCAATGTGTTTAGGAAAAATTCTTCATTACTTTTGCAATGAGCAATAATTCAAGCTGAGGGGAAATGGGCAGTAATAGAACCGATTGATCCTTGCAACAAAACAAATTAAGGCTTAGTTGTTAATTAGAAAGTGTAAATGGGAATGGGTCTTGAGAAGCAATGCGCATTAAGGTGAGGTGACAGCAGGACTATAATACCTCCAATGGAAAGTCCCGGGAGGAAGGGTAAGTCATAAATGATGTGTCACTATAATCTTGTAATCAACGTTAGTCAGGAGCATAGGTCAGCATGTGGTCAAAATGAACAGCCCATATAATTAGAAGCTGACCTGACCAGAAGACCCAACACAGCCAACACTGGCGAATATGAATATGAAAGCTTTATTGTCCACAGTGTGGAAATTTGCCTATGGTTCCCCGATAAGACTTACGATAAAAAGTGCCATACAAGAGCCATCTGGCAATGGCGTATCCCCCCGGCCCCCCACATTCATGGATTGACTGCTCAGGAAATTCCTAAATACCAAAAGGCACATCCACATGATATATCAGATCTACACACCAAATTTCATGAAGAAATATTGAATGGTGTTTGAGTTCTGCCCCGGAAACAAAATGATTACGGATGGACGGTCGGACGGACGGACAGACAGACAGACATGGCTATGGCTATATCCCCCCGCATTATATGCCAGGGGGATAATAAAAAAACAGGGGGTAAAAACTCTACTGTTCGCTGGAGTAAACACAGCTGATGTTGTGGACGCCACAAAGAGACACAAATAATCCCTTCTGTGGACTGAACCACATCTCGAGCTTCAGAGGACAAAGCCACAAAATCCCCTCCCAACACCTTCTATTCAGTGAAGACAAGAATTCTAAATTAAGTAAGCCAGTATTCAACAGGATGTTCACCTGTATTCAGTGTGATTAATAATGCAGTATGATTAGCGAGCAGAATGCGGATACTAATGCAATATGATGAAGGCGAGTATTCAATGCAGTTAATGGTACAATATAATGTTACCCCATATTTACAGTGTTTAATAATGCATTATTATGTAACAGCATAATCCACAAAGTGATCTATAATGCAGCAAGATGTAATGGTACATGTACAACACATTTTGAAATGTAAAAGGATTCTATTATTACCACCATTCTCGTGCTGTTGATATTACTGCAACGACATTCTGACTGAGTCGCACTAGGTAAACAAATCAAGGACGCTAGGTAATGTCCTCAGAAAGCAACCTGGCTTCAGAACTTTTTCCAGCATTTATCATATTAGGTGTTCAACCCAGCACTGGACACCAATCCAATCAAACTGGTCCAAGGACAATATCTCTGACTATGGCTATCTCTGGTTACATAGGAAGGACCTTTCTGGCTAATCAGTGGAATCGCCTAAATTACACCGTACAGGCTTCAGCCTGGTATCACTGACTCAATACCCTCATGACTCCTGATCGCAGTCCACACAACCGTGATGCTGTGAAGAACAGAACAGAAGCTCCAGGCGGGGCATGCTCCAGGACATTTACAATATACTTTTAAATAAAGTTTCACGATTTTGAAGAAGCTTATAAATATTCTAAACTATTGAAATGAGGAAAAAAATCACAGCAAGGGCCATCTTGACAGCAGTAACAAGAAGCCAGGTTCAGAGAATGTCTCACCTGCTCCAGTGTGGACAATCAACTCAGTTTTATCGCAAAGGAAGGTAATCGCTGAGTTTTTCAGCGGTTTCTCAGTAATTTTGGGATTTTTGAGGGGGAAAATGTTGGGAAAGTTGAGGCAAACAGAAGTAATCCAAGCATGCATTGGATGTACAGATTTGGTGAGGACGACTGCAGCTGCCGATCATGGATGTGGATGGATTCTCAGATTCTCCAGTGGACGGATTGTCAGATGGTTAGGTGACCCAGCCACCCACAAGACTTCATGCGAGAATCACAATACAAGAAATCCAAATCAAACTTTATCTTCAAAAGATAATGAAAATTGAATTATGACTCAAAATGGATGCTTTAAATGAACTGAACGAATTGGGTCCTCTCTGCAGCAGTCGTAAAGTAAGTACTGAGTCCTGCATAGTCTTGGTGGTTCTCGGTATCACGTATACAAAGGCATTCTATAATTTATACTGAATGTAGTCAAGCTTACCATCTGAAGACGACAGCTCGTTTCATTAGTTACACATTTGAGCACTTTGAGTCAGTCAGGCAACAAAGTGACAGCTCGGCATCACCAGAACATGACACTCGAGCACAAATACTTCAGTCCGCTCTCGGCTATCAGTGCTATCTAAAAACAATTCACATGTGGACACATTCGGTTATACACAATTTCACCATCAGGTTTTTTGTACAAAATGTAATTGTACTATGCAAAAATGCTCAGGTAATTCCCACAACTTATTTCTGCATGGGGTGTGGCGTAGCCTATAGGGGTGTGTAGACCTGTGTTTTTTGTAGTTGTCTTTAGTACCGTGTTCTGCACAGTCAGGTGCATAAAAGTGTAGGGTATTGATGCATATAAGCTGTGTGCTGTATAGTTGTGTGTATTTTATTGTTATCTATAGAGCGATCTGCATTATTGTTATGTGTAGTTTATTGTTGATATTGGACTGTGTGCAGCATAACTGTGTGTAGTTTATTGTTGTAATAGGACAGTGTGCTGTATAACTGTGTGTAGTTTATTGTTATTATAGGACAGTGCTGTTTACCATTGTGTAGTTTAAGGTTGTCATAGGGCAGTGTGCGGTATAACTGTGAGTTGCTCAGCTTTGAGCCAGACAAGGTACGTGGGTGCCAGGTTCTGGCTTGGATGTCATTACGTTGTAATCATGAGACCCCCTGGCAACCACTGAAGCCAGGATAACCCTGATTGGATTTCAGCTGTTGCCATGGTGGCATGTTTATTTGAAGGGGGGGAATTTGTTGGTCAAGTTCTGCACCACTGTTCCTACTTTTACAGCAGGAAACCTCGTATTTGCTTCATGTTTCAGAAACTAGTCAGTGACATTGAATGTAGAAGATTTGCAAAACACATAATCACAGGATTTTACACCATTATTGAAATTCTGCTCGGGTGGCCCCATAAGGAATATTCACACCTGATTTTAAGCCCCAGATGAAGTACAGTCGGACAGAGCGTGTGGATTTCTTACCGTGACTTTATGGGTGATAGATTTCTGCAGGGCTTCTGGTGAGATCTGCAGAAGTTCGGCCACCACTCTGATCTCCCGAGCGCTGACTACGGAGGCTCGCTCCTGCGCATCTGTCTGTGGGGAAATGGCACAACTGAGTGCACCAGAGTACACCTGAGCTTATCTGAGCTCACCTGAGCGCAATTGAGCGCACCTGACCCCCCCTGAGCACACCTGAGCTCACCTGAACGCAACAAAGCGCAGCTGACCTCATCAGAGTGCTCCTGAGCTCACCTTAGAACACCTGACGACACCAGAGCTCTGCTGAGCGCACCCGTGCACACTTGAGCACACTTGAGCTCACCTGAGCAGATCTGAGCGCACCTGAGGTCACCTAAGCACAACTGAGGGCACATGACCTCACCTGAGCACAGCTGAGCACAACTAAGCGCACATGACCTTACTGGAGTGTACTTGAGCACAACTGAGCTCGTCGGAGCGCAATCAAATGCACTAGACCTCACCTGAGAGGACCTGAGCACAACCGACCTCACCAGGGCACGCCGGACTTCACTTAGCACAACTGAGCACACCTGATCACACCTGAAAACAGCTGCGCGTACCTGAGCACACCTGACTGCACCTGAGAACACCTGAGCACAATTGAGTGAACCTGAGCACACCTGTGTGCATGTGACTGCACCTGAGCGCACCTGTGCACATCTGACTGCACCTGTCTGCACCTGAGCGCACCTGAGCGCACCTGAGTGCACAAGAGCAAACCTGAGCACAACTGACTGCACCTGACCTCACCTGCTGAGCAGATCTGAGTAAACCTGAGCACACCTGAGCGGATCTGAACGCACCTGACTGCACCTGAGCGCACCTGAGCACATCTGACTGCACCTGTCTGCACCTGACCGCACGAGAGCAAACCTGACCACAACTAAGTGCACCTGACCTCACCTGAGCAGGCCTGAGCTCAACTGAGCAGATCTGAGTGAACCTGAGCACACCTGATTGCACCTGAGCGCACCTGAGCACACCAGAGCGCACCGGAACACACCTGAGTGCACCTGAGCACACTTTAGCGCACCTGAGCGTACATGAGCACACCTGAGATCACCCGGGCACACCTGAGCTCATCTGAGTACACCTGAGCATAGAACCTGTCCCTCATTCAGTTATATCACCTGTTTGTTCACAAGGAGGTGATCATACACACAGAGAGGGGTCACAGTGGGGAACGGTCTTCCAGGTAAGGTTGTGGGAGCAGAAACTCTGGGAGTTTTAAAAGACACGGCGTGATGCATTGTTAGATAATTTATAGAATACTTTATCAAATCCAAATGGGTCATTTGTATGCAAAATGCAGATCTACAACGTAGTTCTTCGGTAAAGTAAATGTCCCGTACTTGTTAGCGTTCACTTCATTGGGCCAAGTGGCTTGTTGTTGTTCCACAGACATCCTGTTTATCGTCCCCATCCACGTCAGAATTCGTGGCCACAACCATTTTCAAAAAAAGAATATTTTGAAAAAAGGGCAATTGGCGTAATCCTCTCAGCAAAATGGCCTGAATAGATGGATATTTAAGCCATTAACTTCGAAAAAGTTAAGTTCCTGTGTTGTGCTCAGTCTATTACCGGAAAATAAATGGGTCTAGAAACCAAGAAAAACATTACGAATGTGGATGTAAACTCAAAATAAAATGTGACGTTTTAACTCATTTGTCCCAGGGGAGTGCACCGGACGCTTTTGAAGACTGAGGCAGGCACAGCCGGCGTTTCCGCGTTTTACCTCATATCTCTCGAAGAAGACATTCCCCAGGTGCAGGATGGAGGACAGCACTCTGAAGATGGCGTCCTGGTCCTCGGCGCTGAAGTGGAGGATGTCCATAGCGCTGAGGAGTCTCAGGAAGTCATCTGCATCGCTCTTCCCAGGAATGTTACAGTTTCCTCCCTGAGGAAACCGGATTACTGACAGCTTCTCACAGAAGGTTTATTAAACTTCCATTAAACATTCATTAACCCGCCCCAGAAAATCACTGGAAAAATCAGTGCTTTGTTTGTTTCCATTGCCAAATAGTGATAATCACATTAGTAATGGGATTTTCAGTTCGAAATATACAGTAGGACTCACATATTTGCGATCTTACCACTGATCTCTATAAAATGACTGAATAGCTGATGACATCATAATTTTGAAGTAACCGTGCCGCCATATTGGTCTGCCCAACTTTAATCTCTCAGAACATTACTCACACTGAACACGTTGCAGCCAGGGATATAATTCAGGGAAAAGATATCTTTTCACATACATGGAAAAAGGCGGTATTTTACGTTACCTCCTCAATTTGACCTGACTGTAGGAAAAGCGCCTCAAAGACAGCAGGTTTAACTGAAGTGGTTGCGTGCATTTAACATTTTCGATGGACAACATCAGCCTTTGACAATATGAACAATCAATGAGTGAGTCCTTGGGATCGGGATCATAGGAAATCTATACAGATTTTTTTACGCCTCACCAGAGTGGGGTAGTGGTACAATGACATTTGAATTGGTTCGACATTGACTGAAGAAGACAGGGCGTTGACCTTGAAAGTATTATCTTTTTTGGGGTGGGCTTTAAAAATGAAATTAAAACATTAAACTAGCCAGAAGCTACCGTCTTGTTCCCCGTTGTCTTTATTTTAGATAAACTGGGTGTGAGTTGGAATTGCGCATAGCGCATATTTGAGTCCCAAATGATCTCTTGCATTGAGTTTTCTCTTCAGATGTCGATGCGAGATCAGTGAGACACTAAAAGAGAGATGCCGGGAAACTGGGAGTTTATGAAAACAAAAGTAAACAGGCACGAGGGCCAACAAAAAACTTGGCCCAAAGGGTTGCAAAAAACCAAACTAAGGTAAGCTTCACAGAGCTAAATAAAGAGTCCAAACGGCACTGGAACCTCCAGGGAGAAAAACCACAAACAGAAAAGAATAATCGGGCTTAGAATGCAAACAACAAGAATTTGATTTGGGTATAAAGAAGACGTAAATACTGCACTGATATACAAAACACAAGGGTATGAAACACAAGACTTGTGTTTCACGAGGGGCAACACCTGGAGATGAAACCAGGGACAAGGCAAGATCATGATACAAGGACAATGATAGGCTGACATGACTTGCTCATTAAGGGAATGAGCGGCTCAGTTTAAGTACCAATGAAGCATGCAGATTGGAACGAGGCATGAATGTTAGAAGAGAAAAGCACAGCAAGATCTTGAAATAGTAAAGCAGGAATCATGACAATAAACTCCCTGTCTAAATTAGTAATATTAGTAATGTGCCTGTCTAAGAATTACACCACTCAGTAAGTGTTAGTAAATGTTAGTAACTTAAAAACAGTTCATTGTCAAATAAGCTTAGACAGCCCCGAATCAGCACAGCACAGAAGGAAGGGGGAAATACCAAAAGCCAACCAGAGCTCTGAAATGTGCAACAACGAAGGCACGGGGCGGAACACAGACGAACGAAGCGGTGGAGTGGCTTGGCAGACCCAGCAAAACAAAAAACGTGGAAAACTAAAAACATAAACAGTAAACATGAACTATGAAATGTGAAATGCTGATACAAAAACTGTTAAAACTGTGACATGAGTAATGACTATGAATGATGAAACCTGGCACAAGAAACGGTTGAAACCCAAAATACTGTCCTGGCCAAAGGCCCAGGTCCCTGGAACACAACAGATGTCTCCACTGACTAGCCGTGAAGCTGCTGGGCTCATTTTCCTACGAAGCAAAAGCGGGCTCACAAAAGAGAACTTAATGTAAACCTATCAATATAACCCAGGGATGGGCAACGAGGGCCATATCTGTCCCTGATTTTCACACCAACCTCTGGCCTTTAATTATTTAATTATCTAAATTAGCCAAACTATTCATGAAATCTGACATTTCATTAAGTTCTCATAAATTACCACCAAAGACTGTTCTTGTCTCCCTACATAAAACATTTTTCTTTGATCAAACCTTTGCAAAAATCTATATTTGTGTATGCAGCCAATTAAATAAATTAGTCAGGGTGATTGATAGAAATAAAAACCTGCATACACATCGGCCCTCCAGGACTGGAGTTGCCCATCCCTATATAGCGAAATCAGCATTCACTGAAGAAATGAGGTGAGTTTTGTGTCATGGAGATGTATCTAAAACTGCTTGCCATTCATTATAGAGTGTGAGTCTAACTATCTGTTTAAGTAGCTCTAACGTTACATCTTCATTGATATCCTGGCAAAATTAAACAAGTCCTTCAACGGTAATTGTCAGCAGAACGTTAGCCTTGTTAGCGCTGGCTAAAATTTGCCTTGATGGTTTGACCAGTCAATGCCAGGTTTTGTTGGCTATCTAGTCTGGTCTAATATTGTAGATGGCGTTGCACATCAGTATTACTGCATTATTCATGGCGTTTGAAATTAATTGATATTGTTAACTTCAGTTCAGTCATCTAGGTAGCTTTAAGCTAATATGATGGGTCACGTCAGCTAACATTAATTTGATATATTCTAATAAGAACCGTTAGCTGGGCTAACATTGACATATTATCTGCCATTAAGGTAGATCGCCAGTCTATAATAATGAAATTGATATATGTGTATCTGTCTGTACTACAACCAGTGCATTGTCCCGCCACATCCCCAAAAAATGTCGCTCTGCACTGGAAAGCTGCACACCGACGCATCTCTGCCACAGGACACTGTATAATGGTTGCTAACTACCGGGCATAGCAATATGGCAGCTCGACCACTGCCACTTGCTTCAACCTCCCAGCGCAGTTCACCATCGGGTCAGCAATTAAGTCATTCTTTACACATCAGTGGTGCATTGTCATGACGCATTCCCTAAAAAATGTTGTTCTGCAATGGAAAGCCGCAAACTGCATCATCTCTGCCGCAGGATACTATAACTCAGTTGCTTACTACCGGGCATAGTAATATGGCAGCTCGACCACTTCCGCTTGCTTCAACCTCCCAGCACAGTTCATTATCGCGTCAGCAATCCATTTATTTTATATAGATCAGTGGATCTTACACCTTTAGCGGCTGAGCACGCCGGAATTTATGTGTTAAACTCACTAATTGTGGCTGACTAACTTTCATATTGTTACTGAACAGAGTTAGTATGAATTTGAATTTGAATTTCTCTGATTTGTCAGTACACATTCAGTGCATACCGCCTGTCCAGTGTAAACATAAGGAATATACAGTATATGCTGTTTAGGGGAGGCGATGTAGTCAGCCCGATCACTGGCTATGCCGGAGTCACCTGATTGAGGTAATAGTACGTCTCGGGCTCTTGAAGGTAGAATAGCTCCCTCTGTTGGGCTGGGAGTCCGGCCACCATCTCGTAGAAAATGTGATAGTTTCTTTCATCTTTGGCCTGAGCAATAACATCACGAGGAGGAAAGGAAATGACATCACATGAGCTCTGACTACCTGGAACTGTCACTATGATTAGATATGCGAATATGAATCAGGTGATTTTAGAAAAAAATCTTTTCTCCACCCACAGCCTGTAATGCAATCTATGAAATTCTACCACTCCCGGCTCAATTAACCAATGAAATCATTAGTACGCGCCTTCAGATGTGCACGAAAAATCGAGGGAGGGACTGGTTTGGATCTCAGCGCAAATCGGGGAGGGGCTTGAATCTGACCAAGTCCTGTCGGTCACGCAATCTTCCCAACTTCAGCTTTTAGATCACAAAGGGCAAGTTGAGGTCAGCAAATGGACTTCATATAGGACTTCCTATAAGTCTCTGATACAAACCTAGGCTCCATCTGTGACCGTTTTGGCAATGCAAATCATTGTATTATGTCAAGTTTGATCTTCAAAGGTCACCAACAGTCAAGTTAAATGTCAGCAAATGAAAGTTCATGTGTGACTTCCATTGAGTCTGTGATACAAACTTAGGCTCCATCTGTGACCTTTTAAGTGATAGAAGTCATTGAATTTTCACTAGGTCAAGTTTGACTTTCAAAGGTCAATATGAAGGTCACCAAATGAAAGTGCAAACATGACTTCCTATACGTCTCCAATACAAACCTATGCTCTATCTGTTATGATTTTGCTGATTTAATTCATTGAAATTTCATTGTAAAGTTTGGCCTTCGAAGATCACTGAAGGTCAAGTTCAAGGCCACCAAATGAAAGTTCATGTATGACTTCCTATAAGTGTTAAATACATATATGTTCCCAATCTTCTATATTTTCAAACCTAGAAGCCTCTGAAAATTGTAATAATTTGCTTGACCTCAAGTTTGACCTTTCAAGGTCAACTTTAACAAAACCAAAACATAGGTCATATGTGACTTCCTATATGTCAATAATACAAACTTAATCTCTATCTGCAACCGATTTTGCCCATTCTCCATAAGACCCAATGTTAAAGTACAGCGCCCCCATTAGACGCACTTCTGTTGATTCAATCAAAATGGCACTCGCACTGTACATAAGGTGTATCAAGGTGAGTTGATTTCCAGATTCATAAAAAAGTTATCAGACAGTTTTTGCGAAATATATATTTTTTATTTCAAATCTGATCTTTTAACATTATTAATATTTCCCTTGACCTCCAGTTTGACCTTTCAAAGTCATCTGCAGTTAAATTTAATATGGCCAATATATAGGTCACATATGACTTCCTATATGTCGATAATACAAACTTAATCTCTATCTGCAACCATTTGGCCTCCACAGACCATTTTGCACATTCATAAAGTACAGCGCCCCCACTAGACCCGCTTCCGTCGATTCAGTAAAAATGGTGCTCACTATGTACATTGTCAGTACCCAGGTAAGTTTATTGCCTGATTTAGAAAAAAAAAATTATCACAGTTTTTGAGAAAATTTTTTTTTAATTTCTCAGTGCTATCTTTAACACTGGGGCCAAAATTTCAAGGGCCCATAAAATGGACAAATATGATTCAATCAAAAATCCGGGAAGAAAAAAAAGAAAGAAAGTCTGCAGATATGGTCTAGTAGTATATTATGGCAAATTTACACGAAAACTCATCAGGTCAAAAAAAACATAAAATTTTCTGACCGATGGACACCACAACATGGCAATAGCATATCGGCCCATAGGGACGGGATACAAAAAATGATTACTTTATAATACATTAGGTTAAACAGCTCAGTATTTTGTAATGCACCCTCAAATTTGGGGGGACTATGTATCAAGTCGTTGTCATTTCTAAACGGTTCAGCCGATATGGATGAAGGCATCTCACTCTACAGCTCTGCCGTCCAATGGCAGAACCTAGTAACTCACTTTTATTTGAATTTGAGAAAAAAGCAGAAAATGAAACAATTTGATATTAAAGCCTGATTATTTGGAGAAGGTTAGTTTTATAGTTCATTACTATTATCTAGGGATCACTAACTCAAGGACAATTTTAACCCTTAAATGTCATTTTCTGCTTTTTTCTCAAAATCAAATAAAAGTGAGTTACTAGGTTCTGCCATTGGACAGCAGAGCTGACTGTCTGCATTTCATCTTCACTGCCTTTATACTCCAAGTGCTAGAACTACAGTATAGAATATATAGTATAGTATATATGTCCAATGCATTATGGTGCTCACAGTTTAATAGAGCTGTGAAGACCCAGAGATGGTAATATTTCAAGCAACATTTTTGTCAAAAAGACAAACAACAAAGGAGTCACCAAAATTTGATCTCTTATACCTACAGTGCTGTGCAAAACCCTTGGGCACTTTACATATTTTTTCATTTAAATCTGGCTGTAGATGTTTGCTTTTTGTTTTCCGCCAGTGTTGCTGAAGATAAAAAGAAAATTTGAAATTAGATGGCATTTGGCAACTTAAAAAATGGTTTTATAAATAAATGTTTGTATATCATTAGAATCAGTTGATACAGGTAATATAGTCTTGACAGAGTGCTGATGTCAGCAGCATCATGTCTGTCTGCATTTACTCGGAGGGACAGACACCAGTGAGACAGTCAGTCGGCAGTAAAATGGTGGTAAGTTTCCCCATCTGCTTGGAACAAGCAAAAAGCCCATCATCTTACAAAACTGCAGCGCAACAGGACAGTGTCCCTAATTCTAAGACAAATGTAGTCACACCAAATATTGGTTTGATATAGTTTTTAACAGTTTACAGTTGTCTATATGACATTTCTTAGTTATTGAAAATTTTTTCATTATTTTTGCAAGCATATGTCCTACAGAATTGTTGTAAATGTGCCTAAGGCTGTTGCACTGTACTGTATATCTCACATGTATTTTGTCAGTTAAGTAAACGTATGGCCAGTCCATGAGCGAAGCTCATTCTATGAGTAACCAGTTACTGAAGATGCAGGCGCTAAGCACAGTCAGGCTTAAGATGTAATGGAATTGCATTCTTCTCGCCAGCGTATTTCAGCGTAGGTTACCTGAAAAAATGCGCTGTGTCTTGGCCCTCTACGCTGTCTTTCAGGCTGCGTGATTGCAAAATTTGACACATTTTCCAGTAAAATATGCGCAAATTTTCCTGAAAAAACTCTTCTCTCTACTGTCGTCTTCGCTGCTAACGGATAGTGTATGGTTTGTTTTGACAGAAACAACAATGTGCAAATTGTGATATGACATTGTTTAGGAAAGAACGGGGGGGTCGTATGTAGGCTAATTTATTTCTCCAGACTCGTGCTACCATGTCAGTCAGTACTGGAGATTCCGGGGGGGGTGCATGACACCCCCGTTTTCCACCGTGGGTGAATGAATAGTGCAGCTTTCAGAACGTAGTGGTAGCAGGATTGTGTAAGTACTTCCAGGGTGATTGTGATATTTTCTTTCATTGGTTGTTGCCCTAAGTCTTACCCAGATGCGATAGTGCTATTTCCTGATTTGCTATTGTGTAGCCCCTTTCCTTTCTTTGATTGGCTGGCAGGTGGCAGGCTGCCACCAAGAACTCCAGGGGAGACGTGTTTGATTCCTGCCGGTTTCCACAGTTATAGGGGTGCTGCTGCGCGTATAGGCCTACTGTTGGAAATTGTTTTTGTTTTAATAATTTTTTTGCATGAGAAATACTGCGTGGCGTAAGTGCGTGATATCCGACTGAAATGATGCTGCCTGTGACAGATGGGCAAAGATAGCCAACAGGAGGCTTGATGTCTCTGAATGATTTCCTTTTTTTTATGTAGTTGTGTAAATAAATGATTGTTGTATCTTTCAGTTTGTGTTTTCCTGAGTTAACATCAGAACCAAAGCCTTTGCAAGCTTACCTTCAGCTACAGTGGTCCCAGGTATTGTTTCAAGAGATTTTACATGCAAGATTTGTATTATAGGTGAGTATATATATATATATATATATATATATATATATATATATATATATATCCTTAAATTGAGCCATCTATACTGTCAAATAGGCCTAAAAAACCATACATTGCCAGACCTTCCGGGGGGCTTTTCTCCCCTGGCCCCTCCACCAGGGCTCTGCCCCTGGACCCCCTTGGAATCCTCCATGACCCCCAAAACCCCGGCCGGTTTGGGTGATGTCCCACCCCACTAGGCTGTCAAAAATTGCTGGTGAGAACCCTGAATAGTTAGCTCACCGCACAAAGCAGCACAAACTTCAGCAGATCTCTGACAGCCTTACCTGAAACACGATTCTGGACTTCTCAAGTAGATACTGAGAGGTTATGGCACCACTGATCACACCCCTGGGGTGAGTAACACAGAAAATAGTGTTTTTATCAAACACTGACGACCATGAAACACACACCATTTCAGCATTTTATTGGCTGGAAAACATAACAACAATGAAAATAATTTGGTGCCCTTCCACGTGCATTTAGTTCAATTTGCACTTATTTATTTGTTTTTCTTGATGTAAAAGATGGACTTTGGTTAGAGCAGAACTTACTCCTCCAAGAAGATCTCCACATATTTCCCAAATCGACTCGAGTTATCATTCCTGACAGTTTTGGCATTCCCAAATGACTCTAACAGGGGAGCAGCTTCAAGAATCTGTGAACAGGATGTCAAGCGAAAAAAAAAAATTAGGTTGGAGAAATTGCCATCAGTATCAGAGATACAAAAATGCAAAAATCTGCTCACAATGGCACTGGGAAAAAAATCAGTTTTAAATGCATATTAATCAAAAAAAATTTCCCTTCCTATGGATATATTTCATGCACACACAGATTTCTGATTGGCTGGTTAACTGCAACACCAAGCAAACACTCAAAGTCACGGAAAGATCCAGAATAAGTGAAATCAACAACACTGACGTAGGACACAGAACTGAGAAACAATAAAGGAAAAATCAGTGACAACAATGTACACACTAACAGGAGATTACAGGCTCAAACGTACAATACCTCAATCTGTGTCAGAGCACATGCAAAAGAGAAGAACATGTTTATCAACCTGGCAGCAACTGGCAGGCTATCCAACTACAGCTCTATTATCAGAAACTGAATATAAATCCAATTAATTCAGCTGGTACTTTCATCAAAAGAAACCTAGTTGATAGCATTAAGCGGGGGCCTTTCTCAAGGGCCCGACCACTATATTGATCTCACTGTGGCAACCACAGGGTCGGAGCCAGCAAACATCTGAACCCCAGGGTACTGTGTTAGTCACTTGGCTACGAAGCGCATACCTGATGCGTGATGTCGCCCTTGTGGTGAGTTGCGGCTAAATATCGCAGGACGAGTTTGGTGGCTTCAGTCTTTCCGGAGCCACTTTCCCCGCTGTAACAGAAGCAAATATGAGCGATGAGGTGTGACCCTAAACGCATGTGTACTTGTGTTCACAGACACTTGCGCACCAGAAACTTGGTGAAAATAGTGTTCATTTTGGATTCCATTCTTTTGTACTCTTGCTCGCATCCTCTCAGGAGGATTTGAACTTTTAGGAAGAGAAGATGGGAAGTCTACCTAAATTTAGGGTTAATTTGTTGAAGTACACCAGGCATAATCAGTCAAATTCAGAACAGTCTGTTTTAGCTCAGGTTTGATGAGCAACACCCGAGGCGAAAGCATCAGCTCACTCGACTATGTAACACAAGCGAATTCTCGGAAGCAACAATATCCCTCGAGGTGACAAGGCACGCCGCTCATGTATTACATTTCCTGCAGTCTTAACGCAGCGCTTGATCTCTGTAAATGTTCCCATAGACAGTGTCTATAATTGCGGACAGAGAAATGAAATCGGACTCTGGAATGTCGATGTTCCGCCAGGTCCCTCTGAGAGTGAGGGTGGCGGGAGGGGATTTCACGCGGCGACCTGATCTGTGGGCGGAGCCCTGGCAAGGCCGTCGCCAGTGGTCTTCCCTTACAGGAACAGTATCTCTGTCAGGAGCAGGTCTTAAATATTCCAGGTGATGGGGTAGTGTCAAGTAGAGTTGATAGCGATGATACGGTAACACTGGAAGGGTCACTGCCTCATCAATGATTCAGTAATCTCAAAGCGCGCATTTAGGAATTAATTACGGGGAAAATTTTCATTGAGTAAATTAGGCTCGTGAAGTGTGGGAAACCGTCAGACAGCAAGCAAGGCCAGCAGACCTGGGCTGCGGAGACCTGGACCAACGCCAGACAAAACAGATTCGGCCCAGAGTCTAGAGAAAATTTGCACTAAATTAAGCAATCGAACTAAAGAAAAGTGGGACCTCTTTTCAATCATGACACAGTGATTAACATTAGTTAATGCAGAAATAAGCATGAACTATCAGTGAATTGACTGTAAAGTAATGCATCAGAGTAGCGAATAAGGCTTACGTAAACATAATTAACCATTTATTAATGCTCTTTGTCACCCTTATTGTAAATATCTCTTAAGTAACACTTCAAATTGTTCAAGTATTCAAAAATTTACAGAAAATGATACCTTAGTTAACACGTGTTATCTGTTGATTAACTACTAGTTCATGCTTATTACTGTGTTAAGCAACGTTAATCGATGCATTCTGGTTGTAAAGTGTAACCAAAAAGCTCTTCAATGGGCATCAATTCAGTATGTAAATTCAAATACAACCAGGCCAAAGTCCACACAAGTTATGTCTCCAACCCATTTCCTGTTACATTACGCATTGACCCAAGTAAGTCCCAAATTACCTTATGATAATACACTGGTTCTGTTTGGCATCCTTCATTCTTGTGTAAGACAAATTTGCAACAGCAAACAGGTGACTGCATGAAGGCAAAAACAATCCATCTTCAGGTCACGGGTTACTGAACATTTCACAGTAAATAACACACCTGCTAACAAAGTCAGAAACAAAGTAAGCTATTGGTATTGTACTTACAACCTGCGGAATAATTACTACAGTCTCAGTCTGGTAGACCTATCTTACCAGATCTGGTAGGCCTATCAGGCAAATGCAATATGTTTAGCCTACATTGACCTGCCTCAAAATGAACTACATTCACCGTCAGCTGTCTTCTGAGATGTGTGTTTCAACAGTCAAAAAACCCTGGAAATCTTCGCCAGATTAAATATCTTGAGCTAAAAAGAATACATTGGGCTCTAATTACCTGGCGCAGCGCAGGTGGCGTAGCGAGGCGCAGCCCGCGCAGTGGTAATTTCGTAGGGCGCAGCCCGCGTAGTGGTAATTTCGTGAGGTTCGCAGCCTTCGGTAGACGAAATTGCGCCGAGATGGGTGTGGCGGCGTAGTAGGGGGAGGTGTCACATATTCATCAAGATGCAGTGACAATTTCGTAGAGAAAGTCTCCGCTGGAGTTGCGCAGAAAACTCGCCAGCTCCAACCTGGTTTAATTTCCGTGCAGTGGTAATTTGGCTGACCTGCGCAGAGTGCGCACACGTCACCGAAATCTCACAGGCAGGTTTACAGAATGTCAGGCACATTTCAATGCAAGAAATAATTACAGGAAGCACTATTTAATGTAACTATCTGAATAAGGACATAAATTATAGTATCTATATCGATTGTCTTGATGTCAGGCGGTTGCCACGCGTAATGGAAACTTGACCTGGCTTAATCAACGCAACCGAATCTGTGATGCAAACTCACGACTTCACATCTTTCTCAGCCAACCACAAACTGTATTATATTATATTATATTATATTATATTATATTATATTATATATCGAATGCTTGCGTTCAATGCTCATTAAAGCCGCTTGCACACTGGACGCGAAACGAATTTTTCGCACGACTGATTACAGACAAAGTCAATTCAATGACGCGATAGTCGGACAGGGTTTTAATATAGCTCCGTGTCCGAGAGCCATAAAAGTTCTAATTTTTCCGAGTAGGCCTATTCCAGGAATTATTAGACGTGCAAATTTGGCTATGTTTGTGTTCGACCTTCACAGAATGCAAATTGATAGCTATCGACTTTTCTTGGTCTTTTTAGCCTCTTCATCTGTTTTCTTCCGTTGAAGATATACATCAGTATTTATTCGGTCTTTCTCTTGAAAATTAGTCAGATGGATCGAACAGATTCCTGCTTTATTTCCACAGCAGAGATAAAATAGTGCGTGAGCAAATCAATTCCATGACCATTGACAGAGTGAAGAAATCATCGCATGCACGATCAAGACTGTCCGACACGAAATGCAAAATACTCCATGTCCAGCAGCCAGCAAAAAGAAAATGTATTGATATGAGAACAGATTTATAACGAGATAAAGAATAAAAATATATCAGCAACAAACGGGATATCCAACAAAGATGACCCGCCAAAAAATAAATCGCAGTGTTCATTGGATGCTCTGTTGTTAAAATGTTTCTTTTTATTCTTTATTTCGTTATCAATGTTCAAATCGTCCTTTTTTTTTGGCTGTCAGACACGGAGGCATTGTACATTGTCTCGCGCCAGTGTCGACTCACTTCATTGAGCAGCTTAAACAGAAACATTGATTGAAATTCTCGGTACTCATCTTAAAGAACTGAGCCCTCTTTTCAAACACTCTCGTTTAATATCTAAAAGAGTGAGTAGATTTGAAGAAATTAAAAACAATAGTAGACTGTCGTACATGGAGATTTATTAAAACCCTCTCAGACTTTTGGACACAAGACGCAATCTGTCGAGCGAAAAATTCGTTTCGCGTCTAGTGTGCAAGCGGCTTAGCTAATACTAGGCTACTATTATTGTCACTTAGGTTTTATCGTCTTTAGCGGGGGGAAGGAATACAGCCTGATTGCTATGATCTCGCACTGAGTTAAGTATCTTGCATTGTTGTCCATTCATGTTAATCCCAAAATTTTAAGCGGCAACAGTTTGTAATAATAGGAACACGCTATCCATCGTTTCTCTTGCCAATAAGCAATATTTGACTCGGCTGTGTCGCCTTCTCTGCCAACTTGCGCTGGAAGGCGGGGCAGAGGCGGGACAGAGGAGTACTTGCGACAGGCTACGCCGGGCACGAAATTGCCACATACGCCTGGACACACCCCGTTGGCGCGGCGCACCCTCCATTCGCTGCGCCTGGTCTACGAAATTAGAGCCCATTGAATATAAAATTTTACAATACAGCCAGATACGTGTAGACAAGCTTTAAGCAATCTTATTCCTGGAGGTCTGCCAACCTGTAACTTTTCCCTTTAACCCTAACAAATCTATTATTTATCTAAAGGGTCCTAAATCTTACCCAAAAAGGGCAGGAGTGGGTACAGGCTCTCATTCCAAACAAGCCAGTCACACTCCTTATGCTACTAATCATCCCCTAAAGCACAGGTGGGCAATGAAAGCCTTATCTGCCCCGGATTTTCACATAGATTCTGGCCTTTAATTAATTAGTTT
Organism: Gymnothorax reevesii; assembly: GCA_029721435.1. Lineage (NCBI taxonomy): Eukaryota > Metazoa > Chordata > Actinopteri > Anguilliformes > Muraenidae > Gymnothorax > Gymnothorax reevesii. The sequence goes on along the minus strand of CM056584.1, from coordinate 56,996,681 downwards.
AATAGGTCAAACTATTCAGGAAATATGATGTTTCTGGCATATTTCTTTAAATGATCACGAATGACCACCAAAGAACGTTCTTGTCTCCCTACATAAAACATTTTTCTTAGATTAAATCTATACACAAATCTCTATTTGTGTGTACAGCCAATTAGCTCAATGAGTCAGGGTAACAGATTGAAATAGAAGCCTGCATACACACTGGCCCCCCTAGACTGGAGTTGCCCCTTTGAAGCCCTGAGCCCTGATTTATCCTGATGTATTTGTATAACAGCACTTTTGGCACTTTTCTTTCCGGCTGTATCGTTGGCACCCTTCATATCGCTCTAAGTTACTATAGGAATCCTACAGCTATGCCTGTGGGCAATGTAGAGTCTCCACTTAGCCTGACATGCATGTGATTGGACTGTGGGGGGAAACTGGTGTACCGGATGAGACCACGCAAACACAGGGAAAATGATTCCAACTTACACAGCACAACGGATTTTAAAATCAAAGAGTCACCCAAATTAGTTGCGCCTCCAGGAATAGGCTTGCTTATCACAGGTGCACACTGTGATTGGTGGTAAGGTATTCAGCTAGGATAGCCCTGGCATTGAGAGTATAATCCAAATGCAGCAATGAAAAGGAAGATGATTTTGGACTCACGGAGGGTTTTCTCCCAGAGTGTGACCATCGTACTGCAGCACAACATCGGTTCCGTAGATATTGAACATCTTGTACGGATTCACTGACACCAGGATGCTGCCGATGTAAGTCTAAAACACGAACTCACATTTGATATTCTGAGATCCGTCACAAACCAAAGAGGCACAAATCTAAAGTGAGCACTGGAGCAGAGGATTGGAGTCCATTTCTAACTTACGTAAATCAAATCCCGTTCAAATCTTGTCCTCAAATTCAGCAGCACAGAACCCTCATTGAGTTCACTGAAAAAAAGCAACAATAATTAAATCAAGCTCTATCATACTGGGAAAATTCAAAATATGCATTGATTTGCTTATATGCTAGATGCAAAAAGTGTACATACATGCTGAAAATAATTTTATTATTTTCCTGAGTGACTCTTGTACAAAAATGAAACTAAGAAAAATATAGCATTGATTGCTTTCACCACAATTAAATTGGATATTAGGAAAGCTGCCCATTTCCATCACCAACTGGACAAAATTAGAGCTTTTTGAGCCTCTAGGCCCGTAGTTTCAACCAGATGCACATGTCCAAAAGAAACTGGAATATCCTGACTTCACAGTTTCACTGACCTCAACCAAAGAGTCAATGGCTTTGGTTTGGTTTGCTTGCTGGTTTGTAACTTGCAAAGTTTGTTGATCATCATGCATGTCTGCCTCCCTGTCTGTTTCCGTTCGCTCTAATATCAAGAATTCTTTGGGTTTCGACTTGAAATTTTTATCACAAGATGCCATAGGTCCAAGGAAGCCGGAGTTCACTTTTGGGAGGTCGGTGTCAACGGTCAAATTTAAAGAAGGTGAAAAAGTCACGAATCACATTTTTACCAATATCTCACTTCAGAAAAACAACCGAGACATGGGCCCAGTGCCAAAATGTTCAGTCCTGTGTTTTTGTAAATATGAATGACTGCATTTGTCAGTTTGTCAGCAGGACTAAAGAAAAACTAACCACTGCAATTTCTCTGAAATCTGGCATAAGGGTTTAATATGGTCAGAGGAAGAATCCATTACATTTTGGAGAGGATCCAAAATACAAAGTGGAAACAAATTATTTTTCTCTTTTGGTAACATTGCAAGAATGGGCATTTGGCCTTGGCAGCATAAATCCTGTATACCTTAAAGTCCAGTAGGTGGTAGTAAAGCTCAATAGTGGCAAAACAAACCTAATCTAGAAGAGAGTACTATTGGCCTTTATGGAAGTTTGCGCTCTCTGAATACTCTTCTAGTCGATAATGTGATTACCTTGCAGCACAGCTGCTTCTTCCAACATTTTGTAGGTGATTACCAGTTTTTTCTAAGATGATTTTCAGGATTTTACCGTGGTTTCTAGCTAGTATTTTTTGGCTAATACAATGTTTGTTGGTGGTTGCTACATACTGTCACTATGCAGTGAGTAAGGGCTTATTTGATGGCTGCTAGTTGTGGTCTTCTCTGTGGTGTTGATTCTCGGTGATGTTGCTGCATGATACCACATGGTGATTATATGATGCTCTGTTCTCACTCATGACAGGACCACACAGACTGAGACTTACGGCAGCTGAGTCATGTCCTCCACTCCATCCCTCTCGTTCAGGTCCCGGTGCCCCACTGTGGGCAGACTGCGCACGGAGAACATCTACACAAAAATGTCATTTTTATTTAGTCAGAATATCTGCAGAACATCAGTTTTACAACTTCATGTGTGGAGAGGGGGGTGGGGGTTGGGGGTTGGGGGTTATGGCCTGATCTGGGGCTCTACCGATATCTAATAGTCTTGAGACAGGAAAAGACCCTGGACATTTTGCCAACCTCTCACAAGCACAAGGTACACACCATTCACACACACATACCTATGTGGAGTTTTTCAAGCGCCTATTGGCTGACCATGGAAGAGAGCGGAGTTCTAGGAGGATCCATGTGAATACGAGAAGATTGCATGCTAACACCTCTCAGAGAGGCACAGGCTGGATTTCAAACTTTGGCCATCTTAATGGTTGGCAACAGTGCCATGGATTTTACTCCCAAATAAATTGGCAAGAAATAAATGCATAAAAAATAAAAAGCACAAACATTCATAAACACCTCATACTTTCTGGCTTTGTGCAGCAGAGTGTAGTTTCACCTTCATAACCATTGAGCATAAACCGTTTCAGGCAAATTGGCTGGAAAACAGAAATTTTACTGCAGTGCCAGAGAACACTTCAAATGTTTCGCGTTAATGTGCACTAACAAGGTACTAACTCATTTGGCTAAGAGAAGCTATTTGAAACAAAAAAAAGCAAAACTTTAGTTTTATCGTCCCGTTTACAATTCATTACAAGTTTTTTTTTATATTGGACATGAACTACAGTTTTCCTATATCAAATAATCCATTATTGCTAAATTGCTGCAAATAAGTACTTGAAATCCCCTGCTTCACAGAAAAAAAATCAGGTAAAACTGCTAATAATTATAATTATTCAAAAAAATGTATCATAAACTGTATGGCAAAGCTGTTTGGATATTGTACCATTCGATATATTCTCTGAATTGATTTAGAAAATGCCAATGTAGATTGTCACCTTGTCATACCAGTCACCTTGAGGTTCATCGCTTCTATCCAGCACCCAGTCAACTTCCGTATCCTGCGTTTCAGGGTCTATGTAGGCAGGGCTATGAGGATCAATTAAATCTTCGTCTCTGTACATGGACCATTTTGTGAGGTTCTGCACCGTCTGATGAGGAAGGAGCCTCTCGGAGGACCACAGGTCCTGGGGCTCCTGGGGTGCCCCAGTTTGGTTCTGGGCCCAGTGGTGTGCAGACAGTGCGCCCATCCTCTGCATCTGGGGCATTACCACAGCGTACCTCCCACTAGGATCATCTGGGGAACCATCTCCTTGCTGTGCCTGATGACTCAAGTGCGAGGGGAGCTTGTATGAAGCATTGCGCAAGTTGGTGTTCAGCAGTGCACCTGAGAGTAGTGGGGAGCCTGCTTGAGGAGACTGTTTTCGGTTTAGAATCGATCCGTCTGGAAGGCGGTATGATGCACTGCGAAGATCTTTATTGCTCAGCAAAGCATTAGACAGGAGCGGTGTGGAGGGCGTTTGTCCCTTCCGAGATAAGATTGACCCATCAGGCAACTTATAAGAAGCCTGGCGAAGGTTTGGATTCAGTAATGCACTCGAAAGGAGTGGGCTGCTGACTTCACTGGACTGGGCAGCATTTTGAGATAAGATTGAGCCATCTGGCAGTCGAAAGTTAGCTTTGCGAAGATCTGGATTCTTCATCAAAGCACTAGACAGAAGAGGGGAGGAAGGCTGCTGTTGACCCCTGCCCTTAGCTAAGAATGATCCATCAGGTAGTCTCAGATTAGCCTTCATAAAATTTGGATTCTGCATTAATGCACTTGAGAGCATAGGGGAGGTAGCTTGTGGTATTTCTTGGTGTCTGGAAAATATGGATCCATCAGGTAGCCTATAATTCGCTTTGAGAAGATTTGGATTTTGCATTAGTGCACTTGAAAGAGCAGGGGAGGTTGCTTGTGGAGTTTCTTGGTTTCTGGAAAATATGGATCCATCAGGAAGCCTATAAGACGCTTTGAGAAGATTTGGGTTCTGCATTAAAGCACCTGATAGAACAGGGGACTTAGCCTGGGGTACCTCCTGGTTTCTAGAGAATATTGATCCATCAGGCAGTCTATAGGAAGCTTTCAGTAGGTTAGGATTTTGCATTAGTGCACTTGACAGGCCAGGGGATGTGGGTTGTGGAATTGCTTGGTTTCTGGAAAACAGAGATCCATCAGGGAGCCGGTAATTAGCTTTGCGGAGGTTAGAATTGAGCATAGCATTTGAGAGGACTGGGGAAGACACTTGTCCCAGTTGCTTGTCTTGTTCCATCAACCCATGATTTTGGAAAGGTGATCGATAGGAGGCACCACGAAGGTGAGGATTCTGCAAGGCGCTACCCAGAAGAGGGGAGCGTGGTGCTTCTATTTGCTGGACCATCAATGGAGAGGATGGAGTGTTTGTTCTCTGTAAAGGTGATGCATATGAAGCATTACGAAGGTGAGGATTCTGTAAAGCATTTGTCAGAACTGGGGAATACCCTTGCATTGGGTTTGAAATCATCTGGGAGGGATCATGTCCTGCCATCTGGTCAATGTTTGTCATCATTTGAGCATCAGGAGAAGTGCTGCCGAGAAGTGGAGATTGTGAGGAAGAATTGCCAATGCTTGGATGGTGCATGGCATTTATCAGAAGTGGGGATGAGGTTATGTTTGGTGAAGGTGACCTTGGAAGTAACGGTGAACCACGATTTAATGAAGGTTGAGGTGAGGAGGGTCGACTTGCAAGATGCCTCATTGAGGATTGTTGTGACGGTGGTGCCATTTGTTTCAGAGATGGCTGTGGAGAGAGTCGTCCTTGCCCATTGATAGCTAATGGGTGACTTGCAGCTCTGATAGACTGTCTTGGAACATTTCGAGGAATTCCTACAACAGGCCGACCTCTGCCAACTGGCCTCTGAAAGCCTTGTGGTGTCCCTGGCAAATGAACCCTGTTAGATTCTCGCCTTCCCGCATGGTGGACACCCTGTCTTCCTGGAAGCTTAGGGGAGGAGTTAATAGCCTGATTTCCAGGTCCTACTGGTCCTGCTGCACTACGGACAGACGATCGGAATGGGGGCACATGCTGTGTAAGGGGAGCACGCGGACGACTCATTTGTGGCATGTAAGGATTAACTGGCGATGGTTTCACGGCTCCCATGGGCACTTTATTCCGTCCAGGCCTTCTAAAGCCATGCTGAAAAGAACCAAGTGGGACATCTTGCGCTTCAGGAATGAGTCTGTTTGACATTCTTGATGGTGTTGGGGATGGGCGTGGTGATAGCGGGTGACGGGAGTCAAGCCTTGTTGCATAAGATGGAGATGAAGGTCGCCGCATGGGAGGGGGTGAGGGGCCTCTTTCCATCTCTTGCTGTAGGATACTGTCAGCGGATTCCATGCCCATCTGTGGAGATGGAGCACGACCAATTCCTCTTAAGGATGGTTGAGGAGATGGGCGTCTTTTTGTTGACGCACCTAGCTTTCTCATACTAGGCCCTCTTAGAGGCCTAAAATGAGCTTTTGAAGGGGCAGGCTCAGAATCATATCGAAGGGATGGTTGTGGAGAAGGGGGTGGACTTCTTCTTCTGAATGAACCACTTGGTGAATGTGGAGGACTTCTGCTTGAAAAATGAGATGGTACTCGTGCAAGTTGCCTAGCAGCTGGTTGCGGAAACATTTCCGTACTTAGTTGAGGAGATTGAGGGATTGTTCTCCTAGGAGTCAATGGAGAATGAGGGGGACTCCTCCTCGATAAAACAGATGGAGGTCGGCGATTTAGAGGTTGCTGACTTAATTGAGTTGACATGGGAGGGGGGTGGCTGAGTATTCTTCTAGGTTGTCTTGGAGACATTGGGGGTTCCATTTCACCAAAACTCTGATATAAAGGTTGGCGTACATTAGTCCTTCCTTGTAACATATTTCCATACCTCACTGAGAGCTGTGGGGAAGGATGAGGGCTTAATCTTCTTTGAGGAAGTGGTGTGCTCATTTGTCCAACAGTTTGATCATATCCCTGCTTCATGACATCAGAGGGAATTGAATGATGGGGTAGCAAACCACCCAAATTTGGATCACCAAACCTCCTCGCAGAGCCCAATGGTGTGAGTGGCCTTGAAAGTGGTGCGACTCCTGTGGGCTCAAAGTTATGCCGGCTGAAAGCGGGTGAAAGAGGAACTTGAGGAGAATGTTGTCTCACTTGGGGAAGTGGAGAAGCTTGCATTTCATGCAATACACTGGGCGTCGGGCTCCCGAATCTTCTTGCACTCACAGGAGATATTTGTTGGTTTGCAAGCATGGGTGTTGGAGTAGGAGATAAATGTCTTGAGTATTGAGTGGCAGCATGCGGGGGAATATCCTGAGGAATTCCAATTACTGAAGGAAATGGATCTTGTTGATTTTCATACTGTATCTCAGACATGGTTTCAAAATCCTGGAATGTGACGTGGGGGGGAAGGGGGGCCTGGACACCAAGTTGCTCGTTACCCATCACATTTATTTGTGGCCTCGGGAGCTTGTACTGTAATGAACTCTGGATTCCATTATGATCCATGCTCAGGCTTTCATGCGAGTACATCTCTCCTTCCATTTGCTCCATTATATCCTCCATAAAATATGGATATTGTTGGTAACCATCCTGTACAAGCTCAGCATATGATGGACTGAAATTAGCACTATAATCACTTTGCGGACTATCTTGATATAACTGCCCCTCATAACCAAGATGCCCCATGTAGGGATCTGATTGCACAACTTCACGATAGATTGGGTCATAATAATCCTGCTGAGTATCATAATTACTATACTGATCAGATGGATTAAGGTAGTACTCCATACCGTTCCCATAGTAACCATACTCATCTTCCATTGGGTATTGCATTTCATCATAAAACTCCATGCTATCATCATAATACGCAAATTCATCAATGCCCTGTTGTCTATAGTCAAAGTAATCCTGATCATACTCTTGAGGTAGATATTGATCATAATAATTTATATCTTCATCATAATAGCCATACCCATCTTGGTATCCCATGGATGGATCATAATAGGGACTTTCCTGTGGGTAGTAGCCGTACTCATCCTCTGCAAAGCCGTAGTGTTCTGCTTCATCCACATAGTGATAATATCTCTGCCTTGATCTTGAGTACCTTGGGTCAACCTGAAACTCCTCCTCATAGTAGTCATGGTTCCTGTATGGATATCGTCCCCGAGAGAGACCTCTTCCATGTCTCTGCCTCTCAAAGTCATTTTCTTCATAATCATATTCATCTTCATCATACTCATACGCATCATTCTCATAACCATAATATTGGCCCCTGCTCCCTTGCCTAGTTTTGGCTCTTGATTTGGACATCCTGGACCGACCTCCAAATCTTTGCTTTCGCTTTGTTGAAAGAAACTTCTTAGTTAGCCAATCAGCTGCTCCGACAATCTTCGCAAATATTGTTCCGCGCTTCTTAAATTTATTGTCAGCCTTTCCTTTAAAGAAGCCTTTGAGTTTACTTCCCAAGCCAGGTTTTTTCTCTATCGCAGGTTTTTTGTTCCCAAGATTGAGCAGTAAATTTGACTTTTGGGGGGCTGCATTGTCTTTCTTTTTATTCTTGCCATTACCAAACAACATGAATTTTGATGTTTGCTGGAGGACGGATTTACCTTTCTTCTTTGCCAGTAGATTTTTTGGTTTCCCAAAACCTACAAACATCTTGGAGGCGCTTTTCAACCGTTTCTTCGAGCTCTTGGTCTTCTTGCTGCCTGAAAGCCTCATGAAAAGCTTGGACGTGCTTTTTAATCCTCTCTTTGGCTCTTGTTTAAGCAGAGATGAAGCGGTCGAGACCTTTCCAGCCAGCCCGCTTATCGCTTTAGATGCTCCTTTTATTTGGGGTCTGACTTCATCTTGCTTTTTCATTTTGGCCTTCTGTGCATCTGCAGCAAAGCCTGTGAAAGCCTTGGATGCCCCTTTCAGTTGCATGTCCTTCATCCTCTTCAGTTGGGCGTCTGCCTTAAACCCAGAGGTGGCCTTCCCTCGATGGCCTCGGCCAGTGTCCTCGTCCTCATCTTCATCGTCGTCCTCGGACGGCGGAGGCTTTGATTTAGCGCCGGCCTTCATGGCCACAGCTTTTGAAGCCCCTTTGAGGGCAGCCTTCCCCTTCCCCTTCCCTTTCTTGCCTCTGTAATCCTCAGACTCTGCCTCACTTTGCTCTTCCTCGTCCTCCTCATCCTCCTCACTTCCTTCCTCCTCACTTTTCAGCAGATCTGCGTCAGAGGCCTCCTCCGAGTCGCTTGTGACGGCCTTCTTTCCTTTCCCTTTGTCCTTTCCTTTGCTTTTATCATCCTTTCCTTTTCCTTTTGAAGGTTCTTCCTTCTTTCCTCCTTTCTTATCATCTTTCCCACCCTTTTTGTCATCCTTCCCTGCCTTCTTGTCATCCTTTCCTTTTTTCGTGTCCTCCGACTTGCCCTTTTTAGCTGCAGCTTTTGCATCACCTTTCTTGGCAGGCATTTTGTTCCTCCACGAAGAGCGCGCTACCCTGGGTCACTGTGTCACAAGTTCTCAGGCAGGGATGCCATTCTGTGACCCATCCAATGTCATCTTACGAAGAGAACATACTGCTGGAAAGCTTTTCAATGAGACAAAGTCCGCGCACCTTTGAGACTGGCAGCCAAACAGCTCAGGGAAATGTGAAAAATCATGCCAGTAAAGGAGTCGGATTTCCAGAATGGCTAAGCCTTTTCTTTTTTTTAATTGTACCTTACCTCAGTGCTGCTTTAGACTGGTGACCATTACCTTTCGCTGAGATGCAACTCCATATTTCTTTTTAAATCCCTGAGGTTATTTTCTCATTGATAAGCAGTGATGGGTCTTTGCCTTGTCAGAGTTGACAGTATTGGCAGGCTTCCCAATGATAATCCCAGTGATATTCCTGAGTGGATATCCACAATGCAGCCAAGAAATCCAAAGAATGTCAACATTCCTTTACCATCAAGGAGATAAGCCAACTCTGGCTCCGTCTCTACCTGTTGGCCCCAGAAATCCACACTGGTTTCCAGTGCCGTAGCACAGACTGGAAAGCACACTGTGCTTCCAACCCACAAAAGGCACATTAATGTACGAGCTATACTGCTCTTAGCGTAACATTAGCTCTGTGGCTCATTCCTGTATGAATTATGCAGGCTGGCTGAGCTGGTACTAAACTGTGTCTGAGAAACATAACCAGGGAAGATCCGAAGGCAGCGGAGGAGCAGACCAGACCTTCCGTAGACCGTGAAGCAACTGGTGAGTTCAATACCTCAAATCAAAATGATTATGGAAAAACAATATAGTTTTGTCTTGTGCATATGTCAGAAACACAGGTTGTATCAGTGCTTGCTTTTGGAAAAAAAAAGTGCATTTTCTTTTAGCCAAACTTGCTCAAAGCAAATAAAGAACTTATTGAAAGCCTTAATCTGTTTGTAAAATTGGGTAGTGTGCAATTATTAAAGTGGTTTATTGGAACATTTTGTGCAAAACTGCATCCTGAAGCTACTTTTCATTCATATGCATATTCCTCATTTTGGTAGGATATTGTCACCGAAATGAGGACTGGAGAGTTCCAGCAAATTCGTCATTCCATTTTGTATTTTAAGGGGACAAAACTCTTTTTGAGGAAGGCACTCAGCATGTAATTGTCAGCACTTTTAAAGCCCATACAAGGGAATAACTAACATTTGGCTTGACTCATGATTGAAATCTTTTTTTTTTTTTTTTAATGTTCAAAGTCTGAATATTGAAATGTGAATAACGGTCATTAATGGAAAAATAATAACATGACAGGATTCCAGTGATTTGACAAATAATCAGTCGTGTTTAACCTGAAAGTGATGTGGAAATATAGTCATAAAAATTATGCAATGATATCAAGTCAAATTATGTCTAATCATAGTGCTAAATGATATATTGTTATGCTTCTTGCCTCTAGATGCGTGAGGTGTTAGAACCTGTTTACATGGAAATCTATTGCCCTGAATGAATCATTTTAAAGTTCGTGACACCAGGGGATATTAATTCTTAATGACAGGGCTATATTCAACCCATTGAGAATTGATAAAACTTTAATTAGAAATGTTCTAAATATATCTAGAGGGAACCTAGCACAGTTCTGTATTCACTGTGATATTTTTTAATTATTATTTACTGTGTGGCATATTTCTCCCTTCAAATTGCTAAAATCATCATCCGCAAGAAAGGTAAGACAATTTATAATTTACTCACCTGAGTCCAATACGAAACATGTCATTTATAAATGTTATTTAACTAACCAGTAAAATGAGCACTTCTGTCACTTTTTTCAAACTAATGTTTGAGGATGAACAGTTTTAGATCAATGAAATGTTCAGCAACAAATGCACTCCTCTGATTTAAATATTCCAATAATAGTAATTCCGGAGAAGACTCTTTGGGTCACTCCATCATTCAAATTCGGTTACTGCCCCATTTCATGCGAAAAAAAACATCACTCAATGCAGCTTTGCATTTATGATATCCACTGCTTTTTCACCCGATTAAATTTAAAAATTATTTTCAGGCACTTTTCTCAAGCTCAATGACATTGTAGTCAGAAGTGTCAGTTACACCAGCAGCAGAATGTTGCATTAAGAACACTGTAGTCAGCACTGCCATTAGTGATTGTTACATCGGCATTAAAATGTTGCATTAAGAACACTGTAGTCAGTGCTGTCGGTACTTGTTGTAACACCAGCAGTAGAATGCTGCACTAAGAATACTGTAGTCAGTACTGTCAGCAGTGATAGTTACGTCAGCATTAAAATGTTAAGTTATAACCATGGATTTGTGATTATCAGTCATAAATACAAAGGTTGTTCAGATCAACACTGGGCTCAAAAGATGGTGAAGAGATAGTGATTTTCGTGTTCTTCAGTCAATGGATGGGTATTTACAATAATTGGCATGCTAAAAAATTAAAGCTGATAGAATGGTTAGCAGTAAACTTCCGCACGAACACAACATTTCCGCAGTGAGTTTCAGTAAGGCATGACGTTAACTTTAGCGGCTAACCTTACTGCATAGAGGATCTGCCCTATAAGGTTAGCGGTGGGTAGAGAAATACACCCTGATGACAGATGGACAGAAACCTTAGGAGGGAACTAACTCCAGAAGAGGAAGCCTGTTCTTCACTGGCCTGAGCTTTGTGATGAGCTGAGGGCGAATCTGTTGATTAAGAGTACGTCAGCATGAGCGTGAGGGCAGTTTTGATCCCTTCCTTAGTTCACTTGAGACTGTTTGCAAAGGCCAGTGGATGTTCAGTGTCTGCCAGCTGCAAACCACGTCCTAACCGAACCCCTGAAACATGTAAAAGCGCTTTAGCGACCAGCGGCCACGCGCTCCGCACAGACGATGATGTGATGCCAAGTGATTTTTCATTGGATTTCAATAAACTGCGATTTACTGAGTGATTGACAGAATTATAAGTTAGAGTCTCGATTATAAATCAGATTACTGACCCTGCGTGACCTGGGCCACATCATGAGCATAAATGATCAGCCAATAAGCGAAAGCCACCCAAACTCCGCAGATACAGCCTTAAGATGTCCATAGCTAGTACGGTTAGCAAAATGACATAAAACCTTGATAAAATACAATAATCGACCACTTAATTCCATCAAGTTAAAATGCATTTCCGGCAACCGAGTTTACAACTCTGATTGTGCTTCATCAATCATAATATTCACATAACCTTGCCGTTAACCATGAGATGACCCTCGTTAAAGAAGGAAGAATGCCTCTTACTCCCACCAGCTTTAACAGGCCTCCATTTCACACACAGAAACCGTTTCTTCTCTTGGTAAAGAGCACAGATTTAGCTCCCACTTTATTGATGTTCACCTTTTCTGTGGAGTACAAACCAATGCCAAAAATAAACTGCTGATTATTGAACATGGCTCAGTTATTGCCAGCGCTGATGCAGGCATTTTACATCAGTGTTTTGTTTCTCAGCAAACTCTTGACTGGGTGTTAAACACCCTTTAACTGCGCTATTCTTACACTTTTAAAACAACACCTGATGAGACGGTCTCTGTAACTGATATCCAAATTTCCACCTTCGTCCAGACCTCTTAATCATGCAGCAGAGAGAGAGTTCAGTGACAGTCAACAGAGCTTTCGAAGCGAAGAGTTCATTAATATTCCAGGAAGCTCCAGTTGAACTGGTTTAATCCAATTCTGCCTGAAAATGTTCAAATTCACCCACTGGGAATGTTTACGGCGGGAGCTCTCTCAGAAATCTGAGTGGCTCTTAAAAAGAAAAAGATCAAGGTTATCTGACAGGCATGGTGCTCAATTAAAACTCATGTTTATAAGCATTCTTTAATAAATAGGAAATGTCAAGGGTACACTAAATATTTTTCTTATATTTTACTTGCATGACAATGGAATTCAAATAAAAAATAGCTTGTAATAATGTAAAAAATTATATGCAGTTTCATTAAGTCCTTTTGCATATCAAGAAAAATTGGTCAATGGGGAGAAATTAAAGGATTTCTGTAAACTACCCAAATGTGTGTGCCTCTTGTGTTTATAACATGCAGCACTGTCAAATCTGTCAAATGATGTAGTCATACACCATTATGGAATGTCAATAATAAAAGAAGGCAAAAAAGAAGAGCCAAGCACTGTTTAGTTTACAAAGAGAGGTGGAGTCTTGCTGTGGAAGGGAAACAGCTCCTCAGAGTTGTTCCTGTCACCAATCGTTAATGAGCACAAGCCTTCATCCAGAAGCTGCCACCATCCAATGAAATGTCAAGTCATGTTGTTCCTGTGATCTTGAATAATGTCATGTTGTTCCTGTGATCTTGAATAATGTCATGGTGTTCCTGTGATCTGGAATTATGTCATGTTGTTCCTGTGATCTGGAATTATGTCACGTTGTTCCTGTGATCTGGAATTATGTCACGTTGTTCCTGTGATCTGGAATGTACCGAATTCCTATTGTGAGCGGCAGTGACGACAGAAAGGTAAGACCATAGAGTTCAACACTGGTTGGACCTGAGAGGCAGACGGCAGAAGTGTTATCCAACATGGCCGACAGTCTGATACATTCACGTGACAGCAGTCATATCTGCTCCACTGTTTCACAGGTCCATAGGTGGGACATGATTACTGGGAAAGCCATTGGCTCTTGCAGGTGGGAGAGATATAGGAGGGGATTTATACTGTCTGACCCCTGGACTTTACTTCTCAATAAAAAAACATTAATAAATTTTAAAAAACAGAATACTTTAATCAATTTAATATATTTTTGTTTTCAGAAGAAAGGACACCCTTTAAATCTACCGCACCGCAATGCTGGAGCACCATCAGTCCAGTGACTGCGCTGTGAAAACAGCTGGTTTGCTTTAGACGCTCAGTTTGCTAACCCAACATTGCTCTCCTATCACATTAAACTCCTTCACAAGGACTCGTATAGATTAGAACCTGTGTGCACAGCATGCAACTGAACTCTGCTCAGTTAGAGACGAGGTGTTTAGATCAGAGTTTGGGGACAAAGGTAAATTAAGTCCCTTAAGTCCATTGTTAGGAGAAGGGGTCGCACACTTCATGCAGAAATGGTGCCTGATGATGACAGCACAGTTTATGCTGAGTCTTGAACTCTGACCTCAAGTAAAGAATAGATTTAATTCAGCCAGTATAATTGAAACTTAATTGACCAAGTCAGTTTTTCTCAATTCGCTCACTCTGGAACCACGGGCTCGCTGCCAAAATAAGATTTTGCACAGCATGATATTAATTGACATGTAAGACACCTGTCGCTGACCAGTCACTTAATCCAAGTCTCTCCTGCATAATTTAAGTATCTAAGGAGTAGAAAGAAACAGTTTTAGGACCCCATGATGAAAATATGACTCACCGGTGGTAACACACACTGTAAATAAATGGCAGAGAGTGCTGGGTCTTTAGGAAACTGCGTTTAAAATGTCCACGAGCTCTGAGACTTCAGTTTCATTCTCGAGGCACGAGCGCTGTGGCACAAAGATGACCGCGTCCTTATCGTGCAGCCGGGGACGGCACGCTGCTCAAGATCAAAGCCCCCCTTCAACAGGTGTGGGAGGGGCCTCCAGGACAGGCCACACAGATTCCATCCAATCACTTCTTTTCAAAACCAATCTTTTCTTTCCTTCCTCGCGTCCCCCATCAGGACGGTAAGGAAAAGGAAAGGAAGGGGAGAAGAGTGTCCTAGTTCCTTCTCACTTCAGTTTGAGGCCTCGACGGCTGCAGCACATGGAGAGATGTGGATCCACAGGTTTCATACGTCATACATTCCATCAAAATTGATCAAAGGACTGGCTCCAGTTTCCTTGTCCAAGATTGTTTGGGGAATATCCCATCTCCTGTGTCTGAGTCCTTGAGCGTATGATCTCCTCAGCGATGTTTGTGTCGGGCTCAAATGAAAAACTTGCGATCATCGTGAGCCCACAATTTCCTAAAGTGTGTGTAAGAGAAGCAGAGCTGGCTGGTCGAAAGGACATCATATTTTTAGGGACGCACCAAAGCCCTCTTCCCATCTATTTAAAGACCACTGACTCCATAAAAAAATGAAAATAAAAGGAAAAAAAAAACGTATCAGCACATGATGCACAGATAAACCACAATGATTCATGTGTTTCCCGTATCAGGAAAATATCAATGCATATATTAAATGATAAATAGAAAACTTCTTTCCCCCCAACGTGGTAATTTCATGTGTGTCATAAATTTTGGAATTCATTTTACTTTCACATGGTAGTTACATTGCAGTATTTTTTGTGCATGGCTTAGGGACGTCAGATGTTTAAGAGGCAGGACTCTACACAAAATGAGAGAAGTATTCACACGATGACAGAGAAAATGTCAGTGACTGGGGGAAATTCTTTACCATATTAAGGGCCAGGTCATTAAAATATTAGCAACAATCCTCATGAGAAATCGGTCCATGAGACAGGACACACCACTAATGAAAAGTCGAGTAAATCCTTCACTGTGGTCACACTCATCACTCTAATGTAGACCCTTTCTCTGGGTTCGGCTAAACACAAAAAGCCACCATGGAGTTTCCCATTGTAAGCCAGCCTGACGGCATGATTCACGCGGTTCTTCCCGACAGCCGGTCTAAACACAATACTCTCCCAGCCACTCCTGGGGTTATCTGAACCCCACACTCAGAGTCAGGGACAGCCACTCAAAGATGCTCCGGAGTTAGTGTCAGACCGTAATACCAACTGAAATAAGGGATTCATCCACATCTCCATCTAGTGGTGCTCTGTAGCATTACAATACTAAAGTCCCATGCCCATTTGTGGGCACATTACTGTGAAAGTCATTATTACTTCCGCCGAGAAAGTTATCACTTGTTCATCTGTCTGTCCGTTAAAAGGATGACTCAAAATTTATGAACAGTTCGGCACAAAATTTGGCGAGATGATAGGTGCTAGTCCAAGGAATTTTTGAGAGAGATCCAGAACATAGTCGGTAACCAAAAAAACAAATACCTGTATATGGTGTGGCGGAGGCATGCCGTCTATCGAGTGCCCTCTGGTTAGTACTGAATATCGCAAAATTCCTGAAGAACCCCAACTCGCGCTGGGTTTTACCAGTGAAATGAGTATTCAGGGATAATCATACAAGGAGAACCTAAGTTGGTCAATTATTGATTATTCTTATGTGATCACGGTAGTACTTCCTTGTACTGGCTGTTAATGGACCGTGGGACTTACAGTAAAAGTTGAATCTGCACTTTTGACAGTATTTGAGAGGTTTCACGTGTTGAATCATCGATTAAGTTCTTTAAAGAATGGGTTCCCTCTAAAAAAATGCAATAATATGCACGTCAATGTCACAACAAGGTTTGCCCAAGCTCACAAGAATGTTTTCCCAGTTTTATCCAAATGTGCACAGGTTTGTTTCAATACAAGTAATCCAGTTGCATTTTATACAGGAAAAGTCAACAACAGGACTTATACGTTAAAAAAGCCACAAAAAATTTCAGACAGAATATTAAGAGCAACTTTTCACACAAAAGTATGCGCGCGCCCGCACACACACACAGCTCGCAAAAAAAAAAAAAAAAAAAAAATCCTAAGCATCGCAATTTAACTGAATTTACACCAGACGGTTCTCCAAGGAGTGGGCCCATTTTTTTCAAATCTCAGCTCTTTTGGCAATGAAAATGGCCCAATTCGAGCAATCGTCAATACAAAAATAATAATAATAATAATAATAATAATAAATTGCCGGATCTAGTTTTTTTTCTGAAATGTTTTACACTTCCGAGTTGACCACACTTCCGGTGTGCAGCTTGCTAGTACTAAGGTCTATTGCACGTGCTTTTTAACATTGAATGATAGCCATGCTATCATCTACATCAGTGCTTTTCAGACCTCTCCTGGAGTACCACTTCTCCTGCGTGTTATAGAGCTCTGCCTGCTCCAGCACAGGTGAGTCAAATGATCAGCTCCTTACCCGTGAAAACGCTTGATAATGAGCGAATCATTAGAATCATCCGTGCTAGCGGGGACAGATCTAAAACATGCGGGAGAGGTGGTACTTCAGGAGAGTTTTGAGAAGCACTGATCTACATCATCTGTGATTGTTGACAGCAGTGCCAAAAATTATACTAGATATGATATCAATCACCAGAATGCCGCTGTGGAAGACCCTTCTCAAACCTTCAAGAAAATGATGCTGAAAGCTCCTTAATAAGGCTTCAGCGCCCAGTATTGTAAGGCCAAGTATCCGCAGCCATGCACACTAAAGCAACTTTTCCCCCGCAGCTGCGCGAGACACTATCCCATAAAGCACTGGAGATGGGGCATGACCGCAACAGGGTGCTGTTATTTTGGATAACTGTGTTGTCAAAGGATTCTCTGGGCAAAAACTGCCAGTAATGTGAAAAAAGGAACGTAGTCCTCCCAAAAAGCCACACACACACACACGCACACACAAACAAATATAAAAGTCATCCACATCATCCCATCATTCAGTCCAGAATTGCAGAAACTCACCTTCTTACCTTGGTTCCACAGTCACTCACTCAGAGAGCTTCGTCCTGGTTCAGTTCATTTTCAACTCTCCATCCAATTCTCTCCTCTCGTCCAGCATCTTTAACTGCCTTTGTGCAGCCCTGGGTTACCCAGACGAAATGCGATACCACTGAAAATTCCCCCCAAAACAGCTCGGTGAATCCAGAATCTGCGCTTCCCAGCACAGCAGCGACGCCCCAGTGACTCCGCGTGCAAAATTAAAGGGACCGCTATTTTTATACTCAGCGGAATAAACGACTCCTCTCCCCAGAAGAGCGATGGAGCAAGGCTGCCGGGAGAGCGGTCCACAGAAAAAGCACGATATGGCGAAAACTTGGTTCGTCTACAGGCCACCGCAGGCTACGCCCTCTACTTTAAACTCAACACGACCACCTGTACACCACAGAAAACGGTCACCCTGACAACAGAGGTGTTACCACAACCTGTACAACACAGGAAAGGGTTACCCTGGCAACAGAGGTGTTACCACCATCTGTACACCACAGGAAAGGGTTACCCTGACAACAGAGGTGTTACCACCACCTGTACCCCACAGGAAAGGGTTACCCTGACAACAGAGGTGTTACCACCACCTGTACACCACAGGAAAGGGTTACCCTGACAACAGAGGTGTTACCACCACCTGTACCCCACAGGAAAGGGTTACCCTGACAACAGAGGTGTTACCACCACCTGTACCCCACAGGAAAGGGTTACCCAGACAACAGACGTGTTACCACCACCTGTACCCCACAGGAAAGGGTTACCCTGACAACAGAGGTGTTACCACCACCTGTACAACACAGGAAAGGGTTACCCAGACAACAGAGGTGTTACCACCACCTGTACTCCACAGGAAAGGGTTACCCTGACAACAAAGGTGTTACCACTACCTGTACACCACAGGAAAGGGTTACCCTGACAACAGAGGTGTTACCACAACCTGTACAACACAGAAAACAGTTACCCAGACAACAGTGGTGTTACCACAACCTGCACAACACAGGAAAGGGTTACCCTGACAACAGAAGTGTTACCACCACCTGTACACTATAGGAAACGGTTAACTAATATAGTTGGATCCATTGTCTGTGAATGGACAAACTATGTAAGTTGCTAACTTAGTTAGCGATGCTTTTGGGAAACGCACCCCAGATCAGCACAGGCTATAGAGTCATTCAGACTAACAAGCGTGTAGCAACAAACGGAGATGTCACAAAAAGTTTATATAATGTGGCCAGTAAATTGTACACCCCAGCTGCCCACTGCCACTACAGCAAAGAGCTCTTGAAGTTTCCCAACACAATACAGAGAGCAGTCCCTCCAAGAACTAGGACAATGATCTGTCTAGAACAGCCTCTATAACCCCGCATTACTTCAGCTCCAACATTCTCACGGTAACCATGTTAAAAGACACCATATTCAAGACCTACCCAGATTTGATGTACAGTCCAATGGAACAAGGACTCCACTATTGAGCCTACATTACCCCCGGCGACAGGAACTGTTAAACGCAATCCCTCTGTCAGAGGCACAACGGACTCTGCACCGACTCGCAGTAAAAGTATCTTCCTGGGCAAAGAGCACAGCGTCCATAAAAAGATAACCACAACCCTGCAAGAACAGGCAAGACTACCTTAGCAAAGCATAGAAATACACAATAAAACTAATGATTGCATCATCCAGAAATTCTCCATCATGGAGCTTGTATCTGAATTTGGCAAGTCGGGGATAGAAACAGTCTGAGGAGGGGGGAAAACATCTCAAAATGCCCCTGAAATTGTATAGCTGGCAGCAAAAATGCCCCATGCCTTGTAAAAAGGCATTTTTCATTATTTTTGTGTATTACCCCAAAGGTTTGCGGTTACCTACAGAAAAGTTAGTCTGAAGAGCAGGGCAGTTATAATTGTTGAAAAAACACACTAGAATGGGCTCTGAATGTCCCCGGTTCATTTCCACATACCCCTGGATGATAGCCAGGGGGATTAAGAGGCCCCCCTGAGAGAATCGTCAACCTTAGATTCCATCAGGAGCGACGTGGCCGTATTATTGCTGTGAAATGGAAGCCGAAGCTGATCTCAGCCGGTCGAGTCAATGCTTGTGATTGCACCAGCCGCGCTAAGGCAGGTCTTGGCAGGGTCCCAGAAGCGACTCTCTGTTCTGGTCCTGCGAAGACTGCATACGAGTCTACTTTTTGACTGTGGCGGGCCGCAGTTGCGCTGAGCTGAACATAACAGGGATTGGTTTCCCACTGTTCGACCATATAAGGTCATTGGTTCCAACTACGTTAGCATCTGTGCTAATGGGAACCGCACCGCAGATCGTGTCGGGCAAGAAGTATTTATCGAGGGGGTCAGGATATGCTTTTAACTAAAAGAAACTAGCCACAAATCTTTGATATAAAATTTGTATGTAACTTAATTTTCAACTAGATGTCTCTGATTTTGTTTTTAAATAAAACACAGGCTCAAACGTTCGATCTATGGAGTTCATGGCTGGACTGTTTTAGACTGCAGCTCGACAAAGTCAGAAATTACATTTAAATACACTCAAAAATATAAACGCAACACTTTTGTTTTTGCTCCCATTTGTCATGAGATGGACTCAAAGATCTAAAATTCATTCCAGATACACAATATTACCATTTCTCTCAAATATTGTTCACAAATCTGTCTAAATGTGTGATAGTGAGCACTTTTGCTTTGCTGAGACAATCCATCCCACCTCACAGGTGTGCCACATCAAGATGTTCATCAGACACCATGATTAGTGCACAGGTGTACCTTAGATTGTCCACAATAAAAGGCCACCCTGAAATGTGCAGTTTTTGCTTTACTGGGGGTCTGGGGACTCAGAACCAGTCAGTATCTGGTGTGACCACCATTTGCCTCATGCAGTGCAACACATCTTCTTCGCATAGAGTTTATCAGATTGTCAATTCATGGATGTATGGCACAACAATGGGCCTCAGGATCTCATCACGGTATCTCTGTGCATTCAAAATGCCATCAATAAAATGCACCTGTGTTCTTCGTCCATAACAGATGCCTGCCCATACCATAACCCCACCACCACCATGGGCCACTCGATCCACAACATTGACTTCAGCAAAGCGCTCACCCACACGACGCCACACACGCTGTCTGCCATCTGCCCTGAACAATGTAAACCAAGATTCATCCGTGAAGAGAACACCTCTCCAACGTGCCAGACGCCATCGAATGTGAGCATTTGCCCACTCAAGTCTGTTACAGCGACGATCTGGAGTCAGGTTAAGACCCCGATGAGGACGACGAGCATGCAGTTGAGCTTCCCTGAGACGGTTTCTGACAGTTTGTGCAGAAATTCTTTGGTTATGCAAACAAATTGTTTCAGCAGCTGTCTGAGTAGCTGGTCTAAGACGATCTTGGAGGTGAACCTGCTGGATGTGGAGGTCCTGGGCTGGTGTGGTTACACGTGGTCTGCGGTTGTGAGGCCGGTTGGATGTACTGCCATATTCTCTGAAACGCCTTTGGAGACGGCTTGTGGTGGAGAAATGAACATTCAATGCCCAAGCAACAGATCTGGTTGACATTCCTGCTGTCCGCATGCCAATTGCACGCTCCCTCAATGCTTGTGGCATTTTGCTGAGAGACGAAACAGCACATTTCAGGGTGGCCTTTTAATGTGGGCAGTATAAGGTGCACCTGTGCACTAATCATGGTGTCTGATGAGCATCTTGATGTGGCGCACCTGTGAGGTGGGATGGATTGTCTCAGCAAAGCAAAAGTGCTCACTATCACACATTTAGACAGATTTGTGAACAATGTTTGAGAGAAATGGTAATATTGTGTATCTGGAATGAATTTTAGATTTGAGTCCATCTCATGACAAATGGGAGCAAAAACAAAAGTGTTGCGTTTATATTTTTGTTGAGTGTACAACTAAAGCAGACAAAACCAGAAAGCATTTAACTTCGTAATCTACTCTCCCTTTGTGAGGCAACAAATATTCAGGAAAAAAAAATGAAGAAATAAGCAAAATTTGAGCAGGTCAACTGTATCAGCTGGTGGGATGCTTCACAAACGTTTCGCTCTCAGTAGGCTCACCTTATGCTGCAGATACGCGCCCGATGGAATATAGGGGTAAAACACCTTTTCGGCGGTGTGGATACCCAGTAAGGTGAGAGGAAACTTCTGAAGAAGGGTGATGTGTGTCTCATCACAGCATATGACTGGAGCAGGAACATTATTTTATTTGCCTTTATTTAACTGGGGAAATTCCACTGAGAACACATTTTTCCTTCTTCCTACGACACCCTGGGAGAACTGCCAGATAGAATAGTTACAAGTGAGGAGGGACAGGGAGAAACAGGGGTCAGGACCCAGGGGCAGTGTTTGGGGTTAAGGGCCTTGCTCCAGGGCCCAACAGCAAAGTTCTTCCCAAGTTCCATCTCTCAACATAGTCCCAAACCCACCTGGGGACTCAAACCTCCAGCCCTTTGGTTACCAGTAAACCAACCAACCACTCAACTAACCCAAGAAGCCACTCAACTACCCCGGCACCCCAAATGAAACAACGTAGTGCAAGACCAGTTTTTATTTCATTTTCCACTTCAAATGAATTTCATGCAAAGCCGCGGAGGATAAAATGTGTGGATTTCAGAAACTCCGCAAATGAAAGGTTTCATTTCCTCTTCAGTCATTTCGGGGAAGCCAGAAAAAAAAAAAAAAAAAAATTGATGGTTTTTTAACGCAGTTGTAAGAAATGCGTGTTATTCTTGCATAATCCTCTCATGCACATGACAGTCACATGGCCCGATGTTTGCACCAATTACAAGCTCTCATTTCTTCACAATCTGGATGACATCCTCGTGCTCCATGATATGGGTGAGTCCGACCCGCTGCGGACTGTACTTGGTACTCGTTCCCTAAAAAAGGTTTAAAAGAATAAGTTTTATTTAAAGGAAACCGACACAGCGCAACAAAAATATGAAATGATACTCCATAAAACTAGCGCTAACTGACCCACAGGCCAACAAACAGGGTTACTCACCCACACCAGTGCATACTTGAACTGGCTCGCTAGTGTTCTGTGAATTCGATGACACTGCAGGAAAGGAAATAAAATCATAATGTATGGATTTGAATAAAGAAAAATCTCAGTGGTATAATAGACACTGAGTCCAGTATAGCCAGCAAAAAAATGGGAGGCTGATCCTGTCTGTAGACAAAAGATGATGTGTGACCCCAAAACCCTCAAACCAGCGGCGCTCAGACACACACCACATGCTCTACAGACGCTCCCCTCCTCATGATGATGGCGTCAGTAAAGTCCGGCCTCTCTGAGAGAGAGAGAGAGAGAGAGAGAGAGAAACTGCACAGTCAGCACAGCAGGTTATTATCCAACAGCCAAGCCAAGATCACGCACAAGGTTACAGACTGTAGCAAAGGGGGTTATTGAACTTATGGTCCGTTTAGAACCCTATGTCTATGTAGCTCAACATGATATGACGCAAAATATTGTGGTCGATAGGCTTCACCTTCACTTGTAAGCCATGACAGAGGGTTCTGTAAAAAAACTAGAGGCTCCAGAGAGCCTGAATCGCTCACCTGGATCTGTATGAAAATAACAATACAATTACAATAACAGAAACATGATCTGCCGCAGCATACAAGTAACAAGGTACAGGATGAAATACCAAAAAAACATAATTAAGATTCTGACCTCGTCCCATAATCTTGCAAAATCGATTTTTAAATGGAAATGAAATAAATAAATCAGTTTGATTCAAACAGAAATTCCAGGGGACTCTGATGATCATTTCAAAAAACTAAGGAGTAAATTGAATGTGATGGTTTATTCAGATGCTACAGTGAAATACAACAATAATCATCACATTTGATGTTTTAAGGTGAATAACTCCCACAAAGAGCCATTGTACAATTTCAGTGTAAAAGAGACTTAAGTAGAGCTTTATTTGCTGATCATTTTAGCGATTGAAAGTTTTTCTTAGTCACTTATTGTTTTCATTATATTGGCCAAAAAAAAAAAAAAAACCTCAAAATCGTAAAATTTTAGATTTCAAAGCCAATAACTCTCACAAGGAGGCACTGTATGATTTCAATCCTGCTGAGACTTTTGTAGAGTTTCATCTGATGATCGTTTTGAGGTAACGGTTTTTTCTCTCGCTGCTTTAGTTCCTAAGATAGAGCTGAAAATAGGTCGTTTTAGCCCTAGGTTCCATTTTTAGCGACAGCGGCCATGTTATTCAGACAGCGGGCTTAATCGACACAATTTTTAAAGTAGACATCTAAAGGATGACTGTGGCTAATTACCCTGCCCCACCTGAAAAGCAAGATAAGGGGTATTGTTTTTGGTTCGGTTTGTTTCTGTGTTTGTTTGTTAAAACTCTAGCGGCAAAACTAATGGGCACATTCGCTCCAAATTGGTTTTAGGGATTGCCACTGACCCAGAATAGATCCCTATTGAATTTCATACAAGTAGGCGAAAGCAAGCGTGAAGGGCGGGGTTTGCTGTGCCTGGCAGCACTTGTTTTAGGCTGGATCTGTTCAGTAATTTCAGAGGAGAAGATTTTTGAGAAATGTTAACGACAGACCATGACGACAGACGATGACAACAGACGCCAAGTGATGGCAATAGCTGAGGTGGACCTTTGGTCCAGTGAGCTAATAAAAAGGGTCCCAGTAAAAAGACGAGCCCTGAGAGCCCTTTTCTCCAGAGTGAGGGAATCACAGAAAGGAAAGAACTTGAATACATACGGCTGTAGAATTTAAGGCAAACGGTTTACCCAGAGTGAACGAGGTTTGGACGCAGAACAGTGTAACAGTCTAGCAGGTAATGGTCAAAACACTGCCGGATTACAGTTAACAGCAAACATTCAATCAAACATCCACTGGATTAAAAAGCTTCAGTCTTTGTTCTTCAGCAGACTCAGAGAACTAGAAAGTAGCACTTTTTAAGGCACAGGAAAGTGATGGATGAACTGAAGAGGAGTCCTGGGTTCAATAACATTTGTTTTAGCATATCAGCATGTTTAAAATGTGCTCTGTTGCTCTCACCTGGTGTAAGAAAGGAGCAGGTTGGCGGGGTTTAAAGTTTTGAGCTAATGTCTCTTATTCTGACACACCAGACATGCTCAGTCAGGTTCAGGAAAATACAAGTATTTGAACTGAAATCAAATATGATTTGACAGGTGTGGTACGGCATAACATGGCCAGGGGCCTGATGGATAAACAGAGTTTAGAGGACGGTGGATACCTCCTCGCTTCTTAGTGTACAGGCAGATGAGCGAGAGGTACTCCCAGAGCGTCTCCAGCAGGTAATCCAGATTCAGCTTCATACCGCAGCTGCGAGAGGACGGGGAGGGGAGAGACAAGGCCTGATTATCAGGACACACAGGCCTCACTCACACCTGCTTTACCAGGACACACACACACATATATAACAAACACACATGCACGCATGGACACACCCGCAAGCATGCACACACACCCACAAACCTGCTTTACAAGGGCATACACTAACACACACGCACGTGCACACATAACACACTCACACACAAATGCCTCACTTATACCTCCTGTAGGCGGACACACAAACGCACACACGCGCACACACACACACACGCATGCATACACGCACACACAAGCCTCACTCACACCAGCTTTACGCGGAAACACACAGATATACAATAAGACAGGCGTGCACGCACACACACACACACCCTCCCACATGCGCACACACACACACACACAAACAGGCGCACACACACAAACACACAAACGTGCACGCATACACGCACACACACCCACAAGCCTGCTTTACGAGGACACACACTAACACACACAAACACACATGTGCACACACACACACCCTCGCACGCGCACATGCACATGCGCACACACACGCACACACCTCACTCAGACCTGCTTTAGGAGGTCAGAGACACACCTCAGGCTGCCTGTAACGAACACGCAAACCCACCCTAACACAGTCACGCTAACAAACAGACCCTTAGGGCCGGTTCATACTCTACGCAAGGTACGCAAGCAGGAATGTAAGACAACGCATCGAGCAACGCAAGGTAGCCATCTTGCGTCCTTGTGTAGCAAAGTGTGTCGTCCAAATTTTTGTAACGCGACGCATCGACGCGTGTATTTCCGTGAGATTCCAATAGGGGAGATAAAGCAAATAATGCACCATCCGCTGTGTTCAACACACCAAAAAGAAAAAAGGAGGAGGAGGAGAAGACTTTGCTGCCCCCTATTGCATGAGCAGTGTACTGCTTTTTAACGAGGCACAGCGCAGCAAGGGACACACGTTCAGGCTTCTCTGTGAACGGAATGGAACGGACCTGTGCTAATGTTCGCTCACATACCGCTCACAATACCTTGTGTCGAGTAGGAACTGGCCCTAACACACTCATGCTAACAAACACACCCTAACACACTCATGCTAACAAACACACCCCAACACAGTCATGCTAACAAACTCACCCTAACATACTGACGCCAACAAAGTCACCCCAACACACTCATGCTAACAAACACACCCTAACACAGTCACGCTAACAAACAGACCCTAACATACTCACGCTAACAAAGTCACCCTAACACACTCATGCTTACAAACACACCCTACCACAGTCACCCTAACAAACCCACCCTAACACAGTCACGCTAACACACCCTAACACAGTCACACTAACAAACACAACCTAACACAGTCACACTAACAAACACAACCTGACACAGTCACCCTAACAAACCCACCCTAACACAGTCACGCTAACACACCCTAACACAGTCACACTAACAAACACAACCTGACACAGTCACCCTAACAAACCCACCCTAACATACTCACGCTAACAAACAGACCCTAACACACTCATGCTGACAAACACACCCTACCACAGTCACCCTAACAAACCAACCCTAACACACTCACACTAACAAACCCACCCTAACACACTCACACTAACAAACTCACCCGAACACAGTCACACTAACAAACCCACCCTAACACACTCACACTAACAAACTCACCCTAACATAGTCACACTAACAAACTCACCCGAATACATTAATGTTAACAAACTCACCCTAACACAGTTACGCTAACAAACTCACCCTAATACACTCAAACACCTAACAGTCCTCACATTAATTGGTTTTAATAGGCCAATACACCTGTACATTTGGGCTGTAACGGATCACACATCTTGGGGTTCGTATCATCTCACAGTTTTTGAGCCACAGATTGAATCGTTTTTCTGATCATTAAAATTTTTTTAAATAAGGGGTTAATATTATATTGTTTTCCATGTTCCATTTATTAGTGAAAGAACATTTAAAGCAAGGAACGTATTCAAGAGGTCAAATGTTTGAATAATCTGAAAATTAAATGACAAGCCATTTTAAAAGTGCCAAAGACACATCAGGGATGGTACCTGCTTAACTTACAAGTTTTGCAACAAAAACATGTCCTCTCTTAAATAAAAACATCAAAAAGGAAAAAACAGCAATACTCAAAGTGTAATAACCACTTTGCTTTCCATTATGTAAGAATACATGTCATTATGACAAGAAACATAAAACAAGAATACATGTCATTAAACAAGAAATTCAATTGGAAAGAAAATCCAATCCTCAAATTTAAGTGCACAGGAGGCACAACTGGTGACCGGGGAAAACGTGCTGCAAAACATCTCCAATAGAAGAACGCCGTGCAAAAACAGAAATGTTGCACATCCAGGTCAACACAACGCAAGTACTCCAAGCCGTGCCAAATAGAACGGCTTTTATTTCTGACAGATAACCGTGATAAGTCATAACTTCGCCATTTAGTTGGCTAGATAGAATTTACATACTTCAAGTGTAACTAGTCAAGTCAGCAAAGAGGCTTTTTAGTAAGCTAAAACTAGGTTGCTTGCTTAGCTAGCCTGGCTAGCAAACAGTTAAACTGGGTGCATGTAATGAGAATGAAGATAAGTGAATAGCCATTATTTAGTTCACTAACTTGGCTAGACTTGAAATGCGAGCAGTAGACATCCTTTGCCAGCTACGCGCATTTAAGGGTTAAAAGGGTCGGAAATGAGAGCTGTTCTAGTTGGCGCTGCTCGGAGCACTTGCGTTGTGTTGACGGGATATACGTTTACGATACACGATATACGTATTCTGTACCGGGTTTGGTGGCTGCAGCGCGTTCATGTCTGTTTCTGCAGCGCATCTCTCCAATCGGAGAAGTTTGGGGCCACTGCAGCGCGTAAACCCGTCAGCCGTAAAGAAATCGATCCGTGGCTCATGTGACACGCCGCGGATTGGGGAGTGATCCGCACGGATCACGGATCATTTGTGAACTGTTACAGCCCCACCATACATACAAACGCACACACATCACCCAACAAACACACACAGGCATGCGCGTACATCAAGGGTCTGGTTTTGACAGGACGCACAAAGACAATCACCTGATGACCACACTGTGAGATCTCCGAGCTAACCGGTCAACTTCCTCCATTGAGATCTGATCTATTTTGTTATACACCTGTACACAAGAGCATAAATGTATCACACGCACATGTAAACACACTACATGAGAAACATACATCTAAACTTATACATACATGTGTGAGAGGATTGTTTGTGACTTTCACAGTAAAGACTTTTTACTTAAGCGCTATATCTATATCAACAATGTAATTAACCCATTATGGCCCAGTTATACAATTCACGGTCCTCAAGGTATAAGTACTGCTGGTTTTCCACCATCCCTTTACCTGGGAGTTTAAATACAGACTGGCCAATCAGAAGCAAAAATTGTTTGGCCAGTACCCAAGTGGAAAAAATGGGCCGATTTATATTTGAGGATCCCTGTATCATGGTCCAACAGCACAAACGCGACCTCTGGAATTGGAATATCCTTATCTGAACATTAGCTGAAGTAATAATCCGTAATTGAAAATTGTAAGCAACTGATTTCTAGATCTTTGGGGGAAAAAACCTCCTGTTTGATGAGTCAAGTCTTCAAAAGACTCAAATCCAGAGGAGGGCTCCTACAGGTCCACCATCCCACAAGACTTCACTCCGCCCCTCATTGAGCTCACTGGTGTTCACACTAAAATGCCGCTCAAGGAGAGTTCGTGGGCCGTGTTAGCCCTTCCATCAGGCGCGCATCTGCAGAATAACATGAGCGACGGTATTTTGCTCCGTTTTGCAGGCACCTTCATGTCCCACTGAGAGCGAAACGTTTGTGAAGCATCCCACTACCTGATACAGTTGACCTGCTCAAATTTCGCTTATTTCGTCATTTCCTTTTCCTGGATATTTGTGGCCTTACAATGGGAGAGTAGGTAACAAAGTTAAATGCTTTCTGGTTTTGTCTGCTGTAGTTGTATTTTAATGTAATTTCCGACTTTGTCAAGCTGCAGTGTAAATCAGTCCAGCCACGAACTCCATAGATCAAACATTTGAGCCAGTGTTTTACTTAAAAACAAAATCAGAGACAACTAGTTGAAAATTAAGTTATATATGAATTTTATATCAGAGATTTGTGGCTAGTTTATTTTAGTTAAAAGCATATCCTGACCCCCTCGATCAATACATCTTGCCCGAAATGATCTGGGGTGCGGTTCCCATTAGCACAGATGCTGACATAGTTGGAACCAATGACCTTATGTGGCCGAACTTTGGGAAACCAATCCCGGTTATGTTCAGCTCAGCGCAACTGCGGCCCGCCACAGTCAAAAAAGACTCACACGCAGTCTCCGCGGGACCAGAACGGAGAGTCGCTTCTAGGACCCAGCAGAGACCTGCCTTTGCTTATGATTGCACCAGCCGCGCTTTGTCTAGACTGGCAGCAATCAGCTCCAGCTACCGTTTTGCGGCAATAACGCGGCCAAGATGCATCGGGTGGAATGTAGGCTTAAGGGTTCCGTGAAGACATACAGGACACTAAATCCCCAAGAGCAGGGTTGGGCGCCCTGCTCCAGCGCAGTAGTGTGTAGTTAGAGGAACAGGGTTGGGCGCCCTGCTCCAGCGCAGTAGTGTGTAGTTAGAGGAACAGGGTTGGGTGCCCTGCTCCAGCGCAGTAGTGTGTAGTTAGAGGAACAGGGATGTGCGCCGTGTTCTAGCGCAGTAGTGTGTAGTTAGAGGAAGAGGGTTGGGCACCCTGCTCGAGTGCAGTGGTGTGTAGTTAGAAGAACAGGGTTGGGCAGTCCTGCTCCAGCGCAGTAGTGTGTAGTTAGAGGAACAGAGTTATGCGCCCTGCTTGAGCGCAGTAGTGTGTAGTTAGAGGAACAGGGTTGGGCGCCCTGCTCCAGCGCAGTAGTGTGTAGTTAGAGGAACAGGGTTGGGCGCCCTGCTCCAGCGCAGTAGTGTGTAGTTAGAGGAACAAGGTTGGGCGCCCTGCTCCAGCGCAGTAGTGTGTAGTTAGAGGAACAGGGTTGGGCGCCCTGCTCGAGCGCAGTAGTGTGTAGTTAGAGGAAAAGGGTTGGGCGCCCTGCTCGAGCACAGTAATGTGTAGTTAGAGGAACAGGGTTGGGCGCCCTGCTCCAGCGCAGTAGTGTGTAGTTAGAGGAACAGGGTTGGGCGCCCTGCTCCAGCGCAGTAGTGTGTAGTTAGAGGAACAGGGTTGGGCGCCCTGCTCCAGCGCAGTAGTGTGTAGTTAGAGGAACAGGGTTGGGCGCCCTGCTCGAGCACAGTAATGTGTAGTTAGAGGGACAGGGTTGGGCGCCCTGCTCAAGCGCAGTAGTGTGTAGTTAGAGGAACAGGGTTGGGCGCCCTGCTCTAGCACAGTAATGTGTAGTTAGAGGAAAAGGGTTGGGTGCCCTGCTCGGGGGCAGTAGTGTGTAGTTAGAGGAACAGGGTTGGGCGCCCTGCTCTAGCACAGTAATGTGCAGTTAGAGGAACAGGGTTGGGCGCCCTGCTCGAGCGCAGTAGTGTGTAGTTAGAGGAACAGGGTTGGGCGCCCTGCTCGAGCGCAGTAGTGTGTAGTTAGAGGAACAGGGTTGGGCGCCCTGCTCGAGCGCAGTAGTGTGTAGTTAGAGGAACAGGGTTGGGCGCCCTGCTCGAGCGCAGTAATGTGCAGTTAGAGGAACAGAGCTGGGCGCCCTGCTCTAGCACAGTAATGTGCAGTTAGAGGAACAGGGTTGGGCGCCCTGCTCTAGCACAGTATTGTGTAGTTAGAGGAACAGGGTTGAGCTCCCCGCTCGAGCATAGTAGTGTGTAGTTGGAGGAACAGGGTTGGGCGCCCTGCTCGAGCGCAGTAGTGTGTAGTTGGAGGAACAGGGTTGGGCGCCCTGAACGAGCGCAGTAATATGTAGTTACAGGAAAAGGGTTGAGCTCCCCGCTCGAGCGCAGTAGTGTGTACTTAGAGGAACAGGGTTGGGCAGCCCTTCTCTAGCGCCATAATGTGTAGTTAGAGGAGCAGGGTTGTGCGCCCTGCTCGAGCGCAGTAGTGTGTAGTTGGAGGAACAGGGTTGGGCGCCCTGAACGAGCGCAGTAATATGTAGTTACAGGAAAAGGGTTGAGCTCCCCGCTCGAGCGCAGTAGTGTGTACTTAGAGGAACAGGGTTGGGCAGCCCTTCTCTAGCGCCATAATGTGTAGTTAGAGGAGCAGGGTTGTGCGCCCTGTTCTAGCGCAGTAGTGTGTAGCTAGAGCAACAGGGTTGGGCGGCCCTGCTCGAGCGCAGAGGTGTGTAGTTAGAAGAACAGGGTTGGGCAGTCCTGCTCTAGCGCAGTAGTGTGTAGTTAGAGGAACTGGGTTGGGTAGTCCTGCTCTAGCGCAGTAGTGTGTAGTTAGAGGAACAGGGTTGGGCGCCCTGCTCTTGCCCAGTAGTGTGTCGTTAGAGGGTTAGGATTAAGCCTGATTTACAGTAAAGCGATCAACACTTATAAGTGTCATTAGACAGAAATTAAAGAGCTGCACAATGTTTTCAATGTATGCTTTGGTGAAAGATTTCAGTTGTCTCCACGATAACCAGACATTCTCCATATATCGTATCCAATCTTGGTGCACAACAAAATGTCAAGCAACACCTTTTTCATATGAAAATACTTAATTTCTTTCAAGACTCATTAAAAGTGTTGCGTGCCCAGGCTTCGGGATTAGCTGTGTACAAACACATACGTATAAGCAAGGCATGTAGATGCGGTTCCCCACGATGACATCTATGAACTCGTCTGGTGTGCAGTCTTCTCTGAACAGAACTTCAGCGTTGAAGATTTCTTGAGAAAACAGTTTAAGCGAAATATCGATGAGATAATGGACACACAAAAAAGCCACCCAAAAGCTCTAAGAGGAACTCCACGAGCGGAGTATTGGGCATTAATAATCCACGAGCAGAGTAATGGGCATAAATACTCCACAAGCAGAATAATGGACATAAATACTCCACGAGCAGAATAATGGGCATAAATACTCCACGAGCAGAATAATGGGCATAAATACTCCACGAGCAGAATAATGGGCATGAATCATAAATACTCCATGAGCAGAATAATGGGCATAAATACTCCACGAGCGGAGTATTGGGCATAAATACTCCTCGACCAGAATAATGGGCATAAATACTCCTCGACCAGAATAATGGGGATAAATACTCCACGACCAGAATAATGGGCATAAATACTTCACGAGCACAATAATGGACATAAATACTCCACGAGCAGAATAATGGGCATAAATACTCCACGAGTGGAGTAATGGGCATAAATACTCCATGAGCAGAATAATGGGCATAAATACTCCCCGAGCAGAGTAATGGGCATAAATACTCCACGAGCAGAAAAATGGGCATAAATACTCCACAAGCAGAATAATGGGCATAAATACTCCACGAGTGGAGTAATGGGCATAAATACTCCACAAGCAGAATAATGGGCATAAATACTCCACGAGCAGAATAATGGGCACAAATACTCCACGAGCAGAGTAATGGGCATAAATACTCCACGAGCAGAATAATGGGCATAAATACTCCACGAGTGGAGTAATGGGCATAAATACTCCACAAGCAGAATAATGGGCATAAATCCTCCACGAGTGGAGTAATGGGCATAAATACTCCGCGAACGGAGTAGTGGGCATAAAGAGTCCACGAGCAGAATAATGGGCATAAATACTCCACAAGCAGAATAATGGGCATAAATACTCCACGAGCAGAATAATGGGCATAAATACTCCACGAGCAGAATAATGGGCATGCAACTGAATGCACTGCATTTATTTTTCATAAGCCTTTAACCAAAGCGACAAGAGTCACTCATGACTTTGCTCAAGAGACATAACTAAATTATCTTTAAAATTCAAAGAGATTGTGAAAAATATAATGTGCTAACTGTGGCTTTACCACAGACCGAAGGAACATTTGACATCTAGCATCAGTCATTAATCACCTTAATGAATCTCCATAGACTTTGTGTTCTTAGAATCCAGTTAAAATTGGTTATTTTATTCACCCTTAGCCAGAGCATGATTGTTAAATCCTGTTCTACATCACACATCTCTGCTACCACACTGACTGAAGTTACTTTCTCGTCTCGCCAATGGAAGAAGCGAAAATGAACAACAGGACGAGTTCAGAGAAAAGCAGCCGCTGGAATGAGCCCCAGGCCTGAGGACATCTTAGTTTGAGCCAACATGGCTGCAGCGCTCGCTACGCTAAGGCAGCTAGCTGCACATACCAAACAAACAGGAGGTAAAGGATACTGTATTCGTGTAGAATGAGCTGCACCAGCTTCTCGGAGCATTGAGTGAGGGGGACAGTGGAGTTGTAAGACAGGCCTCCTCCTTTCTTCGGCTGAATGAAAAGAACAGCACAGAGGAAGAAAAGCTTTCGGTGAAATTTCTCATTTTGACCGTAAAATACATCTGGGATTTAAGTAATAACGATGCAATTCAGGTTTTAAATTGCACTTCAAGTTTTAGCCCAAGGGAGTGATGTGAGGCCATGATTGGGAGGGCCTCAACACTCTCCGAAATACATGAGCCCAGTTTCTTACCTTGAAATAAATGTTGGGTTTCGACCTGTTGAGCCTGATCCCGACGGACTCCAACTCTTTCTCCAAGAGCGCGCTTTAAAACACACATCAACTAATGGATTAGAAACTCAGGTAATAAATCAAACTATACCTCATTCAGAGTCGCACTGCTGACAGACAGACGACACCATTCTGAGGGCAGACAGCGATTTTGACGGGGACACAGGTCAAATAAAACTATATTTGCATTCCAGACCAATAATCGACACAGATAACACAGCACTCAGTATAATTAAGTGAATATTATAAAACTGAGTTCATGTTGTTATCTTAGAGCTTCTACTTGGCATTGGGTAAAAAAATTAATTAATTTGATCAACAGTTCCTGCTGTCATTAAGAAAGTTCAGCACACAGAAGATATGGAATGTAAAACATTTACCGGTTTCACTGAAACATTCACTTTATTTCGATGGAATGTATCACAAGGACATTATACTAATGCAAAAGCGCCAACCGCCGAACATCATCCAGCGCACACCACACGAACAGTGCCTACTGCCGAACATCACCCAGCGCACACCACACGAACAGCGCCTACCGCCGAACATCACCCAGCGCACACCACACGAACAGCGCCTACCGCCGAACATCACCCAGCGCACACCACACGAACAGCGCCTACCGCTGAACATCACCCAGCACGCACCACATGAACAGTGCCTACCGCTGAACATCACCCAGCGCACACCACACGAACAGCGCCTACCGCCGAACATCACCCAGCGCACACCACACGAACAGCGCCTACCGCCGAACATCACCCAGCGCACACCACACGAACAGCGCCTACCGCCGAACATCACCCAGCGCACACCACACGAACAGCGCCTACCGCCGAACATCACCCAGCGCACACCACACGAACAGCGCCTACCGCCGAACATCACCCAGCGCACACCACACGAACAGCGCCTACCGCTGAACATCACCCAGCACGCACCACATGAACAGTGCCTACCGCTGAACATCACCCAGCGCACACCACACGAACAGCGCCTACCGCTGAACATCACCCAGCGCACACCACACGAACAGCGCCTACCGCCGAACATCACCCAGCGCACGCCACACGAACAGCGCCTACCGCCGAACATCACCCAGCGCACGCCACACGAACAGCACCTACCGCTGAACATCACCCAGCGCACACCACACGAACAGCACCTACCGCTGAACATCACGTAGCGCACACATGAACAGCACCTACCGCTGAACATCACCCTTGGTAGCATCCAGCATCATTATCACCACGTCAGCCGTCCTGGCCACTGCGATCACCTGTCTCCCCCGGCCCTTTCCTGTAAAAAAAAAACACAAGGAAAAGCTATAAGGCTCCAAAAAAAATATATTAGTTGATCATCCTTCTAATCTGGAAAATGTGACATGGGTGGGCAGATTTATTTTTTATTTTTTTTAGAAAATATATATTTTTGTATGGAATTTACTTATGCCTTTGTGACATGTTTTCTAGGTTTCTAGACTCGTTTATTTTCTGGTACTAGATTGAGAACAAAGTAACACAACTTCTCACGCTAAACGGCTTCAGTGTCCATTTCTGGATGTATTCACGCTACTCGCAAAGAGCATTATGTCGATTGCCCTTTTTTCAACGCTAAAAATACTTCGAAGAAAATTTTCATACAGCCACGATCTTCCCATGCGGGCAGGGATGATAACCTAATATTTTTTTAATGGGCCCTAAGAGACATGTCAACAGTAGCAAATACAATGGGCAACAGCACAACTCCATCGCGTAGCACTAGCACAGCAAAAACAGAACCCCAAGATTAGGGCTGCATGATTAACCGAATCGTGATTATTTTAAAGTGCAAAAAAAGCAGCTGCTGCAATGAGGCAGACAGAAGAGCTTGCTTATTACCTTTTCTATGTCACATGTGACATGCCCAATGTGGTCATTTAAAATGCTTCTGGGAAGAAAACTGATTTGAAGTCCGCTATGTATTGCATTGTATATTGCAGTCTACTTGGTGGTGGCAATGTCCACTGAAGTACACAGTTAACAAAAGACTAATTAATGACAGACTCACCCTGGGCAGCGCCCTCAATGATCCCGGGCAAATCCAAGAGCTGAATATTGGCCCCTTTATACTGAAGAAGAAAAATATGAGACCACACCTCATCAACTTAGGAGTGATGGAAACATGAAAATGCCTAAGATAAGTAAGGAAACACACATAGGTGCCAACATACCTCTATAACTCCAGGGATGCACGTCAACGTTGTGAATTCATAAGAGGCTGCTTCACTCTCTGTTGACGTCATCAAACTGAGAAATGTTGACTAGAGAAAAGACCAAATATAAACCATCAAATTTACAAGAAATGTGCTATAAGGAAAAGCTATTCAAACCCAGCCGACACAATATTCAATGCTTTCTGTTGGTCACTTGGTTTCCAGATAGGACACACTTACATTCATGCGTTAGGCTTAGAAATGTCCGAAGCACTTTTAGAGCACATTACGTATTGTTGCACTCAATCATCGTAAAGATTAAGCGTGGTCGCACAATAACATGGCAGGACTCCCTTGGCAGAGCACTCCGTGAAGTTCACAGGCACCATCACAGGGATGGTAAATGCGGTACTTACCTTCCCCACAGAGGGAAACCCGATCAGGGCCACCCGCGCATCTCCAGATTTCATGACATCGAAACCCTCCCCTTTGGCCCCAGCTGATTTGGAGGGCTCCAGCAGCTGGGCTCTGTACTTCGCTAGTTTAGCCTTCAGCAAACCCAGATGGTACTCAGTTGCTGCAAGTCGAAGCGAGACTCAAAATTACCAAGTGACAACGACAACATTCGTCCTCATGCAGTCTTTCCAAATGTGACAGCCTGACGTGCATCTGCTTTTAGCCAGGGACAGTCAGTAATGAGGTAAATGAGCCACACTTCCATCTTATGCAACGTGGAGGGTAGCAGGCTTAACGTTACTTGAGAAGAAAAAACAGGGAGAAATGAGAGAATATCGGGGTGCTGAATAATCTACAGACAAATTAGCCAACCTAACTCAATGTCAACAGCGCAGAAACCTAACTTAATCCTAACCCAAACACTATACGGCTGCCGATGTAGTTACGTTAACAATTTCTTTAGAAAAGTTTCTCTTGAAGAAGCGATGCTAAAGTAGCTTTGCCTAACGATACCTTTGTTCTTCTGGGTGCGGGAAATTTCTCTCTCGATTTCCGCGATCTTTTCGAGGATCCCCATTTCACCAGTTTAGAGGAGCACCGTTATAAAACTGCAGAAGTTGAGAAAAATACGCATGAAATCGAGGAAATTAAACGTATCTTGCCAATTATCTAAAGTGACTCCATTATTGACTAGCTTCCTGCAACCTTGAGAAAGCCTATTTAAAACGATTAACATAAAGATACGATGGTGTTATTCATTTAAATCGCAATAAGAATGTTGCCGTTAGACAAAAACCCAAAATGGGTAACAATTATGCTTCACGATTGAACCCAGCCGCATGTAGGCTACGACATGACATCTACCACCGGAACTACAGAGGCTCGGACACCAGTGTTTCCGAGCAGAAACCAGGCGAGTGTTTCAGTGCAACTTCGTTCCAGGTCAGGTCGAATGTAAAAATATCATCGGCTTTATGCAGTTACCATTCGATAACATCTTGTTGGGGAAATGCCACTGCCTACTACGAGAGCACACTAAAAAAATAAATCCAGAGCGACAATAATAGGGTTTACTAGTGATGGCGACCTTCAGGTACACACTTGAAAGGACTCGATTTCGTGACTGATCGCAGGTTTTGGCGATCCCAGAATGCATTAATAAATATGGCTGCGCCCGGTGATAACAAGGCAGCAAGACATTCTCCTCAGTCAGCTGGGTTTGAAGGGTTCCCCTCTACATTTCTGGGCAACGCGAGCGGAACTGCTGACAGCGACCAGGGAAAACCCGGAGAACCGAAAAAGAAACCCTGCAGAGCGTGTACAGACTTTAAGTCATGGATGAAGCTTCAGAAGAAAGACGCCGCCGCACAGGTGATGAGGGCTTGGCAGCTTTTTGACTGAAATGATGAGCACTGCATTAGTTGCAACAGCAGCCTAGCCCACTAACATTTAAAACTTGGCTTGGTAAATCTGATCGGCAGAAAAACTTTTATTGTAACTGATATTTTCTGTGTTATGGCTCCCTTGTTTTATAGGCTAATCGCGATTTATTTATGCGACCAGGTGGCAAATCGAAACTAAAGGGCCACCTTGTTATGCAGGCACGACTCTACTTAACCGTATCTAAACAAGGGTGTCACTTGGTGTCAAGTTCTTGTTCTGTTCCTCGATGTGGTCGTGATAACTACTGACTATTATGTGCATGTTCTTGCGCAGGGAAAGGTGATTGAAAGAGTGGATGATGGGGAGAGACCGCCAGAGTGCCCACTGGACCGGGAAGAGCTGGGGAAGAGTACATGGTCTTTTCTCCACACAATGGCTGCGTATTACCCCGACACACCCAGCGAGAGCCAGCAGAGCGAAATGAAGCAGTTTATAAACCTTTTCTCGAAGTTTTTCCCGTGTGACGAGTGTGCAGAAGATCTTAGATCAAGGTCTAACTTTAATTTCTGAACCGACAAAACTCACCAATTGCGCTTGCTTTTGCGCACACGTACTTGTGCCACCTGTAGAGATCGGTGGATGGTGCGCATTTAGTATCTCGTATTGCCTGCTAGTGTGATTAGCCTTCATTTATGTACAGTCACACTGTAAAAGATGTTGTTTCTATGCTTTATTGCTACTGTTGAGTGTTTTTTGAAAGGTTAGTTCCATAATGTACCAAATATCCCCTTTTCGTTATTCCAGACTGAAAACAAACCAGCCAGACACGCGCAGCCGACACAATTTGTCTCAGTGGATGTGTAGGCTACACAACAGCATCAATGTGCGACTTGGAAAGCCCGAGTTTGACTGTTCCAGAGTGGACGAGCGATGGAAAGATGGCTGGAAAGATGGGTCATGTGATTGATAAGTGGACCCCAACAACAGAGCTGGGCAGAATGGTGGACAATCTTTTCCTCTCCCAACTGGATTGTTACAGTTGTCTCTATTTTGACATAATTAGTAATAAACCACGGCTTTTGTCTGATAATTAACAGCAGAAAATGTCCAAATACCTTTTCAAGTTACTGCTGTGTTTTAATGAATCTTTCAGATGACTGTTTTTGTTTTCATTTCTTGCTAATGTATGCGGGGTTGTGTGAGCTTTGAAATGTATGACTGACAATATTAAAAATAACTGTTTTCTAGCATGTTGGACTGGCAATACATGATTACAAAAATTAATCATCCTGAGTGGATTAGCCTACTGTATTAGCAACGAATAGTAAATGATGTCCTATCTAAGTATCAACGACTTGAATGCCCATTTTCATAATTATTCTTGGCTCAGCTAGAACTTGAGTTGTTTTCCACTATTTGATCAGTACAAATTTCCTCTGATGTATGAGTATTATATTGTGCTTGAGTGAGATACAAATGATTGTTCTGCACGTCGTAAATGCTTTGCCTTCATAGCTCTGTTGCAGCAGGGGTTGAATCTTTCAGTGGTGGCTCGCAGCTGCTGCCGATGGCTAACGTGTCTTTGACCTACCACTGGAAGCTGGCCACTAAATCTGCCAGCCAAAGTTATCTGCCACTAAAACCCCCAGCCAGCCAAAGTCATCTGCTATGAAAAACCAGCTAGTGAGTTGAGCCGCCAGTGGCAGGTTAAAGCCGCCATGTTTGCTGTCAGCCCTGAAAGATTCAACCCCCTCTCCTCTGCTGGGGTTTTTTCTGCATCAGGAGTCTTTTTCATTATTTTATCCCACAAAGTGTATCTGTTACAGCACCAATATTATTCTTCTCAAAATGATTGCTTTAGACTGTTCAACTTTAAAGGCACATCAGGGACCTCTAATACTGGATTATAATTTTGTATCGTACATTTTCATTCACTTTTGCATTAAAGCGTTCACATTTCCGATGGCAGTGATGCCAGAGAATGTCGTCCTTTAGATACCTCGATGGCCGGTGGGCCAGTTGATGTGGTAGTTTTACCAAGAGATGCACTTATGAGGGGAAAGATTCGTGCTTATGTCATTGACACAAAGGAAAGAGACGCAAATTAGTCGAGGGAAAATTAGTGAAGAGATTGTTAGTCCGTTGGGAGCGAAATCGGTCAGCTGACCTTTTGGTTTTCGGATGAACGTCCTATACTCGTTTATGCAGCGTCACTGAGCATCACTTTTATTGGATGAAGGTGATGACTGACTAGCAAGCGCATTAGCGTCCCCGCGTGAAGCCCATCGGTGTAGCTTTGACGCTCGAGAATATCTATCCCTATCGCCTGCTATTGAGCGCCTTCATGATAACATTTCTCCAGTGAGATTTCTTGGATATGCGAGGGAAATATTAAAACTTGCGGCAAGGTATTTTAATCAATAGATTTCAGGCACTAATGGCAGTTTCGCAGCTGTGATTCCATTGGTGCTGAACAGGGACTCAAACCCATACGCGGACCCTTCTGGATTTTGCACGCCGCTACCGACGCTGGGCGTGTGCACTGTACGCCCCTACCTATCTTCCGAGAGGCGAAGCCCGGAGCCTTTGTAGCTGCAGTTTGGCTCGGGTACAGAGTAAAGATGGAAGGTGTCGGGTCCTACGGCGCAGGAAGAGCTGGTACTGAATTCGATCCGGTGGCCTTTATCAAACGGCCGCAGACGATCCTGAGGTTACTTTCATGGGTGAGATGTGATTTATTATCGCACATATGGCGGAAATACGTAAAATTTTACTATGATATTTATGTGGAAAGACCGTATTTTAACAAAGCGGTACCGCACGACTGAAGGACTGCTTTTGCGATAAGGTTATTTTTGTGAATGTCCAACTCTTGGCTATTTATTTTTAATTTAATGGACTGTCTCTGGATTTATCCAGATTTAATATCAATACGATTCCTGAATGTAGGCCACACAATTCCTAATGGCTCACCGATTTCATTTGCTCTTACATACGTTTAGCGACGAAATCGGATAAATTATGTATACGCAATATTTTAATTTTTTTCTTATTCCCTCGTCAGTCTTAGCTACATGTGGTTTGTTAAATAAGGCTGCTTTGGCCTATAATATGTGTTAAATTTCTCAGTGGCGGATGAGCGCAAATCACGTGAGACCAGCTATAGCATCTGACAATTCGGACGCTTGTTTTTCTGGATTCGTAAGGATGAGACGAGATTTGATAATAGTGGCACTGAAAAATATTTCGCCTTGTTGGCTGGACTCGAAATCCGCCCAAATATGTAATCACCCGAGGAAGCTGAAATTCAAATATATGCTTTTCATATTTTGCTCAAATAAATTCATTATTTGCTGCTCACGTTGATGGCATGTGACGTTTTTTTTTTTTTTCAGTAAATTTGCAAACATCGTCTAGTCAGTTATTACATCGTTTCCAAAACATCAGCGCTCTGGACCAAAAAAAAAAAAAACATTATTGTATCGCTGTGCTTAAATTAATGACTGAGCAGCAATGTTCAAAGAGTTCACCCGGCAGACAAGTCAGATTCATTATCCACAGTGCTGCTCAGACGGGGAGAAAAGGTTTCTAACGCAGGTCAACACCTGCCTAACTGCTGAACCGCGAGTGTGTTGTTCGCCTGGCCTTACCGGTGTCCTGTAGATTACATCAGTTTGGTTTTTCATATGTGGGAGCTAAAGTTCCTTCTTTTAACCAGTCAAAAAATTTGGAGCAGTGGGGCATGGAGCCCAAAACCAACCCTCCTAAACCGGGGAATAATGAAGAACAGGAATGGACATTCTACATCAAGAACCATAAACATTTATCATTCATCACATTTGCTATATTGCCATAAATATGCGCCATGTTCCCAATATTATCATCATTGTATTGCACTTGTTTCAGTTGACATGTCTAGCCAGTTGATTTGATTATGTAGGGGCTGAGGCTTTTTGGAATTAAGTGGACTCTTGGGCCTTTCTCAAGGGCCACACTGCAGCACTCACTGTACTAGGGCTAGAATCACGATTCTTCCTCATGCCAAACAAGCACCGTAACCACTTAGCCATAGCGCTTTTTTCAAGGTCGTCTATC
The DNA here is from genome assembly GCA_029721435.1 of Gymnothorax reevesii. NCBI lineage: Eukaryota > Metazoa > Chordata > Actinopteri > Anguilliformes > Muraenidae > Gymnothorax > Gymnothorax reevesii. The sequence continues at coordinate 56,955,212 of CM056584.1, read as the reverse complement.
ATGTGACCTGGTGCACAGCTAATCAGCCGTTATAAGCCATTTCAAAATTTGTTTCTTTGTGACATCACATGGTGGATTGATCGCCCTCAGCCAAGCAGTTAGCCCGTTCCTTCATTATTCTGGCTGGCCCCTCCCCCCTTGTGATGTCACTGAGGCAGACTTTGAAATGGGTCGTAATGGCTAATTGATTGTGCTGGTGATAAGATATCGGACCTCTAATGACATTATGCAGTTTAAACCATCATTAATGAACAGTACGCTTCCAACACTGAGATTATTGCCCAGCATGCTCCCAATACTGTCGTGAACATACATTTATTCATTATACAACATTGTGCTGCTATATTGTCCTTAGCATGGATTTTGTTTTGCGTGCTTACACTGTCATCATAGTACACTGTTCCCCAATCAGTCATTATTCAACATTATGCGCTTTGTACCATCATTAACTGGCTATATTATATCCTCAGTGCTCCCACGATTTATTTGCTTGTTGGAATTTGACACTAGTAATGCATTTCTAAATATAAAAATATAGCATAAAAAGCTGTGAACTCTTTAGAAGTAAATAAAATCAATGTGGTGTGGCCATCATTTGCAAAACAATATGGTACACAGTCTTGTAGTGTTACAGGATAACTGAATGGTAGGCTGTCCCAAACATATTGGAGAATTTGCCACTGAAAGTAGAACTGGGGCTCCACATGACTCTTTCTGTCTTAACACAGACTTCAGCAGAGCTGTTTTCCTGCTATTTTTGGTGTACGTGCACGCCGTGTGATGTATATATAACCCCATTTCTGAAAAAGATGGGACAGTATGGAAAATGCCCTTGAAAAAATAACAGCGTGTGAATCATCTTTGACCTATATTAATTCAATAACTGTGTAAAGACAATATATTTAATTTTTTTTATGAACATACCCATGCATTCTGGATTTGAAGCCCATGACACCTTCCAAAAAGTTGGTACAGGGGCAATTTAACACCCGGAAAGTGCTAGAATACCAAAAAAAAAAAAAAAACTCAAAAAGTGTACAAGCCTTGAACAGTTGATGCCCTCATGCTTAGATGTAAAAGGAGCCCCCACTAAAAGGCCCTTTTTTAACAGTCAACAAAGGACTGAGGATCACCACACCGCAAAAAACTAAATTGCTGAATAATGCAAGTTTCAAATAACATAAAAACAAGAAATGAATCATCCATAGTTTGTGCCATGACTAAAAGATTTAAGGAATCTGCAGAAATCTCTGGATAAAAGAGAGATGAAAATCAGTGTTCAGGGCCCCAGATTTTCTATCCTTAATATGGCATTGGACTGAAAACCAAAATGCTTTTGTGATGGATCCAACCATAAGGGTGGGGATTACTTTTGCCAATAAACGCCAATTATCATTGCATCACCAAATGCAAGTGTAGACTCCACACTGCATGAATAAAGCCGTGTCATAAATGTCAAAATACTCTGCCGTCTTCTCTGGGCTTGAGCTCGTCTGATAAGGACTTATGCACATAATGGATGTTGTTTCATCCAGCCTAAGAGGAAAGAGACCATCTCAGTTTTTACCAAGATTCAAACCAGTGTCTCTGTGCATTAGTTATTTTCGTTGGCTGATGTAGGGTTTTTGTTGCATTCCACTGCCAGGTGGCAGCAAAAACCAAAAGCACGCTGATTAGCAATCCAGCCCATTGAAAAGACTTCAAATCCCTGCCAGCATAGCTGTATTTGACCTTTAGCCTATATCTCAGCTGTACTTTGGCCTAGATTTGCAAAAAATTGTGCTACTCTAAGATCCTGCGAAAATTTGGTTATAATCTATGCACCCATTTTTGAGATATCCTGCTAACAGACAGACAGACAGACAGACAGACAGATAATCACGGGCAAAAACATACACCTCCTTGGCAGAGGTGAATAACAAATAAATCTTTGGGAGTAGCATACTGTAGATGACGTTTTTTCACGGACACCCCTGCTTATTTCAACAACAGCACGCCTTATTCTGCCGCTGTTACAACAGTGGAGCTTCCTAAGTGACGCTGTCAGACCAGACTAACTGCAGTCCAGACCTGCCTTCAGTTCAAAAGTTGTTTTATCAAGAGCAAAATACAACAATAAAGATGGCAGAGGTCTGAGCAGCAGAACATGTATATCAAGGAAGAAGGGGGGGGCTCTCAGTCCACCAAAATGATCACTTGGTAGTTAAGGGAATAGTTAAGGTAATAGGCCAGGCAGCACAACGGTAAATACATCCATTTAAAAAAATACTGGACAAAACCTGAAATGACTGTTTATTTCCAAAAATCAGTAATCTGGAGAAGGAAACATTAAATATCTTGTCTTTGCACTGTTTTCTATTTAATATTGATCAAAGATGATTTAAAATCAGTGTTTACTTGTATTTATTTTCATTTTCGGTATTGGTTTCTTGGAAGTGAGTTGAACCTCAGTAGTTACATCCTGCTCCTCAAATGTCTCCCAATATTACTCTCTTTTTCTCCACAAATTCATGAGATCGACACAGACTAAAATTTTATCCTTTTCTCCCGGGGTTTGATTATTTTTCCCTACTTGTCGACCAACAAAAGTGGCCCAATGGGAGTGGGCAAATACTGCTTTTGAACGAGCCTAGTTTAGGGAAACAAGATATATGAATCATTAAAGTATGATGGACTCGCTTGGGAACTCTGTTGAGCTTTATTGCGAGGCATTAACCTGGTACACTGTGTACACTGTGTTTTGTATTTGGATATTAACCTGGTACACTGAGTACCAAGTGTTTTACAGTTTGCTATTAACCTACTACACTGTGTATGCTCTGTTTTGTTGTTGGACATTAACCTGGTACACTGAGTACACTGTGTTTTACAGTTTGCTATTAACCTAATACACTGTGTACGCGGTGTTGCACAGTTGGGTATTAACCCGGTACACTGAGCTTTACAGTTGGGTATTAACCTGGAACACTGAGTATGCTGTGCTTCACAGTTGGGTATTAACCTGGTACACTGTATAAGCTGTGTTTTACAGTTTGGTATTAACCTAGTACATTGTGTACACTGTGTTTTGTATTTGGATATTAACCTGGTACACTGAGTACCATGTGTTTTACAGTTTGCTATTAAACTAATACACTGTGCACGCTGTGCTGCACAGTTGGGTATTAACCTGGTACACTGTGTAGGCTGTGCTTTACAGTTTGGTATTAACCTGGTACACTGTGTACGCTGTGCTTCACAGTTTGGTATTAACCTGGTACACTGTGTAGGCTGTGTTTTACAGTTAGGTATTAACCTAGTACATTGTGTACACTGTGTTTTGTATTTGGATATTAACCTGGTACACTGAGTACCATGTGTTTTACAGTTTGCTATTAAACTAATACACTGTGTACGCTGTGTTTTGCAGTTGGGTATTACCCTGGTACACTGTGTTTTACAGTTGGGTATTAACCTGGAACACTGAGTATGCTGTGTTTCACAGTTGGGTATTAACCTGGTACATTGAGTACGCTGTGCTTCACAGTTTGGTATTAACCTGGTACACTGTATAAGCTGTGTTTTACAGTTTGGTATTAACCTAGTACATTGTGTACACTGTGTTTTGGATTTGGATATTAACCTGGTACACTGAGTACTCTGTGTTTTACAGTTTGCTATTAACCTAATACACTGTGTACGTTATGCTGCACGGTTTGGTATTAACCTGGTACACTGTGTATGCTGTGTTTTACAGTTTGGTATTAACCTGGTACACTGTGTACGCTGTGTTTTACGGTTGGGTATTAACCTGGTACACTGTGTATGCTGTGCTTCACAGTTGGGTATTAACCTGGTACACTGTGTAGGCTGTGTTTTACGGTTTGGTATTAACCTGGTACACTGTGTATGCTGTGTTTTACGGTTTGGTATTAACCTGGTACACTGTGTATGCTGTGTTTTACAGTTTGGTATTACCCTGGTACACTGTATATGCTGTGTTTTACAGTTTGGTATTAACCTGGTATACTGAGTACACTGTGTTTTACAGTTTGGTATTACCCTTGCACACTGTGTACAATGTGCTTTACAGTTGGGTGTTAACCTGGTACACTGTGTACGCTGTGTTTTGCAGTTGGGTATTAACCTGGTACACTGTGTACGCTGTGTTTTGCAGTTGGGTATTAACCTGGTACACTGTGTATGCTGTGTTTTACAGTTGGGTATTAACCTGGTACACTGTGTACGCTGTGTTTTACAGTTGGGTATTAAACTGGTACACTGAGTACACTGTGTTTTACAGTTTGGTATTACCCTTGCACACTGTGTACAATGTGCTTTACAGTTGGGTGTTAACCTGGTACACTGTGTACGCTGTGTTTTGCAGTTGGGTATTACCCTGGTACGCGGTAAATGGTGTGTTTTACAGTTTGCTTTTAACTAGGGCTGTCACAATAGTTAATCGCGAGTAATTGAAGCGAAAAAAAAAGTAACTGCCACTATGAGGCAGACAGACTTGATTGCTTTTTACCTTTTCGATGACACTCACCTAATGCGGTCATTTGAAATGCTTCCGGGAAGAAAACTGTGATTTGAAGTCCGCTAATTACCAGCGAGGTTGGACAGCCTCCATCGCCTTGGCATAATTAGCTAACCTAATTCAATTCCCGTGTACTTTGCCTGACTTGCAATCAAGCCTTTTTTTCAGCCAACTGACAAATCAAAACCAAAATGTGGCCTATAATGGTTAAGAAGAGAGAATGAGAACCAGACAGACCTAACCAGGCTGCCGCGTTATATTTAAAGATTTTCAAATTCGTTAACAATTTACTTCACGTTCTATACGCTTAAACAAAATCTTTTCCACCTTCACTGTTGGTTATTTAGACGCTCAAAAGTAAATAAAATCAAGTGCTATGAGTTACATTATTTTAAATTACTCTCGTTCAATTATCTAATAAAAAATGCCTCAAATTTGCGGCAAACATTCGCCTGAACGTTAATTGCTAAATCTTTGGTGCATTTGACTATTGCCTGCAACGCAAACATATTCTCTCTCACATTCATGTTCGGTATGCTTCACAAAATGTTTCCCACTTGACATAGCCTATATTTTTAAGCTCTTAAAACCAGGGCCATCTTTGAATAACATAATTTTTTTTTTAGAAATATCTTTAATATTGCACACGAAATTCCTTGATGAAAGGTAGAATTCAGAGGTCTGCTATTTATTCAAATCATTGACATTTTTTCAATCTAACACGGCAACCTGGTTCTGTCCGTCTGCTTCTCATAATCACTTCTTAATCATTATATGCCACATTTTGATTTTGATTAGTCAGTTGGCTGAATAAATGTTTTGATTGCAAGTCAGGCAAAGTACGCGGGAAATAATTTAAGGTGAGCTAATTATGCCAAGGCGATGGAGGCTGTCCAACCTCGCTGGTAATTAGTGGACTTCAAATCACAGTTTTCTTCCCGGAAGCATTTCAAATGACCGCATTAGGTATGTGTCATAGAAAAGGCAATAAGCAATCACGTCTATCTGCCTCATAGTGGCAGTTACTTTAATTGCGCTTAAATTAATCGCGATTAATTATTGCGACAGCCCTACCATTAACCTAATACACTGTGTGCACTGTGCTTCACAGTTTAGTATTAACCTGGTACACTGTGTACGCTGTGCTTCACAGTTGGGAATTAACCTGGTACACTGTGTAGGCTGTGTTTTACAGTTTGGTATTAACCTAATACACTGTGTACACTGTGCTTTACAGTTGGGTATTAACCTGGTACACTGTGTAGGCTGTGTTTTACAGTTTGGTATTTACCCGGTACACTGTGTACGCTGTGCTTCATAGTTGGGTATTAACCTGGTACACTGTGTAGGCTGTGTTTTACAGTTGGGTATTAACCTGGTACACTGTATACGCTGTGTTTTGCAGTTGGGTATAACCCTGGCACACTGTGCTTTACAGTTGGGTATTACCCTGGCACACTGTGCACGCTGTGTTTTACTGTTGGATATTGACCTGGTACACTGTGTACGCTGTGTTTTACAGTTGGGTATTAACCTGGTACACTGTGTATGCTGTGTTTTGCAGTTTGGTATTAACCTGGTACACTGTGTACGCTGTGTTTTACAGTTGGGTATTAACCTGGTACACTGTGTACGCTGTGTTTTACAGTTGGGTATTAACCTGGTACACTGTGTATGCTGTGTTTTGCAGTTTGGTATTAACCTGGTACACTGTGTACGCTGTGTTTTACAGTTGGGTATTAACCTGGTACACTGTGTACGCTGTGTTTTACAGTTGGGTATTAACCTGGTACACTGTGTACGCTGTGTTTTACAGTTGGGTATTAACCTGGTACACTGTGTACGCTGTGTTTTACAGTTGGGTATTAACCTGGTACACTGTGTACGCTGTGTTTTACAGTTGGGTATTAACCTGGTACACTGTGTACGCTGTGTTTTACGGTTGGGTATTAACCTGGTACACTGTGTACGCTGTGTTTTACGGTTGGGTATTAACCTGGTACTCTGTGTACGCTGTGTTTTACAGTTGGGTATTAACCTGATAGACTGTGTAGGCTGTGTTTTACAGTTGGGTATTAAACTGGTACACTGTGGTTTATCAGTAAAAATTATAAATTACATATTAATGCCAATTTCTATTTTAATCACTGTAAAGATAATTGGCAAAAGTTTAAAGAAAGACAAATTCAGATGGTGTTCAGCTGACCCCAAGTGTTTGGTTTCTTCATCTTATGAGCCTGTAGCCATGCTGCTGATTTTCCTGTCCAGCAGGAACCCAGCTCTTTTTCGTAAGTCACCACGATGAAAAGCCGGGAAAACCACAGCCCACTAGGCAGCCTTTTAACTCTCTCTCTGCTTCGAGCAGCATCACATCTTAACCCGCTCGCTGGCGCACACAGGGATGTGGTGACGAGCACCGTCGTCAGGGAGACAGCATGCAAAAGCAGGCAGTGTGCTCTGGGGTAAGGAGAGGCTGTACTCATGGCGACTTGGAACTGCAGTGCATTCTGGATCTCCAGTCTACAGTAACCAATGTGTTACTGTACGTTACTGTCAACATTACAAATGTTATTGTCCACAGGTACAGGTTAGGCCAAGACCTGACTCAACTCAGTTTATATACAGGACCTCCATTCACTGGTGAAAATAGTCGAGGAATAAGTTTAGTTCTTTTTCTCAGAAACTGGCCCGTAATCATTTTGCTTAAAGCCTTTAGCACCTACATGCAGAGACAGACAGACAGACAGACACACACACACGCGCACACACACACATCTACACACCTGCTGGAAACTCCAGATTCGGTTTCTGTCTGTAGAGGTACTGAGCATTACCCACTTCTTCTTTGCAAACATGGATCAGTGCGCAGCTGTTCTCATCTGTCGAAGCTGGTTCTGTTTTTCAGCTGTTTAGAAATAGCAATGTTACCTTCAAAATCAGCCTTTACATAATTTTTAATACTGACACTGCTGAATAACTGAGGGGGGAGCAACACACAAACACACATTCACACGCTAACACACTAACGCTCACACAGATTCACGCACTCACACACACTCCCACCCGCTCACTCACTCGCGCACACCCGGTCACATGCACACGCAGGCTCACACGCGCGCGCACGCACCCACACACACCCATCCGCTCACTCACTCACTGGCAGGCACACACACGCAGACACAGCATTGCCTCTTGTTCAGCATGAGCTTAATTGAAGGCCTCTATCCCTCATACTGGCGAGTATTTTTGGCACAAATCCATTATAATTTACATCAAAGTGGAGCAGAGGGGTGTTGCTTTTTAATTGCTGCCTGTGATCCAGGATTGAAGCAGGTGAGGGTGACCTATAGATGGCCAGATCACAGTGGGAGGCATCAGGCCTCATCATATCGGCTCAGTCCATCCAATTTTTTAAAGTCCAGGAACTCGTATGTGTGATCAGAATGTCCATAACTTCAAATCCAACATTAGTTATTAGTTATCAGGCGTGCAGTGAAATTTGCCTATCCTAATAAATGCAGTACAGCTGATCAGGCATGCAATGAAATTTGCCTATCCTAATAAATACAGTCAGACCATGCTGTTGATCGTCCAACCCAAACCCTTCAGTGCAGATGGAAATGCCTCTCTAGCCAATAACAGACTGGAAAATGTGCACAGGTTGCCAGTTAATGGCTTAAGCAGGGAATCGGGCTGAATAGTACGTCTCGCATGACCACTTTGAGATTTCCGCCTTTCGGAGACATCCTCAACCTGCAATCCAGCAAAGCAGTCCTTTTTGCTGTTATCCTGCACTGGAAAAGGAGGGAATTGGCAGTAATCCTGCTTTCGTTACGTTATTCTGACAAACGTGAGCCATTTACGGTCGGAGGTCTCCACCCAGAGATCAGCAAGTGTAGGGAACAGCAAATATCGCCTTTCTGGTTTCTGCGTTATTTACCAGCACGTGTTTGACAGAGTTCACTCTGTTCATCTGCCTATACTAACAGTACAGTCTCTGTCTGGAGATGGAATATTGGCCAATCATTTTTACCCAGGTCACTTGGCGCCAAACAAGACTGGGCCCCCATCGCCTTCAAACCCTTGGGACGACCCAGAGTGGAACTGTTTCTGCCAATTAGTAGCTCTTAAACTGATGCCAACATACAGGTCATTAGTGGAATTAACCCTTTCGGAGCCATGGGTAACTATAGTTGCCCAATGATGTCGGATATCAAAAACAGATGCTGTTTTTGCCACATGATAGGTTTTCAACAGCTCAGTATAACTACATTTTTAATTCCTTGAAAATATATTCAGTGCTCAAAGGGTTAAAGTGCCAGCAGGATAGGAGTGATGTAACTGTGGGGGTGGGGTATTACCACATCCAGTCCTCAGATCTCATTCTGCTGCTGGGCATTCGTCAGTCGTCAGTACACATCAAGCCATGTGCCATGGTGAACACAGAACTCCTACAATCTCATGTTTTTGGCGCTGACAGCCGGCCATATTTTTCATATTCCTCTCTGGCTTTTGCCGTAATGGGCAAACACAGAGCACTCCATGGGGATTTGGTGCGTGAAGATTTTGCTCGTTCGTTGGTTCTGTGCTCCTGAGCATTTCATTGGAGATCGGAGAATACGAGGTTAACGTGGAGACCGTCAGCTTCACACTGCGGTAACATCCACATCACGTGACCCATGTATGACATATCGCCTTGGGCTAGACAGTGGTTCGGTCAGAGTTCTAATAGACTGCACTGTACATTCCGGCAGCATTATTATGTGGGAGTCAGACTGGGCTCTACAGCGAACTGCAGACGAGATGCAAACATGTGCTTTAGCGACCCCAACTCTTTCAGCCGAACCAATGAGTAAGAAAGGCTCTTGTTCCAAGTCTGCAGGATCATAGGTGCGCAGAGTCTACTCATTTCATCCGTGTTTAAGTGGGTTTCCTCTGAGTACTTATCTTTCTCGAAACTACGAAAGATTCGCGGGTTAGACAGACTCCAGCCCCTGCCCTTTGGCAAAAGGCTCTGGTCACAGCATCAGCAGAGCCAGAATGGGGGAAGCATGAAGCGTGTAAACCATAAACTCTACATGTCTAAGGACCAAGTCAGCATGACATCAGTCATTGACTGTTCTTGGGCTTGGTGATCAGCATTTACGGCGCAGGGAAGCGCAGTTATCAGGCATCACCACAATGAGCGATTTGGAGCCAGAGTCTCCTCAGTACAGCAGGTGAGTCTGCGACGTCCAGAGTGTGAACAATGAGGCAAGTTTCTCTACATTTGCCCACAGGACCGCCCTCCATTGTCCAACAAGCTCAGTAGCTTAACCCTAAACAAATGGTCACGCGGGAAAACAACTAGACAAAGAAAAAAAGCACAAACTATAAGTGCCTCTTCTGGTGGGACTTCTGTGAAAGTTACTATTGACAAGGTCGAACGGGGGCTCCATAACTGACACCGCAGAGCGAGAAACATCTCTCAAAAACATTGCGCAATAAGCCTAAAAAACGATGCCCGCTTGGCGTTAATCCACCTCTCCCTCTTCTCCCGCGACAGATCTTCTCCATGGTGGTGTTTGGCTCCATCGTGAACGAAGGCTACATCAACAGCGGAAGCGAGAGACTCCACTGCATCTTCAACAAGAACTACGACGCCTGCAACTACGGCATCACCGTCGGCGTGGTGGCGTTCCTGGCCACCATCTTCTTCACCGTCCTGGACATCTACTTCCCCCAGATCAGCAGCGTGAAGGATAGAAAGAAGGCCTTGCTGCTGGAGGTGGGCTTCTCAGGTAAATTATGCCACGTTACATTTAAATTATTCGACGGCCATTTTTATCAAAGCGTGTCTCAACGTTCACAGGAAGGACGACACAACACACTTAGTCACTAGTCCCATAGGACAGTCGTAAAGACCAATTTTCAGTACTTTTTAGGTGCTGCGTTGATGTGTTGGCACCTCATTAACAAAATGTGCATTGCAGAAAATTTTAACATGCTTTTATAAAGTTGTGTCATTGCTAACTTCAGAACTCACCGTTTCATCATGTCACAAATTTCCATTTGCGACATGAGCCTGACAAAGGTATTAAGTGGAAGGTTTTGATTTTAAGACAACTCATTTTTGCAAGGAAAGGAAATGATGTCACAGAACCAAAGGTTAATACAGTTTAGTTTACAGCCCTGTTCCGGTAGAAGGAAGGGTTTGAATTGAGTCAGTTAAACTCAAAGCAAAGAAGCAAATGTGAAAAGTGAATCTGATCTGGAAGGATCCTTCAGGTCCTGGTGTTTTTCGCAGGATTCTGGGCCTTCATGTGGTTCGTTGGCTTCTGCTTCCTGGCCAATCAGTGGCAGCGAACCTCCCCCAATGAGCTTCCCCTGAGCCAGGGGGCGGACGCTGCGCGAGCTGCCATTGCCTTCTCGTTCTTCTCCATCATCACCTGGGTGAGCAAACGCCTGAACACACACCTGTACACTGTACACACTCATGCAGCTATCGCCTCCTGCATTTCCATCATCACTCAAACCTATAGTCATATATACGTACACACATACACCCCAATATACTGCACATCGCTTCAACCACCCAGGACAGCAGTTATATTTCCCACAGGCAATATATTATACACCTACACCGACACCCGCAAATTTGCACACACCTACATAAACACGCACACAGAATCATGTGGAAGAGATGTGTGGTGTCCTTATTTTAATAATAGAACTGGAGGAACCGTCAGCGGGTCGCCATGGTGACAGATGCAGCTGATCTGAAGATACCTGAAATAACCTGTTCTTGTTGCGTAACCCTCCGTGTGATATACGTGAGAAAACTGGCCTCAGTGGTCGGCCTTAAAGTGGCAGCAGTTTTACAAAGCATAGAAGCACTCTCGGAAATTTCTAGCAACACACCAGGCCCCCTGAGACCTCATCGTCATTCCGATGTGAAAGAGTTTGACGGACAACCTTAAAGTCCAACTCGACCTGAAATCTGTCAGTCAAGATTACCCCCCCCCCCATCATACACTCACACTTACTACATGAGAGGTTCTCTCAATCAGATAGAGCAGGCTTTTTCACTCTGTTTCAGCGGCGATGAGTTTCGCCTGCGTGTGGACAGGCTGCTTACCGCTAACACTAACCCCCCATGGATCCTCTCCACAGGCCGCCCTCACTGTAGCCGCGATACAGAAGCTTCTCCTGGGCACGGACATGAGCCTCTTCACCACGGACCACCTGGACAAGCCCAACATCCAGCCTTACCCGCCCAGCACCGGCGTGGAGACCTCCACCGAAACCTACCAGAGCCCCCCATTTACACAGAACCTGCAGACCAGCCCCAAGGGCTACCCCGAGCCGACATACTAGAGCTGAGCGACGGCGGGGTAGGGCAGGCGGGTGGGGTGGCATTTTAGCAGAAGTATGAAGCCCAGGGTCAGAAAGTTCTAGAGCTGCCATGCTTTTCCATCACCCACGAACTCTCCCGGCAGATTACAGTCTATACTCCCGTCCCCTGGCGGAGAAACCGAGCAAACAAGCAAATCCAGTTGATCCGCACAAATATATAGTGGAGGATTTTACTTAAAGGTCCACTATGATGTCTCCAGGCGCACAGCCAATCATTACAAGCAATTTCAAAATGGGCTGCTTTGTGACATCACATGGGAAAGTGACCATTAGAGGCAGGGAGGACTGATCCACTTCAGCCAACCAGTAAATCGGTCCCTTCATTACTCTGGGTGATCCCTCCCCTTTGTGATGTCACAAAGAGCAGATTTTGAAATAGCTTGTAATGGCTAATCGGTTGTGCAGTTGGTGACATGATTATGGAGCTTTTGTCTGGATTTTCCAACCACTGCTCTGGTCAAACTACATCAACCCACAACTAGAAAAGGAGAATTTGGACTCCGAAAATAAAAATCCTGCCCAGTATTCTGTTCCATGTTCCAATTACCGGAATTCCTCATTAGGGAGGTGGAATCAATCAGTAGAAAAAAAATCAGCCGGGTTTGTTCGCAGGGGGAGGAAACTCCTGTTGGGACTCGTGCTTTAGATTTCCTGGACTTCGCACTTCTGTAGATTGGGTTGCATTACAAAAACTGCATGTGGTAGAGTGCCTTTTCATTGTTGACCAATGAAGTTCTGTGTATACACAGCTGCCAACTGAGACAGTGCAAAGTGTTAATACTGTAGACGGTTATTCGATGGAGGTCTGTGAGGGAGAAATATGCAGGCTTCAATACTGTCTATTACCATTAAGATGATGAGGTAGTTGGAATGGGTGGATCCACAAGGGGAGATGGGGTATGCTGAATGCTGGTGAGTAGGGTTTGGGAGAAAAATCAGAGGAGGCAGGTAGCATAGAGTTGGGGTGTAGGGTAGATAGAGTAGGATTAGTGGTAGAGTCGGTACATAAGGTAAACAAGTAGGGTAGGGAAGGTAGATGTAGCATAGATGAGTTGGGGAGATCGGGATTGATTTAGTTGGGTAGATGGTTGAGTATGTAACACATGGAGTTGGATAGGAAGCTGTATTAGGGTATAGGGTGAGAACACATTGGCAAGATGGGCGTCATAACTGGAGCCAACCCTTCTCTTTACATTATGGTGTTGCGAGATTCAGATGGACACCAGGCGAGAGACGGCAAGACTTGGTTATGAAGAATTGAAAAACAAAACAGGCATGATGGCCAACAAAAAAACAAAAAAAAACCTTGGCCCAAAGGGTTGCAAAAATGTAAGGAAAGCTTCACAGAACTGAAGGGGGGGGGGGGGGGGGGGCACAAACAATGAGAAAAATAAAGCCACTAAAAACTCTAGTGAAGGTAACCAATAAACAAAAATGAACTAACAACAAAATGGCGCAAGGCACATATGAAAATTCAAAAACGAGATCTATTAAAGAAAAAAAAAAACTAGGCAAGACTATGAACAAGAAAGGCAAGAAACGGGCATGAAACTCTATGAAAACGCACATGAAACGAGACTGTCTGCCAGCCAACTCCAGCCTCTCCCCAGATAAGGCGGGGAAAATCACGAGACCGTGATGAGCACCTGTAGAGCGACAGGGAGACGCGAGATTGCGTGATTACGAGGAGAACACCTGTGGTGTGACGAGACGACAAAAGCAGGTGTTTGTTCATTAAGAACAATGAGCGTGTTGCAGCATATAAGAGCCCAATAAGATACTATGAACAGTTAAAGTGTTAAACTAGATAATAGTAAAGCACAGGTAAGAATGTAGCGACAGCAGGAAGCATGCGAGTTAAATCCCTGTCTAAATTAGTAATGGTTAGTACGTGCCTATCTAACGGAAACACCCCCCGTGACTGATTAGTAGGTTGTTAGTAATAAAATAACAAGCATGAAGACGAGGAAACCCTGAAGAAGGAAACGTCAGAAAGAAGTTTAAAACCGTAAACCACCCCCGAATGTAGTGCGAGAAGTAAAACACGGAAATAACCACACAGACACTGGAGAGGCGGATTGGCTGGGCAGACCGGGACCTGGCGAGAAACAAAACATGGAAAATTGAAAAACAAGAACAATAAACGTGAAAACTGAGAAATATGAATCCTGATACAAGAAACTGTTTAGACCATAATATGAGTAATGGTTATGAATAATGAAACCTGACACAAGAAACTGTTAAAACCCCAATCAGTGTCCTGGCAGGACGGCACAGAGCATTGGAACCACAACATTATGGTGCGTTAATCCTAACCAAGCGTACACGCAAAAAAGCAATACAGCTAGTACTGCAGACCAGAACTTCCATGCGATTGCTGGCCCAGTTTTCCCGCAGTTTGACACCGTTTCAGCTCTATTTTCTGTTCTGCAAAATGCGAAGAAGATTTTTCTAATATACTTGTAATAGACAGTAGAAACGCGATGGTTCCATCCAGTGGTTGTAGTTATGCAGCGATAATACAATTTCACATAAAATAAAGTTATTTGATTTGCTTGTTCCCTGCGCTTTTTCAGGATAAATTGCACGTAAACCAAGAAAGCAAACTTGACCACTAACAGCTCATGTCTTCAGGTAAATCAAGTATTACTGAATGTAGTGCACAGGTCTTCCGTGAAAATAATTTTTTTCTCTCTCCAGAGGCTTGTGCGAAGTAATACTAAAGAAAATGACAGACGTATCCTGAGATGTAATTGGCCAGTTCCCACGTTTAAAAAATAGGACCAATGGCCCTGTAGCTTCGATCCATTTTCAATCACTTGACATAGGCCAAAATTTCAGTTTCACCATTTCCGAATCCAAATTACCATAATTACGTTGCGTCCAACGTTATTTGATCAGTTTGAATAATGAAATGCACAGTATCACCAGCTGAAAGCCATTATGGCATCATGTCACTTTTTGCCATCTACTCCCATGTTAACCCTTTGAGCGCCATAGGCAACTATAGTAAAACTTCAAAGCCAGATGCTGTTGAAAACCTATCATTTGGAAATTTGTTTAAAAGAGCTCCCTTCTGGAAGCTCTTTTAAACAAGTTGACACATGATAGGTTTTCAACAGCTCAGGATAATTACATTTTTAATTCCTTGAGAATTTATTCAGCGCTCAGAGGATTAAATGAAAATCTGTCCTGTGATCCAGAAGTGTTGACCTAACAAAACAAAACTTATACCAGCAATCAGCATTGATGATAGATACATACACACCAAATTTGGAAGACGTTGCTCCATTCAAATTGCTGACAGAGCTTCGATCCACTTCCAATCATTTAGCATGGGCCGAAATTTCAAAGTTGCACAGATTCAAAATCCAGATTACAGCTAACTCCAAATAAAAATAAGTGATATGGTGCCTTAGAAAGCTCCATGCCACACACATGATGTGAATCTGGCTTCCTATTTCATTGCAGATGATTGTGAAGGACTTTCCCATTGTAAGTAAATGGGGAAAATTTAGTTACAAAAAAATAAATAAACAAAAATAATAATAATAATAAAAAATAGAAATATTAAATTTTTTCAAAACTGTGAACAGTCTTGGTAGATATTGTCCCAAGGAAGCTTCACACCAAATTTGAATGAAATCAGGCCAGCACTTTCAGAGAAGAATTTTGAAGTTTTCAGGTGAAAAAGACAAAAAATTCATTTGAAAAAAACACAAAAAAAAAAAATTTTTTTCACAAAACTGCTAACAGTCTTGGTAGACATTATCCCAAGGAAGTTCCATACCAAATTTGAATGAAATCCGGCCAGTGGTTTTGGAGAAGATGATTTTTGAACTTTTCGGGTGAAAAAACAAGCAAAAAAATCATAAAAAACACACACACATAAAAAAAAGGTTTTTCCTCAAAACTGCAAAAATCTTGGTCGACATTGTCCCAAGGAAGCCCCAGACCAAATTTCAAGCAAATCCGCTCAGCAGTGACCTTTAAAGATTTTGCTGACAGATGTCGATCACGATCAAAACTGCAACGCCGGTGTCTGCGCGATCAAAATAGCTCACAGCCTATTGGCCTGTGAGCTAAAAATAATGTCCAATAATGAGCAGAATTGCACCATCGTTATAGGTGTCTCTGACATTCCACACTCCACTGAAGTGTTTCTCTTATCTACCAGTTTTCAGTATGAGCCGTAAACACTTTCCATAACATATTGAACTCCAATGCTATCGTTCATTAGCTTCTAATTTTTCCCATTGTCCGCGCTTTATAGAACTGCTTGGTATCAAAGATAATGGTGGACATTTTAGTTTTGGATGAAGATACACCCAACTCGTGTCATAATTTAATACCGGGCCGGTAATAGATCGGAGAAATTTTCGATTTCCTCTCTTAGCGTAATGTTCACCAAACGAGTGGCAGGCCGAAGGAAGGCCCAGGCGGGGAATTGATCCCCAGACTCCCGGACTAGAGTCCAACACGCTGACCACATCACCAAAGAGCCAGGCTGGTTGGCAAAGTTGCCAGGGCGTGTACTTATTAGGAGGCATTTCTAGTGACGGGACCCATCAACTGTCACAAAAGCCACGGATAAATGTTGAGAGCTGAAGAGTGCATCAGAGGCTCGCTCGAACCTCATGGCTGCACAAATGTTGCTTCATAATCTCAAACCGTCAGCAGGGTTGCATGGGCATCTGTTTACGGTGTCTCGACGTCCAAGTCCGTTCCGCTACGGGGAAATTTACAAAAGCAATCTCATGTGCACGGTTGACTTGAGCCCTCATTAAAAATAACATAGCATAAATTTAAAAATGTGGAAAATATTGAATTGTCCGTCGTCCCGTCTGCAAAGTTGTTTCTTACCTACTTCCGGTCTGAACCAAGTGTGGTTTTGGACAGAGCCACCTATGGCTACTTGTAAGCCAATAAAATTACGAAACGTATTAAAGCCCTGCCAATTCATATATATGTAATTATTTCCACAATTACTGGATGAAATGTTTCAGTATAGTTGCAAAATACAAGATTCTGCTTGGTTTGTATATCGAGGTGTCCCACAGAAATTAATGTTAGGTGATCAGTACAGCTGGACACGCTGCTCCTGTCAATTAGGACACTATGTACAATATTATAAAAAAGCCAGCCGGCGGAATGGTGAAATGCAACAGGATTAGAATCGATGGGATGACATGTTGGGATTAAAAATTTAGGAAGAAAATGTCAGCTCGATATTTTATCCAGGTGGATGGCACGCTAAAGCAACATTGAAGTTGGCCAGTTTGTGGTCCAGTGTGGTTCAACATGGAGACGAACACTCAAATCAGCTTCAGATCCAACAATTCTTGAATTGCATAATGAAACAACTGTAAGCTTGTAGGTCAGAATAACATGGTTTTTAAAAAATGGCAAGCAGTTTAGCATTGTGGGATCTAGTATGGAACAGTCAGGAAAGGCTTCCGCTGTTTACTGAGAAATACGAGAGTGCGGTAAGCACGTAATGAAGAGTTACCTCACCCCGCTGGAATTACTGCCAATGCTTTATCAGTGGAGAATATTCCATGAAGCCCTGCATAAATTAAAAAATAATCCCAGCTACTTAGACTGAAAAAATATGTCCTCGGAAAAACAATGTATATTTAAGATATTAATATATGTGCTCAAATAAAATGAAAATTAATAATAATTACATGAAGTTTTTGGGGTGTTTACATTTGGTGAATACCGTTTAGTCAGGCTGTCAGATGGGAGCTCCTGTCAGTCCATGTACAATATGTTCTGTGTAATTAGTTTACATGTTTTTGCTTGATAGCTTCGGTCAGACGTAGAGGAGGAAGCATGTGAAATGAATGTTAAAAGTATTTCGTGTAATCTGTGGTGGAACACAAGCTTGTGTATTCTCTGTGAGATAGGCTCATGTACACAAAGTGATATTGAATTTAATCTTATTGGACCACATTTCTCAAGCTTTCAAAGGTTGTGTGTTTTCTGTACTAATAATGGACACTTGTAAAAACAAACGGAAAAACAAAAAACCTTCTTGGACCAATTTTACAGCATGGGTTAATTATTTTCATTTACGAGTACATTGATTGTACCTTCTGTGGGCTTAAAGTTTCAGTGTTGTCTGAAAGTTAGAGGAAAAAATTATTTCTTGTCGAACCACAATTCTTTGAACTGCAACTGTCTTTGAAGTTATGAAAATAAAAATACTGTTTGCAAGGCAAGAAATGTGTTCTTGTGTGAAACTATTAGAGAGAACGTTTGTCTTAATGTAAAGTTCCATCAGTATTTTGTTGATTTTCAGAGGACAATGAAGGTTTCTAGTAATTTTACGGAGCAAGTCACAACAAGGTGTTTTCAAATTGAAGAGCCCAGTGCTAAAGAATTTAAGTCACTTTTTTTATGTACTGCGAGGTAAGGATGGGAAGACGTCATATTTTTTACCCAAGTCCACTGCCTTAGTTTTCTCAAAATGGGCATTTTGTGAAGTACTTTTAGTACTGGGGTCTTCAATAGCTTTACTGGGGACAAAAAGATTAAATATATAATTTAAGAGGGAAACCATTCTTGGGAAGTCTGATTAATGTAGCCCCGTGCTGGCAGTCAGTGGCTGTACTCCCTCAACCACCATCTTAGATCAATCTGTCATGGAGGGTCGGGCCTCTCTCAGCTATGGACTATATCACACGCTGGACAGTTCGCCAATCCATCACGTCACTTAATCTATCACTCACACCGGTGTACAACTGAATCTCCAAATTGCTAACCATGCATGACCTGAGACTGTGAGAGGAAACCGGACTGCGACTGTGATACGATCTCACACTGCCAGCAGCGTTCATCCACATCGCCCCCAATTTCATTTACGGATCCACCAGCGCTAGAGCGACATAAATAAGGTTAAAATTTGGACAAAAACAGAGATAAACACAAACACCTAAGACTGAGAATAAGCAGAGACAAGAGCAACGCAAGGCGTGGCATGTGCCCCCGACTGCACAGAAAGCGAGTGTTTGGCATCATCTGCTATGACCATTCATGTCATCAAGAAGCAAAATCCTCAGGCAAGTGCGTTACAGGATTTCAAGATGGCTGCTGTGGCGGCCATGCTGGTTGGCGGAGCGAGCTGAAAATCGATAGGCATCATTCAGTATGTATGATCATTCACCCCATCAAAAATCATAAACCTCCGTTGAGCGGTGTTCACATTAGAGTGCAACAAAGGAAAAGTTTATGAAAGGACGCCCAGACAGACAGAAGGGGTGAAAACATGACGCCCTCAGCCGACTCTTTCGAGGTCGGGGGCATAAAAGTGGCAGACCTTGTGTCTAACGTTTCACAGGCTGTAGAACACCTGAAAAGCATCTGTAACGTGGTATTTTAGGTCCTGGAATAGTGAAGGTGCTGCCCCCCTGTGGACATTACACATGCTGCCTGGCACTTTGCTGTGGCTCTGGCGTCGCATCTCTCCCGCCCCAGGACGCAAGCTAGCGAGAGGGAAAGCGCCCCTCAAATTAAAATGCAGAAGTTAATCCTCTTCCAGACAATTAGCCATTTGAATATAAATGAAAGAGACCACCTTAAAAAGAGACTGGTGCAGCTGAAAGTAGTGTTGGCATTGGGTAGTTTTACAACCCCTGGTCTTTTCCGAATGTAAAATTAGACAAATGCTGTCAGTGGATGACAGCAGGGTACATCCTTTAACTCCCCACACGCAAAACTCATAGTTTGGCCCAAAAGTGCTGCCACAGGAGAGTATATTGGGTCCAGAAAACCAATGCGTGAACAACTCCGAGCATGTTCACGGCCAATTATATCCTCAAGTTTTCAGGGATATAATTAAACCAGATGGATAAATGCAAAAAATGCTCCACCATCACACAGGTGCATCCTGGGAACAAAAGCAGGAAACTCTTCCTCTTGAGGAATAGTTCTGGCAATGAACAATAAAAAACTACTAAATGTTTGAAAACACTTGGACAAGGAAATGTGCATTTACGAGGAACGCTCATGTATTTTTCACATTGCAGTAAACAATGAAAAACACATTTTTATAACCTCTATGAAGAACGTCATTTAATGGAATTGTTACTGCCATTATAACACAAATTACAAAAGACATTTACAGAAAAAGTATGCAAAATGCATACAGTGCGCTGCTGCGTAACTGAAAGTAAAGATTTCCACAAACAGCAGCACTCGCAGCGGAAATTTTCTTCAACAACAAAAACTTAAGATTTAATCATCCTGTCAGTGCGTTACTGCATCTTCTGATCATCATCGTCATCTTCCTCCTCGAGATTCCCCTCATCCTCGTCGTCTTCGTCAAAGTACCGTTCCTCTGCGTCACGGCTCACGATGTCCAGATTGTCGTAGTCGGGATTTTCGTCCACCTCGCTGTGACGTAATAGGAGAGAGTGATGATGCCACAGAAATAATCACAATAATAATAATAATAATAATAATAATAATAATAATAATAAAATTTATATAGCACCTCTCATGCAGAGAATGCTGCTCAAAGTGCTTTATATTCAGGGTTAAAAATCAGAACAATTGCAAGACAAAACAAAAACAAGTAAAAAGAGAAGACAGTTTAAAAACAAATCAGAAGACAGAAAAACAGAACAGAAGAGCATGTAAACAAAATAATCCATAATTAAAATAATCAAGACTGATAAAAGAGTAGAAACAAAAAAAATTTTAAAAATCAAATAATAAAGTGAATAAAACAGAGAGAAAAAAACAAAAAGAAAATCAGCATCAGTAATTAGAAGAAGAAGATTAAAAAGGTCTGTTTTTAGTAGCATTGCAGCAAGGATGAAAATGTTCTCCCAATGTATCTGGAATGTTGTGTCAGGGTTACTACAGCACTAGAGGAGGCAGCAACACGTGAGACGTCACCCTGACCTGACACTCGTCCTGCTGGGCACGACGACGACGGGTCAAGCGAAATAACGGGGATGTAAAAATCATTTGAAACGCTGACATAACAACTCCAGCTTAGCGAAGCTCCTGGCGCACCGTCCCTGCTGAGAACGAGTCAAACAAAAATGGATTTAATTCTGAGATGATTTTTTGGGCTGTAGTTCTGTGGTTATGAGTGAGGGTCTCACAGAGAGCCCATCGGTGCAGCCTTAAAGCTCTGACCCGCGGATTCAGCTCTTTCTGAGTGTTACTGATCAACCCCCAGGCTGACGTCTGCTCGAGTCCGAGGACTATGGGTTTCCCAGCTAAACGTTTTCCACGGCATCGCACCCCAACCACCTGCTTGTCTTTTTCAGCAGTGCATCCTGATGCTGCCTCCACCCTAGGCGCACACACACACATACACACACATACACACACGCACGCACACACACACGCACACACACGGCCGAGTTATGCCCCCTCCTCCCCAGGTAAACAGTGCGCGCGCGCGCACACACACGCACGCACGCACACACACACGCACACGCACCCACACACGGCCGAGTTATGCCCCCTCCTCCCCAGGTAAACGGTGCGCGCGCACACACACACACACACACACACACACACACACGGCCGAGTTATGCCCCCTCCTCCCCAGGTAAACAGTGCGCGCGCGCGCACACACACACACACACACACACACACACACACGGCCGAGTTATGCCCCCTCCTCCCCAGGTAAACGGTGCGCGCGCACGCACACACACACACACACACACACACACACACACGGCCGAGTTATGCCCCCTCCTCCCCAGGTAAACGGTGCGCGCGCACGCACACACACACACACACACACACACACACACACGGCCGAGTTATGCCCCCTCCTCCCCAGGTAAACGGTGCGCGCGCACACACACACACACACACACAGACGGCCGAGTTATGCCCCCTCCCCCCCAGGTAAACGGTGCGCGCGCACGCACACACACACACACACACACACACACACACGGCCGAGTTATGCCCCCTCCTCCCCAGGTAAACGGTGCGCGCGCACGCACACACACACACACACACACACACACACACACACACACGGCCGAGTTATGCCCCCTCCTCCCCAGGTAAACAGTGCGCGCGCACGCACACACACACACACACACACACACACACACACACGGCCGAGTTATGCCCCCTCCTCCCCAGGTAAACGGTGCGCGCGCACGCACACACACACGCACACGCACACACACACGGCCGAGTTATGCCCCCTCCTCCCCAGGTAAACGGTGCGCGCGCACGCACACACACACACACACACACACACGGCCGAGTTATGCCCCCTCCTCCCCAGGTAAACGGTGCGCGCGCACGCACACACACACACACACACACACACGGCCGAGTTATGCCCCCTCCTCCCCAGGTAAACGGTGCGTGCACACCTGGCTGGGTCAGAATGAGCACTCCGGCAGGTCCGGCCGAACACAGCAGGGTGTGCTGCATTGCGTGTTTTTCGATGTTCCTCATGCAAGTATTGTTAAAATTCACTTGACACAGTGGCCTGTCCGTTCAAACCAGACAGGAGAGCTTCTCAGGCTCTTGAGCATCGCTTTGGCCCTCAGAGACGCTCTGACCCACTTGTCAGTGGCTGATTTGGCCCTCCTAAAAGTTGCTCGGGCCCTATTTCTCCCATATCAAATACGTCTTCTGCGAACACCGACCGCTTGCTTACCATCTAAGGTCTGTCTACAGACCTCTACACGCAAAATTTTCACAAGATAATCATTGTGATTTGCTTCATCTGTGATTGGTTTTAATGTTTTGGCTCATCACTGTACAAACAGGATTGTAGCCACTGATCTCCCAGCTACCTTCATTGATGTGATTTTTTCCCATGACTGAGGCAGCAGTAATTCTGCCAACTATGGGCTCCTTCTGTGACTCAGTTAGTACAATCACCTTGTGACTCCTGTCACTGATTACCATTCAGATCAAAGGGGTCCACCAATGATATTACAAAGTTCACTCCATCTCGAGGGAGTGTTCCCAATATTCTGACATGTATATGCCCCTTTATCAGACAGGCAGGTGATTTTCCCGACGCCGAGGCTCCACAGCTCACAGCGCGTTCAGTTTCTCGCAGACCTGATGTGACATGCTAAATGTCACACGAGATACTGATTTCTGACCACTCCCCTCCATGCTGCCACTCACTCCTCTGCTCGTGTCCTATTGGCTGGTGCGCTGCGGGGGCTGACCTGTAGTTAAAGTCCTTGTCTTTCCCGTCTAAGAAGCGCTGATGCATCTGCGTGAGAAACTCCTCCCTCAGCAGGGCCTTCTCTTCTGCGCTGGGCTCCCAGTGCTCGGCCTCTGCTGTGGCACAGGCGTCTGCGCGCACGCGCACACACACACACACAGACACACAGACACACACACACTTCTTTGTTCTGATGCAGTCTAAACTCCTCTTTATCCACGGCTCAAAGGGCAAACATGTCAATCACATCACTTATCCAGCCCTTCAACTGACTTCACTGCAGACACCGAAAACACAGGGAACATAAATCCTGGGGAACACAGACCTGAGCGCACAGACCCTAGGGAACGAAAAAGCCAAGGATCACAGACTGTGCAGAACACAGAATACAGGGAACATAAAGGCAGAGATTGGAACAGGAGAAATAACCCCAGAAGAAGAGCTGGAGAGCGCAGCAGAGCAAAGGGCTGGGAAATGTTGACCAGTCGGGGTATAACTGACCAGTCGGGATAAAACGGTTCTTTCCGCTCATAATTCCATACAATTCCTGATCGGGGGTCATGGTTCCATTTTCTCACAATTTTCGTTCAACAGAATGAGCTTCCAGACAGATTATGACTGTGAAAGATTCCTTTCATAATTTCTCAAATAAAAAATACATTTCTGAGGAAGGGTGTAACTGCAAAAACAATTTATGCAATGAATGCATATTTAAATACCACATATAGTATGTTCATATGTATAAAACTACAAAATATACGGCAGTATGCAAAAGTTTGGGCACCCCTGATCAAAATTTCTGTTGCTGAGTATAGTTAAGCAAGTAGAAGATTGACTGATCTCTGAATGGCATATATTTAAAGATACAACACCTTTTTGGACATTTTAAGCAGTATTGGTTTATAACTTTTGTTTTGTACAATTCTACAGCCAAAAATAGGAAATAAGCACCATTCAAATGTTTGGGCACCCCAAAAGATTTGAGCTCTCAGGTAACTTTGACTATGGTCTCAGATCGTATTTAGTTTGTTAGGGCGATGGCGTGTTCACAATCATCGTCAGGAAAAGCCAGGTGATGCAAATTTTGAATTTTATAAATACCCTGACTCCTCTAACTTTGGCCTAATAAATCAGAAACCACAGGGTCCTGTACACAGCTGTCTAGCTCTCTGAAAATGAAAATATTTAATGCCCACAAAGCAGGAGAGGGCTATAAGAAGATAGCAAAACGTTTTCAGGTTGCGATTTCCTCAGTTCATAATATAATTAAGAAAAGGCAGTAAACGGAAACCGTGGAGGTCAACTTCCCAAGAAAACTGCTCATCAGATTACTACAAAGATCAATCAAAACACCTGTTTGACAACAAAAGACCTTCAGCAGGATTTAGCACACAGCGGAGTCATGGTGCACTCCCCTACGGCTCAGCAACACCTGCTCAAATATGACCTTCACGGAAGAGTCATGAGAAGGAATCATCCTCACCATGCATCCTCACCATGAAGTTCAGCATCAAAAGGTTGCTAAACAACATCTGAACAAGACTGATGCATTTAGGAAACAAGTCCTGTGGACTGATGAAGTTAAAATAGATGTCATTGGCTGCAATGAGCAGAGGTATGTTTGGAGAAAAAAGGATGCAGAATTTCATGAAAAGAACACCTCTCTAACTGTCAAGCACATGGTTGGATCGATCCGGCCTTGGGCTGGTGTTGCAGCCAGTGGCACCGGGAAAATGTCACTGGTCGAAGGAAGAGTGGATTCAATTAAATTTCAGAAAATTTTAGACGCAAAAATAACACCATCCATAAAAAAGCTGAAGATGAAAAGAGGACGGCTTTCACAACAGGGTAATGATCCTACACACACCTCAAAATCCATAACTGCCTACCTCAAGAGGTGTGAGTCACC
This sequence comes from Gymnothorax reevesii, assembly GCA_029721435.1. Classification (NCBI taxonomy): domain Eukaryota; kingdom Metazoa; phylum Chordata; class Actinopteri; order Anguilliformes; family Muraenidae; genus Gymnothorax; species Gymnothorax reevesii. Next base: position 56,930,210 of record CM056584.1, on the reverse strand, counting down.
ATCGCCCTCACGGTCTCCTACCTCACCATCATTGAAAATCTGTGGATGGACCTCAAAAGAGCAGTGCATGCAGAGCAGCCAAAGAATCTTACAGGTCTAGAAGCCTTCGGCACAGAATAATGGGCAAAATCCCCAAAACCAGAATTTAAAATCTCTTAGCTGGCACCAAACAGTGTTTACAACCTGTGAAACTTGCCAAAGGTGAGTGTGACTTAGAACTGACCGTGCAGGGTGCCCAAAGTTTTGCCTTAGACTGTTTTCCTTTTTTCCCCCCCATTTTGAAACTGTAAAAGGATGGAAATTAAAAAGTAATCTTGCTTAAAATATTAAGGAAATGTGTCCTCTTTAACTATATGCCTTTTCGAGAGCAGTCGTCTTTTACTTGCTAAGCTATTCACAGTATGAAATTTTCATCAGGGGTGCCCAAACTTTTGCATACAACTGTACGTTCTCCTATCTTTAATGGACCAGATAGAATCCCTTTTGATTATCTCTGATTTGGTAAACTGCAAACAAACCATGCTCTCTCCTTAAAGGTGCACTACGCAAGTTTGTTTACTTTCACTTCTGTTGACAATCGAAGTCAAACAAACAGAGGTGGCCCGCCCCTCCCTCCCGTAGTTCCCTCCCTCCCCTGCTTCCATAACTGTCAACTCTCGTCGGTGATTGGCCGGGACGGTTTGTTATGCCCTTGTGGTTATTTGCAGTTTGTGACGTCTGTGCGGTCTCCAGAGCCCGGGTTTTTTTTTTTTTTTTTACAGTGAATTTAGGGGCAGGCAGCTAGCGGATCGTGTAGAGATGACGGTGAATTGAGACAAAAATATAATTGTGCAGAAAGTAAACAAACTTGCACAGTGCACCTTTAAAAGGAGCAACTACCACATTGATCAAGTCAATTCAAAAGTTGATTATGCTCTGTGTTGTTTAAAAAATGGAATCGCGATTCATTTTTTTCATCTCAACCGATTTCAATCGTCACACACTTACATAGATTTTTCACTGTCTCGCGATGCATCGTCACATCCCCAATACACATTTCCCAGAATGAACACCAACGTAATACCCACCCAAACAAGGCAAAAAACTCTCTCTCTCTCCCTCTCTCTCTCTCACTCTCTCTCCCTCTCTCTCTCCCTCCCTCTCTCTCTCTCTCTCCCTCTCTCTCTCTCTCTCTCTCTCTCTCACCCTCGTCCTCGTCACTCTCCTCCTCTGCTTGCGCCTCTCTCTCTCCCTCCCTCTCTCTCTCTCTCTCCCTCTCTCTCTCTCTCTCTCTCTCTCTCTCTCTCCCCCTCTCTCCCTCCCTCTCTCTCTCTCTCACCCTCGTCCTCGTCACTCTCCTCCTCTGCTTGCGCCTCTCTCTCCTGCTGCTGCTCCAGGGAGATCTGGAGGAGTCGCTCCTGATAGGAGTTCATGAGGAGATCTGCCAGGCCTGTGCAGGTCCCTGAGGAGCGCTGGATCAGCTCCTCCTCGCTCAGGTACTGACCGATGTACTGCTCATACAGCAAGGGCTCACGGACACGCATCTGCTCCTCGCTGAAGTACTGACCTTCTGTGTGTGTGTGAGACGGACAGGGGGAGAGAGACAGAGTGAGTGAGTGTGTGAGTGAGTAAGTGTGTGCGCGCACACGTGAGAGAGAGAGAGAGAGAGAGAGAGAGAGTGTGTGCATGTGGGAGAGAGAGTGTGCGTGTGTGTGGGAGAGAGAGAGAGTGTGTGTGTGGGAGGGAGAGAGAGTGTGTGTGTGGGAGGGAGAGAGAGTGAGTGTGTATGGGAGAGAGAGGGAGTGTGTGTGTGTGTGTGTGTGTGTGGGTGAGAGAGAGTGGGAGAGAGTGAGTGTGTGTGTGTGTGGGTGAGAGAGAGTGAGAGTGTGTGTGAGTGTGTGTGTGTGAGTGTGGTAGAGAGAGAGTGGGATAGAGTGAGAGAGTGTGTGTGTGTGGGTGAGAGAGAATGAGAGAGTGTGTGTGTGTGTGAGTGAGTGAGAGAGAGTGAGAGAGTGTGTGTGTGTGTGGGTGAGAGAGAGTGAGAGAGTGTGTGTGTGTGGGTGAGAGAGAATGAGAGAGTGTGTGTGTGTGTGAGTGAGAGAGAATGAGAGAGAGTGTGTGTGTGTGGGTGAGAGAGAGTGAGAGAGTGTGTGTGTGTGGGTGAGAGAGAATGAGAGAGTGTGTGTGTGTGTGAGTGAGAGAGAATGAGAGAGAGTGTGTGTGTGTGTGTGTGTGAGTGAGAGAGAGTGAGAGAGTGTGTGTGTGGTAAGGGGGGGAGTGAGTAGACAGGAGGTAACCTATCACAGTAAAGCCTGCGTTTTAACATTCTCTTGCAGCTTCTTGTACGGGACCAAGCTGGTTATGCACCTCTTTTCATTCCCGAAATTTTTGCAGTAATGAAGTGCATAAAATTATGATTTCATAAAGAAATACAATCCTTCATTACTTAAAAAATGCATCTACAAGGTAAAGGTTTTTTAAAAATTTAAAACAACAAACTTACTTCCTGGCTGAAAATTGATGCTGGGATTCAAAGGAGGCCGAAGAAAATTTTAGCTCTATTAGCTGCGCATGGCAGCGATGGTCTCTACGCGCAGAAAATAAGTCAAAGCCAGTTATCCCTGTATCAACTGTGGACCAAACTGGCGGGCAAGTTAACTACAGGGTTACACCATGTTAAAATTTTACCTGGACAACTTGCTGTGGACTAGCAGGTCAACGGCGAGTCGTCCAGCTCAAGTTAAAATCACTTCTACAGGCTCATGCTGATGCAAGACCGGCATCGGCTGATGTAAGACCGGCTCATGCTGATATAAGACCAGCGTCGGCTGATGTAGGACCGCGCATGCTGATGTAAGACCAGCATCGGCTGATGTAAGTCCAGCTCATGCTGATGTAAGACCGGCTTAAGCTGATGTAAGACCAGCATTGGCTGACGTAAGACCAGTTTGGGCTGATGTAAGACCAGCTTGGGCTGATGCAAGACCAGCTCGGGCTGATTTAAGACTGGCTTGTGCTGATGCAAGACCAGCTCAGGCTGATTTAAGACCGGCTTGTGCTGATTTGAGACCAGCTCGGGCTGATTTGAGTAGTGATTTCCCGTAAACGTTTTCCAGAGAGGGGCGACAGAGGAAGCTCTCACCCTGCTGCAGGGCCCGGAGGGCGGCGTATCGGTGGTTCCTGACCCGCGTCCTTGATGCCTGGCAGGACACTCTCCTCTGCACCTCGCGACAGTAATGCTGGGCCCTGCAGTCTGCGCTCAGGTGTGCAAAGGCCCCCAGGTGCTCAGGCTTCAGATGCGCCTCGTAACGCTCCAGAAACACCAGCGGTTTGACCCGGTACTGCTCCAGCAGAACCTGCCGCCGTTCTTCCAACGACAGGTCCGGTTCGCCCAGCTGCTGGCTCTTAACTGGACTTCCGCTGGCCGCGATCGCCTCGATCATCGCGGCGAGCTCGCTGGGACACGCCTTCTACACAAAGCGAGAGAGAAAATTCAGCTCCCTCGTCTCACTTTCTTTCACATGAAGTGTGCCCAGATAGGATGGGGAATGTGTGTGTGGAGTGAGCTTTTGTGACTCAAAAAAAACAGGTCACTGCACTTGTCCTACATGGCAAATAAGACCACAGGGTTACAGATGAAGAACAATTCTAAATTATGTTTCAATGTGTCATAGATTTTTGTAACACAAAAATTGGTCATTTCAACCCTAATACCTTATGAAGATTAACCCAATAAAACCTACGGACCCATATTTTGCTCTGTCGAATCCAGCTGCTTTATTCCAATTAGTGGAAATTCTCTGATAGCAAGCTCCTCCGCTCTGGATCTGCCACAGATCTGCCCCGGATCAGCTGGAACTGGGGCAGATCCGCGGCAGATCCAGATCGGAGGAGCTTGCTATCTGGGTTCAGACCTACTTTACATCCTAATGGAGATCCAGAGATTTCAAAAGATCCCATTATGTCATGCTGTATAGTGTATAACAGAGAAATGTGTATAACATGACGTAGAGGGTCTAGACAATTACTATTTGATGTAATGCTGTGACTATAAAAAACGTAGCGTGCTGGATTTGAATGTTTCAATCAATTTAAGTGTGATGTGGCTTCAGTGAAGGACTGCAACCAGAAAATACAGAATACATATGTGATATTGTCCTTACATATGGTGGGAGGAAGCTTAACTTTGAACCTATTAAAAGAGAAATTCAAGCCAAAATCAGAGTTTAATGGGCAGATTAATTTTCATTACAGAATTGGATGGCTGAGCGCTTTGACACAATGTCAGTTTAATACATTTCTAATTCGTAATATTAAAAGGTTTAGCAGTTCTGTTTTTACATATATTCAGTTGAACTTCACTATAGCTATCGTCATAACGCTAATTTCTCACCTCATCGACCGCCGGCTGCTCCTCACCCTGTCCGGTATCGCATGTTTTATCCTCCGGCGCTGAGTCGGTTCTAGGAGACTCCAACTCCGCTTTACAGCCGGATTTGCCCCAGATAACGGGGCTGGACGTTGGGCGAGGCTCAATTTCACCCCACATCATTTAAGACTAAAATGGGACAAACAAGAAAAACATACTTCAATTAACAAATAAACACACTGTCCTCTTATAAAGGAGACAGTTAATTAATATTAATACATGCATTTGTTTCCATTCTTTGTTTCCATTCTGTAGTCGCCAAGCAACAGAGCGAAATAACGTGGTAATTCGTGTTTAATGACATTTCTGGTTCTAACGTCCGCTGACAAACGCAGCTAGTTGGTCAACACATTCCGCGATAATAGCCTGGTTAGTCGCCAGAAACGCATCTCTCAATGCAGATACAGTGCGATCTGTCACATCTCCTCAAATAAATCAATGAATTCGCAGTAGTTTTAATCATATCCTCCAGCAGTGAGTATTGAGATTGCTCGAAAAATCAACAATGTTACTATATTCATAAGCTTTGAACATCATTGCCCGTTCCATACCCTGTGCCGATGTCATGTGAAATACGTAAAATACAAATTATATGCTACAGTTCATAAATTTTTCTTCCATGGGAATAAACTAAATTCTACGTTTGTTGCATGTTTTTTTTTTCTTCTGCAGTCATGGCGGCAATTTCCTGGTTCTACGTTGTTATCGGTCCCCAGTGATGCAGAAGTGGTTCCGCATCTCCATGGTCTTCGCGGCCGGTCACTATATTAACTACATCCTCATACCTCCTCTCTAAAAATGATTATATTAAAACTATGTATGCCTGGTCAAAAGGCGCCACGTTTATTGCGTATTTGTGATTGTTCTCAATCATTTAGATTTTATAGACAATAATAAGCACTGGACTGTGATCCCGTTATTGACCACCGGGCGTCACCCTATTCATTTCGTAGAAAAAGGAGCCTCGCATGCTAGGAGGCTACATATCAGTTGTCTCTTCCTAACCTCGTTACCTCTCCACCGTTTCTCCCCTCCCATCCTACCAGAAAGGATGAAGTGGAGGTGGAAGACAAAAGGAGAGGAGTGGAGGAGACAAGGATATCACAAGGGAGATAAGAAATGGGGCAATTGTTTCCGCCTCCGTCATCCATATTTAAAGTCCGCTAATGAAATGAATCTACAGCCTCCAGTCCCTTAGTAACTCAGACAGTCCTGTACATCTGCCATGTCTTATCATATTATGGCAAATTGTAAAATACGGATTGAAACTGCCCCAGGACCACAGGACCAAGTGTTGAGCATGGCCGTATTTCGTGAACATGAAGGCTAGCTAACAAGGAACAAGCAATGGTACTGTGATGTACTTTCGTAAACAAATGAACACAGCCTCGAATTTGCATTTGTGCGCTGGAATGCTGTCATCAGCCATGGCATCACCTTTCTGCAGTTTGAATTTGTTAATGGGCTTTGGTAGGCATATGGGAGTGGACATAATGTCATACAAATGTGAAAATACTTCCTAAAAGGATGCATGTGTAGATCCTCTGCTTGGAGGAGACAATTTGGAGGAATTTTCAGACCGGCACCCTCACCTCTAACAGTTTTGGAACAGTTCTCGGGTGGAGGAGACATTCAGAAGCCGGGTCACAGAGGATAAGAGGAAGTAGGAATGGAGGGGTGGTAACATTTTCATCCGATGAAAATAGGTCCATGGGTCATGTTCAGTTTGGGTTGGGGTCATTTTTATTTTTGCTTGTGGTCATATTTAGATTAAATCCAACCTGAAATAAATGGGTTATGAGCTGTGTGGCAAAGCAGTGCTGTGTGTGCGGAGTACTGTGGATATGCAATTTACTAACCCCACTTCCAGTGAAGTTGAAATGTTGAGTAAAACGTGAATAAAAACATAATACAATGATTTGCAAATCCTTTTCGACCTATATTCAATTGATTACACTACAAAGACATGATATTAAATGTTCAAACTGATAAAATGTATTGTTTTTTTAAAAATATTCATTCATTTTGAATTTGATGCCAACAACACATTCCAAAAAAGCTGGGACAGGGGCAACAGAAAACTGGGAAAGTTGAGGAATGCTCAAAAAATACCTGTTTGGAAAATTCCACAGGTGAACAGGTTACTTGGAAACAGGTGAGTGTCATGATTAGGTATAAAAGGAGTATCCCAGAAAGGCTCAATTGTTTACAAGCAAGGATGGTGCGAGGTTCACCACTTTGTGAACAACTGATTAAGCAATTATTCCAGCGGTTAAAGAACAATGGGACTCATTCACCAACCATTCTTCAGAGGAAGTTTCTACTTTAAACCCATTTACATACTTTTTACGAAGATTCTGACGTTCACCAATGTTTTCTTTTTTGGAATTTGTCCTTTGGGAAGAACAGAATCTACACGCACTGGAGAGCACATTCAAGTGCTGACATATTTGAGCCAAATAAGAGGTTATCACATTGTTTTCTGTTCCACAGTTGTGTAATATTATATTATTTAAAATTACAATAATATTTTTGCAATTAATGTTTTTCAATAAATTTAGTTTTTCAAAGAATTACGGTCTATCAAAATAAATATGGACGTTATACGGTCAGTGATTTTCACCCCATTTATTGGCCAAAAAGGACTTCTACACCCAGCTCACACAATGACATATTTACTGCTACTGCAGAGATGGCAAGTTTCAGGTCTTGCGCATGTTTTAGGCTTGTTCACCGTAGTCCGTAATTATTCAATGAATGCTTCATGAGATTCTCGTGCGGAATTAAAATCCTTGTGCAATGACGTTCCCGTTTCACTTGCATAAAGGTGCACCTCATCACCAGTAACATGGAAAGCGATCATGACTCCGGACTTCCCCTGGTTCTCTTTACTCAGGGATTGGAAACAATGCATGTGTTTCATGATCGTTTAAGTTGTTTTAATGAAATAAGACCATTTGAAACGCTTTTATGCAATTCCATTACTTTCAATCCCTCAGTAAAGACAAGCCTGAGAATTCCCGAGTCATAATTGATTTCCGTGTCATTGGTGGGGAAATCCACCGTAATGCACTTGAAACTGATTAACTTGATTCACAATGACTGAAATTCTGCATGCAAATTCCTTCAGTGCGCGTTGATTGAATAATTGCTGACTACGGCACAGAAACCTGAATGCCACTAAGAGGAGAAACTCATGGCTAAGACGTAAGCCTTGGCATCTCTGCTACTGCAAGATATTGCTGATAGTGCCCTGTGGAGGGAACAAATTTTCCATGAGCATATAGAGAATGAGAGTTATTGGGAATCTTTAGGCTGCCAAGAGCTGTCCTTCTGGACCTTCGTGATAATTTGGAGCCAAAACTTTAGTGCCATCCCAGACAGTCTAACCCTGTGCCACCACAACGTGAAGGTATTCTCCACCTTGGGTTTTTTAGCCAGCAGGACCTTACAGCGGGAGCTGGGAGACAGGAGGTGCTGCTGTGGGGAGGCACTGATAATTAAATCACACTGTAATCGATAATTAAAACACTGTAGTGACCTTTATCTGTGTTAAACGGGCCCAAAGGTCTTAATTTTGAATATAAGCAGGTATTCTTTTTAAACAGGATTTTTCAAGTTAAACCTGCCTTTGGGACACGCTCGTTATAAATATTGTTATCATAGAGAAGCAGCTTTCCCTTTGATTTGTTATGTATGAGTATTTTATGTAAAGTACTGCATACCATTTGTAAATGGAAATTTGTTACATACTATTTGTGCTGCCTTACTGGTCAGCTATTTGTTTATTTTGTATATCAGCACCCTCTGGTGGTATGTCTATAGAAAAACATGATCTGATGCGATACCACTAATGCTTTCTAGAAGCTTCTGGCTTCTTTTTGCCTGGAGGAGGCCGGATCACCCAGGACTCTTGTAGATCTCTCCAGAATGTTGCTAGTCCATATAAATGCTGTGATTTTGGTTAGTAGTGGAGAGAGTTTTTGTTTTGCAACAGAGTTACATAATGGCATTAGAGTGTTATTATAAGATTAGAGTGGATTATTTGTAGAAGTTTTTTTTTACTTAATCAGTGAAGAATAAATTTGTTTGAGTTGTCATTGCTGGTTTTCTTTATTGTGATTTTCAAGTCGTAAAAGATTTCTCTTGGATAGGAGATGGGCGAGGAGGAGATGAAGGTGCTCACTCGGGGCCCAGGGCTGTGTCCAGACCCTCAGCTGATGGCACTCCTAATAGTGCCATCTCTCTGATGAAGTTTTTTTTTACTTAATCAGTAAAGAATAAATTTGTTTGAGTTGTCATTGCTGGCTTTCTTGTTGTGATTTTCAAGTCATAACAAATTGGAGGCTTCACCGAGATAAACCATTCATTGGTTTCACCAAAGATTTAAGCTGATCTATCATTTTTAAATCTTGACTCTTTGAAAAACCAGCAAGCATTACTTTTGATGTTGAAAATTTTTTTAAAACTCCAATCCAGGAATCAATTGTGCTGGCAAAGATGAAGGACTTGCTGCAAATAGCCTCAACCCTTGGATTATCTGATTTGAAATCATCAATGAAGAAACAAGAAATATTCAACATTTTGGTGCAACATTTCATTGATGAAGAGTTCTTTGGGGAAGAAACAGGAGAATTGATCAAAGGTGTGGAGGTGCCTGCAACAGAGCTGCAAAGACTTGAATTTCAGCTATGCCAAAAACATTTAGAACTGGAAGAAAGAAGGTTGGAGAGGGAGAGAGAATTGGAAGAAAAAAGGCTGGAGAAACAACTAACTAGAAGAAAAAGGATGCAGTTTGAACTGGAAATGAAAAAATAGACGCAGGTATTGTGACAAAATCTTTTGGACTTTCTGTCATGGTTTGGTCCCGCCGGCAGAAGGCAATAAGCCGGCGGGCACCGGGACCATGTACCAAAACCAAAGGGACCCAAATGTACAGGCTGTGTAAAAATATAAAGATTTAATTTAAAACAAAAACAGAGAGGAGAGCAGTGGCTACAAACAGGGCTCCATTAGACAGAGTAAAAACAGAATGCAGCTGCACTACCAAACTGGCAGTGCAGCCCTTGTATACTCTTAACAGCACCTCCACCTCAACAAGCAACAGATGTGGCTCATTGAGCTGGAGGTGCAGGCAGCAGGAGGAGGGAGGGACTGCAGGGCAGAACCATCACACTTTCTAATCATTTTGATATGGTTAAACATGTCAGACTTGTTCGTCCTTTCCTAGAAAATGATGTAGACTAATACTTTACCCATTTTGAGAAAATTGCTAAAAATTTGAAATGGCCAAATGAGCATTGGACAATGATGTCACAAAGGGTTCTCACTGGTAAAACTAGAAAAATCTATAACCAGTTATCTGTCCAACAGTGTTCTGATAATGATTTAGTCAAATCTGCCATTGTGAAGGGTTATGAATTAGTCCCCGAGGCTTTCAGGCAAAAATTTAGGAATTCTCGCAGGGAAGCCAGTCAAACTCACGTTGAATTTGGCAGGTTGAAGGAACAGTTGTTTGATCAGTGGTGTAATTCCATGAAAGTTGAGAAAGATTTTGACAGAATTAGGTAACTTATTCTGGTTGAGGAATTCAAAAGGTGTATCCAGCCTGATATCAAGACTTTCCTTGAGAAAAACGAGCCATTACTTTGCAAGATGTTTCCATCCTGTCTGATAGTTATACATTCACTCACAAGTCTTTTTTGTCCAAAAATCCACTTTTTCTAAAATTCAAAGCAAGTCTCAGTCCAGGACTTCTTCTAATAACACTTCTAATGATTCCAAGGCCACTTCAGAGAGGAAACCTTCCAGTGAGAAGCAATCCTTTGATTCTTTACCTTCTGTGTCTTGCCAATACTGCAAAAAGCAAGGTCACCTTATTTCTGAGTGTTGTGCTCTCAAGAAAAAATAACCAAGAGAAGAAACCAAATCAACTGTTTTCACTGAGAGAGAATCTCTTGTATCAATGGTCAGTTCACCTGATCTTCTACCTTCTGTGTCTGATTCTGTTATGGAGGGTTTTGAGCCATTCATCACCAATGGTTTTGTTTCACTTTAACATGATTTTTCCTCATCTGCTCCTGCTCGAATTCAAAGGGATACTGGGTCTTCCCAATCTCTTATTCTTGCAGATATTCTGCCTTTTTCTGACAAATTGTCTCCTAAGGCTAACATCCTTATTCAAGGAGTAGAATGTGGTTTTAAAAGTGTACCTCTCCATAATGTTCATCTCAAATCAGACTTGGTCTCTAGGCCTGTTTCTGTTGGTGTTAGGTCTTCTCTTCCTTTCAAAGGTGTTCATTTGCTTCTTGGTAATGATCTTGCTGGGGATACGGTTGTGCCTTACCCTGTTGCATCTGATACTCTTTTGATTGATCAAGAATCTTACTCTATAGAGGAGGAAATTCCAGACCTCTATCCTTCATGTGCAGTTACTCGTTCTATGGCTAAAAAGGCTATTCAAGATGATGCTGACCGGGCCTTCAACCTGGCTGAACCCTTCATTGGGCAGTCTTTTCATCTGGAACCTTCCAGTCCTAAGATGTCTGGGAAATCTTCAGACTTGTTCTTGTCAGGTCATTCTAATGGAATTCTGTCTCGGAAATAACTTATTCAGGTGCAACAACAAGCTCGTCAACTAGCGCATCTTCTCCTACAGGCTACAAGTTAACAAGAGGCTCCTCAAGTTCCTGTCTGTTTTTACCACAAAAAATGGTGTGCTTATGAGAAAGTGGTGTCCACCTGATGTTTCTGCAGATGAAGAGTGGATAAACACCCATCAAATTGTTCTTCCGAAGTCTTATCGTCAAGAAACTCAGTATGACCCATGACGATCCTATGTCAGTTCATTTGGGTACCAAGAAGACCCTTCAACGTGTCAAGAATAATTTCTTCTGGCAATCCATGAGGTCGGATGTACAGGAGTAATGCAAATCCTGTCATACTTGTCAAATGGTTGGGAAGCCGAACCAGAATATTGCAAAGGCTCGACTTAAAACTCATTCCTGCTTTTGAAGAACCTTTCAGTTGGATCATCATTGACTGTGTTAGACCATTGCCGAAGACTAGATCTGGTTGTGAGTACCTACTGACAACCATGTGTGCTTTCGCTCGGTTTCCTGAGGCAATTCCACTTCGTAATATCAAGGCGAAGACTACCATCAAGGCTCTTACCAAGTTTTTCTGCTTTGTTGGTCTTCCTAAGTCTAAGTCTATTCATGTCTGGCATATTTCAACAAGTTATGCATGAGCTTAGTAGTAAACAATACAGGTCATCAACTTACCATCCTGAGAGTCAAGGTGCTTTGGAGAGGTTTCAACAAACCCTGAAGAACATAATAAGGACCTACTGCCTTGACACAGAGAAAGACTGGGATGAAGATGTCCATCAGAAGTCTCTTGGGTTCAGTCCTTTTGAGCTTGTTTTTGGGCATACATTCCGTGGACCTCTGAAGCTTCAGAAGGAAAAGTTGCTGGCTGAAGATGATGTCCCAATGAACTTGCTTCAGTATGTGTCTGACTTCCGTAATCGTCTCTCTAAGGCTTGTGACTTTGCTCAGTCTAATCTCAAAGAGGCTCAGGGCAAAATGAAAACCAGACATGCTTTCATTCCTGAGATAGAAATTTTAAAACTGGTGACAAAGTCCTGGCGCTTTTGCCAGTTCCTGGAAACCCTCTAAGAGCCTCAAAATGATCAGTGATCTAAATTACGTAATTTTAACCCCTGGAAGGAGGAAACAAATACAAATGTGTCACATCGACATGCTGAAAGAATGCATTGACAGAGACACTCAGCAAAAGCCAATTAATGAGGTAAATACAATTGATCTGGAAAATTCTGAAGAAGATTGCGACTGCCCCTTGGAAAATGAACCTGGTCCAGCCAAACTTGAAAATTCAGACATTCTTCAAAATATTGACAGCAAGTTGTCCCACCTGGACCCTTATAGCTCATATGAGCTCAGCTCATATTTGAATATAGTCACACATTACCTCACTTTCCATCAAGGACTGATATGGTTTACTATGATATCATCCTACAAGACGATGCCAAGCCTGTAAAACAGCATCCTTGCAGAATGAATCCAGAGAAGCAGAAATACCTTCAGCAAGAAGTCAAACATCTGCTTGAAAATGACTTTGTTGAACCAAGTAACAGTGACTGGAGTTCTCCATGCATCCTAGTTCCGAAACCCAATGGAACATATAGAATGGTGACAGACTACAGGAAAGCGAACACTCTATCAAAAATGGACTCATAGCTTATTCCCAGGATTGATGACTGCATTGACAAAGTTGGACAGTCAAAGTATGTCACCAAATTTGATCTCGTCAAGGGCTTCTGGCAGATCCCTCTAACAGATGGAGCAAAGGAGATCTCTGCCTTCATCACAACAGATGGACTATACCAATGCAAGGTCATGCCCTTTGGAATGAAAAATTCTTCGGCCACCTTCCAACGTCTGGTAAACAGAGTGATTGCTGGACTATCATGATGTAAGGGCTATATTGATGACATTATCATCACCAGTGACAGCTTCCAAGGTGATGATAATTCCAAAATTTGTTTGGGATGAAAAATGTCAAAATTCATTTGACCAACTGAAAGCTATCCTCAAAAACGCACCAGTTCTCTTATCTCCTAATTTTAAAAACGAATTCAAGTTGGCTGTTGAGCCAGTGATATTGGTGCAGGCGCAGTTTTACTGCAAGAAGACACTGATGGAGTAGATCATCCTGTTTGTTACTTTTCCTAAAAGTTTGATAAACATCAGAAAAACAATTCAAAAATTGAAAAAGAATTTTTGGCACTTGTTTGGGTTTACAACATTTTGAAGTCTATTTAACTTGTTCAGCGACTTCCATCAAGGTCATCAGTGATCACAATTCCCTCACATTCTTGCATAAGATCAAAAACAAGAATCAAAGATTACTGACATGGAGTTTACTCTTCCTAGAGTATGATTTGGATATTTCTCACATCAGGGGAAAAGATAATGTTATTCGAGATGCACTTTCTCGCATGTAATTTTACTTTTCTATTTGATTGTGAAAATTGCACTGGTTATTGTATATATGATTGTTATAACGATCAATGATACCTTTTGTGTAAAGTTCAAGATTATACTGATTGTAAAACCATGTTAATTTTAGAAAAAGAAAGCTTTTAGCAAACCTTTCTTTTCTTAAAGAGAGGAGGTGTTATGTATGAGTATTCTATATGTACTGTATATCATCTGTAAATGGAGATTTGTTACTTACTATTTGTGCTGCCTTACTGGTCAGCTATTTATTTATTTTGTTCATCACGACCCTCTGTTGGTGTGTCTGTAGAAAAACATGATCTGATGCAATACCACTTGTGTGTGATAAAATAGACTAGTGCTTTCTAGAAGTTTTTGGCTTCCTCTTGCCTGGAGGGGCTCAAATCACCCAGGATTCCTGTAAGTCTGTCCCAGAATGCTGCAAGTCTATATAAATGCTGTGATTTTGGTCAGTAGAAGAAGAGTTTTTGTTTGGCAACAGGGTTACATAGTTGCATTAGAGTGTTATTATAAGATTACAGTGGATTATTTGTAGAAGTTTTTTTTTTACTTAATCAGTGAAGAATAAATTTGTTTGAGTTGTCTTTGCTGGTTTTCTTTATTGTGATTTTCAAGTCGTAAAAGATTTCTCTTGGATAGGAGATGGGCGAGGAAGAGATGAAGGTGCTCACTCGGGGCCCAGGGCTGTGTCCAGACCCTCAGCTGATGGCACTCCTAATAGTGCCATCTCTCTGATGATGGCCCCGGTGTGCTGGTCCAGCTCTGACTATTCTTAGCCTGCTGTCCCCCTCCAGTGCTGCGCATCTCTCATCTGAATTTATTTATTTATTTATTTTTGGTGTGAGATTTCAAGTCAAAGTCTTTCTTTTTAACCTCATCTGTTGTGCACCCTTCTGCAGATAAAGCAATCACAGAAAGGGTAACTGCATCCTGTGCATCTTTTTTGTGTGTGATTTTATATCCAGAAATTACACCAGTAAATATCACTGTTAAATATCACCGCAACATATGCTGCCATCCAAGTGACGTCTTTTTCAGGGACGTCCCTGCTTATTTCAGCAAGACAATGCCAAGCCACATTCTGCATGTGTTACAACAGCATGGCTTCATTCTAAGAGTGCAGGTAATAGACTGGCCTTCCTGCAGTCCAGACCTGTCTCCCATTGAAAATGCGTGGCGCAATATGAAGCGCAAAAATATGACAACGGAGACCCCGGACTGTTGAGCGAGGGAAGTCGTACATTAAGCAGGGATATGAACGAATTTCACCAACAAAGCTTCTACAATTAGTGTCCTCAGTTCCCAAACGCTTATCGAGTGTTATTAAAAGGAAAAGTGATGTACCACAGTGATAAACATGGCCCTGTCCCAGCTTTTATGGAACGCGTTGCAGGCATCAAATTCAAAATGAGTGAATATTTCCAAAAAAATTATGAAGTTTCTCAGTTTGAACATTAATTATCTTGTCTTTGTAGCGTATTCAATTGAATACAAGTCGAAAAGGATTTGCAAATCATTGTATTCTGTTTTTATTCATGTTTTACAAAATGTCCCAACTTCATTGGAATTGGGGTTCGTAAATTATCCAGAGAACATTTTTTTCCCAGAAGAATGGAAATTCCCAAGCTTAATTAACTTGTTTTTCATAACCCATTTGTTTGAGCCGGAGCTTGCAGTCTCTTAACTGAATAGCCTCAGCAGATTATGGTCCATAGAGTTTCACCCAAATTATGCACATGGCATTACCCCAGCTGGTCTCAAATTCAGTTCTCTTGTTTGGAGGGGCCACAGCCTCGCGAATCAGTGAATCAGGACTGCGCCAATGCTGGCAGACATGGATTTAACTGGTTGGAGGATTACCCACCGTGAATGGAAGCATTTCGTTTCATTAGATAGGTATCTCAATATCTATGATTAACTGCCGGCAAAAATTACGTGGAAAAAGCCATCTTATAATTCAGTGTGTGAGAGCTTACCTGTTGGTTCAACTCATATTTAATTTATGCTTAACTATTGTTGAAATGTTACAAATACTCTATGACCTATCTGTAGTTGAATATCCAAGTGTTTCCATAATAATACTACTACCAACATAACTACTTTGACAAAAAGTAATATAAACAACAACAATAATAATAAAAAAAACGCAACCTGATGTATATTCAGAATGAGTCAATAATTTAATTATGAAGGTAAAATACAGGAAAAGGTACATGTTGATTGCACAGAGATCAGGGAGTCCGACGCTAAAGAAACGCACCAGCCTGCTTCAGCTGCCAGACGCTTCATTGTACATCCCAGTCTCACGTACACTGGCCTGTCCGTCTGTCAGACATTTCACACAAACAGGCTCTGACACGTTTATGTGTTTTAAAGTCAGTTAGCAGTTTACATCAAAGGTAGGAAATATTAAAAAATGCTTTGTTACAGAAGTGTAATTATGGCTGGCACTAGAAGTAATGTTAGTAATAAAAACACACAATGCTTATACTATAGCTATAATCCGATAGCCATGTAGCGTCTATCGATCATTGCGTAAATTGGAAAATAGGACACTGTGTCAGAGTTTGGTTGCTTCCATTTGGTTGATGTGCGATGTGGATCAAGAAAAGTATGACTTCAAGTTATTCATGCAAGTAATGCTCATTATTGACCAATCATAATTTGGGTCTGTTTAACCAATCAGATCTGACAGTGAAAGAGAGTCAAATAGAAACTAGCGTTGACATGAAGTCACACCTTTGATTCTGTTCAAAGTATTCCATTACTTAAGCCGTAAAAATAGCAAAGCGTTTTAGATCCAGGTAAATCCAAACAGTCACTGTATGTTCGCCTTTCATACAAACATCGCATTCATTGCGACCGAACACTCAACACTGTCGATTACCTCAAGAGCTCCATTGCTAATGGACCAAAACCACCTAAACATTTCTGAGGTTAAGCAACATTGCACTCTTTCCTCTTAAACCTCACATCCCTTCATAATTCATACATACAGTCGACAATTTACCATGTGCCAAAAAAATCAGTTATTGCAAAATGAGAGAATTTCAGAGATTGAAATAAAATAAGCTATCGTAGAGGCCACAGCATGCGTGGTGCTTTTTCAAGTGTTCCTGAGACCAGAGAGACGACCTCCAAGGCATGCGGTGAGTTCACGAGTCACACATCTATCATGCACCGAGTCCTGCAGAGCGGTGCCGGGCCAGGGCGGCTGGATCTTCTGCCATGAGCACAGTTACCCACAAACCTCAGCTGTCGCGTACGGCTACGCCGCAGGCCCACAGCGATCCCGCTCAAAAAGCTTTTGAAGAAACAAGTTCAGACAACATATTACATCTGCTTAGCTCAGGACATCCGTTTCATCAATGATAACTTCAATCAATAAATAACTGCTTCGTATGGAGGACAAATGCATTTTTAATGTTTAAACGTTTTAATCCGTTACCCATTACTACCACCCGTATTCAATGAGAGTAAATTACTAAAAATTATTATGGACATTAATCGTGATTCAATATATCTGTCCAGAGAAATTGCTCCATCCTCAGCAGTTAAAGAAAAGAGAAGAGCTCAATAAAGCAAGATATTAAAATGTTCCTGCATAAAAAGCTCTGCTTCTGTCTGTCTAAGAGCCTACTGTAAGACAAAAGTACAGCAGGTCATTCGACAGCTCCTTTTAATCCATAGTTACGCAGCTTTACTATAAATATTTTATATTCACTATTCCTATACACTAATTCCTTCTGTATAAGCGATTAGCTAAAGCCGTGTAAAGAATATTAGCGGCATAAGAAGCTGATCATGGATTTTTAACATCTGAATGTAACATTGAGACAAACTTCCTGTCCCTCACAGAAAGTTACAGTATTGTGCAATGTGACCTGATTAAAACAGAAAATGGCGACAATTGACCTTTGTCAAAAAAAGTCACCAATCAAAAGGCAGCATATAAGGCTGGAACTAAAAATCAAGAGGCTTTGGTGAAAAGACTCAGCGTTCGTTTAAACATGGCGATTCACGCATAAACCAATTGCTAATGTACCAAATGTACGAGGAGCAGTATTCTGAGATTTAAAAACCAACACATTGCTTTTCGCCGACATAAAATCGCACCGCTATCGTTTTAAGTCTGGTTTAATGTTGGATTGAGTCGTAGAACGCGACATGGTCACACCATTCCTGTTTGAGATTAGCAAAGGGGAAGCGTAATCAACGACACAGAGTAAATCCTTCTGAGAATGATATGAAGCAGGGGTCCTCAAATCAGGCCCTCAAAGCCAAATCCTGCCCCAGCTTTCTTTCCTACCGGGCAATTAAATAAACGATTAGCACAGCTTCACCCCTGACTCTCAGGTAAAGGGAGGGCGGAAAACCAGCAGGTGTCAACCCTCGAGGACCGTGATTGGAGGGACGAGGGCACAAGGACATGTGATGGTGTTGCGCCGCGCAATCAGGTCAGGGATAATGTGCACACTAATGACGGCAAGAGACAATAACACACAACATCTCTCAGGGCAGCTACATAAGAGTGGGACAGAGGGAGTAATATTATCATATAAATGCAAGAACTCTGTGATAATATCAGTTCTATTAAATATGTCATAACTTCAACTGTACAATAACTACAGGAATCGTATAATCCTCTTCTTGACACAAACAATTTTTGTATTCAAACTGAACTTCTATTATTGCACTCAGATCACAGGATTTTCGTTTGGTTTTCAGAGGAATTTATAAAGTTACTGTCGCTCTCTACCTGGTAAAAAAATAAAAATAAATTTCAGTTAGGTCACAGCAGGCTACTATCGGTTAAACTGCTGTTCCAAACAAATAATATTTAAAAAAAAAAACAAACCTGTACATTCACAAGAGGACAACCAATCACCGTTCAACTTGAAAATCAAATTGATATGTGCAAAAAAGGCTAGAGATCTCTATATATAAAAATATGTGTATATGAATGCAGCCATTTTTCTTCACAGGTACAATATTGCCCCTCTATTTGCACTAAAAGATTTACAGAATATGTACAGATTCCACTGGCTAAATTCACAGTCCCGAGCCGTGTCCGAGCAGTGCAGTGCCCGTTAGAATGTAAATAAAGAGACGTCCATTACATTCGGTGTGACCCAGGCCCACATCCTGAGCCCAAATCAATGTGATTGAGCCCTGAATAATAAGGCCCCCTGAGTTCTGCCCAAGTGCCTGAATGCAGACATTGCCAGTGGATGGATCCTGGTGTCGGGGTGCGATTAATCAGGGCTTGTCCTTGGGGCAAAGGGGAGGGGCTGAGGGTCTTATCGCCAACTCGACTGGCGCGGCTCTAGCATGGTGTCACTTAGCGCTTAGCCTGCGACGCTTTGGCTATATCACCGAATCGCCAAAATCACGTTCCGTTGAGCACGAAATGCGTATCAGACCCCCTTCCTCAAAGGGCTGCCGGTGATGGACACCCCTACCCGCCGTCTGCCCTCCAGGCTGGTGATTGTTTGGGCCTTGGAGTCGCCCTCCAGCCTGGTGTCGAAGGAAGAGGAGTGTGTCGATTGGTCGCTGTCCGATAAGACCTCTGACATGCTGCTGAGGGAGCTGAGGTCTGATTGGTCGAAGGAGGCTTGGGGGCGGGGCTCCAGGAGAGGGTGCTGGTCTGGCAGGTCGAGGGAGTCTCGCTGGAGGGCGGAGTCACATGATGGCGTCCGCCGGCGCAACAGCATGGCCCTTCTTGGACAAGCCGTGAGGGGCGTGGCCTGCACCGACAGCTCGGTCTCCAGGGGCGGGTCTACAGAGATGCAGGGCGGGCTCATCTTCACCTTGCGCTGGTCAGGGGAGGGCAGGGGCCGGCCGTGCGGAGAGGAGCTCCGCCTCCTCAGCTCACTGTGGGCAGGGCACCCCTCAAAAGCGGGGCCAATCCCGATGGAATAGCGGCGGGGATCGTCGGCATGGGATGGTTTGGACAGGAGGCCCCCAGGGGCCAGTAAACCTGCCTGGAGTGCCCGGAATCCAGGCCCCAGGGCCCCCTGCCCCAGCAGGCTGGCCGCACTGCTACAGTTCTTCAGCGGCACGGGGGGTTGGGCTCCCAGAGAGGAGTAGGGCGACAGAGACTGGCACCGCCCCTCAGGTTGGCCCCGCCTCTTCCTCCACTCCTGGGCAGAGCTGTTGATGCGCCAGACCTCCTCATCGGCGGGGTCAAAGGTCAGGCAGCCGGGGATGGTGGGATCGTCGCTGTCACTGCTGCTGCTGCTGGGAGGGTCCGGTGACCTGAGGGGGGCGCTGTCGGGGCTGTACCTGTGCACACGCAGGCTGGAGGTGCGACTGCGGCGCAGGACCAAGGGAGAGCCCTGTGGGGTGCAGGGGGCAGAGAGCCGCGGCACAGGGAGGGTAAGGGGGCCCGGCGGGGGCCCTTTCAAACGCAGGCCACCCCGGGACCACCGCTCCCAAACTCCCTCTGAGTCACAGGGGTCATTTTTAACCTCCTCTGCCTGAGAAAGAACAGAAAGAGCAAACAATGGAACTATAGGAATAAAGATCCCAAAAACACACATTTAGGCTGTATTTCATTCCATAGGGCTGAGCCCTACATCACATATCCAATGAAGTCATTTCCCTTCGTAGTGAAAACTCTGAAGGGCAGCAGGGAGTAGGGTTTTCATGTAATGGTCATTTGGAATGTCCCTCGACACAAACAGCGGCTGCTGTTTTCTGCTTTAGCCTTTTGCAGGAAATACAAATAATGCCAAATTTTCTCTGTTTTGCATGAGCCTATTTAGGATTTATAACTCAGTATTTCTGTGACAGAGACTTTGGAGAATTATTCCAGTGAAGCAAGACATTTGGAAATTCAAGTACAGAATAATTTCGGAATTTCGGGATTTAAAGACGCCGGCGTCTATATCTGCGCTAAGGGGTTGAGCAAGTGTAAACAAACGCAGCCAGTTCAAGGGTGAACTGCTTTCACTGGTCATTTATCGGTTTTTGCTGAACATCTTTCGCCCAAACTGCTTTTGACAAACTTATGGAACTCGCTGCCAGACTACTTGAAATGTATTCCTACATTCGTCTCGTTAAAAAAAAACACCAAACTATGGCTAATTCCGCAACAATCTCGCTCTTGCATTTAGTTCTTACACTGTGCCCTCTCTGTTTCTTCTTTTCTTTTTCTTTTTCATTTGATTTTATTTCCATTTTCATTTTTCTATTTTTAACAAGTGCACCGCCTATCGGCGAATGTCTTATTGCTGCGCGATACCAGTCCCCTACCGTCGTATGCATATTATATTTCCTAAAAAGTAGGTCAAAGTAACCTGAATAGGGTACATGACACACCCTCTCCCCAAGATGCATCCACACACCCACTTTGATGTTCCTAGGTCATACGGTATTGAAGTTATGGAGCGGACACGAATGCGGACGGACGGACTGTCGGACGGACGGAGTGCAATCCTATAGTCCCCTCTGTTTCCGGTTGGGGACTAATAATGGTAATCTGTTTTATTATTTTTAACCAAAAGCCCTACAAGGAACAATTGTCGTAAATTAGCTTCAGCTAAAAACATTATGATACGTACATCAGATGACTGTTTCAAGTTTATCCATTTTTTTTTATCTGTCCCTATTCAAATAAACTATGTATAAATAAATAAATAAATAAATAAATAAATAAATAAATAAGTTTTATAACCAACCACATAGCTTTCATAATGCGACAAATAGTCACGGGTAAAAATGAAAAAAAAAAAAACAACATAACTAGTGTTAACCAGTCCAGTGTAGTAAACCATCAAGCTAGATTCGTCATCTTTCTGTGCGCTAGCTGGCTATTGACCACATTTGTTGTCATTTTCTTGAATGACGTTGAATCACACGTCACTAGGCTCGGGTCGTCGCATGGAATCGTGGGAGCAAAGTGACTATGGCCTGCTCACTTGAAACGGCCGTTTTGTAGGGCCCTTTGAAGGGATGAGTTTTACACAACTTCGATTGGAATGCACTTCAATATGGCTTTGGTGGGCGTGGCCCTCATTAAGTGGACTTTAAAGTGAACAAACCTAGCTTTTGGAACACAGCCGGAGTGTTGTTCAGCTGGAGCTCATTCAGAATTCTGCACCAGTGTTCTACAGTTACCAGCAGGGACTGTGACATCAGCATTACAATGTTCAGTTAATCACACATAAAACAGCAGAGGAGTATCGATTTTACAGGCATTTTACCTGTCTGTGATGGCGGGTTGAGGGGCAGAGCTGTGATTGGCCGGTCTTGGGCAGGCTCTGGTTGGTGTATTGGACCAAAGGACACGCCCCAGGAACCTGCAGCAGGAAGCTTCCGACACAGGGCTGAGAATGGACGGACGACATTGACCCTGTAGGGACATTGTGAGATGGACAAATTTTAACCACAGACAGACTGCATGGAAAAGCAGGTGTGCATGGACTCACAGCACATATTACCAGGAAAAATATTTAAAATATTCTTTAGTCTACATGCATAAATATTTCCAAATACACAGCACAGTTATATTCAGTAAAATACAGTCCATAATGTCAATTTAAGTATTGCTTTTTTGGGCATTTTTGAAAAATAGGTTCACAAATACAAGGAATACCATCGACATAGAATCCATCCACGATCAATAAAAATAATCAGTCAGTAATTAAAAAACGTCAATCAATGCGCATGCTGAAACTCCAGAGTGAGCCACGAAGTACATGACTCAGGCTGCCCAAACAGGACCTCATGGAGGCCTTATGAAAACACATGGAGGTAAATATTGAGACAGCAAGAAAATTATACAAAACTGTAATTCCTGCATGTTTCTCTCCATACGGATTCTAGAGTATTTAGATTTCTGAGGATTTAGGTTAATATTGAGTAGCACTTGTGGTAATTGTCCTCACAGTGGATACACCTGACGTTGTTTCGTGTGATATTACTCTCGTTACCTGAATGAGCTTTTCCTTGGCTGCACTCTACCTCCGGCAGAGGGTAGGGGGCGCTGGCGGGCCGTACTGGTCGGAACATGTAGCTGTCGTTCGGCAGCGAGTGCATTCTGGAAACGGACATTTTCCCCACAGAGAGAGCGTTGTCCTGACGACCGCACAGCCCTTCCACCTGCGGCGAGAGACCCAAACAGTGACATGTTCTCAGCGTACGTCAGGTCTGTGTTTTTCACCAGCGTATCTCTCTCACACACTGAGGCTGTAATGATATTGACTGTGACACAATCTTGAAGGGCAGTAAATTCAACACACTTCACTTGATATGAAAATACACACAATATCCTGAAATTAAAACCAACAGTCCGTACATTCATTAATGGAATACAAAGGCACACAGAGTGAACAGTGCCCAAATATTTATGAACATCACTGTATAGTAGATACTCCTGAGTGCAGTTTTGTAACATAATCCTCAACCATTCGCTAAATAATCACTTCACACCAATACTAACACATGAGAGGAATCAGTTGGTTTCTTCAGTGTTAATCTTGTGTGTTAATTTGAGGCCTTAAGTGACAAATGCTGCAGCAGAGTCGGGTCAATCAATCTGAAACTGATCTTAACGTGAATGGCGGACAAAACTAATCTTAAAATGTCCAAACTGCCATTTAATTTCAACTATTTTAAGGCCTGACCACTATGCAGCATGCAAAACCCTTCAGAGCATGCGCAACCAACAACGCGACCAATGATCATTCGTGGTAAATGTTTCATTTCAACCACAGGTTGTCTCACTGGTGTAGCATATTGCAAAGGGCAAAATAATTCAAGCAATTGCCTATGAATTAATAAATATAAGAAAAAAAAAAAAATTTTGTAAGCAAGTCCCAATTCCAGTGTTATCAGGGACAGTTCGATAACTAACTACATTCCGGTCGCCTGCAGTTGCAGGGAAAAGTTGCTTTAGAATGCACGGTTACGGTTACTCGGCCGTCGAATACTGAGCGTGGAAGCTGTATTAATTGACGTATGGCTAAGCCCCGCCCCCAAATGCGATTAGCCAATCACAGTGGTATGCTCTCCCCATATACTGGGACATTTTGAGCCTGAACTTCCATCGAAATGCATTACGATAACTGCAAATTGTTTGCTTTTATGGGGTTTTAAAATGTTTCTAAGTAAAAAAAAAAAAAAAGGACAAACGCTGTGCTTGGGGTCAATTGAACTCCGATACAAGGTATCCCGAGAGGCTGGGCGATGGACTGTATTTTATACTCTCCCCAAAGCCACATCATAATCGAGAGAAGGGTCTCCTCTGGATAAAGCTGCTTTTACACTGGACGCTAAATGTACTTAATGCAGCACAGATTACAAGCAAAATTAAGGTTAAGACGCTACGCAAAAATTTTGAAAGTAATCTCTCGCACGAAAAATTTGTTACGCGTCCGGTGTGAAAACAGCTGAAACTTTGTGGAAGACCCCACTATTAGCATAACGTAGCTAACGAAGGTCAACAAGGATGTCTACATATGTTCCAAGCTAAGTCAACGTCGTGTTTAAGGCGACATCATGTCACTTGGCTGGAGATTACTGTGAAGTTATCTTATACTACGGTAAGTTTGCTAACGTTCGCCGAAGATGGTAAACTCTATGGCAGGGATATTCATTCTTTTCCAGAATGAGCCACAGTGGGTGCAGGCTTTCGCTCTATCCAACCTGTCCCACACCTGATTCTACTAACGAACCCTTAAAGCTTTTGCCATGGACCCTTGATAAGTAGAATCAGGTGTGTAACTGCATGGTTAGAATGAAAGCCTGCACCCACTGCGGCTCATTCTGGAAAAGAGTATCCCTGCTCTATGGCTAACTTCATTGCTGACGGACGTTGGCTTAACATGAGCTCCTGGCTGCATTGTTCACAGTGTCACCTTGTTTACTTAGGAGTTCAGTCACGTCAAGTTCATATATATGCACTCAACAAAAATATAAAACGCAACACTTTTGTTTTTGCTCCCATTTGTCATGAGATGGACTCAAAAATCTAAAATTCATTCCAGATACACAATATTACCATTTCTCTCAAACATTGTTCACAAATCTGTCTAAATGTGTGATAGTGAGCACTTTTGCTTTGCTGAGACAATCCATCCCACCTCACAGGTGTGCCACATCAAGATGCTCATCAGACACCATGATTAGTGCACAGGTGTACCGTATACTGCCAACAATAAAAGGCAACTCTGAAATGTGCAGTTTTGTCTCACAGCAAAATGCCACAGATGGCGCAAGCATTGAGGGAGCGTGCAATTGGCATGCTGACAGCAGGAATGTCAACCTGATCTGTTGCTCGGGCATTGAATGTTCATTTCTCCACCATAAGCCGTCTCCAAAGGTGTTTCAGAGAATATGGCAGTACATCCAACCGGCCTCACAACCGCAGACTACTTGTAACCACACCAGCCCAGGACCTCCACATCCAGCAGGTTCACCTCCAAGATCGTCTGAGACCAGCTACTCAGACAACTGCTGAAGCAATTGGTTTGCATAACTAAAGAATTTCTGCACAAACTGTCAGAAACCATCTCAGGGGAGCTCAACTGCATGCTCGTCGTCCTCATCGGGGTCTTAACCTGACTCCAGATCGTCGCCGTAACAGACTTGAGTGGGCAAATGCTCACATTCGATGGCGTCTGGCATGTTGGAGAGGTGTTCTCTTCACGGACGAATCTCGGTTTACATTGTTCAGGGCAGATGGCAGACAGCGTGTGTGGCGTCGTGTGGGTGAGCGCTTTGCTGAAGTCAATGTTGTGGATCGAGTGGCCCATGGTGGTGGTGGGGTTATGGTATGGGCAGGCATCTGTTATGGACGAAGAACAGGTGCATTTTATTGATGGCATTCTGAATGCACAGAGATACCGTGATGAGATCCTGAGGCCCATTGTTGTGCCATACATCCATGAACATCACCTCATGTTTCAGCAAGATAATGCACGGCCCCATGTTGCAAGGATCTGTACACAATTCTTGGAAGCTGAAAATGTCCTAGTTCTTGCATGGCCAGCATACTCACCGGACACGTCACCCATTGAGCATGTTTGGGATGTGCTTGACCGTCGTACACGACAGTGCGTACCAGTTCCCACTAATATCCAGCAACTTCGCACAACCATTGAAGAGGAGTGGACCAACATTCCACAGGCCACAATTGACAATCTGATAAACTCTATGCGAAGATGTGTTGCACTGTATGAGGCAAATGGTGGTCACACCAGATACTGACTGGTTCTGAGTCCCCAGACCCCCAATAAAGCAAAAACTGCACATTTCAGGGTGGCCTTTTATTGTGGACAGTATAAGGTACACCTGTGCACTAATCATGGTGTCTGATGAGCATCTTGATGTGGCACACCTGTGAGGTGGGATGGATTGTCTCAGCAAAGCAAAAGTGCTCACTATCACACATTTAGACAGATTTGTGAACAATGTTTGAGAGAAATGGTAATATTGTGTATCTGGAATGAATTTTAAATCTTTGAGTCCATCTCGTGACAAATGGGAGCAAAAATAAAAGTGTTGCGTTTATATTTTTGTTGAGTGTATATGTAGAACACTAGATTGCTGATAGGGTACACTCAAGTGAAGCATCTGTTCTAATAGCCTATACACCCGGAAGTAAAATTCGCTCATAGACTCCCATTCATTTTCGCCTACTTTAAAATTACATTTTCAAAAACAACTGTGTGCGAGTCTGTGCTATTTCGTTATCGCTGTGCAGAGCAACATTTTGTTTCCGTAAATATGTGCTTTTCAGCGGATGGAAAGCGGCACTCTTTATAAACGGAAGATCGAAATGTGACTCGATGTTAACGTTAAAGTGCAGCAGAGAAGTGACGTTAACGCGACCGAGGCTTAAATCTCAGATAAGATAACTGCTTGGAAGTTAGAAACGTCGATGAATGTCCGTATACGTTATCAAATTACACTCTGGTTTCCTCACTTCATTGTACCCTGGTTGACTATTTGACATCAACCGAATTGTTTATATTGAATCATATGGCTAATGTTGACGTTGATAATGTGAAGTGAAGGCTAGTGAAAGCGCAGGTGAAGCCTTTCTCCCCGCCTTGTCTTTTGGAGCTCTGTATAAAACAGACAAAGCGATTATCCACTGTTTTAAATATTATGCGGGTAAGAAGTATTGTCGTTGAATGTCAATTACAAGTAGCTAGCTAGCTTGTTAGCCACTTTTATAATTTTATTTACCACTAAGTCAATGCAGTCCCCGCAACGCCATGGTAGCTCGCTGGTGACCGTAATCGATCGCTCACGTTCGCTTTCAGTCAGCGGTCTGTTCAAGACAATGGGACGGCTAATTAGCTAGCTAGCACCAAACGCGATTTTTTACTATTAAAGCGGCAACTTTGCATTTATACGTTAACTTACGCATGAAGCGTTTTTTTTCACAGCTCTTCAAATAAATATTGCTGCAAAAGGCAGCCGCACATCTCGGCATTTTCTCGCTTGTATCGACTTATTTGAAATTGGCCTCAAAGGAAACCATTCATTTTTATGAAGAAGTTGGGTGTATCAATATGTCGGCCAGGTGCTTCACTTTGGATAATGTATATACGACGACATCAGCAATCTAGTGTTCTAAATATATATATATGGTCAGGTCAGATTTCTAAAATTCGGTAGCTAGCAATAATACGTAAATTAAATTTATCATCCTGCGGTGCACGAACAATGCTGATCCTCTATCTTGTGTGAGAGAGTGACGGAAACGAGATGCGGTTGATCGCGTTTGCACTGAGACCTGAAAATTTTAGCTGCTAATTTAAACTTTTCATTGACCTTCTCCATTCTAAATTCATTAATGTATCCTTCCAATGCAAAGTGTAACCCTATTGCTGACTTCTTGATGATATTTGAGCCATCTACCGCCAAAAATCATCGATAGCGTCCTGAAAAATATCTTCAACTGTGATGACAGCCATTAGCCCCTGTTCTAAAAGGTTGATTGTCCAAGATCGTGGAGGGGACGGGGCTTAGCCATAGGTCAAGTCTACATACATTCGGTACTATTTCTTGGCTTCTTGTTTATATCCTTTGCAGTTTCTCAAGTACAGCTGAATTCTTGTTGTCATGCTGCTACGCACCTGAAGTCCGGCAGTTCCGGAATGCAAGCCATTTCTGCAAAAAAAGCCACCTCTGGGGTTTTTATTTTTTTTTGGCGACCTCTCAAATTTAGCCCTTACACAAACTCAACGCCAATAGCACTGAGTTTAACTGCTTAAAGTGTTTCTTAAACACACCGATATCCCTGCAATTTCAGATTCATTGTTTCTTTCAGGCTAATAAGAACATAAATAAATAAGCGCTTTGACCCAGACTTGCATTTGGCAGATTCCCCCCCACACCAGACTCCTGCTGACTCCACAAAACTGTGCAACAAACAATAAAGCAGCCAGCAGCAGCCTGACCCGTCTGGGAGGTAAATTAAAATGCTCTTCTTGGCCCGGTTTCCCGGTGTCCCGGCCCACGAGAGGAATGAAGCCAGTCAGTCGTGCAGGCTGACAGACAGGACCTGGACCCAGTCTGAAACCGCTCGCTCGCCAACCGCTGCCCAGATCTGGGACCATTATGTAATTGTTTTGGATTCAAATGCTGTTCTACGCTTGACTGAGCTTGTCTGGTGTGCTGGAAACAATTAAATACACAGAGGAAGTGCAAACTCCGCCAGCTGGGCCTCTTGGTTCGCGCACACGCACCAGGCAAGATCATCTGAGTGCAGAAAAATATCAGAATCTGAAACTGTTCTGAATCCGAAACAGCCCTTCACTCTCTGTGATCTTACACAGGTAACACACGTGCAGCCCTTCACTCTCTGTGATCTTACACAGGAAACGCAGGTGTGGCCCTTCACACTCTGTGATCTTACACAGGTAACACACGTGCAGCCCTTCACTCTCTGTGATCTTACACAGGTAACACACGTGCAGCCCTTCACTCTCTGTGATCTTACACAGGTACTGCAGGTGTGGCCCTTCACTCTCTGTGATCTTACACAGGTAACACAGGTGTGACCCTTCACTCTCTGTGATCTTACACAGGTAACGCAGGTGTGGCCTTTCACTCTCTGTGATCTTACACAGGTAACACAGGTGTGGCCCTCCACTTCTGAGTACTGCCTTCAGAGCTGCAGCAAGTGGTGTGACAGGTGCGAACAACTCTAGGGGCCTAATGACTGAGGGGCCCTAGTGATTATGGCTGCTGGGGGGCCCTCATGTTTATGGTTGTACCCCTGACACACCAGAGAGAAGTGTTTCCTCAGGGAGAGCTGATACCATCACCATACCTCTCCCGGCGAGTCAGCGCTCGGCCCCTCGTACCCTCCGCCTCTCTCCATGGAAACGGCGCTGAGACGGCGGGTTAGCTCCATCTCCAGCTCAATCTCGGCATCCATCTCGGCATCCTCGCGTGCTTCCTTATTACTCTCCTCCAGGTGCTTCATCAGCACGGCCACGACCACGTTCACCAGCACAAATTGGGCGATCAGCACAAAGGTGACGAAATACAGCGGAGAAACGAAGGGCAGATACGTCAGGCAGTGCTTGTCCTCACTGCGGCACTCCCGGAGTGTGTCCTGTGGCGATGACACATGTACACGTCATGATATATAAGGATTATATCACACACAAATCAATACCTGACAATATACTAAAGATACATCGCAATATATTACCAAAACGTCACAATATCTCACCAATACATCAACACATCACAATATACAGCAGTGTGCAGTGATGATAAATCAGTTCACAATGTAAAGATTAATCAGAAACCAAGTAGTATTCAAGTTTTTATTTCATGTTATATTGGATCATAGAGATGAAAACAAGTAAACACATAACAATATAAACAAAAATAATAATGTCATTTTTGGAGAAAAAGTCTGTGTAGTGTGGCCACCCTCTGCTTTGATTACAGCATTTCATCTTTCAGGCATAGTGTTAACATTTTTTTTATTTCCGCACTTACAAAACCATTCCATATGGTTTGAAGTTCATTCCAAAGAGATTCTTTCAATGTTACAACAGATTTGTTTATCTTGGTATCAAGCAAAACCTAGATTTGTTCAATCGGATAAAGGTCTGGACTTTGCGCAGACCTACTCCAAATTTTTATGTCACCAGATGATTCTCTCCAACGAAGATAATTCTTGGAAATGCGTTTAGGGTCATTATCTTGTTCGCAGACATAACAGCCTCATTCTACAAGGCAATGACTCACAAGGATGCTGTGATACTTCATTTGATCCATGATTCCGTCGATCTTTATGAGATTACCGTCTCCTTTCGAGCAGACTGAACCACAAACCATAATGTTACCTCAATGAAGCGGTTAAACAGTCATTTTTGAAATGTTCTCCAACCCTACGGGGCACCAAAGTTCTGTGTTTGGGTGAGAAAATTTCAAATTTTGATTAACCAGCCAGTCCACTGGTGTCCGATCTTTGAAACTTATGTCTTTTATTGATGTTGCAGCTCTTGGCAGCAACACGACCAACCAGACCATTTTCACGCACGAGTCTGGAAATAGTCAATCTTGATACTTTCATCTCTTCACTTCTAGCACCGTTAATATAATTATGGAGATGTCGTACTGTCAATCGCCAATTTTTTTTTTGTCATACACAGATAAACATCAGAGGCACTTAATGGAGCAGTGTGTAGAATTTACACTGATATTTTGGCAGAAATGGAATATAACATTCACAACTACTTTTTTAGTAGTGTATAATCAAATGAAAACAATAATCTTTGAGTTTCATTTCGCTTAGAATAAGCCCTTTAAACCTACATGGGAGCGGGTCCTTCTCCGTGGAGGCCGCCATTCGGCGCAACCATTTTTTCTACAGTAG
The DNA here is from genome assembly GCA_029721435.1 of Gymnothorax reevesii. NCBI lineage: Eukaryota > Metazoa > Chordata > Actinopteri > Anguilliformes > Muraenidae > Gymnothorax > Gymnothorax reevesii. Next base: position 56,899,900 of record CM056584.1, on the reverse strand, counting down.
CCCAAAACGGGAAAAAAGTAAATGACTAAAGCACTGACACAAGAGAGCGCCTTTCACGTTTTTGCAAGTTTTGCAGCCACCGTAGGTTTTCTGAGAAAAGGAATGGTCAGTTGGTTGCAATATATAATCTGACCACTAGATGGCTCTAAATCTTACACACTGAACCTTTAACATCTGTTTTGCACCTCTATTACTACTAGTTGTATCCCCCGAACGAAGGTCTGAGGATACTATGGATTTGGCCTCGTCACGCGTCCGCCGCGTCTGCGTCCGCAGAGATTTTCTTGTGAACGCTCCACAGCCCACATAAGTGCACCGATTCTTTTCAAATTTTGCAGGGACATGTATTATGGTAAGTTCAGGACACCTGTTGATTTTGGGTCCTCTGGGACCATTTAGGCCCAACTGGAGGGCCTTTGGGGGATACATGTGCTCGGGTGCCGAGTGCTCTAGTTTTCTATGGAGGGTGATTTGTGCCATAATTAAATACAATACACGCATTGAAATACAATGCACTTCTTGAAATACAGTACACATCTCGAAAATACAATACATGTGTAGCAATCAATACAATACAAAAATGCTTAAATACAATACACATCTTGAAAATACAATACATATATTGAAAATACAATATATGTGTAACAGTAAATACAATACAAAAATGCTTTGTTTTTCAATGTGAGTCAGGAATATTTGTGCCAAAATTAAAACAATACAACTGTATTGTATTTTTGAGATGTGTATTGTATTTTCAATATGTGTATTGTATTTCAATGTGTGTATTGTATTTAATTTTGTCATGAATAATCCTGACCGTGACTGACATTGAAAAACAAAATATGTTTGTATTGTATTTATTGTTACTCATGTATTGTATTTCGAGCTCTGTGCCAAAAGCCTTGCAATGAAATACAGTACACCTTGTATTGTATTTCCATATGCAGTTTTGGCTCAATGTAGGCTGGTTCTTGGCTAGATACGCCCTGCGTGGCCAGGATTGGCCAGGCGCCCACGCTGGCCGGCGGATTTATTTGGACCAAAAAACCTACAAAAATAAATGACGGTTTCCGTAGAGATAGCGAGCTGAAATCAGTCTGTTGTCAGAGCACGAAGTCAGCGAACTGTCAGCAGTCGCTGACACATGAAGTGGACATGTTAGCTTCCTTTGTAACTGTACAGTTACTATCGTTTAATGAATAAAGGGTGATTTATTCGCTACTTTAATTTTTACGGTCATTATCGCTGCAGCACCTATTGTTAACCGCCCCGCAGGACGATCTCGCGTCTTTGCATTGACTTTGAATAATCTGTCGTGCGAAAAATTTGTTTTTCATCCAGTGTGAAAGCAGCCAAACTCAATTCTGTAAAATGAGCGATTGTGACGATAGGAATGTTTTAATGTCTCTTGTGTGTTAAATAGCTTTGTTTTGTTGCCAATCATAGTTTTAGCACAGAGTGCACAGGGAGCAAAGACTGCTTTTAATTAGCTGGACTGTATTCAGTTAACAGCCTACTGAAAATGATACTTATGTGTCATCGTACAGCGATGTGCGCCGTTAATTTATGTCTGAATAGAATTTAATGATCTACCAAATCAAAATTGGGTTTTTTTTCTTTTTTCATTTAACGTTAACTTATTTCGAATATTTGAACGTCAAATAGCGAAGCAGTGCATCGCTGAGGTGTAAATTCTCACGCAACTTCGAACGAACAGTGATGAACCGTCAGACCATGGTCGGACATCCTACTTTTGTTTTATTGAAACACCTGACGGACTTGGTCTGACGAAGGACCGACTTTTCACTCGACTGATGGTCTGACTCGGTCGGACAAGTAAAGTTTATAGAAACAGTCCCCTGGAGATAAATGGTTAATCTAGGTTTCTGTTATACCAAGCCAAATGCCAGTGCTCTTACGTTGCTATGGTTATTGGTTGATAGCGAATGAATTTTGCACTTTGGACGATAAAACTAACGTAGCCGAGCTATCTGTGCGGTTTCAGGGTTTTAATTAAGACCTGCCAGCCAATCAGATAAATGTATTCACCCAGACCATTGTATACATCAAGAGTACCAACCAGGCGTGACTTAGGCACTCTATGGAATGCCTCATCCAATCGTATTAATTGGTCGGACCTCATAGACTAAAATTAACATAGTGCCAAAACCGCACATGGAAATACAATGCACTCATTGAAATGCAATACACAACTTGAAAAACAATACGGTTGTATTGTTTTAATTTTGGCACAAATATTCCCGACCGACATTGAAAAACAAAGCATTTTTGTATTGTATTTATTGTTACATTTGTATTGTATTTTCAGGGTATTTATTGCATTTCGAGGTGAGATATGCCTTCATTTTGGCATGAATATTCCTGATAGACATTGAAAAAGAAATCATTTTGGTATTGTATTTATTGTGACACATGTATTGTATTTTTGAGGTGTGTATTGTATTTTGAGGCGTGTATTGTATTTTCAAGATGTGTATTGTATTTAAGCATTTTTGTATTGTATTTATTGCTACACATGTATTGTATTTTCGAGATTTGTATAGTATTTGAATAAGTGCATTGTATTTAATTATGGCACAAATCACCCTCCATAGTTTTCAGCAAACCGGTCTCACATACTTGATGGTGTTTCTTACAGTGCAATGGCGAGTGGCGTAATGAAAGGGGGTGCAGTGAGTGCAACAGTACTAAACCGGTCTCACATACTTGATGGTGTTTCTTACAGTGCAATGGCGAGTGGCGTAATGAAAGGGGGTGCAGTGAGTGCAACAGTACTAGGGCCCAGAGGCAAAGGGGGCCCATTAATGGGTACCCCCGCGACAGGGTCGGAGCCCGGACCACATCAGTAAAACTGACCTTTACCGTGAAAGCGCTCAAGACCTGCATTAATATAACTGTAGTAGCTGCTACTGGATATTTATACCACTGTATCTGCATTCATTTCTCAATCATGGTGCTGGCAAGTCAATGTCATCATGGTACATTATGCATCAGTTTAATTCAGGAGTGTCAGACTGGTCCATAAAAGGGTCGAGTGGCTGCAGGTCTTCAAATCCAACCAAACAGAAGCACACCTGATACAGCTCATTTCATCAACTGATCTCAGCCTGCACATTTGCTAAGTCGTATCAGGTGAGCTTCTGCTGAGTTGGAATGAAAACCCTCGGCCCTTTTACGGACCAGTTTGACACCCCTGGTTTAACATAATTCATTATAACATGAAATAATTTCAATTTCTTTTTGGAAAATGCTGAATAAAACAATTATAATTTTACTCTGCTGTTGATATCGTCATTGAGACAGCAAGTGTTTCTGGGTATTGTCCAACATTCCACCAGTGTTTCCCAAACTGTGTGCTGAGAGCTTCCTAGGTGTGCAGCGAGAAAGCCCACAAACTGTTTTTTTCCTGATAGCTTAATAATATAAAACGGCTGAACTTACAGGATATAAAAATATAACAATTCATGTCATTATCAATTCAGTTTATTAAAATGCCTATTTAAAATTCCTTCTCGATATTTCTGCATCATGTATTCTACTGTACAGTTCCTTCTCGTGATTGGCCAATTACACATCGTCTAACGCGAAAAATTAAATATTCACCAGTAAAACTCAGCTAAAACAGCTGTGTAGGCTAGTTGAAACGAAATAACAAAAATGGATAAATTCCTGACCAAAACCTCGAAGAAGCCGTCCGACCAAGACCCTGAACCACCTCACTCTTGGTGCGCTGGCCAGAAAAAGAAAATCAAAGTAGTGAGCAGACTTTACAGTGAGGAATATCTGACTTATGGGTTTACATTCACCGGAGATCCCGCTACCCCAATACCACTGTGTCTTGCTTGCGGTGAAAATCTGGCGAATGAAGCTATGGTGTCATGATGAAAATCGCTAGTGTCAGAAAAAGCATCAGAAGCTAGCTATCTGGTCGCAGAGCTAGTAGCAAAATCAAAGACGTCTCACACAAAGCTATCGTCGGGACCATGTTGGGTCAAAATGCTTCCAATGAAATATTGAAGGTTCCTCTCTCAAACAATACAATTGGCAGACAAATAGGAGAAATGGCGGCAGATATAGAGGACTTTATAATGGTGAAAATAAAAGGGAGTGGGAAATTTGCGCTGCAGGTGGATGAAACAATCGATGTCAGTGGACATGCATAATTACTGGCCAATGTCAGATGGGGAGGCAATTACAGAAAATTACTTTTTTTATCGAATTTTGCTAGAGAAAACTACAGGTAAAGAAGTGTTTCGAGTTACATCTGAGGATCTGGAGAAGTGGGGGCTGAACTGGAAAGACTGCGAAGAGTCATTTATTTTATGATCGCATAAAAGCCTGAAACCTGGTTGGAAAGCACGAGTGGTTGGTGGTTGTCTCGTCACTCCGTCACGCTGTGGGGTAAGTAGCTCGAGCGGAATGCTATAATATCATAGCGGTGTGCCGTGAGAATTCTTTATAGTAAACAGTGTGCTGCGAGAGAGATAAGTTTGGGAAACACGTGACGATGTCACGGTCTGATCGTTTAATCCAAGGACAGTTTATGGTTTTATCTTGTCGTCAGGTCTGCACTCGGGGCCCACACGGACCACATTACACCGCTGCCTATGGCAGCATTTAACATCTTCAGCATCATCTAAGGCCACAATGTGGCGAGAGCTCCTTCTGTCATGCCATTGTGTTTATCACTGTGACACTGCTCAGAGTTCATGTCACCTTGTATACTGAAAAAGACAGACCATCGGAGTTAAATTTGCAGAATAATGTCGCCTCAAACCGGTTAAAGCTAATTTTCTAGAATCAATAATCAAGGAATGAGACTTCAAACATGCATTCATGCTATGCAAGAGTCAGAAATTAAACTTTGAAACATAATTGTTATAAAAAAATTTATTTTTTAAGCATCTTAGTATATTACCCATATTTTTCTATCAATATACCTCTGCGAATGATTGTTTTGGTTCCAATTGCCCACAATGGTTTTTCAATACAGTGTTAACAGAAAATTCTACTGCCCAGATAGTTACACTTTAACAAATGCCCTGTGCCTGTTGCAATACCTTACAGGATTAACCCCAAAAATATTTGGCAGCAAAAAGACTGCTATGCATCAGAATGCTGAGCATGTTTTGCCTGGGGAATATCATATCAAATCTGGATACTGCATCAAATATCAGCATCAAAGAGACACATGGATTTCAGATGCACTTATGTGACCAGGTGTGAAGTTGATTGTGATCTACCATGAGAGTTCCGACTATCTCCGCGGTGTTGGGACTTGTGGACTGTACCTTCAAGATGCCGTTCCAGTTGTCCCCTGTGGAGACCCTGAAGAGCGTCAGGAAGGCCATGCCGAAGTTCTCGAACGTGGCGTGTCTGCTCAAACCCTCACATGGGTTGTCTTCGGTGCACTCTACAGCAGGAACCACAGCGAGAACCATTTATACATTCTCCAGCAGGAACTACAGCGGGAACCATTGACACATTCTAAAGCAGAAACCACAGCGAGAACCATTCACACATTCTCCAGCAGGAACCACAGCGAGAACCATTTACACTCTATACAGCAGGAATTACAGCAAGAACCATGTACAGTCTCTACAGCAGAAAACACAGAGGCCCTCATTTATCAAACTCGCGTAGGATCTGGTGTAGATTCTGGTGTAAACATCAGCATTCGCCAGGTGTCACGTCTGATTTACTAAAAGTGTGTACGTCGCTGATTTCAGAGTAGAACTGGCGTGGCGTTGATAAATCTGGCGGCTGAAACCATCGTAATTTACATGATAAATTCATGCTCCGGGAGGCTGGTCTTGCCCACTTTATGACATGGACTCTCAAAAGATGGCAAAGAAGAAAGAACTTCACTGAGGAGGAAATATAAATGATCACGTCTGAGGTGGAGAAAAACTAAATAATTTTATTTAGGAGCCTTAAGAATGGCATAAAGGGAGCCCAGAAGGCTGCAGTTTAGAAAACTATTGATGCTGCGGTAAACCAGAGTGCAGCAGAGGTTTGATTTAATTCATTAATAAATTCAATTTATAGATCCATGATATTTCATGTTATATAGCCTACATAATTGACAACCCAAATGCCTTACTTGTAGGTTAAAAAAAAGTGGTCAGATTTTAAGATCGTCACCAAAAAACGGGTTCCTGCACTCAGGTGCAGCAGCGCACGGCCCGGTGGAGGCCAACCAGACTCGAACCTCCAGCTGTCACCGTTCGAGGAGCGCATGACTGCAGGGCTCCCCCTCCATCGTGGGAATGCGAGGCGGTGGGGACACGGAGTCTCCGCCGCCTCGATCGGAGCTGCATGAGGGTAATTGTTAAAATACAGTCTGCAGAGATCACTCTTCATTGTACTTTTATCAGTGTTTCTCCATGACATTTTATTGGGTGCCACACAAAACGAGCAGCGACTTTCCCGGAGGTGATCTTCTCCGTGCCGACAGTTCCTCTCACGTCGGCCAGAAGCTTATTCCTCTGACAGTAGAAGATCTGCCATTGTCAAAATGCCATCTTGGTAGTTAGCTTGTGAGTTAATGTACTGTTATGGCTACTCAGTCAAAGTGACCACAAAATAAAGAAAAGTTTGATGAAACGAGTGTAAATGTGCACACGCTAGTAATACATCTGATTTTCTAAAATAATTACGCGCAAACATATTTTCTAGTCTGCCTTTATTTGAGTTGCGTTTCTATTGTTGTTCAGTATATATCTGACTGGATGAGCATCTGACATACCACACTGCATATCTGCCAAGCCACGCATTGCGCTAAATCAAATTGATTGTAATTGTCAGCCGTCTGGCCTGACAGGCAGGTTGTCTCAAAATATAAGTTTAATTAATTTCTCAACACAGGTGTCTTATTTATTTATTTAGCCTATTTATTCATTTTAGTAATAAAAGCAACAACAGCATGATATCCAAATCCCTGCATATGGTTTATGAATCATTTTGACAGCTGCACTCATTCCTGCATGTTGTACGATGAGCGCACACCTGGTCAGACCTGTGTGAGATTTTTGTGGACTGTTCACTCACGTTCAGATTGATAAATGCTGATCCTTGCAGGAGATTTGGTGTACACCCATTTTTTTCATGTATGGATGTTTTATAAATGAGGGCCAGTGAGAGCCATTTACTCTCTCAATAGCAGGAACCACAGCGAGAACCATTTACACACTCTACAGCAGGAATTGAAGCACCTATTACTAAAACCACACTTTGAAACCACACTTTCACACTTGACTTGTGGGGTTTTAGTAATCAGTGCTTCAATTACTGCGAGAACCATTTACACTCTCTACAGCAGGAACCACAGCAAGAACCAGTTATACACTCTACATCGGAAACCACACAGAGAACCTGGTTAATGTGTGGGTAATATGTTGCGATGTATTGGTTATATATTGTCAGATATTTATGTGTGTGATAAATATGAGGCTGGAGTAGACACTGTTATTTATTATTTTTGAATACTGTACTGTAGAAATAATGTATGCATTGCAACCCTTCTAATAACCAGGGGCGTCTCTAGGACTGAAGATTGGTGGGGCCCAGAGCTCCCCTTTAAAACAGTTACTAACCCTGACTTGCACGTAATCATTCGCCTAATTGACCAACAATCCTTCAAGGATTTTCCTGGCTTTTTTACTGTTTTAATGTTTTTTTGCGGTAACTTCTTCAAAAAGTGGCAATGAAAGTTGCAATGTCTTGGCAATTTATTTTTTGTCCACGAGGAATTTGCATGGATTGGTTGAATTCGCTTTAATAGTTGCAATCGCAACATCCAACTTCCTTGAGGGACTGGGCAATAGATCCACTCCGAGAACACGCCGGAACGGTATGATACATTTCGGTACGGCGACAATCATGAATCTGGACGCGTAATTTTCTGCATTTAAATCAGCGTTATTCAGAACTGCACATAGACGTTTCAAGTGGTCTTATATTTTATTTAAACAAAATGATCATGAAGCGCCAGTTAAATCACTTGATGAGTGGAAAAGGTTGCGCAGACGTTTGAGAGCAGTTTGTCTTTCATAAAGTGTTGAACAATTTTTGAGTGGCCTAAATAATTTTTCTGATCTGAATTTATCCCATTATTTAGTCGTCAATAGATCGCATGGAGAGAGAAACCGTAAGTTTGATTGCCAGAGGATTATTGTCAAAATTGGAAAACGTGTTAATAACGGAAAATAACTGGGCACAAGCCAGGAACAATCACTGACGCAAAGGCATGGTCCGGGCCCCACCAATTATCACCTCCAGAGACGCCACTGCTAATAACAGCAAATTAAAGCTAAAGGTCTTTACTCTAACCACATTCATAGTATTCAAACCCACTGTGTTGGAGCACATTGCCAAAAAAAATGTGACACAGACCAATTACCCACGAGCAGTGCGATGTGTTTACATGGCAGTAGTGTTGTTATATAAGGCAGAAGTAGGGCTCTCTGCTTTCACATAGCGGCAGGGATTAGCCATTATTTCTCAGCTATCAGGCTCTGAGCTGCTGCACCGGGACCTTTTAATTCTGCTGTCACTCCTCTCAAAATGGCCGCCCTTCAGAGAGGGGTCGGAGGTCACGAGAGTGACAGGGCCTGTCGGAAATGAGAGTCCTCCCAGCCTCGCTATCCAGAGCCCTCGGCTGACAGGAGGGTCCAGGCGTGTTAATACGGACAGAGAACACAATGTGTTCTGTGTGAGTGTGTGTATGTGTGTATGTGTGTGTGTGTGTGTGTGTGTGCACGTGCATGTACAGGTTACAGAGAGGAGTGAAGAGATGCAGCACTGACCCAGTTTCCCAAACAACTCGACACCCAGTGCAGCGTATATGAAGAATAACAGCATGAAGAGAAGACCCAAATTCCCCACCTGAGAGGGAGAGAGAGAGAGGGAGTGAGAGAGAGGGAGGGAGAGGGAGAGAGGAGGAGAGAGGGTGGGAGAGGGAGTGAGAGGAGGAGAGAGAGAGGGAGGAGGAGAGAGAGGGAGGGATAGGGAGACGGCAGGGGGAGGGAGAGAGGAGGAGAGGGGGGAACAGAAGGGGAGGGGAAGAGTATTAATGGGGTAAACTGGTACGGGGCGGAGCTGCAACTCTGCAAAGTGAGATGCACAAAAGCTCATGCACACACACACACTCACACACACACACACACACACACTCAAACACACCCAAACACACACATGCGCGCTCAAACACACACACACACACACACACACACACATGCACTCAAACACACACACACACACACACACACACAGACACACATGTACACGCACTCAAACACACACACGCACACAAACATATACATACACACACACAAAGACACACACTCAAATACACACACACACAAACACATACACACACACCCACACACAAACACTCATACACACACACACACACACACACACACACAAATACACACAAAAACCTATTTTTCACACACATGAAAACTAAAACACAAATACATATATTCACAAACAGACAAGCACTCATACACAAACCTGCATCACACAAACGCATACACAAACCAGAATAGACACACATACAAACACACACACAAGGGTATGTTACCTGTGGCAAGGCCTGCATGACCGTGTCCAGAAGTGCTCGCATGCCAGTCGCCATTTTCAACAGCTTCAGAACTGAGAACAGAACAATAATACCACTGAACAAGAACAGTGAGCAGGCAGCCTATAACACAACTATAATTAACACCACTAAACAAGACCAGTGAGCCCAATAACACCACGACTATGAGTAACACCAAAGAACAAGACCAGTGAGCCCAATAACACCACAACTATGAGTAACACCAAAGAACAAGACCAGTGAGCCCAATAACACCACAACTATGAGTAACACCAAAGAACCAGACCAGTGAGCACTATAACTCCAAACTATGAAAAAATACCATAGAACAAGACCTGTGAGCAACCAGCTCTATAACAGCACAACTATGAGCAACACCACAGAACAAGACCAGTGAGCACCCAGCCATACTAAACATAGACTGCCAAAAAGATGGATGAAGCAACCGTGATGCCAACCACTGGAATCAGCATACCATTTAGGAAGCCTCGATTTTGACTATTTGAATTGCGCCATTTTGTCATTTTGAAACCAGATGTGATTCCTATTGGACGAGAGAGTGAACTGAATATCCAGTGAGGACCGAGGGGTGGATCTGACTGTATCTGACGAGGACCAGAGGATAACCACGCCCCTAAAGCATAATCTGGCTTTATTCTTTATTCTAGTCTACTTGGGACCAAAAAATGAACTTCATGATATATCGAAGAAGACTTTAAACTTGCAATATATACCATAAAGCAATGTGGAAAATCATTATTGAAATAATAAATCAGGTGGGAAAGTAAGGTTATTTTCTCATTGACTTCTACAGGATTGAACTTCTTTTTGCAACCACCGACGTCGCCATCTGCTGGCCATTAACTAGAATACAAATTTTAAAGATTTCCACATTGACTTCAGTTTTCAGACCCGCGTGCTGCGTACATCTTTTTATTTAGTCTATGCTCCTAATCCGTAACTTTGAATAACACCACAGAACAAGACCAGTGGGCACCCAGCCCTTCTAACACCGCAACTTTGAATAACACCACAGAACAAGACCAGTGAGCACCCAGCCCTTCTAACACCGCAACTTTGAATAACACCACAGAACAAGACCAGTGGGCACCCAGCCCTTCTAACACCGCAACTTTGAATAACACCACAGAACAAGACCAGTGAGCACCCAGCCCTTCTAACACTGCAACTTTGAATAACACCACAGAACAAGACCATTGAGCCCCCAGCCCTTCTAACACTGCAACTTTGAATAACACCACAGAACAAGACCAGTGAGCACCCAGCCCTTCTAACACCGCAACTATGAATAACAACACGGAACAAGACCAGTGAGCACCCAGCCCTTCTAACACCGCAACTATGAATAACACAACGGAACAAGACCAGTGAGCACCACTGCGACTTAGTGGAACATCAAGCACAGTAGCCTTATGTAAAACTTAAAGTTATGGCCGTGCGCCTTGGCAACGACTTCCAGACGCCTGGTATTCGAATGGAATGTGCAGTCCTCAAACATTTGAGCAGCCTTTGACTAAATCTAAATATAGCACAGACCTGGCTTTATTACATAACTGGCCTGGATTCAAAAGCTGTACTGTGCTGGACTGGTGAACTGAAACCATCATATTATATACAGAATAGGGGACCTAGCACTTAGAGTTTAAGTGAGCTGCTTAACTTTACCAGGTATGAACAATTGAGCACAGGAAAAGTATTTGAATCCAAAGCCGTGGTGTGAAAGAGCCAGGTGTGATCCGGTGACCCTGGTGACAGCAGTTAGGGGCATGTCCTCACCTCTGGCAATGCGCAGAACCCTCATGATGCGGATGATGGTGGGGTTGATGGGAAGGGCGGCGCTGCTCTCGATCTCCTCCAGAGTGATGCCCATGATGGAGAGACTGACGATGGCCAGGTCAAGCTGATTCCACCTGAGGGGCAACAGACCCGTGCAATCAATCAATCAATCAATCAATCAATCAAATCAGCACATCACAGTTGGATTATGTTTCTGCAGCATATTTCACAATACAACAGTTTGCAAAAAATTAAATGATTAAGTCCACCGAAACCTGATAAAATGTTGCTAAAATAGAATAAAAGGTACCTAAAGCAGCAGGAAACATGAATGTGCTACAATAGGAACAGAAGCAAATAACATATAATTGGTGAGAATAATGAAAGTAGACAGGAATGATTTAAAAATAATGTAAATGCATTAGGTACAAGCGATGCGAAACATTTGGCCTTGGGCTTTGGGTAGCTGCGGTCCTTCCAGCCGCATGTCCCTTCGGCGAGTGACGAGAAACTAAACACCTCATTCAGAATCAATCAATGCGCATTTAAATAACCCACAGATTCAGTGTTAGTGAGCTGTCTGTATTCCGCTCACAAGCCAAATCAATACTGCGATAAACTCCAGTGCTCTCAGACAAGCTTACGAGGAATTGGTACAGGAGAAAACTCCGCCCTGCATGTCATGGCACCGTCACTTTCAACAGCCACATTTAAAAAATCTTGTATCATCCCTGAGTCACCAGAAAAACTGCCTAAAAGACATGATTTCCAACTTCCTCTGAGCCAGATGACAACTATTTGTTCAATTCTTGGTGGATTTCCACATGTATGAATTATTTTAAATACATTATTTCATGCCTAATCCTGATTTCAGGCTCAGGACGACTGACAGAGGAAAATGCAAACACGATCTTTTCTGCTACATCTGTGGGTGTTTCACTCCACCCAAACAGCTAAAATGACAGACTTTGTGAAACAAGAGTCATCAGAAGATGACATATCCCCCCCGGCCCCTGATTATTTGCGAAAGTCATGTCAATCCAATTTCCTCAGAGAAATTCAAACAAGAATGTTGAGGTGATTTTCCTCTGGAATGATCTGGAAGTATGTACTGGCAACATCTAACAAAGGCTATGAAGCACACGTTGGCAAAAGCAATAAAAAAACAAGAGTCATTAATGAAGTGTTTTAGTTCTGCTCTGGAAACAAACCCAGCCCTGCGACTGAGTCCAAATTCGTGTCGCTTCCATGGAAAGGAAAAAAAAAAAAAATTTCAGAAATTTGAAAACATGAAAAGGCTCCACTTTAGTACTTGGGTAATGCACATACAAAGTTTCAGAAACATATAATTAACGGTTTTTGAGTTCCGCTCCGGAAATGAACCCATATCTGTACAGTCCAAATCCAACTTGTCTCCATGGAAACGGGGGGAAAAAAAAATGTCAGAAATCTGAAATTATCAAAAGGCACCACTTCAGAATGTGGGTAATACACATGCAAAGTGTCAGAAAGATATAATGAACGATTTTTGAGTTCTGCTCCAGAAACAAACCTATCTCTGTACAGAGTCCAATTCCAACTCGTTTCCATGGAAATAAAAATCTGAAATCTGAAAGAAATCTGAAAATAAGAAAAGGCACCACATCAGTATGTGGGTAATACACATGCGAAACTGCTCCTGGCTGAGGCAGCATCGTTAGTTATTAAACAAAGGCTCTCCTCACCATAGAGTGTATCATGGTAAAGTGAAGGCCGTATAGCATGTTACCATGGCAACACTCTCTGAGTAGACAACCCACAGCTGAAAAAATAGTGATGCTACGTGTCTCTTTGGGCTGATGTCTCAGATACCTACATGTCAAAATCCGGTACTTCGACACGCCTGATAGCATCAAGGCGGAAAAGGAGGGAAAATTAGTGACAACATGTTTACATCACCACCAATCAGAGCTGGAGCCAAAAAATACCTATGACTACTGTGGAGACACGTGACGCAGGAATGAATGCTGATTGTTCAGAAGCCAGATGGCAGCAGGTGTTAGTGGATATTTCGGCCAGAGTGAAAGCGGCTGAAGTAACATTGAGACCAACCAAAATTATTTCACAATAAAAGTGCACTTCACTGTAAAAGTGTCGCTATGATCATAGCTGCTGTTGTCGCAGTTCTTGGTAATACAAAACCTAAGGGAGATAATTACAGTCTTGCTCCGTTTAAAATCTGAACAGAGACTGTGATCAGTGAAACAGCAGTCAGGAAAACAAGCTTTAATAAGGGCTTGCGGCTAGTAAAAAACACTCATGAAGACAAACTACATGTCATGGCGTGTTATAGAAAGGACAAGGCTACTGAGACCCCTGGGGAAATATCTGAGAGAGTAAACTACATCAGGCAGTCATTTTATTACAGGCTTCCTGTACTGACACTGCAGTGTGAAACAGCACCAACCCCAGGCCACCGTTGGAGGGTGACGTCCGTCTCTGCACATCGCCAGCGACAGGAGGACGAAGGACCTTCAGGCTGCTAGTGAATTTCAATGCATTTCCATGACAGGGAAGTTTGAGTGAAAAAGACGTGGGAGTTTGTGATCTCAGAGGGCTGAAATGCGATATGCACAATGCACTGAATTAAGAGGCGATCACACTAAGGAGATGTCGGGCGAGACTGAGCAGACAGGTAATGGAGGGAAAGTCAGTCGGAGGTATGAAAGTGTTTTAAGCAATTACCGGAGTGCACCATTAGGGCATCCTGCAACTGTGTGAGCCAAACTGGCTCCAATAATGAACAGAACACATCGCTAATGAAGTGATTAACTCCCAGTGGTCTAATGGGAAACGAGATCCCTGAGCCCACACACCCCCCCACCCCACGCAAAGGTCACAGTCCATCCATCCATTTTATTATCAGTTTAGTTCACTCCAGGTCAGAATCATCCCAGCATATCATCAGATTGCAGCAGAAACGAGGCCTGGAGAATTTTCTGATCTGTCACAGGACGCACAAAACAAACACACAGACACACACACACACACACCAGTAGGTATTTCAGTTTCCAGTCAAATTATTATGCATTTAACTGTGGAGGGAAACCCAGGGCTCATACAGCCCAGAGCCAACTAAATTCAAGGACTTTTCAAGGACCCATCCAGTGCTCTCAAGTACTTTCCTTACTTACAAATTAGACACAAAATCATGAAGTACCAGCCTAATTTGTTTATCGTCATTTCAGTGCATCTATTGCCGCCATACATTGTAACATTAGTTTATTTGCTAACGAGGTAACGCTGGCTAGCAACTCAGTAGGCTGTGATTTTAAAAACCAAGGCGAGTTGATACGAGATTGTCTGTGACTCAGGGACTGATGGAGTATCACAGTAATGGAGTTAACTCAGTGCTAACATAATGGGAATCAACATTAAGGTGCTAATGGAAATTACGTGTGTGGGACAGTGGTTAGCACTACTGCCTCACAGCAAGAAGGTCGTGGGGCCTTTCGGTGTGGAGTTTGCATGTTCTCCCCGTGTTCGTGTGGGTTTCCTCCGGGTACTCCGGTTTCCCCCACCCACAAAACATGCAATATAGGAACACTCCTTTATGGCTGAGTGCGAATGTTTGGTGGTGGTCGGAGGGGCCGCAGGCGCAAACTGGCAGCCAAGCTTAAAAAAAAAGTAGTTTACCACCATCAGAGCGTGAATGTGTGAGCGAATGAGTAATGTATCCATTGTGCAGCGTCTTTGAGTGCCCAGAAAAGCGCTATATAAAACTGATTATTAAATTACGTTTGCAAAAAACTGAAAATTTACTCAACTCGTTTCACAACTTTAATATCATACACCCACTCATGTAAGATCCCCAACATCTAAAGACTGATCCAAACAACTCATCAGTTTAAAGATTAGTGGACACGTACCTGAGCATTAGATACCTTGTTATTCACATATACGAATGGGGGGGAGGTTGTTGTCGTCTCTACCTTTAGGACTCCCAATTTCTTCAACATGGGGTGTAATCCGTATGTGGAAGGCTCTTTGCTAGCCTCACTAGCTGCCGGGAGCACATCATTTGTCCCTTTTATTTTAACGTTGTACACATGCTTTCTTGTTTGGCTCCTCCAATGTTTTCGCTCCACGAGAGGCATATTTTATCAGGTCAGGCCAAGTGCACCTGTGGGCTTTTCCTGGGAATCTCGACCTTCAGTAAAAACTGGCCTAACGACGACCCTGTACCATTCACTGTGACTTTTGTTCCATCCAGGCCCATTTGAAATGGTTCTTCACATCTTTGTGAACTCGATCTTCATCTTTTGTTCTGTTGCTTTGGCCATGTCGCAGGCCGGAATCTCTGCACGAACGATTTACTTTTCTGCAAACAGCCGTGCTTAGATGACATCGTGGTACGTGACTGTTAGCCTGTTTATCAGTGATTTTTGGTGGCACATTGAACACTTGTGCCGCATACACAAGATCCCCAGACTCCTTTACCTGGCCAGTGACAGGAGAGCCCTGGTCATGCAAGTATTGCTGCAGTTTATCTCTTTTCCAGAGACATATACCGCTATAAGACTGGTTTGCTGCCATGGTGTAAACAGCAGCGCGTGCATTTACTTACGTACATTGACCTCTGACGCGGAAATAGAAACAAACTCTCCTGACATGCACACGCCATACCTTGAGCTCGCTCACAGAATTCATGATCATTCTGGGTTCTTATGTATGTTGATTGGTGTGAAAAAAACTATCATTTTAAAATACAAAAACTTTCTCAATTTTTAAGTTCATGCCCAAAATAAACATTTCAAGTATATTTATCATATTTTCCAGTACATATTCTAAATTCTCTAGCTCTATTTAAGGACTTTTAGATACTTTTTCAAATTCAGATAGTTTTCCAGTATCACATGAAATTCAAGGACTTTTTAAGGTTGTGCGAACCCTGGAAACCAGATTGACCAGAATAAATCCACGCGAACCCTGGGAGAAAATGCAAACTCCGCATAGAAAGGCCTCGCGCTGGATTCAAACACACAACCCTATTGCTGCGAGACAACAGCACCACCCTTAGCACCACCACCCCGCTGTCCTCTCACATACCTGTCTTTCAAGAACCGCGTGAAGCCGAAAGCCACCAGTTTGAGCAAAGCCTCCAAGATGAAGGTGATGGTGAAGCCATAGTTGCAGTATTTCAGCGCCTCCTCCAGGTACTGCGGAGAGAAAAAGCAACTGTGTCAGACTCCAGCCGAACACAGCCTGCAGTATCCTACAGTATTCCCTCTACAGCCCTGTATATGCTAATCTATCTTATACACATCTCTATTCTCTGTGCACACGCAGCCTACAGTATATCCTGTACATGCTAATCTATTTTATACATGTGTATATTCTCTGCACAGAGTTGACAGTATACCCTGTATATGCTATCTGCCTGATATATGTCGGTAGCGGCTTATCAAAAGTCGCTACTGGATGTTGTTAAGCCAGCGTACTTGATTGACGCATTGTGGGTGTCGGATGGTGAGTTGAGACAAACAAACGGACGAATTGCAATGTCCGTAAGGTCGCAATGTTTATTGATTCCCACCAAGTTTGCTGTTGCTCTCAAGTCAACATACAGCCAGTACAGCCCAGCATTACCTACTGCTAACACCCTGTGGACACCATGGCCGCAGTCAGAAAACTGTATGCCCTGCTTATCAACACACCAATGCCTCGCTACACTTCCCATATACGTGCACCCCCAATTACAAGCCACTGCCACCCAGTGGTCAGAATGTGTAGCGCCACAATCCAAAATACACACAAAGGAAACAAAGGAGAACAGATGTATAAATGGCTCTTACACTCCAACCCCTGATTGCTGACAATAATTCAAATCAATAGAAACAAAGAGCCATGAACCACAAATAATTTCCTCAGGAGAAGCGCCCAATGAGAAAGAATCACTTTGCACTGATATTTGCTGATTTCGGTTCTTTACTGAGTTTCCAGAGAGAGGTTCATACTCCTTTGCCACAGGGTTAAGAGATTTGGGAGCTGTGTGCTGCTGGGTTTTCCTTCCCAGGTGGGAATTTGTGCTATCTGATGGGACTCGGGATACAGTCTTGGGCCCGTATGCATGAAAGCGAAATAGGGACAGAATAGCCCATACCAGGAATAAATCAATGGCTTTACCACTGTTGCTATGCATGAACGTGGTATAAGTTAAACTGCGGTATAACTTAAAACCTCGAATAGCGAGGCGTATGCACAAATATAGAATAGCTTAATCTGTGGTGGAAATACCACGGATTTCCTGGTGTAACTTATACCAACCAAGGAGTAGGTTTAAGAAGTGGAATAAGACAATTTGGAGTCCGCTTTCAGTGGATGCCTCAAAACTGTGCCTTCTGTTTTTAGGATACTGGCGAGAAATTATGTTCAAATTACCCTGTATAGATTGACACTTATTTGGAGATGAAAATTTTCAACTCATTTTATACTTGTCTTTACCAAAGAAGTATAACTGAATTCCTCAACAAACATTCAAGGTTGCTGTGCATATTCATTTAACCGGCAAAATTTTTTATTCTTTATTTGAATCCTCATTAGCTTCCACAAAGTGGTTGCTAGTCTTCCTGGGGTCCACACAAAACAATAATACAAATACAATTGAAAAATCACACAATATCAACAGGAAAAAATCTGAAAATAAGTGAGGATAACTACATAGAATAACAACAGTAATCTATAAATTGTCACAAACACATGATCGGCAATCAGCCTGGCCCTGACTCGAACCCCTCGCATGTTGCTCTCGACATATTCATTTGGCTCCACCTCATCATCCTCAGCGTCATCATTATCATCACCAAGAGCTGGGAAGCCTATTGTGATGAGGGAGTTTCTGCAAACTCCCCCGGTACATGTACGCGAACGTCCATCTTTTGTGCGATGACCGCAAAACAGCGATCGAACAACAGATAAGCGTTCACGTACTAGCTCGCGAAAACTCCCTATTCAGCAAGAGGGCAGGCCTTTTAATAGATCTGTGGTAAACGACAGCAATAAATCATTGAATAACCCTATGACTATGGAATAGCTTATTAGCACAATAGTTATTCCGCTAATAGTTAAGTGCATACCAATTTTCTTATATCACACGGGCTGCATTAACTATTCTCGGTAAGAGGTTACACCCAGTACAAGTTACTCCTTGTTCATGCATATGGGCCAAAATGTACATATGCTATCTGCTGTACAACAGACTCCAATTCCAAACTGCCTGAGCTCTCAGCAAAGTTTTCAAATCAGTAAGGGATTAGCAGTGAACTTGGACCCTCCTCCCACAAATAAAACATCTCTGGTCCGAATTTTTTAAAGAAACGTGAGCCATCAACAGCTGTGGACTCATCATGCATGCCACCCCCCAAAAAAAAAACTGGACTGTCAGGAGGGTCATGACCTTTCCCCTGGTCATGTGACTGGAGGGGATGGCTCACATGCGGTTGGTTGTAATGCTCCATGGACATCGTGACAACGTTGATGGCGATGATGAAGGTGATGAAGAGGTCCAGGTAGTGGTTGGTGCACAGCGTGTGGATGTAGAGCCGCACCGGAGAGTAGTCCGCATAGTACGGCCGCAACTGAGCTTCTGAGGGACACAACGCAACACGGAGACGAGCGCGAGGAGAGAGAGAGAGAGAGAGAGAGAGAGAGAGAGAAACAAACAGCAGATTCAAGCACTACCCCCACTATCAGTCACACCAAAGCCCCTGTCCACTGACCAGGCTTATTAGAACACATGGCAACCACACAACATTTCTAAAAATAATACGTCTTTTGATAATGTGAAGTAAGGTGGTAAGGTGAAATGTTAGAAACTGTATGTGACAGTGAGCATTGATTGTCTTCTTGGTCCAAAGTTCATTTGTGTTCAATTTTGAAAAATGAAAGTAAAAAAATGTAAACTTTTAGAGATGGTCAATAGAGATGACCAAATTCCAGTTTGCTACATTCTACTTACAGTCTATGAGGACAGTGCATGTGCCTTTCTGTACCATATGTCTGTGAGTGTGATCGAGTGTGCGGGAGTGTGTGTTTGTGTGTTCTGAGCTGCTCATCTCCAAAGCGCAAGTAACTATTGCTCGTCTGTCAGAAGTCTGCAATTTACATTAAAATGATAAAACACGGACATCTGAATAAACAGTGACTATGTAGAATTTAAACCAAGATCAAGGCAGATCAGCAATACTTAAGGCGTTTTCCTGAGCGAGCAAGAATACATCAGACATCACGTTTTTGCAAGACATTTCTGTTAGCACTTCGTGAGAGTCCTTCTCGCCTGATTCAGAACTGAAGTGTGACGAACACAGACGCTGAACTTGTACTGAGATAAAGTGGAATATGTAGGCTGGAAAAAAAGTTAAGGCTGACATTACCACATTACAGACTACAGATCTATATTTGCACGTTAATATGTAGGCCAAACTAAAACTGAAACAGCTGACAATAAACTGCTCCAGTTTTATCGAAGTGGTCTGAGCGAGCAGTTCGATTATTCATGCGTGAAGTTACTTTATTTCTTCTCTTTGAGCAATCTTCGGTATCTGCTGGGTTTAAAATGCCGTTTAAGTGACAGAGGCGAGGCAGTCATTGCTGTAATGTAGAGATGAATCACGCTGCGATCAGAAAACTCGCCCTCATGCATTATTTACATGCTTCTGTGACTCTGAGACATGCAATGTGAGCAGCAGAGCTGTCCTACAGCTTCTCTGAACCAGTGAGTGAAGAAGTCTTCCACAGATGCACAGACACTGTCATTTAACATATCAGGCTGCTCAGCGAGGCACAAAATACTCATTACCACTCATTCCTGTACCCAACAGCACTTACAAAGTGACGCCATTTAACTTCAGTGTAATTAAATTTTTACCTCCGCCACAGGAGGTTATGTTTTTGCTGGCGTTGGTTTGCTTGTCTGTCTGTTTGTGTTCAAGATGACTGAGAAAGTGATGAATAGAGTTTGCTGAAATTTTGCGGGTGGGTTGCCATTACATCATTACATCTACTTATTTCGACTGATCGGTCAGACAATATAGTCACCTCATCAACCATCTCGAAATCCTACGTTGCAGATGCCTTAAATTTCTTATGAGCCATGTTCACTCGGCTAGATTTCGACTGTGCTGCCCTGGCGGAGGTTCACACCAACTGGAAGCCAAAATTATTTATTTTTTTCCGGGCATCCATCTTTGTTGTGCCAAAACTTGATATTAACCCTTTCAGTTTTTTCCCCATAATGACGACATGTGACACCTATCTGTATATCAATGGACCTTCTCCTTAGACTCCCCACTGTTTGAAAAGGGGGGTATCCAAAAGGCGTCAACTGTCGTCTTCATTGATATCCAGGTCGTCATTTGTAGTCATTATGAAAAGAGGGAGGGGGCGTCTATGAGTGAAGGGCAAACCGCCTTTATTTTAAGGTGCAAATAAGTTATCAGAACATTCTTAATTGAGCATTATAACGTTAATAACATGAAGTTCCAGAAATCTGAGTTATAATGCAGAAATGCTCTTCCATGGGTAAAAATCACCAATAATTTGTATTGTAGAGCAGGAACAACTACCAACTGAATTACTGTGGGAGGGCAAAGTGCACC
Organism: Gymnothorax reevesii; assembly: GCA_029721435.1. Lineage (NCBI taxonomy): Eukaryota > Metazoa > Chordata > Actinopteri > Anguilliformes > Muraenidae > Gymnothorax > Gymnothorax reevesii. Next base: position 56,878,843 of record CM056584.1, on the reverse strand, counting down.
ATTGCCAGGTAAGTGCTTAATGACAGTGGTGCTAAGCCAAGAATCCCTGTAGGCCAGCTCATATCACCAGTTACAGTCCAAACTATCAGAAAAATCAATCACTCCATCAGACCAATCTAATGCGAACTGTGAAAAAATAATGAGTGTAGACAGGTAGTTGAATTCAAAATGACACCGGTAAAAATACTTAGACTTGGTATGATCAGTTATAACCGTGACTGGAGGGCTACAGCCAGTAACACATGAAATTCTCATATCCGCTTCAGTTCAAAGCCGTCTGCCTGAGTCTGCCAGCGCAGCAATATGCTTTGGCGAATACTTACCACAGAACAACAAATTCCTCTTAAAAAACATTACAGGTCAAAACATACTATAGCAGATCTTACCATTTTCATACACTTTAAATATTTGTGATACATAAATCATGTGTACTTGAATGTAAATGCTTGGCTTATACCCATTATCCACATTAAAACACTTTACAGAATAGTTTCAAATCAAATTAGTTGTTCAATATATTTTGAATTATTTGTGCATACCTGGAGGGCAGACCAAAGGTTGTGGAATCTGTTTGTTCAAAGATTTCCCCCCCCCCCCCCAAGGGAGTGATTTGAAACGCATGTAACCAGACTAATACATTTCCCTGTGCCAAATATAGATGATGCTCAATTCCGAGAAATAGCAGGACAGCGTAATTTTAATCCCTTTTCTGAAATGTTATCCTCCTCCTGAATGTAATTGCAGCACACGGCAGGAACTGATGGGGAGAGGAATGCTATTAGGTGCAAAGGTTTAGGATACTGGAGGAAACGGTCACCTTCGTAATCTCATGCTCAACGCCCAACCTGTATCATGAAAGACAGGCCTGACACAGCTTGCGAACAACTGACGCTCAACTCCACGCCTCAGCTAAAGATATGCTCACTTCTTTCCACAGCTGCATAATGGTAAATTCTTGTCACTTTCCTGCTATTTAACCCATAACAAAAGGATGTCACTAAAGAAGAAATGCTTTCTGTCTTTTATTGTGCAAAACAGAGGGAGGTAAACAGCCTAGTAGCTGAAGTGCTAGCCTGGGACCTGGACAATTTTTAGATCGACCCTCAGTACTGTTTTTGGGACATTAAACAATTTGCTTAAAGGTCCCTTATTTTGCTGATCCTTCTTTTAATAAATACAAGTAATGTTATAATGTTGGATGTCCATACTCAACCTCAGCAAAGTTTCAAAACGTAAGATGCAGTTGTTTTGCCGTAATCCGACAACGTAATTTCCTGAACACGATTTCCTCTCTGAACAGCTCGTCCTGAGATCTTCACGAGATCTGGGCAAAACCTGACGTCGAGTTGTTGCGTCCAGTCAGGACAGACCTGGCTAGAGCCAATCATGTGACTGGACCTGCCCACCCCGGAATTTATTCTACCAGACACAAACGAGTCCAAATCATTTAACGTGTAGATTTATTAGCATGTCTCCCAAAGCTGTTTGTACGTGTTTTTATTGGATGCAAAAAAACACAACTATTTTCTCTTCTAAAAGACGATGCCACCAGAAATTAATAGGTAGCTTCTTTGTTTGCTGGCGGCAAACAGCTACACTCAAAGGGAACATTAGCTGTTTGTGCTCCGCATTTCACCGAAGACAGCTTTGTCAATAAAGAATAATTTAACGCTGGATATGCATCTAAGCTGCTTCTCAAACCTGGAGCAGTTGCATCGATCATGCGCTCTGAGCCCCGAGCTGTAAGTAACGATATAACAGCAAATAATGTAAGTAAAGCAAACGTGTTACGGGTGGCAAGCAGGATTGCTAATGATACTTAGCACAAACAACTGGCCTCAAACGCCGGCTTTGATAAAATATCTGAAGATAAAGCCTGGATTGGTGCCAACTGTCCGTGACTCTCAAACGTGGAAGCAGAAAGTTCTATCATTTTGTGTTGCTTTATTGCATAAGCCTACCTAACTGATAGCCGGTTGGATGTGGCTGTAGCACCGCAAATAACGTAGACAAGTTACTGTTGCTAATGTCTGGGCTCTAAATATGCAAGAGTAAATAATATCAAGGAGACATTCAACAGAAGGTGTGTGAACATAAACTTCATTTGAAGATTTTACCCTTGTTTGTAATTTGAATGCTTGGTACAACTGTTCACGGTAACGGAACTTACTGTCTGTAAAACCTGCATTGCAGGGTAACATTTGTCTTTGTCGTTATGATGAACGCTCGGCTACTATCACATGCAAGTTCCTGTTCTGTGCTACTTAAAAAATGGTCCTGGTAAATTTATATGCAGTAATTGGTATGCTTGTGTTACTTTGGTTAGCATCAAGGTGGTAGTTTCATCATGACATTACCTGACCATAGCCGCTACAGTTGAAGCTAACCGGTGAGGTATTTTGTGTGTCTTTAAAGTTGGGCTGAAAAGGCTGCAGTTAGACGAGACGTAGGCTTTGTGGAACTTAGGGTACGTGTTCGGGTTTGTTTACTGCTGCTGTGAAACGATCGTTTTACTTATCCATGACCGGGGTCAGCCAGGTACTTTGGCGTGGTGTGGGCTAGCTCTCTGATCCTACCGCGGTGAAGGCAATCGCAAAACGCACTATAACCTGCCTGGTTTAACAAACAATTTTTCTGAATTGCCTTGGTGGAATTTCATCCACCTTTGAAAATTGTTCTGGCTGATAAAAAGCTGAAAATGAAGTGGAGATGGAATACGGATTTCCGGTAGAAGTTATCAATTCGCTAGCTCCACATAAGCAATGCTTACACTGTTTGTGTGTTTTTGCTACGAACTCAATTAGTAGCTTGGTGTCGGAATTGTGTTTTGTTTTGGTAGAAATGGTTAACAGGAGCATTGAGCAAAGTTTCCTCCGGATAGCTAAGTGGGTATATAACATGACTATATAACAGTACAGCTACAATCACATGCATGCAAGGCGAGACAGTACGACCAAAAACAATAAACTTTCAACTTGCCACTCATCGACATCCTGCTGTAAACGTTGCAACAATATTTCAATTGCTTCCTCCTCCCGTTCGGGGTCGGATTCGGGATCAAACAAGTACGGTCTTACAGCGCTAGATGCCGCAGAGAGCTGTCCTGAAATACCAGCCATCTTGGTTTCCTGGTTTTTCGGGTCTGCACTCTCCCCCGGAATCAAAGCGGTAAGGCAGCCAATCAGAGCAGCCCCGCATTAGCATAGCCTCCCCACCCACTCAAAACAGCTCGTGTTTCAGGCCGGTCAGACGGGGTGAGAAAAGATATCTCACTATGCCTGGAAGTGAGTGGTTTTTTTTTTGTAACTGAATTCTTAACATTGTTTTAAAAACCCATTGGACATATTTTAAATGAATGAATACAGCATAATATGGCACCTTAAAAGTGACACTCCATACTGCAAGCTAGCCTAGTAATGACAATGAAAGGAAGTCAAAGGACATGCCGCTAATTAGCTTTTTAGCCTTACTCCATTGACCTCTATTCATTGTCATCACAAGGGCAACATGTAGCATGGGGTAGTTCTGAAGCTGACTTTGCTCCTGCAGAAACTGGCCTCTGCTTAGTCTAATTAACTAAAGGTCACCTTGGATAAAACTGTCAGCTCAATAACGGTAATGTAATGCAAAAACTGCGTCCTCTTTTGTCGAATGCATAAGCAAAACACTGCATCAAACCAGAGATTGAGCCGCTGAGTGACTAACCAGGTAATTAATTACTAGATAAAGTCTTGTTTGCATATAAAGAATTAGGGTTTTCAGTTAGTACCAGGAACATGCACGCAAACACTCTGTACCTACCTGGGCATCTGTCAATGAAATGCACGTTACATGAATGCGGTGAGTAGGTGTCATTGATTTTCTCTTCTTAATTTTGTAAGACAACCTCTGCTTATCTCCCCAGTTTGACAAAGTATATTTTATACTTCAAACCATAAAAACTGGAAAATTCTCTAGGGCACAGCTACTAAGCAGCAAGACTATACGAAAAAACTATGCTACTTCAGGCAGAACTCTCTGGAATACGAGTGTTGCCCTCATGCGGAACTCCAAAATGAAAAAGTAATCTGTCTTTATAATGTCAGAGCTGTCAATATTGCCAAAAATACTCAAAATACTTCAGCTACAGCTATTTCTCAAATTCAATTATCTTTTCGCCAAGGCTATCAATATCCCAGTCATGAGCCAACACATTCGCTGGCGCATATTTGTTCATCTTATTATCTGTCAATATTACCGATTGACATAAAATGCATTAAGAGGTGGAATTAAATCAATTCAATCATCTTTCTTAATCACACTTAGTTAGAGTTGTGGCCGTCATAACTTCCTACAGTTCATTTCTAGCAGCAGTGAGAAGTTACTGAAACATTTACTATATTAGCAGAATGCAGAACTGCAGTTGCACATAATTCATTTCTAACCACATGATAAACGGATCTAAAATCATTTACGAAGTACCTTGTTTGAATATTGAATCCAAGCCAAGGAGAATATTGGATATACCAATAATTTCACTGAAGTTCCAGCCACAAATCTTACAATTAATGTCACTTTCATGAATATAAAGGGACCATAGAATTAGTCTGTTTTAGGCCAATACATTGACAGATACGTAATTTTAAGGCCTGCGATTCATACACATTTCATCTGATAAGGATGTGAACACTGTATAATCACCACACTGCGCATCTAATACCCCCATCACACCAAGGTAGTTCTCAGTACGTTCTCAAAAATTTGACAGAACGGGCTTAAACTGAGTGGGAACTGAATGGACGTTTTTGACACTTATTACGATCTGAGTAAGAACCTCATTGACGAGAAGGGTGCTCCAGAACGTTGAGCATGTCCAAAAATTTCTCCTGGCCATCCTTTCCTAAAATAAGACTGAGTGAGGTCTTCCTGCAAATGAGATTGCCGTACTGCGAACGGAGTTGCCGTACTTCGATTGCAGTAGAAACGTATCGAGAACGAATAAAACACGGCAAGGTCGGGGGAAAATCTGAAGTACGTTTGAACACCAACTTCGCACGGTTCTACCACATTCTTCCCTGTCCCAGACAGACTTAACTTGACAACTTAAGATCCTTACTGCGTCCTTATTCCGCCCGAATAGCTTTAAACAGCCCGAATTCTGAAATAGTTGGGATGAAGTGTAAATTGCGAATAAAATCGAAATGCAATGACTTTCAGATCACATGAGCCAATATGTTATTTACAATAGAACATAGATAACATTTCAAATGTTAAAACTGATACATTTTGCATTTTTATCCGCAAAATGAGCTCATTTCAAATTTTCTGGTTGGGACACAGGCAAAAAGGGCTGAAAAAGCAATTAGTATATAAGAGAATCAGCTGAAAGAACATTTGGCAAGTAATTAAGTTAACTGGCATCAGGTGTGTAACATGATTGGCTATAAAAGGGATGTCTTAGAGAGACTGAGTCTCACAGAAGTAAAGATGGCCTGAGGCTCTCCAACCTGTGAAGGCTTGTGTAAAAAATTGTGGAATTCTTTAAAAACAATGTTTTTAAACAAACATCAAATTGCAAAAGCTTTGGAGGTTTCATCATCGACAGGGCATAACATCATCAAAAGATTCAGAGAAAGTGGAAAAATCTCGGTGCGTAAGGGGCAAGGCCAAAGACCCTTACTGGATGCCCGTGATCTTCGGGCCCTCAGATGCCACTGCATCACTCACCGGCATTATTTTGTCATTCACATTACTAAATGGGCCCAGGAATACTTCAAGAAACCACTGTCTGTAAACACAGTCCGCCGTGCCATCCACAGATGTCACCAAAAACTCTATTATGCAAAAAAGAAGCTATTGTTGAGCATGATCCAGAAGCGCCGCCGTGTTCTGTGGGCCAAGGCTCATTTAAAATGGACTGTTGCAAAGTGGCAAAGTGTCCTGTGGTCAGACAAGTCCAAATTTCACATTCTTGTTGGAAATCAAGGGTGTCGTGTCCACTGGGCTAAAGAGGAGAAAGACCACCCTTCCTGTTTTCAGCATTCAGTTCAAAAGCCAGCATCTCTGATGGAATGGGGATGCATTAGTGCATATGGTTTAAAAAAGCATCATGAATGCTGAAAGGTATATAAAGGTTTTAGAGCAACATATTCCAAGGAAGGCCTGGTGTATTTCAGCAGGATAATGCAAAACCAAATACTGCCGCCATTACAACAGCATGGCTTTGTAGTAGAAGAGTCTGTGTGCTGAACTGGCATGCCTGCAGTCCTGATCTTTCACCGATTGAGAACATTTGGCGCATGATTAAATGAAAAGTCTGTGAAAGGAGACCCAAAACTCTCCAGCAGCTAGAAGCCTGTATTAATCAAGAGTGGGATCAAATTCCAGTGGCTAAACTCAAGAAACTTGTCTCCTCAATGCCCAGATGCCTCCACTCTGTTAAAAAGAAGAGGGGATGCTACACTATAGTAAACAGGTCCCTGTCCCAACATCTTTGAGACCTGTAGCAGCCATCAAATTTGAAATGAGCTCAATTTGTGGATAAAATTGTAAAATTTCTCAGTTTCAATATTTGCTATGTTATCTCAATGATATTGTGAATAAAATACTGGCTGGTGTGATTTGAAAGTCATTGCGTTTTGATTTTATTCACAATTTACACTTCGTCCAACTATTTTGGAATTGGGGTTGTACAAACATTAAAAGTTTTGATTGGGTTTGTTTCTACACCATTCTAATAGTTCCTATGCCATTTTTAGTGAGATCAACTTGTTTCTAATACGTTAATATCATTCTTACCCAGTTATGTCCACTCCGTTTGCAGTAAGATTAGCAAAGTTTACAGAAGAAATAGTGCTGTTCAAGGTAGCCTCATGTGTTAGCAAGATTTCTCTATTAATAGATAACTCTATTCTTAGTTCACTCTCAAGCAATATGCACATAATAAATGGTATAACCTCTATATATAGTGACTTAGTCCCACTGAAAGATGCACACAAGGACTATAAACTCAAAAAAGTTACTCAGAATAGAGTTAGAAACGTTACTCAAAATAAATATTGAGAGGTTTATATCCAGAAAAATTGTCATGTTAAATAATCAAGAATGACTTTGAAATGTCATCCAAAAAACTAGATATCAATCTACTCGCACAAATTTATGAAACAATTCTGACAATGTGTACAGCTGGAAGCAGTGAACTAGAAAGAGAAATGGCAAAAACACAGTGGTATTTACAGCCGTTCGGCGTGGACACAACGGAAATGTCCTTCCCAACGAACTAGAGATGTGATGAGAACTTAGTGAGAACAGGCTGGACTGACTAAGAACGAGTTTGATCGCAATGGTTGGGCTAGGAACCGTGGAATAACAAGTTGGATCAGGGCTGAACGTGTTGAGAACCGGGTTGAACTTGCCACGAACAGATTAGAAACAAGATGAACGGCTACTTTCTCCCCGTTTTAAACGTTGTACAAACTAGCTATGATCGGGATAAAAACAAGATGGACATGTCTCGAACTGTATCAGAACGAAGTAATTCAAAGCATTTTCTCGCCAATGTTGCCCGATTTCACACGTCCCCAGCCCGTTTTATCACATTTTCAGGACGGCTGGGACGTTCTGAAAATGAGCTTGGTGTGAAGTTACCCTAAACTCAGGATTTTCCCAGTTTAAGCAGACTGACTGGAAACTGAGTCGCCGTCCGGATCCCTCGGCTTCAGTAGAGCCGCTGAGCTCAGAAAGCAGCTCCATCAGCAGCGATGTGGATTTGGCATTCGGCGAATACTCATGCGATACTTTTTCATGTGGAGTTCTGTTAGAAATCACATGCGGGGACATGCCCTGAGGTGTCTGAGCTCGCTGGGCCCCTCCCCTTTCTCTCTCTCTCCCTCTATCCCTCTCTCCCTTTATTTATCTCTCCTTCTATCCCTCTCTCCCTTTCTCTCTCTCCCTCTATCTATCTCTCCCTTTCTCTCTCTCTCTATCCCTCTCTCTCTTTATCTATCTGTCCCTCTATCCCTCTCTCCCTTTCTCTCTATCCCTCTCTCTCTTTATCTATCTCTCTCTATCCCTCTCTCCCTTTCTCTCTCTCCCTCTATCTATCTCTCCCTTTCTCACTCTCTCTATCCCTCTCTCCCTTTATCTATCTGTCCCTCTATCCCTCTCTCCCTTTCTCTCTCTCCTTCTATCCCTCTCTCCCTTTATCTATCTGTCCCTCTATTCCTCTCTCTCTTTATCTATCTCTCTCTATCCCTCTCTCCCTTTCTCTCTCTATCCCTCTCTCCCTTTCTCTCTCTCCTTCTATCCCTCTCTCCCTTTATCTATCTCTCTCTATCCCTCTCTCCCTTTCTCTCTATCCCTCTCTCTCTTTATCTACCTCTCCCTCTCCCTTTATCTCTCCTTCTATCCCTCTATTTATCTATCCATCCTTTCTCTCTCTCCCTCTATCCCTCTCTCTTTATCTATCTCTACTTTTCTCTCTCTCCATTTTCTCTTGCAGGTTCAGGCTGTGGCAGCAGGCAGGGCTCAGGAGGACGGACGGACAGACTGACTACCGACCGGACGGACGGCGCTCTCCCTTACTCCTCCGCCTTTTCTCCATCCTCTTCAGTCTCTTCTCCTCCCGCAGTCGCGCCTCCTCCTCCTCCTGGTGCTGACGGCACTTGTGGAAGTTCTCCACCACCACGCCCACGAACATGTTCAGCACGAAGAAGCTGACGATGAGCAGGAAGGAGATGAAGTACAGCAGCATCCAGGGGTTATGGTTCCGCACAGGCTACGGGGAGAGGGAGAGAGGGAGGGAGGGAGGGAGGGAGAGAGAGAGGGAGGGGGAGAGACAAAAGCGCAGGAGGAGAGAGAGCGATAGAGACAGGGTCGTATTAATATCATGTGCCTGTTAAAAAACCTGCTGACTGTAGCAGGCAATGCTAACGCTAACAGAGACACAGGTACGGGTACGGACACAGACACGGACACAGACACAGATGCGGACACAGACAGTGCAGCAGTACAGTTCTCTTAGCATCACCTCACAAAGTGAGCCTCTCTTCATTTCTGAAAGGCATTGGTGTGAGAGGACATCAGGAAGCTCTAATTAAATGTGTGCAGCTCTGCAAATCTGCTGAACAGTCAGTGAAATTCAGTGAAAACAGCTGCGCTCCTGTAACACGGCAGCAAGCAGACTGGTGTCTGACTGACACTCACAGACACTCCCAGACTGTGTAACAAACTCTGCTGTGAGTCTGACTGACACTCACAGACACTCCCAGACTGTGTAACAAACTCTGCTGTGAGTCTGACTGACACTCACAGATACTCCCAGACTGTGTAACAAACTCTGCTGTGTGTCTGGACCGTATCATCCATGAAATTCAATAGGAGCACTCTGATATAGCGCAAAACTGTGGTAAATCGGGAGATGAGATGAATGAAGGGGATTTTTTGTCGACATCCACACTTCGGTAATAAGACCAGCTTCGCCAAGCCAATGCATGGATGGTGAAATACGATGAGCATTGCGTAGCTTTGCAGTCAAATACCATCGACGATACTCAGATACGAACATGAAAATACCGCAAAATTCAAATAAACACAACAAACGAGTCAAATTCGGAGTTCACGTTTTGGAACAACATGCTATTTATCGCCATTATATTAACTAGCGTTCGACAGCGCGCGGATATGAGTGGAAGTTCACTCGTCGACATTTTGACATTTGACCCATGATTTTCTGCAGTCATATCCGCCTGGCGATGTGCCGTATTGTATATCAGATCGCTCCTATTCCATCCCACTCGTCGCCATGACGATACCAGACCTGCTGGTCTACGCCCACTGCGTCCAGTCCGTCATACATGATGTTCACCCAGCCGTCCTTCGATGAGAGAACAAACAGCGCCATCAAAGCCTGAGGGAGAACCGCAAAACTGCAGCGTTAGAATCAAAAACACAACGTGCCCACACACCAATCCAATGACCCAACACACAAACCCTAATTACTACTGCCCAACACACAAACTCACATACACCTCCAAAAAACCCAATACAAAAACACTTAAAACCATAATCCAACACACAAACACTAAAAACTTTAACCCAACACACAAACCCTTAAAGCCATAAGCCAACACACAAAGCGGAGAAACCATAACTCAAAACAAAAACCCCAAACAAACCCCCCTCATACAAACCCACACACAAACCCTAAAAACTCACACTTAGCCCAAAATCCTAAACTTGAACCCAAATGACCCAACACACAGACCCAAACCAAAAAAAAAAAGCTGACAGAGACCCTAAAAGGTACTAAATTTATTTCAGATTTGAATCACTGTACCAGTCAATACATATTCTCAATATGATTATACTAAGCATAATGCAATCCAAGGTGAATTCACTGCTCACCCCGATATTTCATTTTAAGTTGGACACTTAACAGCAAACCCATTCTCATTATGTGCCTACATACATGACTTCTCTACTGGCTTGGTCATACAGCACTGCAGCATCATTCAATATCATCACAGGGCAGTCAAACATATTTAAGGAAAATGAAATACCAAATGATGCCAGATATCTAATAACAGATCTACAGCTAAAATCATCTCTTTTACTGCCAGCTGTATTTCTTAATAAGAATTTCATTGTCTAATTGATTGCAGCTTAACTAAAGCACGTCAATTTATTCAAACGCAGAGCAGTTGCACTCAGATATGTACCATTGTTTCCGTCCAGCATGCAGTCCATAGTAATGAAAATAAATGACACTCCGCCTCACCTGTCCAAGGTTGTCGAAGTTGTACTTCCTGCGGATCCAGCGGTAGTTGGCCTGAAGGCAGTCAGATTTGTTTGTAATGTTCCTCATATCCAGGCCCTCGCAGTGGTAAAACTTCCCCTTGAAAAGCTGAAGTTCAAACAACAAGCTGGCCTCAAATTAAGATCTCTACAAGGTACACTTTGCTTTAACTGTCAGCTACTCTTATTTAAAAACTGGCACAAAATGTAAAGCAGCAGTCGGTAGAGGTTTTGAAAAAGGATTCTGAACAAACAGTTGTTATAATAGGTATAAATCAACTGGATGGGTCTAGTTCGAAATTTTAATGAGTCTCCCATAAATCCTGTTCCACCTGAGAATTATCTGCCTCAGCAGCAGAGCTCACTCCTCTGCTGTCCAACACTGCAAGATCTCAAAATGAACTGTGATCTCTATCATGAGCAAAATCTGATATGAGCTTCATCTCTAACATAAGCAGAAGCCGTAACGTCAGAGCGATCTCTATCATGAGCAAAATCTGATATGAGCTTAATCTCTAGCATAAGCAGAAGCTGTAATGTCAGAGCGATCTCTATAATGAGCAAAATCTGATATGAGCTTAATCTCTAACATAAGCAGAATCCGTAATGTCAGAGCGATCTCTATCATGAGCAAAATCTACTATGAGCTTCATCTCTAACATAAGCAGAAGCCGTAATGTCAGAGCAATCTCTATCATGAGCAAAATCTGATATGAGCTTAATCTCTAACATAAGCAGAAGCCGTAATGTCAGAGCGATCTCTATCATGAGCAAAATCTGATATGAGCTGAATCTCTAACATAAGCAGAAGCCGTAATGTCAGAGCGATCTCTATCATGAGCAAAATCTGATATGAGCTTAATGTCTAACATAAGCAGAAGCCATGATGTCAGAACGGTCTCCATCATGAGCAAAATCTGATATGAGCTTAATCTCTAACATAAGCAGAAGCCATAATATCAGAGCGATCTCTATCATGAGCAATATCTAATATGAGCTGAATCTCTAACATAAGCAGAAGCCGTAATGTCAAAGCGATCTCTATCATGAGCAAAATTTGATATGAGCTTTATCTCTAACATAAGCAGAAGCCGTAATGTCAGAGCGATCTCTATCATGAGCAAAATCTGATATGAGCTTAATCTCTAGCATAAGCAGAAGCTGTAATGTCAGAGCGATCTCTATCATGAGCAATATCTAATATGAGCTGAATCTCAAACATAAGCAGAAGCCGTAATGTCAGAGCGATCTCTATCATGAGCAAAATCTGATATGAGCTGAATCTCTAACAGAAGCAAAATCTGTAACGTCAGAGCGATCTCTATCATGAGCAAAATGTGATATGAGCTGAATCACTAACATAAGCAGAAGCTGTAACGTCAGAGCGATCTTTATCATGAGAAAAATCTCTAACATGAGTAGAATCCGTAATGTGCGCAAAATCTTTAACATGAGCAGAATTTCTAAAGCAATTAGAATCTCTAACAAATCTGAATCTAAAATTGAGGCTATGGATTCTGAGGGGCACATAAACTCTAAAATGACTGTGAACTCTACTGTCAGCAGAATCTCTAATGAGTTCAAACTCTAATGGAGCATAACTGAGCAGAGTCTCTGATGTAAGTGTGAACATCACTGTGAGCATAAACTATAATGGAAGAGTACACTTCACTGCAAGCAGAATCTGCAATGTGAGCGTAAACAGTGCAGTGAGAGGGAAATCTAACCAGATCAGAATCTGTAATCTCAGCATGAACTCTAATAAGAGCACAGGCCTCATTACGCTCGCTGACCCTGTTTGGCTCTCCCTGCACCGATGCTTTAATGATTGATGTTCACCAGGAGGAGGACATGCAGGCCCCCTGGTGCAGCACTGACTCATCTGAACCTTGAACCACACCACGGCCCGCGGCCGCTAACGAGGCGTGAGCACTGCTATAGGACTAAATGCAACCAGCACCTCTCAAAAACGGAGCGCTGTAGCTAACCCAGGCGCGGTTTAAACAGGGCGGAGGAAAGAGGTAGGTAATGGTACGGAGCCATTTTGTGCCAAAGGAGTCAGTGAATTATGACAGCGTGACGCATTAGCCTGCGACTGATATTTTTAGGAAATACAGGGGGGAAATATGCGCAGTGCCACGGTGGCGCAGCTGACCTACATTACACAGAGATGTGTCCAGATACAATGATGTGAGACACGAGATGCTCCTGCTGTTAGTTACTGCATCTGAATCAGCAGCTCAATCTCCGCTGCTCACCCCATTCAGCAGCTCCATCCCTCATCGTCAGGATTCCACAGAGTTCGTTCGTAATTACGTTAATCTATTTTATCTGTCTCAGTTTACGGGATGGGGACCGAGGGCAGTTAGGGGCGTGTCCTAAGGGCAGTGGGGACGTGGCCTATAGGAGGCGAATGGGCGTGTCCTCCAGTAGGTCTGGGGCGTGGCATATGAGCAGTCAGGGGTGGGGCCTGTGGGAGGTCAGGGAAGGGTCAGTCACCTGCACCCCCAGGATGCCGAAGACGATGAAAAACGCGCAGCAGATCAGCACGATGTTCCCAATCGGCCTGAGGGACGTGATCAGGGTCTCCACCACCAGCTTCAGACCAGGAGCTCGACTGATAACCCTGAGGTCACAAACACACACACACGTCAACACAAACCCATATAATAAATTTTTAAATAAACACAAATACATGCAATTACACAGACACACACACACGTAAACGTATACTCATATATAAATACACATATACATTTAAGTCTTTGTCAATACACACAGACAAGGGTATGCAAAGTTAAGCAGACTAAATAGCTTTGATCACAGTTTTACACACATTCGTACCTGGTCTAAAGTATTTGGACAGAGACAGAAAACCTGTACACGGTCCAGTGCTGTTCACTTTAATTCATACAGATGGAAATATCCCCAAGCTGAAGAGCTCACGTTACATCCATATGGAATATATGAAAACAAATCAATCCAAAACCAATACTTCTCATAAATTCAATACCCACATTATTAATGTCCAAAATCAATCAGAACCAACTAAACTAAAAATTGTTCTGGGAGGAGATGACAACCATCTGAATGTAGCAGCTCAATAAGTCTCTCATAAATCATGATACTTTGTGCCCCTTATCTTAATTTTGTTACATATATTTTAGTTTTATATACAAAACTAAATTATATATATATATTTTTTTTATGTATGCCTGCAGATGGAAAGAGGATGAGGCATAAACATCAGACCTCTTTCCCCAGCCAAGCCCAAGTAGTGCCCAATGGTGCTCCAGTCAACCAATGCCAAGGTTGACAGAAGATATGCAGGTCCCGCATTGGTCTCCTCAGTCATTCCATTCGTTGCTCGGCGCTCTGACCTAATTTAACTCAGGCGCTTTCCATAGTCTGACTAGACTGACAGTTGCCAGAATTATTAAGTACATTTACATAATTGTTAATGTGTATATATCTCAATTTGTGTATGTTATTGTGAGTTTGGCTTTTGTCATTTTTGTTTATGATGGCTTTTGCACTGCAAGATTTCTTGTCATGCAAATAAAGCTCATTTGAATTTCAATTTGAATTAAATCTAAGTGAACCATCTACAGTATCCCACTAAAGTGCTCTGAAATTTTGTCATGGCAAAGGCCCTTACAGAAAATACTTCATTCTAGGGCAGCCACTGCATTCAGAGGCCAGACTATAGTCCATCTCAAGAATAAAAACATAAACAGTGTTTATTTGCTGAATCATTTCCATCTCTCTCCCACAGCATGGTCTCACTCAGTGTCCCCAGTGTTAAAGGTCCCCTACTGTGCTGATCCTTCTTTTAATACATACAAGTAATGTTATAATGTTGTATGTCCATACTCAACCTCTGCAAAGTTCCTAAACATAAGATACAGGGGTTTTGCCCTAATCCGAGGCCGTGATTTCCTGAACACGATTTCCTCTCTGAACGGATCTTCACGAGATCTGGGCAAAATCTGACATCAGGTTGTCGCGTCCAATCAGGACAGACCTTGCTCGAGCCAATCACGGCGCTGCACCAGCCCACGTTGGAATTTATTCTATCAGACACAAACAAACCCAAATCATTTAACGTGTAGATTTATCAGTATGTGTCCCAAAGCTGTTTGTACGTGTTTTTTTGTATGCGAAAAAAAGCACAACTATTGTCTCTTCCAGAAATCCATAAGAAATTTTTTTGTTTGCTGGCAGCAAACAGCCACACTCAAAGGGAACGTTAGCTGTTTGCGCTGGGCATTTCACCGAAGACAGCTTTGTCAATAAGGATAATTCAACGCTGGATATGCATCTCAGCTGCTTCTGAAACCTGGAGCAGTTGCATCGATCAAGAGCTTCGAGCCACAAGCTATGAGTAACGATATAACAGCAAATACTGTAAGTGAAGCTAATGTGTTACGGGTAGCTATCGGGACCGCTAATGATAGTTAGCACTAACAACTGGTCTCAAACACAGGCTTCGTAAAATATCTGAAGTTAATGCTGCGTTCGATTTGCTCTGGCAAGTTGGGATTTCCGAGCTCCCAGTAGGAAATTTCAATATGAGCGCCCCCTGAAGTTTGATTTTCAACTTGGAAAGTCGGAGATTCCTCACCTATCCCAAGTTCTGAGTTCCAGGTTCAATGGCTGCAACGTAAATCAACATTTAGCGAAAGCTGTACTAACAAACTCCATACTTGCAATTCTGTGTTTTTCGCGTTTCATTAAATCAGTTGTACAAACAGTACTGAACTTATTGGACTTATTGCTACAGTGTTTGCATGTGAAAAATACCGAGTAATGTGTTGTTATCAACTTGTATTGCTAATAATAGCTAATAAATGCTATCCTGACCAGAGGACACCCCACTGACCTGAAGTCAGTTTTCTGACTTACTTAATGGAACGCAGTCAGCTTGGATGTGACGTTATTCCCAGCCCCGACTTCCAACTTCCGAGCAAAATTGAACGCAGCATAAAGCCTGTATTGGTACCAACTGTCCGTGACTCACAGACGTGGATGCAGAAAGTTTTATCATTTTGTGTTGCGTTACTGCATAAGCCTACCTAACATGATAGCCTGTCAATGTGGCTGTAGCACTGCAACTAACGTAGCCAAGTTACTGTTGCTAATATTTGCGTCCTAAATATGCAAGACCAAATAATATCAAGGAGACATTCAACAGAAGGTGTGCGAACATAAACCTCATTTGAAGCCAACTTTTATACTTATTTGTAATTTGGATGCTTGGTACAACTGTTCACAGTAACGGAACTTACTGTCTGTAAAACCTGTATTGCAGGGCAGCATTTGTCTCTGTCATTGTTACGATCGCTCGGTAACTACGTATTTTAGTTCGCGTTCCGTGCTACTTAAAAAATGCTCCTGGTTAATTTATACGCAATAATTCAGATTGGTATGCTTGTTTTACTTTGGTTTGCATCAAGGTGGCAGTTTCATCATAACTTTACCTGACCGTAGCCGCTACAGTTGAAGCTAACCGGAGAGGTGTTGTGCATGTCTGCAAAGATTGGCTAACAAGGCTGCAGTTGGACCAGATGTAGGCTTTGCGGAGCTTAGGGTACGCGTTTGGGTTTGTTTACTGCTGCGGTGAAACAATCCTTTTACTTATCCATGACAGCCGGGTACTTTGCCCTGGTGTGGGCTAGCTCTCTGATCCTACTGCGGTGAAAGAAATCACGAAAGGCACTATAACATCTCCGGTATAACAAGATTTTTCTGTATTGCCTTAGCGGAATTTCATCCATCTTTGAAAATGGTTCTGGCTAGTAAAAAGGGGGAAAAAAGTGGAGATCGAATACGGATTTCCGGTAGAAGTTATCGATTCTCTGGCTCCACATAAGCAATGATTACACCGTTCACTGTTTTTGCTATGAACTCATTTAGTAGCTTGGTGTCGGAATTGTGTTTTGTTTTAGTAGAAATGGTAAACGGGAGCTTTGAGCAAAGTTTCCTCCAGATAGCTAAGTGGGTATATAACATGACTATATAACAGTAAAGCTAAAATCACATGCATGTAAGGCAAGACAGTACGAGCAAAACACTAAAATTTCAATTTGCCACTCACTGACATCCTGCTGTAAACGTTGCTACAATAAATCAATTGCTTCCTCCTCCCGTTCGGGGTCAGATTCGAGATAAAACGAGTACAGTCTTACAGCAATAGATGCCACAGAGCTGTCCTGAAATACCTGCCATCTTGGTTTCCTGGTTTTTCGGGTCTGCACCCTCCCGCGGAATAGAAGCGGCCAGGCAGCCAATCAGAGCTGCGCCTCATTAGCGGAGCCTCCCTACCCACTCAAAACAGCTCGTGTTTCAGGCCGGCATAGATGGGGTAAGAGAAGAGGTCTCACTAGGTCTGGATATGTGTGGTTTTTTTGTAACTTAACATTATTTTTAAGACCCATTGGACATATTTTAAATGACTAAATACAGCATAATATGGGACCTTTAAATGTAGTCTCATTGGGAACAGCGCCCCCTGGTGCGCACCTCAGAGGCCGGAGGGTCCGCAGCAGCCTCAGAACCCGCAGGATGCCCAGGATTCGGTTCCCGCCAGCAGACGCCAGAGACACCAGGATGTCCACCAGAGAGACGAAGACCAGCACGCCATCCAGAACATTCCAGCTGCTCTGCAGGAAGCTGTCCGGCCCCGAATAGAATCCATGCGCAACCACCTGCCACAGATACAGGGTTCCGGGTTAAAAGGGTTCCGCTGTTATGTCAGGGAGAGGTGTGACTCAACATTTCTCTCATTTTTCCCCTTTTTTGGGACCCCAAGAGAAGGGCAGCATTCTTTTATTCATTAAAAGCATATTGCAGATAACTGAAGATATCTGTCACATTACAGTGTCTGATACAGGTTTAATGCCAAAGGCACCAATTATGAATAATCATAGACTAATTGAAGGGGCTATTTCCATAAGTGCTCAAGTTCATATTAATTAAAAATCAGGTTACAAATCCATTCTTTCATTGATGAGGAAAAAGCCACATAAGCTAATTTTAGCCAAGAAGCACTCAAGTACAATATAAAATGAGCAGTGAATTGGAAATTCCCCAAGAACAGAGATGCCAAGGCTTACGTCTTAGCCATGAGTTTCTCCTCTTAGTGGCATTCACGTTTCTGTGCCGTAGTCAGCAATTATTCAATCAACGTGCACTGAAGAAATTCACTCCTGGAATTTAAGTCGTTGTATATCAAGTTGATCAATTTCACGTGCATTACGGTGGATTTCCCCACACGTGACTCATAAATCAATAATGACTCAGGAATTCTCAGGCTTGTCTTTACTGAGGGATTGAAAGTAATGGAATTGCATAAAAACGTCTCAAATTATCTTATTTCATTAAAACAATTTAAACCATCATGAAACACATGCATTATTACCAATCCCTGAGTAAAGAGAAGCAAAGGAAGTCCGGAGTCATAATCGCTTTCCATGTTACTTGTGATGAGGTGCACCTTTACGCAAGTGAAACGGAAACTTCAATGTACTTTTGTACAAGGATTTTAATTCTGCATGAGAATCTCATTAAGAATTCAGTGAATAATTACGGACTACGGTGAATAAACCTAAAAAATGTGTAAGACCTACGCTGAATGCGTGAGACTTGGCATCTCTGCAAGAAGGTACTTCTAGCAGTGACCAAGTCCAGTCAAAAACTTCTACAAGTACACAAGTCCAGTCAGCCAATCAAATCATCCCTTAGAGAATTGGATGGCCAATAGCAGCCACTATAGCTTTCTTACCTCACCAAAATGGCTGACTCTACAGGCCAGGATGTATGTGTGTGTGAGTGTGTGTGTGGGTGGACAACCCAAAAGAGCACAAAAACAAAACCCAGGCAGCCAGATATATGGGCTAAAAATCAACGAAAAAAAAGTCTGGCAAAAGGTAATCTTTAGCTGCTTATTCTTTGGCTTAAAGGTGAAAGTTAATGGTGCAGTATGAAAGTTTGTTTACTTTCTGCGTGATTATAATTGTCTCTATTCGCCGACATCTCTCCAGGATCCGCTAGCCGCCTGCCCCTAAATTCACTGTAAAAAAATAAAAACCCGGGCTCTGGAGACCGCAAAGGCGTCACAAACTGCAAGTAAACACAGGGGTCACTGGCTGTGCCCCATGACATAACAAACCGTCCCGGCCAATCACCGACAAGAGTTGACAGTTACAGAAGCGTGGAAGGGAGGGGCGGGCTACCTCTGTTTCGTTTGAGTTCAAATGTCAACAGAAGTGAAAGTAAACAAACTTGCATAGTGCACCTTCCACTTTCTAATTACCGCGCCACATCCCTATCGATGAGGAATGAAGTGTTTAAACCTGTTTATATCACTGTATATATCTTCCATTCATTTTGTTTATGAAGCTTTTTGACATCCACGACTGATACTACAAAGTATGACTACATTTGCTGTGCATTTTCATTAGAAAGTGAGGCGCTTTGTTTTCAGAAAGACTGCCTGTTTTATTACTCTGAAATACTAGAATTTAATGCAATTAATTTTTAAAATCTAGTTCAATTTTCATTATTTTGAGGAATTCGCTTCTAAAAGTACATAAGTCCACAGACTGGTGGTTGAAATATCTGGAGCAAGAATCAAGATTGAGGCTGGAAGGTCTCTTTTAAGATATAAAAGATATTACAATATGTTTTCAGACATCTTTTCTGATATTACATCAGCTGAACACGTGTAACATGATCCCCACAAGTTGTCAAATTCTTAAAATCTCATTTCTCTAGACGAAAACGGACTTGCGCACTTCTGGAAATCAGCCCTTCAATTGTACGTTGTATAATGAATGTAGGTTCTACAAACAAAACTCACTTTAGTTAGGCTTCATTTGTACCAGTGAAACCAGCTATTAAATAGCTTACACAGGTTACTGTGTAGTATGGGAGTTGTATCAGCAGCTTAACCAAAACTGTAAAAAAAACTCTACTGCAGATGAAGGCATACATGCTGAATTAACGTGAGAGTACCGGAAAACTGTCCTGTGGCGCAGAGATTTATTTCCAGTGCGCAGTATTAATCTCAGCGCAATCAAACTCTTTGGACTACAGCGAGAGAGTTATTTTAAGAGAGATTAATTTTCCCATCAGACCTCCAGACACACACAGTCTCCTAAGATAAAAAAGCACTTTTTACCTTCACAGTCATCTCTGCAACAAATATGGCAGTGAAGACGTAATTCGATACGCTGAGGAACACGCGCTCCTGTAACACAGAGGGAGAAAAGCAGTTCAGGATCTACCGTAAAAGGCAGTAAACAAAGCCGAACCCCCCACACACACACACAAACACACACACACACACACACACACGCGCGCGCGCGCGCACACACACACACGCACACACACACACACACACAGGGACTCAGCAACATTCTCCCGTGGCAGTAGGGGCTGAAAGAGGGTCGGTTCCGCAGTGTGGGTCGGTTCAAAAGGCAGGCCCCACACAACACTTCAGAGCGCTACTGAAAGCTCAGACTGCTCCTCCGCGCTACTGAAAGCTCAGACTGCTCTTCCAACCCCAGGTGGCCTTCAGGGTCTCAAAGAGCATCACACCTGGGACTGATTACCAGCGAGCCGCGAGGGGCGCCTTTTTCCGTTCGACTGGGTCACCACAAACATTCAGCAGAAGGATCTGCTGTTAGGGGAGAGCCCAAAGTCCCTGATGCAGAGTTCTGGTGCACTGTCTCCCCCAGGATTGAAGCAACACTCAGAAACACAGCACAATAATGAGATGAGCTCTAACAATATGCAACGATCAATCACACTGAGCAGCAATGAGCAGCAGTGAGCTCTACTCAGCAACAACAAGCAACAGTGAGCAACAATCAACCACACTGAGCCACAATGAGCAACAATGAGATAAAATGAGCAAAACTGAGCAAAAAAGACGCAACCTGAGGCACACTGGGAAAAAATGAGATACAATGAGCAACACTGAGCAATAATGAGTCAAACTGAGCCACACAGGGCAACAATGAGAAAAAATGAGCAACACTGAGCAACAGTGAGACAACCTAAGACACTGGACAACAAAAAGATACAATAAGACAAACTGAGTCACAATGGGCAACAATTAGACACAATGAGACAACCTGAGGCACACTGGACAACCATGAGATAGAATGAGCAACACTGTGACTCAATGAGCCACACATAAAGAACAGAAGAAGACAAAAATATTGAGCAACAATGATGCACAATATAAGCCGTATCAAGAAACATCGAAAAACAGTGAGGCACACGAAGCCACACGGAGGTCCCCTGAAGTGCCCTGCGCAGAGTATCTCCGGGCCCCGTACACACCGTGCTATGTGGGAGGATGTCCGGCCTCTCCAAGGCAATGGTGATGCAGTTGAGGAAGATGAAGACCAGCACGATGTGATCAAACAGCTTGTGAGCGATGAGCTGCTGGGAGGCGATTCGGAACCTGGGAGGGGAGAGGAGGGTCAGGGAGAGGGTTCAATCGCATCACAAATATTGAGAGGGTTATATATTCTATTATAATATAATATCAAATATTGGGCCCCTCACACAGAGTGGAACAGCTCGACAAGTAATGTGGCCGAGGCAGAGTTTCAGGGAGATTTTAATGTGGCCGAGGCAGAGTTTCGGGGAGATTTTAATGTGGCCGAGGCAGAGTCTCAGGGATACTTTACTGTGGCAGAGCCAAAGTTTCGGGGATATTTTACTGTGGCCGAGGCAGAGTTTCAGGGATATTTTAATGTGGCCGAGGCAGAGTCTCAGGGATATTTTAATGTGGCCGAGGCAGAGTTTCAGGAAGATTTTAATGTAGCCGAGGCAGAGTTTCTGGAAGATTTTAATGTGGCCGAGGCAGAGTCTCACAGAGATTTTAATGTGGCCGAGGCAGAGTCTCAGGTAGATTTTAATGTGGCCGAGGCAGAGTTTCTGGAAGATTTTAATGTGGCCGAGGCAGAGTCTCAGGAAGATTTTAATGTGGTTGAGGCAGAGTCTCAGGAAGATTTTAATGTGGCCGAGGCAGAGTTTCAAGAAGATTTTAATGTGGCAGAGGCAGAGTCTCACAGAGATTTTAATGTGGCCGAGGCAGAGTCCCAGGGATATTTTACTGTGGCCGAGGCAGAGTTTCAGGGATATTTTAATGTGGCCGAGGCAGAGTTTCAGGAAGATTTTAATGTGTCCGAGGCAGAGTTTCAGGATGATTTTAATGTGGCTGAGGCAGAGTCTCACAGAGATTTTAATGTGGCCGAGGCAGAGTCTCAGGTAGATTTTAATGTGGCCGAGGCAGAGTTTCTGGAAGATTTTAATGTGGCCGAGGCGGAGTCTCAGGAAG
The DNA here is from genome assembly GCA_029721435.1 of Gymnothorax reevesii. Taxonomy (NCBI): domain Eukaryota; kingdom Metazoa; phylum Chordata; class Actinopteri; order Anguilliformes; family Muraenidae; genus Gymnothorax; species Gymnothorax reevesii. The sequence goes on along the minus strand of CM056584.1, from coordinate 56,856,714 downwards.
ATTTTAATGTAGACGAGGCAGAGTCTTAGGAAGATTTTAATGTGGCCGAGGCAGAGTTTCGGGGAGATTTTAATGTAGACGAGGCAGAGTCTTAGGAAGATTTTAATTTGGCCGAGGCAGAGTTTCGGGGAGATTTTAATGTGGCTGAGACAGAGTTTCAGGGAAATTTTAATGTGGTCGAGGCAGAGTCTCAGGGAGATATTAATGTGGTCAAGGCAGAGTCTCCGGAAGATTTTAATGTGGTCGAGGCAGACTCTCAGGAAGATTTTAATGTGGCCGAGGCAGAGTTTCAGGGAGATTTTAATGTGGCCGAGGCAGAGTCTCAGGATGATTTTAATGTGGTCGAGGCAGAGTCTCAGGAAGATTTTAATGTGGTCGAGGCAGAGTTTCAGGGAGATTTTAATGTGGCCGAGGCAGAGTCTCAGGATGATTTTAATGTGGTCGAGGCTGAATTTCAGGAAGATTTTAATGCGGCCGAGGCAGAGTTTCAGGGAGATTTTAATGTGGTCGAAGCAGAGTCTCAGGGAGATTTTAATGTGGCCGAGGCAGAGTCTCAGGGATATTTTACTGTGGCAGAGGCAGAGTTTAAGGAAGATTTTAATGTGGCCGAGGTAGAGTTTCAGGAAGATTTTATTGTGGTCGAGAAAGAATTTCAGGGATGTTTTACTGTGGCAGAGGCAGAGTTTCAGGGAGGTTTTAATGTCGCCGAGGCAGAGTCTTAGGGAGATTTTAATGTGACCGAGGCAGACTTTATGGAAGATTTTAATGGCGCTGAGGCAGAGTCTCAGGGATATTTTAATGGGGCCGAGGCAGAGTCTCAGGCAGATTTTAATGTGGCCGAGGCAGAGTTTCAGGGAGGTTTTAATGTCGCTGAGGCAGAGTCTTAGGGAGATTTTAATGTGACCGAGGCAGACTTTATGGAAGATTTTAATGGCGCTGAGGCAGAGTCTCAGGGATATTTTAATGGGGCCGAGGCAGAGTCTCAGGGAGATTTTAATGTGGCCGAGGCAGAGTTTCAGGAAGCTTGTAATGTATCCAAGGCAGAGTTTATGGAAGATTTTAATGTGGCCGAGGCAGAGTTTCAGGAAAATTTTAATATGGCCGAGGCAGAGTCTCAGGGATATTTTAATGTGGCCGACGCAGAGTCTCAGGGAGATTTTAATGTGGCCGAGGCAGAGTCTCAGGGATATTTTAATGTGGCCGAGGCAGAGTCTTAGGGAGATTATAATGTGGCCGAGGCAGAGTTTCTGGAAGATTTTAATGTGGCTGAGGCAGAGTCTCAGGGATATTTTAATGTGGCCGAGGCAGAGTCTTAGGGAGATTATAATGTGGCCGAGGCAGAGTTTCTGGAAGATTTTAATGTGGCTGAGGCAGAGTCTCAGGGACATTTTAATGTGGCCGAGGCAGAGTCTTAGGGAGATTATAATGTGGCCGAGGCAGAGTTTATGGAAGATTTTAATGTGGCAGAGGCAGAGTCTCAGGGATATTTTTATGTGGCCGAGGCAGAGTCTCAGGGAGATTTTAATGTGGCTGAGGCAGAGTCTCAGGATGATTTTAATGTGGTCGAAGCAGAGTCTCAGGGATATTTTACTGTGACAGAGGCAGAAATTCAGGAAGATTTCAATGTGGCCGAGGCAGAGTTTCAGGGATATTTTACTGTGGCCGAGGCAGAAATTCAGGAAGATTTTAATGTGGCCGAGGCAGAGTTTCAGGAAGATTTTAATGTGTCCGAGGCAGAGTCTCAGGGAGATTTCAATGTGGCCAAGGCAGAGTTTATAGAAGATTTTAATGTGGCCGAGGCAGAGTGTCAGAGAGATTTTAATGTGGCCGAGGCAGAGTTTCAGGGAGATTTTAATGTGGTCGTGGCAGAGTTTCAGGAAGATTTTAATGTGGCCGAGGCAGAATCTCAGGGAGATTTTAATGCAGCCGAGGCAGAGTTTCAGAAAGATTTCCAGCCCAGTTTTGATACAGTGCCTGACACTAGAGCAGTGGTCTCAAATTAGTCCATAACAGGAGCAGTGGGAGGCAGGTTTTCCTTTCAACCAAGCAGAAACACACCTGCTACAACTAATGGTCTGTGTAGCTGAGATCAGCTGATTAAATTAGTTTCATCAGGTGAGCTTCTGCTTGGTTGCATTGAAAACCTGCAGCCCCTCAGCCCTTTTACAGTCCAGTTTGTAACTCCTGGCTATAGTTTTGAATGTAAGTAAGCACCAGGCACACATTCTTGGTCGGAAAATGACTCCCTTCGCTTTATTGGTCGGAACAGTATTGCTGGGCTGGATGTTCTGCACTTGTAATTTTGTTATGATGAGCTACATGAAATCATATGCATGCCATGTTACTGTGTGTAAAGTTCTGCACTGCAATGACTTAATATGCAGTTATGCCATGCTATGTTACTTTCAAGTTTTTATGAATAAATTCTTCCCCAAAGACCAATGACTGGAAGCTCTTCATGGGCAGTGAGGCCGCTGTACCAACAGGTTCTGCGGACACCAAGCGAGGTTGCCGTACTTACTGGTTCTGCGGAGAAAACAGGTAGAGAGACCAGTCCTCTCGCTGTCGACAGAACCTGGGCTTATGGGATTCCCAAGACTTCCGCAGCCGTTCACAGAAGCTCTGAATGGAGGCAAAGAGACACTGTGCTCAGCTCTACTGCAGCGGAGGGATGGGGGGGGGTCACTGTTTTACATGTGATCATGACTACCACGCTCTGACCGTGGCACACCCTGAGACCTGCTCAGCTTGAGGAGAGAAGAGCAAGGACTGTCAGGACATCACCCTCCTCCCCCTGGAGGGAAATTCAGAGCCCAAAAGTGGAGGCTGTGGTGGACGTGTGATGTTAACTAGCAGCAGGCAAGAGCGATTCAGCAGCAGAGAGTGATGCAGCGCAGCAGCGGCAGAGACACGGTTGATTTAGCTTTCATTAAAGCCCAACAGTGAGAAAGGGCATTAACCCTTTGAGCGCTGAATACTCTTTCAAGGAATTAAAAATGTAGTTATCCTGAGCTGTTGAAAACCTATCATGTGGCAACTTGTTTAAAAGAGCTCCCCTGCGGGATAGGTTGAAAACCTATTATGTGGCAACTTGTCTAAAAGAGCTCCCCTGCAGGATAATCGTGTGGCAACTTGTTTAAAAGAGCCCCCCTGCGGGAGCTCTTTTAAACAAGTTGCCACATGATAGGTTTTTAACAGCATCTGACTTTGATATCTTACATCATTGGGCAGCTATAGTTGCCCACGGCGCTGAAAGGGCATCAATATGAGTCATGACGTGAATTGCACACTGTACTTCCCCTGCGCTGAACTGTCCCATAAACACTTTTAAAAACCTCTCCTACACCCTTGCCAGGAGGAAAGCCTAGATTTAGTCTAATATAGCCAAATATAACTGTGAGGCGCTGTAAGCGATAATGGCCCGCGGGCGCGTTGAGAATTTGAGAAGCACAGGCGGAGCCCACTCACATCATCCTGGTCCTCCTCGTACTCCCGTTCTCGTTTCCAGCGCTCCGCCCTGACAGGCGGGTGCTGAGTCCGGCCGTTGCAGTCATTTTGTGTCGTGGGGACCTGCAGGGCCTCAATGGGCTCTGGAGACCTGGCGCGTCGGGGTAAGGGGGTCCCGGCGATGCTGCCCCCTACGCTAGACATACCACCGTCTGAGCTGTCGTCCTCCGAGCTGCCCTGGCCCTCCCCCGACAGCAGCGACTCGCGCTCCCCCGACGCGTCCTTCCGCTTCAGGCTGGGGCCACGACTCAGGTTGTGCCAGCTGGAGCGACGACTGCCCCAGTTACTGCCCCCACCCCACGGCCCCCCCGGGGCACTCCGCAGGCTGCACTGAGGGGCAAGAGGGGGGTATCTCAGAAACACAACACACCACGCAACCTTACATACAACCTTACAAACACACCACACAACCTTACATACAACCTACCAAACACACCACACAACCTTACATACAACCTAACAAACACACCACACAACCTTACATACAACCTAACAAACACACCACACAACCTTACATACAACCTAACAAATACACCATGCAGCCTTACAAACACAGCATGCATCCTAACCGACACCCTCTCATGACCTTATACGCAACCTTACATGATTCTGAAACGTGATTCTAAACATTCCAATGATGTAATAATCCTCGACTCCGCACTGAGCTTCATTTGGAACTTAAAATTCCACCACGGGCATCATATGGAACACAGAGTTTCACCAGAACCTTCTTATGGAACCCAGGGCAATAGCCACTGCTTCACAGCACGACAGAGTTCCATCTACAGCTTCACACAGGACCAAACTTTCACCTTAACCTTGGTGTGGAATGTAAAGTGAAATTGGCAGCTTCTGATGGACCACTGAATCCCACCTAAAGCTTCAAAATGAACCCATAGCTCCACCTAAACCTTTCTGAGGAAACTATTGTTAAACCTGCAGCTCATTATAGACCATGGAGTTATACCAAGAGCTTCACAGGAAATCCATCTAGTTCCATCTAGTGCTTCATAATTTGGTCTCCAAACCTCGACTCACCAGGGACTTCTGGTCGAAGGCGGGGTCGATGGACGCGTTGCTGCCGCGACGCGACTCGACGAAGGCAGGGGCAGAGTCCGTGCCCAACGAGCTCTTGGGCGTGGGCATAGGCGTGGCCGCCGTGTGCATGATGATGGGCGGGGCCACGCTGCCCCGGGGATCTGCGTACCCATTGGCCGTCATCATCAGTGCGTACATCTTCAGCTCTGCAAAGAGAAACGGCAACCCGTCCCAGTGGCTGTCAGAGTCCCTCGAAAACAAAGCAGCAATTTCCCCGTCTGCCAGCGCGACTACAGACCTGTCAGAATGAAACACTGAACGCACCCTGATTAACCCACAGGAGTTACGGCACAGTGACCTGCCATGCTTAATAAAATCAGCAAGCCCTTTATAAGCGACGCTCAGAATGAGAAAACAAAACCGTAATGACACGCCCGGGTATAAAGCGAACTGGAATGGCCTTCGAGGCCCAGAGGAGCCATGAAGACTGACTACATTATTGCCTGAAAATCTTCAGGGCACAAACCCCACAGCAGCCCAGGGCTCGACCGACCACCACAGCAGCCTTTGGTCAGACACACTAATATAGATTTGTTTTTGTCTCAGTACTAATTTCAGCACATCAGATTTTGAAATGATGAATACATGGTTAACCCTTTCAGCGCCGTGGGCAACGATAGTTGCCCAATGATGTAAGATATCGAAGTCAGATGCCGCTGAAAACCTATCAAGTGGCAACTTGTTGCTCTATTAAACAAGTTGCCACATGATAGTTTTTCAACAGCTCAGGATAACTACACTTTTAATTTCTTAAAAATGCATTCGGCACTCAAAGGGTTAAGCAAGATACTGCAGATTTTAAATTGAGGGTCTTTCCTGCCCATATAGCAAAGGAATTTCTGCCTTTTAAACACAGTGCCACTGTCACTGTCCAAATGGTTACAGACAGCAGGGACTGACAGAAAAACATCTGCAGGTCCGTTGGTGGCACCGAAGAGCCGACGGTTGTAATGCACGCATGAGTACGCGGGCAGCACGTTCATCATCGCTCGTTCAGCCGCGGACCGGCGACTGAGGCGGGAGTGCGACGCCGAGGGTCGACGGCGGCTCCGGAGCCTGACGCACCTGAGGCCTGAATCTCCCCCGTCTTCTCCTCCTCCTCGAAATTAGTGGAGGTTTTCTCCTCGTCTGTGTCCGACCGACTCGCGTCTCCCTGAGCAGGACGAGACCCAAGTCGGAAAAGAAGAAGTAAACACCACCACAGCATTAAAACAAATCACAGGAGAGCACTAATACTGTCTATCTGGCCACGGGTGGATGGAGAGAGACTGACGATTGGTGATTGGCCCATTGAAGATGACACTCTCAGATAAAAAAAGGTTATTTTACAGTGTCTCCAAGGAGGGGAACCTCACCCAGAGAGGGTCATAGTGGACACAGGCTTCCATTTCAATAAGCAGTGACTCACCGAATTGTACTCCTGAACTATAAGGGCTTTATTCACTAAGACCTGCAGCACATGCAAAATCTTTTTGCCAGTGCAAAACCAGAAACCTTGCCACTGATTAGTGCAAGGCAAGTACTCTGGCCAATCATGGGCAATGTTATTGGTTTTGCACGGGCAAAAAGATTTTGCATGTGCTGAAGGTCTTAGTAAATCAGGCCCGAAGAGTTTTTGCTGAAAACCGACATCAGTAGCATCAGGTGTGTCACTTGTCCGTTAGACTGAAAGCCCACACCCACACCTGCCCTTTCTGGATAAGGTTCCCCGCCCCTGCTATAGAGGAGCCCTTTTTAGCTCCCTACGGAACCCTCTCCTGGTGTGTTAAGTCCAAAGGCCACCAGACCAAACCAAAGTTCTTTGCCCAAGAAAGCCATTGAGCTAGAAAGGGTTCCTCTATGAAATTGTTGAGTTGCTTTAAAAACCCTTTTCTTTGGAGAATGTAATAACAGAACAGAGCCCGGTTGTTCAAAGCTTTGTTAACTTTAACTGGTGATTAAGTTTAAACCAAAGTATCTATATCTCCAAATGAAAGCAGAGATGTTTGTATGATTTTGATGTATTTTGTAGGTTTCCCCTTGATTAGTTTAAGTAGAGAAGAGGATTTCGCGAGAATCTTATCTAGACAGTGGTCATAATGTCAGGTGTTTAGCGCTAACCAGCCGTTAAATTAACGGAGCTTTGAACAACCGGGCCCAGGTCAAGCGTATGTGAGGTCTCTGGGCCGATGGATTGAGGTTGAGACCAACTCACACCAAACCCACAAGCAGATGTTTGAAATCAAACTACACTGATGAGTCACAGTGAAGGGATGTGGTTCTGCGGTAAAAACCTGGGTGAGGCTGTGGGTGACTCACAGAATAGCCATAATTCACTGAGCGCGAAACAGGAAATGAGCCAGTCTCACCTCTGCCTGGAAACCCTCCACCAGGATAGCCACCAACAGGTTAAACAGGACGTAATTCCCAAAGGTCATCAGGGCCACGAAGTACAGAGCAGCCCAGGGGGAAGTAGAGGCCATACCGTTATAGAGAACCATGTTCCAGTCCTCCTGGGTTAGGATCTGCCACACACACACACACGCACATACACATCAGACATAAAGAGTCCACTCGAAAAAGAATCTACAGACACACTCAGTTAAACTGAACAGTCCCCTTGAGTCAGGGGTCCATAGGTACGCCAGAGTTATTCAAATCAAAGCACATAAAGATGGCCATACAGACACAATCAATTACACTGTTATACATGTTCCAGTCTGCATGAGTTAGGACCAACACATACACAAACACACGCAAACACACGCATACACACACACAAACACCCCGCTACGCAGGCTGATAATGCAGTTCTTTTGAGTGAGGACTGACACACAAACACACACAAAATGTAATACAGAACAGAGCTCTTGAGTTAGGACCTAGTCAAACACACACACACACATGCACACACACACACACACATAATGACAGTCATCTCCACTGGCTTGCAGGATAGCGTAACAGTAGTTACTGTAACAGAGTCGAACAGTAAGAGCGCGGTAAGCCTGTAAATAACCCCGCCTATCGACCGCAGCCAATCAGAGGGGAGGGAATGAAGCCAGGCAGAACCTCAGCGCTGTGGTGGCCTGGTTATCTGCAGTCTGAAATCTCAACATGTCCAAACACAAATTCCCATTTCCTGCTCCCCATAGGCCACAACAAACTTAGAAATGCATCACACTGTAAGGAGGCGGCAAGCAGAGTCAAACTGAAGAGATTCCCCGGGTATCGAGGCCTGCCGATCCCCGGTACTGTACATGCAGCACGATACTGGTTAGCACCGTCATCTCACGGAGAGACGGGTTAAACCCCTGCCGTGGCCTTTCTGAGTGAAGTCTGCCAACAGAGCAACATATTCAGAGCTAAAAAACCTCTGACAGAGCGCTTTAAAACTAACGGTGCCCATTTTTGACTCTGGGTGAGTTAACTTTACGCAGAGATAGTTGATTTGACACAAGTCACTTAGCAGTGCGTTCCTATAAGGGTTTCCTCTAAATGCTGTGGTTTCTCTATGCTGCAGACACACAGCTGCTCGGGCTGATCTGGGGTACAAGGCACAGCTGGAGGTGAGCGGGTTAGCGCAGTCTATCTTTCCTGCATAAATAAGGCAAAAATGTGCTTCGCGAGAACTTGAGCTATCGTGAGCGCGGCACAGACTGCAGAAAACATGGATTCTGTCACTTAGATGTCAGCCATTGAATTTATACAGGCTTTGGGAAAAGTGTCGCCATGCTGTGTAATTAGGAGCCACAATCTGCCTGTGAGAAACAGAAACTTAACCACTCCCGATTCTCCAACAAAATAATTCTACAAAAATTGGTGAAAGTTACCATTGACTTGAATACATGACAGCGTCGCTAGGGCCAGTACTGGAGTGAACCGTAGCCAAACTTGTGAGCAACTTCTCTCAACAAGACAGAAAATAGCCTGGAGAAACGGCATCTCGATTCAGGCCCAGTGGTGCGTAACCGGCAGCCCTGGTCGCTTGCGTTCCCTCTCAGTGTTAGCATTAGCAACAGCGCCACCAGATGAATGTGCGTTTTGCCATTCAGTCATTATCTGGCACAGGTGGCAGAGGAACCCGCAGGAGCTGGAAGGGAACAGCGAGACGAGAACCAGCCGCCCACCTGCCTAAATTACACTTCTGCTGCGAAATATCCCCCTCGTTGCCTGGCTACTGGCGGTTGGGGGGCACCCAGACTATGTGTCAGAGCCGGCTGGCCTGAGTGCCGCCTGGACTAAGCCAATCCACAGTGAACGGTGCACTCGGTGCACGGACATGCTCGCCGCATTCTACCCCCACCCCACCCGCCACCGCCCTGACCTGAAACACCGTGACAATCGCCCACAGCAGAGAGTCGAAGTTCTTCCTGTCCGGAACGGTGTCCCCGTTCTCCGTCTTCAGGCTAAACTTGCAGCCGAACAGATGCATTCCCAGAATGCTGCAGAGGGAACGAACACATCAGTTAAAAAATGTAAACTTTTAACTTTTGTTCCAGGTAGAGGCTGAAATTAAACTCATATGTGAGCCTGACGGACAGACTGTAAATAACTGCATTTCTAAGAGTGACTAAACCCCACACAGCACCGTGTTCTAATGTTGATGAAAGCAGCACAATCTGCTTGTTGCGTTTATAACCCTGCAGTTTAGATATAATCAGTGCTGCTAAAGCCATACCATAATATTCCCAGTGCTTACATCATACTTCATTCAGATGTGTATCAGCTGTGGGAGTAAGAGAATCACATGCCACCCTGTTTCCAGGGTGTAGTGTAAATTATACAGTATTTCAGCACTAGCCAGTGTTACTGACCTGCATCCCGTAATACTAATCGTTAATGAGCTGTATTTCAGTCCTGAACGGTGTCATTGCTCGCCGTAATGTCACATTCGCCGTAAGTGCATCATTTTGGATTAAACCAGAGTCAGTGCGAACACATTCCACCCTATTCCCACGGAACATGAAACTACATTGCATTTTAGTGTGACTTACCGTTGCCATTAAACCTATAGAATCCTATTCCCAGTGAGGACATTACGCTGCATTTCATTTTTAAAACATGTTGCTGAACCCCAAGCACAAAATCCTCTTAACCGGGTCCATTTTCACGCAGTTCAGGGAAATCAGACACTATCGTTCCGTTCCAGCTTTCCAGGAGTAGAATATCATTTTGTGATTCTGATGTTCATAACTCAACATTCTAACACGGATGATGTTATCGCAGACACTGGTTATTGGTTGGGAACACACTCTGTTCATTAGTGACCAGTGCCCATTGATCCCGCTCATTTCTATTGGTCAAACACTGCTATTGATCACAGTTACTGTTCACCGATACTGACCATAGATTCTGCACATTACTGTTTAACTCTGCGGCTGACCACAGCGATTTACAGTGGCGAAAATAAGTACTGAATGCGTAAACATTTTTCTCAGTAAATACATTTTTAATGGGGCTTGACATGAAATTTTCACCAGATGTGGGTAACAACTCAAGTAATCCACACACACAAAGAAATCAAAACGATTAAGTCCATAAATTCAGTTATGTGTAATAAAGTGGAATAACACAGGGAATAAGTAATGAACACATGAAGAAAAGGTGCAAAAAGGCGCGGAAGAAACCAGCTGAAATCTGTCAGTATTTAGAAAGCAATTCTGCTCCCTATCAGGGCAAATTAATATCAGCTGGTTCGCAACCCATATCAGACCTTTGCAACCTTATTGTTGCAAAACATACTGATAGCATTGGTTACAGACTTTTTTTAAACTCCAGGGTCCCCCAATTGAGGGACCCCGAGACTCACCGCAGCAAAATACCTACAACGCCGCGCTAATTAAGTAGCAATATAGTCATATTACACATCAAATGAAACAAGAGAGCCTCTGCTACAAGTACATATAAGTCATTTTTACATACACCAAGCACAACTCAAACGCCAAGCATATTAATGTTCAAATATCAAAATCCGAGTAGCGTCAGAAAATCAACCCTCTCTCCACATTTCCATGTCTCCCTCTCTGATACTTCATGCTACACAAACAGAGATATACTCTATTCATTTTGGGTATGTCATTTTCAAACAGAAACCTAAAAAAGAGGCTGGGGCTTAAGAGGTTAAACTTCTGAATGTTCCAGTGAGCACCGTTGGGGCCATAATCTAGAAGTGGAAAGAACATAATTTCACCATAAACCGGCCATAACTGGGTGCTCCTTGCAAGATTTCAGACAGAGGGGCACAAAAGAATAATCGGAAGAGTTGTCCAAGAGCAAAGGACCACTCGTGGAGAGCTTCAGAAAGACCTGGAATTAGCAGGTACAATTGTTTCAAAGAAAACAATAAGTAATGCACTCAACCACCGCACAAGACTCCATTGCTGAAGAAAAAGCATGTTGAAGCTTATTTAAAGTCTGCTGCACAACATTTGGACAAGCCTATGAAACACTGGGAGAATATAGTCTGGTCAGATGAGACCAAAATTGAACTCTTTGGATGTCATAGCACACACCATGTTTGGTGGACAAACGCCACTGCACATCACCCCCCAAAACAAAGCAACATAGCATAGCATAGCAACAGTGAAGTTTGGAGTGGGAACATCGTGGTGTGGGGCTGTTTTTCAGCATATAGTACTTGCAGACTTCATACAATTGAATTGGTGAATTCAATAAGGGCCCAACTCCACATATTTTCAACATGGATTTGGGCCCTTATTGATTTCACCGATTCAATTGAAGGAAGGATGAATGGAGAAATGCACAAAGACATTCTTGATAAGAATCTGCAGCCATCTACCAGGATGCTGAAGATGAAACGAGGGTGGACATTTCAGCAAGATAATGATCCCAAACACACAGCTAGAATGGCCCAGTCATTCACCCAACTTGAATCCAATTGAAAATCTACGGACAGAACTGAAGATCAGAGTTCATAGAAGAGGCCCCAGGACCTTCAAGATTTGAAGACAGTTTGTGTGGAAGAATGGGCCAAAATCACACCTGAGCAATGCATGCGACTAGTTTCTCCATACAGGTGGGGTCTTGAACCTGCCATCACCAACAAAGGCTCTTCTACTAAGTATTAGATAAATTTCAGCAAGCCTGTTCAATACGTTTTCCCTGTGTCTTTTCACTTTATTGCACATAACTTAATTTATGGATTTATTTGTTTTAATTTCTTTGTAAGCTGGGTTGTTACCGACATCTGGTGAAAATTTCATGTCAATAGCCCCATTAGAAGATATTTACTGAGAAATATGTTGATGCATTAAAGACTTATTTTCCCTGCTGTATCCTCATTGAAAACATTGAAATTGTTTGAAATTGACTTTGAAAACCCCTCCCTTTAAACCTTCCCAATGTCCGTAAAGCGTGTGTAAATATGTGTGTTTGGCGCTGACGGGCCGGACACACAAACACACACCTGAAGATGAAGATGAAGAGCATCAGCAGCATGCTGAAGGTTGCCACGTTATCCATGGTCTTCATCAGCACTACCAGCTGTCGGCGAAGCGCAGGCAGGAATCGCACCAACTTCAGCACCCGCAGCAGCCGAAACGTCCTCAGCACCGAAAGCCCGCCGTCCGACTGCGCCGTGATCTCCCACACGCTGCCGGGAGCCAATTAGACAGTGGCGTGTGATCACGTGACAGTTAGTCACTTCAGATAAAAGCATCTGCTGAATAACTGTGATAAATGCGTGCATGTATGAATATATGCGTGTAGATGTGTAACTAAGAGTGTGTGAATGTGTATGTGTGAATGTATGTGTGTACTCGTGTATGTGTTTGTGTGTGTGTGTACTGCATTATTGCAGCGTATATTGCAAGCAGTTTTTAAAAGCAGCAAACATGATGACTTTCCCAGTAGCTGCAGAAAGGTCCTGCCATGACCCACTAACACACACGCACACACGCACACACGCAACGCACGCACACGCACACACACACACACACACACACTCACTGCAGGTTCTTAGGCCCAGAGGAGCTGATATAGTGAGAGACTCGACCTGGTTCTTTCAGTAAACAGTGAGCACTGGGTAACCTTAAGCGACAGGCAAATAGCAGGGATTATAGGGCTTTTCTGATTAGTACATTATATTTTGGAAAATAAATTCAGCCACACATTACATGCAAGCATACAAACAAGTACACATACAAACACACACTCACACACATGTGTGCACAGGCACTCACAGATACACGCACATGCACACACATACCAACACACATCCACACATGTATAAACTCATGCATGCACAAGCACATACATATACTTATACACTCATATACGCACAAACACACACAAATTCTCACTCACACACACAGAAGTTACGGCAGCGCACCTAATGACCACGATGATCCCGTCAAAGATGTTGTAGGGATTCTTGATATAGCCGAAGAGGCCGAACGCCAGCAGTTTCAGCACCATCTCCAGGGCGAACATGCTGGTGAAGACGATGTTACTGATCTCCAGGATATCCGTCAACTCCTCGGGCTGCGGGCCGAGAGAGAGGGGCCAAGCGATCAGCCATCCATGCTACTGATCTCGACTACTGAACACTAACACTGAACATTTTTGCAGATCACTCACTGCTACTGATCTCGATCAGTGAACACTAACACTGAACATTTCTGTAGATCACTCACTGCTACTGATCTCAATCACTGAACACTAACACTGAACATTTCTGTAGATCACTCACAGCTGCTGATCTCAACCACTGAACACTAACACTGAAAATTTCTGCAGATCACTCATTGCTACTGATCTCGATCACCCGAACGCTAACACTGAACATTTTTGCAGATCACTCACTGCTACTGATTTCGATCACCGAACGCTAACACTGAACATTTCTGTAGATCACTCACAGCTACTGATCTCAACCACTGAACACTAACACTGAACATTTCTCTAGATCACCCATTGCTACTGATCTCGATCACCGAACACTAACGCTGAACATTCCTGTAGATCACTCACTGCTACTGATCTTGATCACCAAACACTAACACTAAACATTCCTGTAGATCACTCACTGCTACTGATCTTGATCACCAAACACTAACACTGAACATTTCTGCAGATCACTCACTGCTAATGATCACGATCACCGAACACTAACACTAAACATTTCTGTAGATCACTCACTGCTACTGATCATAGTAGCTGAAAGTTCCTTAGATTTATTTTTAGAACATGTTTCTCTTTCTAAAGGAGAATTACCCCTGAAAACTGTTTTTGGGGTTAATGGTTTCGCTAAAAGGCACATGTCTTATTTCTTTCAAACTTAATCTCTCCAGAAGCAAGTCAGAATCCCAGACGTCATCAGGAGCTCGTAACAGCAACTCCTTGGTTACCATTTAAGCAACATACCATAACGCTACTAATCAAAAGTATTCTGACGGTGCATAAATTAGTGTATTAACATAACCCCCCTTCCCCTGGGTGCAAGCCTGAAGGAACAGAGGCAGCGACATGACCCGAGGCGGAGCCACCTCAATGGTGACACCCACCCCCCCCTCCAGCTCCGGGGTATCAGCTTAAACGACCAGCACTCTGGCACTGCAAAATGCACCATCAGGATACCATCAACACCACCCCTGTCTGAATACAGACACATAACGACCAATCAAATTCCACATCAAAACCACGTGACCAAATACTGTGTAATCAAGGAAGTAACAGCATATCCATATCTCATTATCATGCGGCTAGAACAACAAGGCTACAACCAGAATAAGGAGCAACGGTGCCAAAATAACAGAACTTGCACCCTAGTTACCTTCCCACCCAGTCCAATAAATTTTGGTGTAGAATGCTTTAACCACAAAGGAATCATTTATCCTGGCAAACTGCTGTACATCTATGAATAATACTGTCATTACTGCCAAAATGAACTGTATTAAGAGCCTTTCAATGCAGGTAACAGATTTTTAAATGGGAGGTAATGAGTGAGATGGAGCTCTTGTAGCAGGCGAGCAGATGGATCAGGGCCTGAAAGACCATAACACTTCATGGCTTTTGCTGTAGAGAGCAAGTCTGGGCCACACACAGCACCAGCTGTGGTCCGAATAACAGCAACTTTACGCCATTTATCTGCAGCGTGTGTGTGCGTGTGTTAGTGTCTGAGTGTTTGTGTCATGGTAATAGTTTTTGGTCATGTTTATGTTCAAGTTCAGTGTTCATGATTTTGTCTTTTATTTATTCTTTTTGGTTATTGTAATACTCAGTTTTTAGTTCATTCCATTTCTCAGTTCCATTGCACTTGTCGCCCCTGTCTTCTGATCTAGTTGGTTCAATCCGTCTTCCCGGTTCGCGTGCTCACTTACTTCGGGTGATTTAAATGAATTCCGGTGTTTAATATATTCCCTCGATTCTCGTTTACTTCCTTCGTCTTACTGTTCTGATTACTAACGAAACTAACATTTGTATTTTGTATCATAGTCCACTAACATAACTAATCCATGCATATAGATTACTAACTTACAAATGAGCACTCTAGTTAAATCTGTAAAGTTGCACCGCTACTAATTTATACTAATTCCCTCTCAGCAATCGCCCTGTTCTAATCTCCGCCTCTTGCTCAGTTTTACCTGTCTCCCCCTGCGTTTCTGCGAGAATCTCTCACACGTGCTTAATCACTCTCCTGCACTCATTATCTGTGCACTTAGAACTCCTTGACGGGAGCTGTTTAAATGTCATAGACTGTCCGTGTGATTCCCGTCCGTGTCTTGGCTTTCGCCAATTTTCGTGGTTAGGGTTTCCCTCATGTGATTCTCCCAATGTAATTAGTCTGAACCAGTTCACCTGTTCCCTGCATAGCATGTGACTTTCCTCCCGGCTATTTAGGCAGTCTTTTCACAGCCAGCTCCTTATCAGAACGCTGATCAATATTTCATTGTGCAGAGCGCCGTGTATGTCATTGAGTATTGTTTTTCTTCTACTGGTTTGTCTGACTACGATTCTTGCCATTGCCCTTCTTGTATTGTTTTGTCTTTTTGGATTTTGACCCATTTTTGTATGACCACGATTTCTGTGTTTGGATGCCCCGTGTATGACCCTTGGCTTTGTTCATCGACAACGACTTTTTGCCTACTGCTTATATACCTCTGCTCATCTGTCTTCCTGGTTCTGACCCCTGCCTGTCTAATCGACACTGTTTTTGGATTTCGTATTGTAGCTTGGCAAGTCTTGTTTTTTGGATTTGATTCGGACCTCATTAAAGGCATTGTTTTTTTGGATTTCCCTGTCTCGCGTGTGGTTCCTGAACGCACCGTCACAGTTTGCATGTGCACCAGTCATAAAAATGGCCCTTGCATGGCCTCACATGTTTCAAAAAATTCTGACCAAGGGATATTACCAGGGAGCTTAAGTGTGTTTGTCAGAACACCTTTGTAGGAATAGAAACATTCTGATATACTAGACATCTCGGATAAGCTGGATATTTTTTCATATTAAGCATTGTGTGACTTTGAAATTATTTTAGATCTTAGCATCACCTTTATGAAAGCAATGTAGACAAACCCTGACTTAAAATGGAGGGCCAGAGTCGCATTGACGTTGCAGCACTGAAGCACCTCCGCCTTAGCGAGTCACATTTCCATTAGAGTAAATTTATGCAACTTCAGACGTCGGATTCTCAGGGCTCCACACCTGACAGACGCAGCTGCCGCGTGTGTGTAGCTAAGCCTTCGCCAGGCCTGAATGCAGCACATTTATTAAAACACAGCCGAGAGGAACGAGGGAGAGGGGAGCTAGCAGGCACACACATTAAGAAAATTGGGTTTCAGATTTGCATTATCCCAACTGACCACACACCTCAACTGCAATAATAAAACAATAAAAAAAAAATTCTAATGTCTGAATGAGGATGATGGCCACCTGCAACCAGACTTGGAACATATTCCAGTTTTGGAGTAGTGTTTTAGTGTAGGGTGTCAGTGATAGCCTGGGCTTGGAGTTCTCATGAAAACATGACAAACATATTCTCCTACATCAAAGCCACTGATTACATGAAAACATTCGTCACATGCACTGGCTGGAGCCAATCAGCAGCCATTGTTATGACATCACTATAAAAGACAAATAATTAGGATGTATGCAGGCATCAGGGAAACAAGGGATAAAGGAATAGCCACCACAGCATGAGCCGCCATCAAAGCCCTGTCCTACTTTCCCAGAACAATCAGCACACTGGTCTCACAGAGGGAATGTGTAACAAATGGCATGTAAAGGTATGCAACTGTACAGATAAGATAACTGCAAAAAGGCACTGGTGTGATTTCACATGGAAAAGGATCAGTGCAGCCTGTGCATGGAACGGACTGATGGCTCACCAGACAAAACTATGCAGAGGCAAAGCAAACATGGTTTTCAGTTCTTACATTGTTCACAAGAGGATGTGAATTCTGACAATTCAATGACATTTTAACCTCCAATTTATGCTTTCATATTTATTATGATATGCAGATATGCATGCAGATATAACAGGATATAAGTAGCGTCACCATTCGTGCTTATGAACGGCACTGCATGCGTCTTAAAATACATTTAAAATTCTTGAAGTCGAAACTATTTTGCTGCCCTGAGAATTTCCAGAAAAACCCCATTTTACAATAAAAAAAATCACATTAAAATAATAAAATATCACATTAAAAATACATAGTTCCTTTAGAATTGTCAGTTATTTGTGTTTATTGCACTGCTGTCAGAAGGACCAAGGTAACGATCTGATCCAGGTCTGCAAGAATGACAAAATAAGAGACCAGGACTGATAGAGAAACACATTCTAGACTGTACACTGTACACTGCACACTGCAAATCCCCAATACAAAAGGCAAAAGATTTTTACAAGATAATCCTAGTCTTTGGTGTAAAAAGTACCGCACAGATGTGTACTCTTTAAGAATATCAATGAAGGCAGGAACTGTAAAACACCCTCGGAGAGCTGCTTTGTGTTTTGTTTTTTTTTTTTTAAGCTGTGTGCACATTCGGTTCCGTTCGCTGTTCTCTGAGCTGGTACTCCGGGCCAATAAAGCAGAACTGGAGTCCCACAGCACCTCATTACATAACTCCCCGGAGATCGAGGAGGAACCGAGCGTGGAGATCTGCCCCCCCTCGCCCCCCCCGCCCGACCAATTTGGGCCCGGCGCACGAGAGAAAGCCTCTCCACAGCCTGTACATACCCCTCCCCCAGCACTCATCTCTCTGGAAAAGAATCCTTTAGTCTCCACCACCCTCCACACAGACGAAAACACAACAACCCTAAACCCAACCCAACAGGCCCTATATTCCCACACAAATGCCATGCCTCTCAGTGTGGGGCGTATTTAGCAGCGCTGTAGTGTTCAGTGTGGGGTGCGATCCGTGGGTGAGGGAGAGGGAAAGTTCTGGAACCCGTAAACTAGAGAGTAGAGCAAGGCGCACAGCTCCTTAAGTAACCCTTCTGAAGTGCACCTCTAACGAGGTGGCGTTGCATGAAAACACAAGTACAGTGTGTAAAACTGGACGACAGAGCTAATCAACGTTCCAATGGCTATATTGAGCTAACGGTAGTCAAGCTCTCGAGCATATTCATGAAGCCATGGCCCTTCAGCTCCAGCGGTAACCCACAGTGAGTAAAACACAGACAGAAATAGGGGTACTTTGTATATAACAAGACAGTAAAGATAGCAGTAGTCTACTGTAAGTAGCATATGAGGCACAGAGCTAGCAGTTGCATGTGTATAACAGGGCTATAGCACTAGAAGCAGCATGGATCTGCTGTAAAACAGGACAGACCTTCCTGGAGAAAACCTAAACCAGGAGGCCATAGAGCAATGCAAAAATGTGTTAGACAGGAGCTAGCAGTATAATATAGAGGTGGTATACAGTAAACAAGGAAGACAGATTTATCCATCACCGATGTAAAACAGGACCAAGCTATTAGTCGCATGTTTAGAGTAAGAGGAGGGCGGAAGCTTTGTGGCAGCATGTATAGAATGTGTGTATGGCGCAGGCAGCTGTGTCAGTGTGTATAAAACAAGATGATGGATTTTGTGCAAGAACGAGTGAAACGGAACAGGGGTCAGCAGCAGAAGTGTGTTTAAACCATGAGTTCAAGGCGCACTGCTAGCGCACTGCCATAAGACGACTTTACATTGCAATAACACTGTCGAGCCATTTGTTGTTTGGCAGTTAAGCTCAACGGCTGTAGCCTGATCGTTTGCAGAGACAGAGTCAATGTCACTTCTGAAGACTCGCCGGCTTGGCGAAAATTGGATTATCTCCCTGATTCTCTCCGGAGACCAGATAAAGCGGTGGGGTGTGTTTTTTCGTCCCACAATTCTTCCTCCAGTTGAGAACATCCAGAATAGAAATTAAAACAGCAGGGCGTTTAAACATTTAAACTATTTAAACTCTACCTTTACAGCAGCTGGAGTATTACCGTCTCTCTATTTCAAATCTACCTTTACAGCAGCTGCAGTATTACCGTCTCTCTATTTAAACTCTACCTTTACAGCAGCTGGAGTATTACAGTCTCTCTATTTAAACTCTACCTTCACAGCAGCTGCAGTATTACCGTCTCTCTATTTAAACTCTACCTTTACAGCAGCTGGAGTATTACAGTCTCTCTATTTAAAATCTACCTTTACAGCAGCTGGAGTAATACCATCTCTCTATTTAAAATCTACCTTTACAGCAGCTGCAGTATTACCGTCTCTCTATTTAAACTCTACCTTTACAGCAGCTGCAGTATTACAAAACCCAAAACCAGTGAAGTTGGCACGTTGTGTAAATCATAAATAAAAACAGAATACAATGATTTGCAAATCCTTTTCAACCTATATTCAATTGAATACACTGCAAAGACAAGTTACTTAATGTTCGAATAGGTAAACTTTGTAATTTAATGCAAATATTAGCTCATTTGGAATTTGATGCCTGCAACATGTTTCAAAAAAGCTGGCACAAGTGGCAAAAAAGACTGAGAGAGTTGAGGAATGCTCATCAAACACTTATTTGGAACATCCCACAGGTGAACGGGCTAATTGGGAACAGGTGGGTGCCATGATTGGGTATAAAAGCAGCTTCCCTGAAATGCTCAGTCATTCACAAACAAGGATGGGGCGAGGGTCACCACTTAGTGAACAAATGTGTGAGCTGATTGTCGAACAGTTTAAAAACAACATTTCTCAACGAGCTATTGCAAGAAATTTAGGGATTTTATCATCTACGGTCCGTAATATCGTCAAAACGTTCAGAGAATCTGGAGAAATCACTGCACGTAAGTGACAAGGCCGAAAACAAACATTGAATGCCCGTGACCTTCGATCCCTCAGGCGGTACTGCATCAATAACTGGCATTAGTGTGTAAAGGACATCACCACATGGGCTCAGGAACATTTCAGAAAACCACTGTCAGTAACTACAGTTCATCGCTACATCTGCAAGTGCAAGTTAAAACTCTACAATGCAAAGCGAAAGCCATTTATCAACAGCACCCAGAAACGCCGCCGGCTTCACTGGGCCCAAGCTCATCTAAGATGGACTGATGCAAAGTGGAAAAGTGTTCTGTGGTCTGACGAGTCCACATTTCAAATTGTTTTTGGAAACTGTGGTCGTGGTGTCCTCCGGACCAGAGAGGAAAAGAACCATCCTGACTGCTATAGGCGCAAAGTTCAAAAGCCAGCATCTGTGATGGTATGGGGGTGTATTACTGCCCAAGGCATGGGCAACTTACACATATGTGAAGGCACCATTAATGCTGACAGGTACATACAGGTTTTGGAGCAACATATGTTGCCATCCAAGCAACGTCTTTTTCATGGACGCCCCTGCTTATTTCAGCAAGACAATGCCAAGCCACATTCTGCACGTGTTACAACAGCATGGCTCAGTAGTAAAAGAGTGCGGGTACTAGACTGGCCTGCCTGTAGTCCAGACCTGTCTCCCATTGAAAATGTGTGGCGCATTATGAGGCGTAAAATACGACAACGGAGACCCCGGACTATTGAACAACTTAAGCTGTACATCAAGCAAAAATGGGAAAGAGTTCCACCTGAAAAGCTTCAAAAATTGATCTCCTCAGTTCCCAAACGTTCACTGAGTGTCGTTAAAAGGAAAGGCGATGTAACACAGTGGTAAAAAGGCCCCTGTGCCAACTTTTTTGCAATGTGTTGCTGCCTTTAAATTCTAAGTTAATTATTATTTGCAAAAAAAAATTAAGTTTCTCAGTTTGAACATTAAACATCTTGTCTTTGCAGTGTATTCAATTGCATATAAGTTGAAAAGGATTTGCAAATCATTGTATTCTGTTTTTATCTACGATTTACATATTGTGCCAACTTCACTGGTTTTGGGTTTTGTACAGTCTCTCTATTTAAAATCTACCTTTACAGCAGCTGCAGTATTACTGTCTCTCTATTTAAACTCTACCTTTACAGCAGCTCCAGTATTACCGTCTCTCTATTTAAAATCTACCTTTACAGCAGCTGCAGTATTACCGTCTCTCTATTTAAACTCTACCTGGGTGTGACATCCTATAAATATGTCTGTCAATAATTATCCCTGCCGCTCCCATTAACGTTCTTTTGTGTCAGTTCAAATTCAGGTCAGAATGTGCGTTCACATTTAATATTAATAAAATCGACTCCACAGTGACTTAAATGTTTAGAGCAGGAGGTCAGCCGCCCTAGTTCTGCCGAGCCACAAACTTAGATCATTCGACTTTTCATGTTAAACTCAGAACCAAATTCAGATGCAAGGTGAAGTGAGTTCTGTCTACACAGTATAATCAAATGCAAAGTTATACTGGTCTATGAAACAAATATATATGGAAAATTGGGGATAAAACTTTGCAGTATCTTTCCAAGATAACTACTGCAGTTAAAGACATTTTATTGTGACACAGATGCAACAACCAAGCAGTAAAGTTCTAGAACAATGACTTGGAATTTTGACGCTCAGCCAGCACATTGCAAGGAGAGCCGCCGTACAGCCGCCGTAGAGCCGTCAAAACATCAAAGGAGCCAAACGCCGTGCCAATAGCAGGCTGCTAGAGAGCCCAGAGCCACCACTTACGCTGTAATATTTCATATCCTGTGTTTATACCATGAAAGGCCACAGCAGAAGAAGACCTTTCTGTGTGTGCTTTTGTCAGAGGTATTTTTCATGAAAAAAGCAATGAAAAGCACCTGGACCATTTCAACACAAAAGCCTTTCTGTCCAGACTATAAACTGAAGAAAAAATATGGACCAGGTTGCTGTGATGTCAGCCACTGAATTTCAATTCAATGTTGTTTAATTAAGAGCCAGAGTCTGTGCAGTACATCTGCCAAGTCCGAGAACAATGTCCGACAAGCTGGTTGGAAGAGATCACATAAACTCCTGATTAATGCAAAAAATATTTCTTGACTGTCCAAATATGTGGCAGACTTTAGACAAAGAATTAACACACACTGAGTGCGCATTTTCTGTATGGGATAAATAAACATCGACTTTGTGTTTTTATGTTCGCATCACCATTGATTTTGGATAAAAAATGGGGTTAGAATTACCTACACTGGCGACAACTGTAATGACGGCTCTAGAGTCTGTCAAAACGTCCAGTAAATAACCCGTGAGAAAGAAGCTTGATTATTATCACCAGGTCCAGAATCACAGAATCGGCCCCAAAGTGCCAGCAAGTCAGATTCCCCCTCCACAGTTGATTGGTGGTCCATTTCATTCCCACAGCACTGTCACATCACAGTGATTCTCTAACAGCCACTAGGGGTGGGGGAGAGATAAATATAGCGTAATATTGCCATATTTTGCGCGGTGATATTGCATCGATTCAGAGAAGTAACGTGATTTTATTACATAAATTCTTAATAAACGTAACAAATACAAACTCAACTTTTGGGTAGCAGAATAATAAAAATCGACTGACTTTCAGCCCAGATGAGTGCTGAGGTGGCGCTAAGTTGTCAGTGTGTGGTCAGGTCAGCACAGCACAGAGTCACTCCCAGCAGATATAGCCAGAGTTTGGCCAGAACAAAGACTGCAGAAACATTGCAAAATCGCAATAATATCATTTTGTGACTCAAGTATAGTGATAATATCGTATTGTTGGTCCGCTGGCAATTCCCAACCTTAACAGCCACTGCATCCTGAGAGATCCAGTCGCCCAATAAGAGCATGTCCTTGGTGGTCCAAACAGCCAATCACGGCCAGCCACAATGGTTTGCGAAACCCAATTAGAGCCTTCTCCTGAAAACCTCACAGCAAATCAGGATCCGTCACCATGATAACTCAAGAGAGCAGGTAAAATTAGCCCACCTCTCAAGATCATTCCAGATCAAAAGAAGTATACAATAACATCCATACTCTCTCTCAGAAGTTTAACTGCTGAGAGACTATTTTAGAAATGATTGGTAAAAGGTCAGCATGCTAATGACATTTGAGATGAGCACCTTCTAGAACATTCCATTTCTCACTTCGAATAGAGCAGATCTTCATTTTGAATCTGGTGAACCAAACATGTTGGCGAGTCAGAAAGTTTAAGTCCTGGTAAGTCTTGCAGCCAAGTCCGATGATTAGTACCACTTCCGGGCAAAGACATTGTGCTAATTAGCAAATCTGAACGAGTGGAACAATATTTTTCTTTTTTAAACCCGGATTATTGGCTGCTAGCGTCAGGATGCAGTCCGGCTCACCTGCTGGTGGTACTCGATGCCCATGCTCATGGTATTGATTAGGATGGCGATCATGATCCCGCGGTTGAAGTACTTGCTTTCCACAATCCTCTTCAGTTTCCGGCGGAAAATCTCCCAGCACACGGCCACACAGTTCCTGTCCCGGAACCTCCCTCGGCGTCGCTGGGTCCGGGTCCGACTAGACCACCCCTCGTTGCCGTGGTACCGGTCCTGGGTGAACTCGTACACCCCGTCAGTCCCTGAGCCGGCACTGTCCGAGTCGCTCAGGTCCAGGATTTCCGGGTTCTCCAGAGCCCGCAGACAGTACGGACAGCCCAACGGGTCTCCACCCGCTGTTATACCTGCCACGCCTACCAGGGGGGCGCCAAACCGCCCAGTGTCCTGAGAAACACCTGCAGGAGGAGCAGATATTTACAGTGGAGTCCATATACATTCTGACATTAGCAAACAATAGCAATACTAATATTAGCTTCCTACAACAGCACATCTGAGTTAGGTTGATATAATGAGTATGAGCTCAAAGTGCAGAATTCCAGCTTTAACCCTTTGTTGCATAGTGGTTACTAAAGCAACCAAACCCACCCACCGCCCCTATTAGGCGAAGAGGAGGAGAGTCAAGCAACAACAGGTTAATCTTGGTTACAGCCAAACTGGATAAAACGTGAGGCAATGACAGCAGTTTTTCTCTATGGTCCCCTTGTTTTTAAGGGACCAAATTAATAAGTCATTCGGGTCTCCTGATGTTCCATAGCCTAATGTGTGCCGTTCCCTTAATTAACTTACGTATGCAGATAACTTAAGTATGCAGATAAAAGTCCTCGAGATGATGTTAAGTCCAGCGTTTCTAAATGGAAACCATTGCTGTTAACTCTCCATATGAAGCGGTAAGAGCTGTCACTGACAGTAACACACTTGAGGAAGAAGCAGGTATTCGTTTCATTGTTGATCCTTAATTTAGCCGAGACAGTATCTCTTCCAGCGAATTCTGGCAAGATGTGGCAGTAAAAGACGACGTTTCACAATTAAAAGCAAATGCGTTTTAGAAAACTTTTTTTTACTTGGTAATAAAATTCAATGACCCTTCCTGTGAGACAAGACAGGAATGGCTGTGCTAATCAAACCACAATAATCAAGCAAATGCCCTTATCAGTCACATCCCATTAATCAACCGTACTCCATTATCCATTGTGTTCAGCAGATGCTTATTTTATTTAACCCTTATTTAACCAGGGAAGTCCCGTTGAGATAGAAATCTCTTTTTAAAGGGAGCCCTGAGGGTTGAGGGCAATTTGCTCAGCCAATTAGATCAGGGTATGATTGGGTGGCAGGTTGAAAGAGCCAGGTCAGGACTTTAGCCATGACACCAGGGAACCATGTTATAGGATCTTTAGTGACCACAGCGAGAAAGGGTTTAACATCCTCGTTTTAACATCTGATCCTAAAGACGGCGTCTCCTTCAATACATTGTCCCCATCAGACACTGGGAAGATCACAACCAGCTGGCCACCAACACCTCTTCCAGCAGTAACTTGTTTTCCCACCTGGTCTCCCATCCAAGTACTGACCAAGCCCACGCCTGCTTAGCTTCAGCAACGCAGCTGAAGCAGATGGAATAGTGGTATGGCAGCTGTGGGAGACATTTCTCATGTAGGAGAAACAGTCACCTGATTACTGAAAGGAATAGTGGGCCACACACACACACACACACACACACACAGACAGAGACACACACAGTGCAGATTACCACACATATACGCATACGCATGTCGCTGAGATGATTTTACAGAGAGACTGGTGCGTCAGCCACATCATTCGCTCTCTGATCCTCTATCCTGTACAGTACCTGTGTTTGCCGGAGGACACAGTTAAACTGTCCCTGACTGCTCGCAAAGTTAATCCAGCTCAGTCATGGATTTTCTGTCTCAAGGGTTTGGCATCATGCGTAGGATTCAGCATGACTCCAGTCATGAGCTAAAATCTCACACCATCCTGCTGTTTCATGTGCTGGCATGGGCCTACATCACATCACATGACATATGATCATCCAGCACGGACACGTGTCCACAAGCACTCAGACTCCTGTATGCACGGGTAGTAGCGATGGCCATGATGCCAGGGCATCGGGAGCACTGCCAGCGGCAATAACGGTAAAGAAGAAAAACGCGCCAAGATGCCAAGGCCGATCCAAGATTCCCATGACTCTGAGTGACAGAGGTCCAAAAATATACAGCAAAACAGAAATTTCAGGGCTGCCGAGTCACTGTGGGATCATATTACAGGGGCCAAAATCCTGGGTGTTGCTCCAGGATGCACCATAGTAGATGATATGGAATTTCTCACCTAATTAAGAGTTAAGAGAAAAAATGACATTGATCACAGACATGGCGAGTAAACAGCTGCTCAGACCACAGCATTAGGTGAGTCGCAGTGCAGTTAAAACAGGTCTGACATCCCACAGAGAGGTCAGTGCAACTGTCGGGCCCTAGAGCAAGGCCCTTAAGCCCACATTACTCCAGTGAGCTTGACCCCGACTTATTCTATTCAACTGTGAGCCGCCTTCCATAAAAGCACCAACTCAATAATGTAAGGTCACAGTAACATCAAGGTCTGACTTCGATGAGGCGTTCGTTCCACCATTAGGGGGCCACAACAAAGCATCTTGATTGACAGTAGGGGAGTAAACTGGACAGTCCGGTCGGCTGCGACTGCACTGGTATGGCCCCCGCAAGCCCGCTTCTGCCCTTTTTTGCGCATTATTTGGCCAATACTGTCACTATGGCAACCGAAATCCGTAGGTGTTATAAGTGAAGTAAATGACATGCCCGTAAAAAACATGAAAATAGTCAGTCAAAAATTACAGCCTGAACAGCGTCCACAAGAACATGTCTACAGATGCAGACGCGGCGGCGTTGGAGGCGACGCGCATGGATCTATTGTAGCTGCCCGGGGGCTACAATTACAGTAAATTACAGTTATCTGAAGCATTCATCCTGTGTTAATGGCTTAGGTAGGGGGTCGTGACAGGTGTGAAACAAAATGGGTGACCCACCGTATTCCCCGGCACATTGGCCCAGTTTGTCCGGTACGGTGAGGGTCAGGCTGACGGACTGGTTGCCCACTCTCCTGCCCCGGGCCCTGGGGGATAAGGCTGCCGCGGGGCAGATGAGGGAGGGCCGGATGGTCGGGTAGTTCATTCCCCCGTTGAGCCGCCCCAGGACCTGCACATCGCCCGGAGCTCCCGTCGGGGAAGCCTGCAGCACCTCCCCTTCTTCCTCCTCCTCCGGGACCCCCGAGACCCTCGTCTCCACCCCCAGCGGGGGGGTCGCCGTGGCATCATTCGCTTGGGACGGAAACCCAAGCTCCGGCTGGGCCTTCAGTGACTTCAGCTCCACCACGTCCGCCATCTCGCCCAGCGGGGAGCCGTTGCTCAGGTGGTGGTGATGGTGGTGGTGGTGGTGATGATGGTGGTGAATCAGGTGGTGGATGGAGTGCATTCGCCTCTTCTTGCCGCGCTGGCGGCCATGCCCGTTTACCCCCCCTCCCCCTTTCCCTGCCCCTGCCCACACCCCGCTGCCCCCACCTCCGCCGGCCCCGTCGCCGTTGGGGTTGACCTTCTTCCGGCGTTTGCTCTGCCAGCCACTGTAAAGCCGGAGCAGTCGACGCTTCACCTTGCGGTACAGGTGTCCAATGTAGCGCAACATCTCCTCGTAGCAGCTGCCCGGTTCAGAGAAGCTGGCCAGCGTGCTGTCGTTGGACCGGTACCGCGCACGCTGTTCCTGCATTAGCTGGTTCTCCCGCTGCTTGGTCTCGGAAAACTGTGTGGCGATGACCACCAGGCACAGGTTTATCATGAAGAACGAGCCCACCTGTCAATCATACAGCAGGCAGTGAGACATCATTCACTCTGCCCTGAATCGTATCAGGAGTCGACCTCCCGACATCCATCATCCACCAATTATTGCCCAACTGACTACAGTCAACCTCCTGACATCCATCATCCAGCTATTATTACCCAACTGACTACAGTTGACCTCCCAAACATCCTTCATCCAGCTATTATTACCCAACTTAATACAATCAGCCTCCCGACATCCATCATCCAGCTATTATTACCCAACTGTCTATATTCAACCTCCCAAACCACTATCATCCAACTACTATTACCCAACTGACTACAGTCAACCTCCCAAACGTCCATCATCCAGCTATTATTACCCAACTGACTACAGTCAACCTCCCAAACATCCATCATCCAGCTATTATTACCCAACTGACTACAGTCAACCTCCCGACATCCATCATCCAGCTATTATTACCCAACTTACTACAGTCAACCTCCCTACATCCATCATACAGCTATTATTACCCAGCTTATTCGACATCACAATGACAGAGAAAAATGATAAGAGTTAAATCAACTCTTAAAGAGTCTAATTGGTTCCACTCTGGCAAGAGTGACTTCAAATAGATTCTGTAGAGTTAATTTGACTCTGTAAGAGGGAGGCAGGAATGGAATAGTTTCCCATCCACATACAAATTCATAACGATGGGCAACTTGGAGTATGAAGGTATTATTATTATTATTATTACCTGCAATTTGGAATTTGTAGTTGTGTACAGTGATTTGTATGTGTATCAGTAAATATGAGGTCACATCCTCTGAGTTGTGTATTTGTAGATTTTTTTCTCTCCACAAATACTACACAACACTTACAAATTCACAAATATTTAATTACAGGTGCACAAATTCTATTTTACAAGTCACAGATTAATAAACTGACGCGCTCACATTTTGCTCCAATTGCTGCATATTTCGTGCAAAGCATATTTGTGCACGTGTATCAAACAATGTGAAGTTGTGGACAAAATTGGAATATGTGCAAATCTGAATGTGAATTTGAGCAATAAATGTTCAATGTATGTAAAATAATTTTTCAAGAAAATATTTGTGTTCTTTTAAAACACAATTACAAATCGACAGCTACAACTGCTCGAATCTTCCCCACGAGTCACAGATTCTGTTTCCTTCAACCACAAATCACAAATCGCGCCCTCCACTGAGATATGTGGTGAAAAAGGCGGGTGCTGATCTGAGATAGACTGATTCCACTGCCAATCAGAGGAGAGGGGCTTTTGTCCCACAGCCAATCAAGGGAGAGGGGCTCCCATTGGCAATACGAACAAAAATTTAGATCAAAATTTGTGAAAATCATAATATAATAAAACAATAATAACCGGTTTCAGCCTATTTCTGTTTGACAAGTGCTTATGGAGTCCTTTTCACAGGCTGCATTTTTTTTTCTGTACCGTTAACACATAACAATTTCTAGGACCAAGAGAAAAAATTTCCCTCAAAAAGAAAACACTTGTCATTCAATGGGAATAAAGCTGAGCACAACAAATTTTCATAATTAAAGAGATAATAATTATTCCCAATGATAGTTACTGTTAATGCCCTCCTGAGATGAGGAAGGTTAGGATGTTAAATACACTGGCGTGCTCGCTATAACAAAGATTTCGATGTCACTTCATCTTGATAGCTTGGTATCCAAATAGCCAAACAGCATTCCATTGCACGTGAACTGAAGCCTTTTTAGCTCGCTATAGCCAGTTGGCTGTATAGCTAAATACATTGGCATGCTAGTTATGACACACAGTTCGATATCACTTTGACTTGCTAGCTAGTCAACTAGCTCGCTAACAAGTATGATAGTGCACACAAACTGTAGCCTTATTTTGTCAGCGTAATTATCTCTGAGAATACTTCGGTCATTGAAAGCGAACTGCAGCCTTTTTTTTTTAGCTTGCTAGCCAGTTGGCTATGTAGCTAAATACATAGGCGCGCTAGCTATCCGCCTTATTCCTGAGGGCACTACTGTAGATATGACCATGGTTTTAGCGAGTGGCTAGTCAAGAACTGTCGCATTTCTTTCAGTTAACTTAGCGATTACAGCTCATTTTTTTTTAACTAATTAACATTCTTTTCTTAAAATGTCCCTTCAGAGCTCTGGCACCTATTGTGCTGTTTGAGGCTGAACTAACAACCAGAGGAAGCTAAATTTATGGTTTGATCAACAGTGTTTTGAACACGCACCCAGAACAAAGGAGATTGTCCTTGTGTTCAGCGAAACGCTTTCCATTGCCTACCAACAGATGAGGAAGCTAGAATTGGGCTGAAAAACCTGAATTTGAGAAGACCCCCCGAAAACATTAGGTGCTCATTTCATTATGTTGACAAACAGCGATTCCTACTTTATGGCTAGGCTCAGACAGACCACTGCAGCAGAGACGCCGGGTCCTCAGAAGCATTTCGACAGCAGTACCAGGAGAGCTCAAGGTATGATGTCACGTGTAGGGAAGACAGAAAATTGTTGTATTCGTCCCGTATTGCCAGTCAGTGTAACTAACGTTTCATGCTGTACAGTTTAAGATGAGGCTGTACAAGTAGCAATAGTCTACTACAGTTTGAAAATGGCCTACTCTGTTCCAAACAATAGCCTTGCACTCCAAACCTCATTTCACTAAAATTGAAAGTATGGGGAAAATAGATTCACTGTGTTTTACATTTTATAGCCGCTACCATGGTAAACAGTTTGATGACAGGATGCAGTGGAAGTTACGCCCAGAATTCGCGCAAGGGATCATGGGACGTGAGAATAAGGTGGATAACATTATTCAGTTTGATAATCACTTTAGTTTACTAGCTAGATAGCCAACCAGCTCGCTAGCGAGTAAGACAGTACGCAAACTGAAGCCTTATTTTGTCTGCGTAATATAGGCGCAAAATGACGCAATTATGGGACGAATCCCACACCTCCCAAAGTGCTGAGCAAAAGTTACAGGTGACAGTGGAACAGAGCCATTACTGTAAAACAGCCATTACTGTAAAGCTGCACTCCTGTACATCAAGGCCGCCCTGCCCTGTTCCTGACGATCATCTGTCCCACATTATCGATTCGACCTTTGCTTTGCACACCCTGTTCCAATAATTTAATTAAATTTTAATACCTAAGCTAATTCCAGGTATAAAAGATGAAAGTTATGAGAAGAGGCTGAAGATCCTTAATGTCTTTAGTCTTACGAAAAGGAGACTTAGGGGTGATCTGATTGAGGTCTTTAAATATGTTAAAGGGATTAACAGAGTGAATTATGTAAGATTCCTTCGACCAAGTGTTGTGAGTAGAACTCAGGGTCACAAATGGAAGTTGACCAAAGGTAAATTTAGCACTGATATTCAGAAATATTTCTTCACCCAAAGAGTAATTTCAATGTGGAATAGCGTGCCTGACCATATTGTTGGGGCAGAGACCTTGGGGGTTTTCAAGAGCAGGCTTGACTTAAAGCTAGATACCACTGAGTCATTGAGTATCTGAAGGGATATAATATAAAGGAACTGGCGAGCCTAGTTGGACTGAACGGCCTGTCCCGGCCTTTCATGTTATGCTATGTTATGTTAATTTAAAATCTCAGAGCCAACTGTTAAATAAGGGGCGCTTTCTTAGGATTGGAGAGAAAACCTACAGGATGGTAGACCCTCAGGAATAGCGTTGAGCAGCCCTGCTCTACAATAAAAATACCTAAAACTGCATAGATGCTTTGTTTACCAGGCCTCCCAAGCCATTCACTGAATTAGCTGCATGAGGAAAAGCTTTCTGCAGTCAGGCTGAACGGGGAAGGTAAGGCAGTCAGGGAGGGAGCGGAGTCTCAGTGTGGTGCTAACGCTACATTATTCATCAGAATTTCACAGAAGAACTGAAAAACTCCACAATAAAACTCTACGCCATTCTGCTTATTTGGACAGAAATCAAGTAAATGCAGTGAACAACATTTCAAGTACAAAATGGTACAAACCCCAATTCCAATGTAGTGGGGATGTTGGGTAAAATGTGGATAAAAACAGAATTCAATGATTTGCAAATCCCTTTAAGACCTATATTCAATTGCGCCCACTACAAAGACAAGACATTTCATGTTCAAACTGATAAACATTTTTTTATTTGAAAATATTCACTGATTTTGAATTTGAAGCCAGCAACACGTTCCAAAAAATCTGAGACAAGGGCACGTTTATCACTGTGTTACATCACCTTTCCTTTTAACAACACTCAATAAGCCTTTGGGAACTGAGGACACTAATTGTAGAAGCTTTGTAGGTGAAATTCTTTCCTATTCCTGCTTGATGTACGACTTCAGTCGCTCAACAGTCTGGGCTCTCCGTTTTCGCATTTTGCACTTCATAATGCGCCACACATTTTCGCTGGGAGACAGGTCTGGACTGCATGAAAGCCAGTCTATAACCTACACTCTTACTATGAAGCCATGCTGTTGTAACACATGCAGAATGTGGCTTGGCATTGTCTTGCTGAAATAAGCAGGGATGTCCCTGAAAGAGACGTCATTCAGATGGCAGCATATGTTGCACCAAAACCTGTATGTACCTCTCAGGTTTAACGGTGCCTTCACAGATGCACAAGTTACCCGTGCCATTGGCAGTAAAACATCCCCATACCATCACAGATGCTGGCTTTTGAACTTTGCGCTGATAACAATCTGGATGGTCCTTTTCCTCTTTAGCCCAGTGGACACGATGTCCGTGATTTCCAAAAACTATTTGAAATGTGGACTCGTCAGACCACAGAACACTTTTCCACTTTGCATCAGTCCATCTCAGATGAGCTCGGGCCCAGAGAAGCTTGTGGCGTCTCTGGGTGTAGTTGATATATGGCTTTCAATTTGCATGGCAGAGTTTAAGTTGCACTTGAAGATGTAGCGACGAACTGTGTTAACTGAGTTAATGGTTTTCCGAAGTGTTCCTGAGCCCACATGATAGTATCCTATACAGAATGATGTCGGTTTTTAATGCAGTGCCGTCTGAGGGACTGACTGTCACAGGCATTCAATACTGGTTTTCTACCTTGCCGCTTACGTGTGGAGGATTCTTCAGATTCCCTGAATCTTTTGATGGTATTATGGACTGTAGATGATGAAATTCCTAAATTTGTTGCTACTGCACGTTGAGAAACGTTGTTCTTAAACTGTTGGGACTACTTGCTCATGCAGTTGTTCACAAAGTGGTGAACCTCGCCCCATCCTTGCTTGCGAACGACTGAGCCTTTCGGGGATGCTCCTTTTATACCTAATCATGATAATCACCTGTTTTTAATTAACCTGTTCACCTGTGGAATGTTCCAAACAGGTGTTTTTTGAGCATTCCTCAACTTCCCCAGTCTTTTGTTACCTCTGTCCCAGCTTTGCTGGAATGTGTTGCAGGCATCAAATTCAAAATGAGTGAATATTTCCAAAAAACAATAAAGTTTATCAGTTTTAACATTAAATACCTCATCTTTGTAGTGTACTCAATTGAATATAGGTCGGAAAGGATTCGCAAATTATTGTTTTCTGTTTTTATACACAATGTCCCAACTTCATTGGAATTGGAGTTTGCAATTAAATAACATAAATAAATAGCTTACTTACTATTATGAGCAAGATAAAATATATGAAGTTGTAGAACGAATGTGCGTCCATGACATAATACATGATATCCACCCATCCTTCCAAGGTAATCACCTGCAGAGAAAATGGGAATGAAAGGGTTAACACGGCAGGGGTTCCATCCAACTGCTCGCTTCCCATGACCCTCCAGCCTTGCCTTGCAATTGGAGCAACGCTATATCCAATACGGCGCATCACAAGGCGGATATGATGGCTGATAATGACGGGTCAAAGTTCAAAATGTAGACAAGT
The DNA here is from genome assembly GCA_029721435.1 of Gymnothorax reevesii. Taxonomy (NCBI): domain Eukaryota; kingdom Metazoa; phylum Chordata; class Actinopteri; order Anguilliformes; family Muraenidae; genus Gymnothorax; species Gymnothorax reevesii. Next base: position 56,823,691 of record CM056584.1, on the reverse strand, counting down.
GAACTTCCACCCATATCTGCACGCTAGCATATCGTTACACTTTAAAATGTTTAGTTCCAAGACGTGGACTCTGGCATTGACTTTAGTTTAGCGTTTATTTGAATTACACGGTATTTTTCATGATCCTATCTGTGTATCCATGATGGTTTTCTACTCAAAGCTGCGCAACACTCATCGCACTCTGACATGCATGCACTGACTTGGCGAAGCTGGCCTTATTACTGGAAGTGCAGACAGCTTCACGAAATCCGGTTCATTTATCGCGTGTCTCGATTTGCGACAGTTTCACGCTATATCAAGTCACTCAAATTAGATCCACCCACCAGGAAGATAAGAGCATGGTTACAAAGGCAATGAAGACGGAGAAATAGAAGAAGCGTGAATTAGCAAAATGGAACATTTTATCCTTGTCAAATGTCATTCTGAAGTGATGTCACTCACAGAGGATTACAGACCTGATGTACAATGACAGGTGAGCATTGCTGGGCTGAAAGGGCTGCTCTCACCGCTCATGTTATGTTACGCTATGCTACACCACGCTACATGTTATGTCATGTCATCAAGTTATGTTGTTGTGTTATGCTACGCTATGCTAGGTAATGTTAAGTTCTCCAATGCTACGCTATGTTAGACTATGCTTTGTTATGCAATTTTATGTTATGTCATGCTACGCTATGCTATGTTATGTTGTTTGCTATGCTATGCTGTACTATATTATGTTATGTCAGGTAGATTCACAGGTCAATCATTTATGCATCACCCACTCAGGAAAAAGTTTCACAAAGGGTGGGTTTTGCGTTACTCGCTAAAATCATTGTTCCTTTTTCCTGATGTATTAAATGGATCGATATTTCCTGGATGACGGTAGACTGTGATTGATTTCTGCGTCGGACACATGGTTCGAAAGACCGAAGCTAAAACTAAGCCACAGCAAAGCACCCTCTTGGGCCGGCTCCTGGTGCCTGATCAGGAGCTCCACTCACATGCTGAGCCGTGCAGAGCCACAGGTCAGAGACGTGCATCTTAAATCACCTCATATTAAAAAATTTCGCTGTCCCCACCATCGCATAAGAAAATGAACCTTTTCCCCCGAGCAGCTTATTAAATCCCTGATTATTTTCTGTGCTAATGATGACTTCGTGGAGCACAGGTTTGCATATGCACGATTTAGCGGGAAAATTAACATTAAAGAATTTTTTATGGGTTTGGGGTCAGCTTCAATATTTATTGAACATTGATAAAAATTAAACATTGAAGTACAAAAATAAACCACTTGTGTTTTGTCAACATCCTGCAATTTCCAACCAATGAGTTTCCAATCAAAGTGATTCTCCCAAAGAGATCAAACGTGCAAATATCTGCTCCGCCAAGCAGGAAAATTACAGTTCTTATAGAAAAACACAGATTTCCTTTTATTGCTTTTGATTTTTTTAGCGGAATAATAAGGGCAGAGTTTTGTTAATATTTCGCAGTAAATCAGCCGTCACCTTCGGATTCAAGTGTGTGACTGTGCAGTGAATTATGATGAAAATCTATGAAAACCAAGGGTATTGAAATATCATTATATATAATCACCTTTACTCAGAACTGCATGTATAAAATCAATTTTTTATGTCCTGCTGATTGAGAAGCTTTGTATGCTGGAATAATGATCCCATCGGGAAATGCTGGAGCCAATAAATGATCATCAGACAGAAATGCATCCAGCACACACACACACACACACACACACACGCACACAAACACAAACCGACACACACCTTACGCATGCAAACACACACATGCACGCACGCACGCACGCACACACACACACTTTACACATGAAAACACTGACACATATACACACACACGCACACACACATCTTACGCATACAAATACACACACAAACACACTCATGCACACACGCAAACACACACACTCGCGTGTTCCTGCACACTCATACACTCACACGGACACAAGCATGCACACACATAAACAAACAGACACACAGACATACACTCACACCTCACATAAACACACAAACACACACTGTTCAGTTTACCAGCAGACAAACCCTCATTCACTCAATCACACGCAAACACTGCAGACTGCTTGCAAACAGACATTCCTACTCATGCACACACACACACACACACAAACAATGAATCACTAGCAAATACACTGCCTTTCCAAAAAAAAAGTCACCGTTTGGAAATAAATGCACAAATTCCATGATTGGATCATTATTGTGGTTATTAATATGTTTCAGCAGGCAATAATCATTTTAACCCTGACTGATGAAGGGCGTCGCTGTTCATTTCTTAAAAAATCACATCGGAAGACGCATCCCTTGATGGTGGAAAAGATGTTACAGTATTTCAGAACAGGCAAGTTATTGGCCTGTATTTAGCAAAGAAAACAATGAATGACAAAAGCAAGTATGAGGAATTATTTTCACAAACAAATCTGCCACCACAAAGTCCTGACCTTAAATACATTAAAAGTTATTGGGATGTGCTCAAGAAAGACCAACGAGTGGTTCAACCATTTTGTCGAGTAGACAAGATCTCGAGCCAAAAATTATGGCACTTCTGAGCAAAAATAAATGTTTGGGCATTGCATATGGCTGTCAAAACAATGTCAAGATGAATTTGCACTGTAATCGAAGCTACAGGGGTTCCAACTAAATATTTGAGTGTGCGACTTTTTTTTTGGACAGGCAGTGTATGTATGTGACAAAGATCCGGCCATTTTAAATCTTGGTCACTGATGTGCAAGGGCTTTACCCACCAATTAAACCTTCAAGATGTGAGCTCACAAGAGCACAATTAGGATTTTACATTAATGAGTAGAATTTAACCATCTCAGAGGATAATAGATCACTGAGTTTAAGAAAAAAAAACATTCCAGATATGTAAAATCTTTGCTACAAATACTTAAACCCTTTTAGCAGAGGGCATTGTTATCAGCGGCAATCAGAGAGGCGAGGACTGTCTCGCCTAACTCCAGCCTCCGTTATCTGTGCCGGGAACAGCCCCAGTCCGCAATATTTTACAGCTAATTTGTGCTTCACGGACAAGTTGATGCCTGATGAGCCAATAGATCGTTAACACACACATTGTGTTTTTTATGGTGTTTATAATTCTGCCTTTTATCAACTGAAACTCCCGTCACTGCTCACTTCATTCGTCTCTGCAGTACTTATAGGTCACAGCTCAGGACAAACTCAACTTCAGGGGCCCAAACAGGCCAATCGATGGTGACGGCTCGGACCCAGGAAATTTAACATGCTGTTGGGCTCCACTTCCACCACCTTCTCCTGATTAGCTGCTCACTCAGAGATTTCTCACTGCTGAAAACTGTGTGCTTTGCCAGGTTTCCGGAGGAATCTGACTCGCTGACGAATAAAGGATGAGAGCAGGGTTAGGCCGCCTCACAATTAAGTTTAAGAACAACACTGGGGCCTCAACATCCAAGATATATTTGATGACAGAGGTGCCATCATGTTGCATTACGACCATTCAGCTGAAAATTCTACCCAAAATGATTAACAGTTAATCATTCATGATTAATCAGTTAATGGTCAGACGTTACAGGAGCTTTTGCAGCCGAGTGCATGTTGTTAGGCACATAACTGGAAATTTTTTGTTGTAATGAACTCTTATTTTGGCATCCCGCCAGGAGAGGGCGAAAGTCACATTGTATTAGGCAGTGACCACAGGATTTAGTTCATGGCAATCTCGTTATTCCTCCTCTTAAATTCTGCCATTCCCACAGAGAGGTAATGCGTTCATTGAGCATTGCATCACACAGGCTGAGCTGTGAACCGCTATTCAGCCATCGTTTATTACCTTTCATGCAGGCTGGCGAATAAAGCGCGATGTTCGCTAGTTTGTCGCTGCTCTCAATTTATTTCACACACGATGCGGAGTGAGCCCCGCTACACTCGTCAATCATGGCAGATGCCGCAATACGTTGCGCTTTCTCATAAAATACTACGTCTAAAGACACCTTCAAAGGTTTTCTCACTCAAGATGTCTTGTAAAAAGCCCTAACTGCTTTTTCCTAACTCCTTGTAAGGCACATTTAACAGATGGGAATCACCTTCCAGTGCAGTTTGATGATTTAACACCTCACACAGTACCTCGATCCCCTTTACCTTATTTGGTAACTGGTACTAAGGAATTGAATTGTACAATGTTGTGCTTATTTTTATTGGGTTAAATGTCTTAATGGATTGACATTATTGATTTGTTTTTGTTCCACAGGTATTCTACAGAGTAAAGAGGTTTCTGAAGACAGTCACTTCTGGTGTTCGGAATGCATCTTCCCAATAGCGTTCTCAGCTCGAGATGCTCGATGTCGTTTTGCGATTCTCAGGATAAGAGCATCTGCTGAATGATAATATTGAAATGTAATGTCACTAAATGCCATGGTGGCCCTCAATCGATTTCTATAGTCAGGCGCAAGGAAAGGCACAAAGGGAAAAAAATAACAAATCAGAGGAAAGAAACCCCCCCCCACAAAGCTACGGCCTACATCAGGTGCTCTCAACAGTTACACACCCTAAAATACTCTAATTCAAGGTCTATGATGTAGATTGGACTAATTCCGCCCCGGACCACTCACTCCACGGACCCCTGCAAAGATCGATCATGAAACCTAATGTAGCCTGGCATGGGTGACATTACAGGTCAGTGGAATCAGTGCCTCGGTGAGATCAGGGCACTTAACCCTTTCAGCGTAGAATACATTTTTAAGGAATTAAAAATTTAGTTATTCTGAGCTGATGAAACCTATCATGTGGCAACTTGTTTAAAAGAGCTCCCGCAACAAGTTGCCACATGATAGCTTTTCAACAGCGTCTGACTTTGATATCTTACATCATTGGGCAACTTTAGTTGCCTATGGCACTGAAAGGGTTAACATTAACTGAGAATCTAGGTAGGAGGGGACGAATAGTATCAGTTGAGTAACTGTTTGTTTGGGATGGAGGCCTGCCTCCGGACCGGCCCTGTCCGGATACGGAGAAGAGCCCCTGGGCTCGAGGTTCGAGCCCCACCTCCACCCCCACAGATCCAGCAGCACACACCTGGAAAATGGCGATCCAGGCATATCCGATGTTGTCGAAGTTGACGGCACCCTTGTGCGGGTTGTAGTCGCCGGGTCGGCACAAGTTATAGTAGCGGTTCCAGTTGATGCAGGCGTTTCGGCCGGCGCCATCCGGACCATACTGCTCCAGGTTCTGCGGCGTGAGGGGAAGGGCGCATTCTCCACCCGGCCCCTTCAGCGCCGGCAGGCTGTGGCAGCGCAGCATCCCGTTATCGCGCGCCGCCGAGCAGATGAAGGGGTTCTCCTCGCCCTCCTCCGTCCGGTAATACGGACTCAGCTGGGACAGGTTGTACCTGCGAAGGAGGCCCGCGCAAACACACAGGTATTACTAACAGCGGGAGTCATTTAGTAAAATTTTACTGAAGCAGCTGTGTCATGATTACTGCACATGCACAGAACTTCAAAAACTAATCCTCTTCTTCTATGATGTTCATCACCTTTGGAAAACCAGCTTACATCCTTCAAATCCTTTGTCTAAAGCTCTAAAATAGTGCTTTGAATTGTAGAATTTCGAAAGAAAACTGCTTAATATAAATAGCTTACTGTCTGAGTAACTAAAATATATAAATACTGTGCATGACGATGGATTAGTGCGGATGGTATCAGCAGTCCAGCAGAGTCACCTTGTTCGATGTCTTGTTAGGCCAAACAGTTTTCAAAGTTCTGAGCATGTGCAGTAATGGCGACACAGCTCCTTTGAATTTCACCCATTTAAAACTTTCATCTGATTTACATGACTCCACTTGTTCACCAGCTTTAGTTAACTGATTTATTGATTCCTTGACAATTGCAACACAATACCTGAATAGACAGGTCCATTTAGCATACCACTCACAGCAGAGCACGAGAGGAGAAAATACCTGCCCAGTTTACAGGCCTGGGCCTAAATATCATTCTCTGAAGGTGTGAGATGTTTGCAAGTAACTGAAAAACTGTCCAGGATGTGTGATTAGGTGATGGATGAACAGAAGTTATTTAAGGTAATCAATGTAAACCACACAGGAATCACAAGTGTCATGCGTAACATTGTTCATTGCAGACAGCGACGCTTCAGTAGTGGACCAGCTTCCAAATTACCAGAGTTAAAGCAAAAGCTGTGGTAACGCTGGCCGTATAGAGTAGCTGAGGGGACTTCATGCGCAAATATCTCGGTCACTTGGGGAGCGTTCTAAAACTCGAGGAAATGTCCCCTACTCGTCTCCTCCGACAGAAAAGTATAGCGAAACGAGGGCACATTTTCGAGTAATGAGACGCATCATCGCTCTCTAAGCCAATACAATTCAGCGTAATTAACTTTTTAAACACTTTTGTTCGAGTGTGGACTTCAATAACACAGCCATAATTCAACATCTTTTGTCCAAACATTCCTATTAAATTCAAGTACATCCGTATAAAAACCTGGCATTAGAAAAAAAAAGACAAAAGCCAGTAGTTTTTTTTTTTTGCTGTTCCACCCACACGCACTGCACCACCGTCCAGCGAAAACAAAGAGGCGCGCGGCATCCCTCTTTGGCCCATTATCTACCGAAATATCCAGCTACAGAGAGAGATGAAGAAAGGAGATCATCACAGGAGAGCAAATAACGGCCACAGGCACTAGTGGGCAATACATCACTTTCTCTCTTTCCGTTCTGCGGTAAAAGCTAAGTAATAATGTCCGCAGTATATGCAGAAATCTGTGAATAGAGATCACCACGAGTGACAAGCATGCTGATCCGTGCGCTTAAATCTAGGAAACTGAAGTCGCAGGGACAGCATGAGTGGGCCTACAGCATTACAGCAGTACTTCAGCAATGAGAGCGTACCCTCCATTGAAGAGCGCATGAAGAGAGATCGGACGCATGCAGTAAAGTTATCCAGCAGACTCGCCGACGATATCGGTTCATCGCCGGGCACATAAAAAGGCAACTTCTTTACCAGAATTTACTTTGAAGTCATTAAGTGCTTAATAATCCAGGTACACTGGTGCATATGCAGCGGTGTTTACAGAAGGGTTGCATGTCAGCCTTACGAGGCGTGCACAGCAGGCGTCACCCACGCGCCTAGCAGTAACCAAGGTGATACCATAGGGCCTGGTTAAGGGGAAGTGAACATTTGTCCGTCCGTTACCAAGTTTATTTTGGACATTATGTATATCGTACACTATAGCAGATTGGGGAAATTATTAAGCAAGGCCAACTTACTGAATTGAAATAAAAAGATTCATCATGCCGCATTCCAATGAAGTACATTGTTAAGTAACAGTGTCCATCCATTACTTCCTCTTGACCAGGCCCCATAACGGACACTACTGTGTAGTGGACGGACAAGTATCTCTGAACTGAAAAAACGTTCATAACACGTACCGTTTCAAAAATCCAGGACGGGCCAACCGTATTCATTACATGCGCATGTGCGTATTATCAAATATCCTTATGTGTGTGCGCGAACTGTTCGGTGCACTTTCCTGTGTGCTTTTATATGAATTATGCTTTTGCATTTGAAAAGAACACTCAGTTCCCCACAGCCTAACTGAATGTTATTTTCTGTTTTGAGTGCAGTTGAGCTCACGGAAGGAACAGCCACTGAAAAAGGGAGGTGTTTGCGGTAAAAGGAAACATTTCATTTCTTAAATCCCTTTTCTGGCGCGTCTCCGCGCGAGACACGGTTCGGATGCAAACAATGACTTCAAACGCCTGGAACTGTGATCCATCCAGATGCGTGTCATGCTTATTCCGCCGTTCACATACACATTCCCAAAACACACACATACAGGCACACATGTAAGCACACGCACACATGCGAACATGTTTATTTCATCCGTCATGTTTAATTAGGTAGGAAAGGATCTGTCTCTGTTAGGGCGGGGGGTCTGACTGTCAGTACTGCCTGAGACCCTTCTGAAGCTCTGAGTCTTTGATGAAAGCAATCAGACACATCACTGTTGTTTCCAGAACAAGCACAACACTGGGGTCTATGTCACTGAGAAGGATTTAGACACTTTAAAGTCAGAGCGGCTTCTGCCGTCCTGAGCACTGCTGTGTATAACACAGCTGCAGACAGATGGAGAGAGAGATAGAGCCTGACAGGGAAAGAGATGGGGGAGAGAGAGAGACAGAGACAGTGAATGTGGCTTCTTACATTTTCAGATTGTCATCGATGAAGCAGCGGTTCCTCAGCAGTCCGGCCCACAGCTGCACCCCAACGATGCCGAAGATGAAGAAAACGAAGAAACAGAGGAGCAGTACGTTTCCCAGCATCGGCAGGGTGTCCAACAGCAGGGTCACCAGGATCCGCATACCTGCAGCACACCAGAAACGAGAGGTGCACAGGCCCTGTAGCACAGCCACTCAAACACAGTCTACTGATCCGACCTGTAGCACAGCCACTCAAACACAGTCTACTGACCCACCCTGTAGCACAGCCACTCAAACGCAGTCTACTGATCCGACCTGTAGCACAGCCACTCAAACACAGTCTACTGATCCGACCTGTAGCACAGCCACTCAAACACAGTCTACTGATCCAACCTGTAGCACAGCCACTCAAACGCAGTCTACTGATCCGACCTGTAGCACAGCCACTCAAACACAGTCTACTGACCCGCCCTGTAGCACAGCCACTCAAACACAGTCTACTGATCCGACCTGTAGCACAGCCACTCAAACAAAGTCTACTGATCCGACCTGTAGCACAGCCACTCAAACACAGTCTACTGACCCACCCTGTAGCACAGCTACTCAAACACAGTCTACTGATCCAACCTGTAGCACAGCCACTCAAACACAGTCTACTGACCCACCCTGTAGCACAGCCACTCAAACACAGTCTACTGATCCGACCTGTAGCACAGCCACTCAAACACAGTCTACTGATCCGACCTGTAGCACAGCCACTCAAACACAGTCTACTGACCAGCCCTGTAGCACAGCCACTCAAACACAGTCTACTGACCCGCCCTGTAGCACAGCCACTCAAACACAGTCTACTGACCCACCCTGTAGCACAGCCACTCAAACACGGTCTACTGACCCGCCCTGTAGCACAGCTACTCAAACACAGTCTACTCATCTTCCCTGTATTACGAATATAATTGTTAAAATGCCATGTCACTGTCCAAATATTTTTGGATCATTTATAATAACCATAATACACATGATAAAATTCACAATCGACTAAATTCATGAACAGTCCCGCCAACCTTCTGGAAATGTCTATGCTTGGTGGGAGGGGGGGTTTTGCTGACCAGAAATGGCAATGTTTGACAGAATATCTACCATGCGATCTTGGCGGTAAATGAACTGAATTGAAATGCAGCCAAAGGCGTCCGCAGATGGCGACTCTTGTAGACAGTGACAGAAATGCTGGAAAATAAGGATCCCTGGCTGTTAAGCCCAATATCTGTCTCCGTTCGCCCTCGGCCACCGCCATCACTGATCTCAGAACAGCTAACCTGCCCACATCAGATGAGGGTGAATATAAACTGTGGTCTGCTTCCTCTCCGTTCTTTGATATAAATGCCTGGAAACAACAAAAAAAAGAAAATAAATAAAATTCTCGACATTCCTTTGCCTTACTGCGCGCACGGTCTCTGAAGCACCGAGACGAGAGAGAGCAGCATTATATCTCACGACCGCTGTAAGAAGCCTTTCCCTGGAAATCTGTTATTGGTTATGTAGTGAAGTCGAAGCTGCACGTTCAGTCCAGCAGGAGCTGGGGAAATGTGGACGCGCGGAGGGAAAAACGACTTTCCTCCTGTTGTTAGGTAAATCAGGCTCACGCACTGTCACGCCGGTTCGATAAGTCATACCTGGCAGCCCTTTGTAGAGCACCCAGGAATTATGGGTTCATTTAAATGTGCTTCATTCTCCTGTATGATACAGCATTTGCAGTCAAACTATAAACCGCAAGAGGATGTAAGCAGAAGGAAACATTTAAAAATAAGATTAACGGAGAGCGTTAACATTTCTTTATGACTGCGGGGTCGAGCAGGCTGTGTTACGGGCTAAAACTGAACTGGAAAATCAGCCGCAGCGGGAGGCGATGCTGTTTCATCTCATTACTCATTTAAATCGCTGCCCTCAGAAAGCCACCAGAAATAAATGCTCATAAATCAAGGAATTCTTATGGAAATTCTTCATTGGCTTCTTACTCCGAGGGCACATTTCGCAGCGAGCACACTCTCGTTATTTTGTGACCTTTCAACAGGTGTTTCTTGCGTTTGGTATTCGCTGCAGGTCGCTGGAAAGGTGCAGTAGATCTCAGTGAGTTTGGTCTTGTGTTGTACCTAATGGACCCTGAGGCACCAGGGCTGCTAACTCACAAATAACCTCACAGCTACAGTGAGCACCGTAATTAATTGGACATTGACACTTTTTTTTGTAATTTTTGTTCCGTTGGCCGAGTCGATCGCCAGACCTGAATCCAATTAAACGTGCTTTTGACGAAGAGCGAGCTGAGGGCAAAACGTCCCTGAAACAAGCAGGAAATAAAGATGCTGCAGTTCAGGCCTGGCAGAGCATCAGCAGGGGAGACACCCAGAGTCTGGTGATGTCTTTGTGTTACAGACTTCAAGCAATTATTGGATGCAAAAGAAATGCAGAATATGGAAATTTGCATTATCTCATCTCAAACACTCATGATTAGCTCATAGCACAGCTCATACACCCTAGATACCTGATGAAAGACATCATCCTTCTTGTTGACATAACAAGGCTATTCCAGCTGATGCAATGAGCTGCACCTGACATGCTCGGCCATCTTGTGCAGGGCCTGATTGTCCCCCCTTTGCACCACATTAACCTGTGACCCATCCACACAGGGAGGAATATCAGACTGCAGTGTATTGTGGGTACATTCCCAGAGAAAGCCCCCACTCACCAGGCCCCCTTGCTTCCATTTATCACCATGGAAACACCGAGAGTGGCAACACCACTCAAAATGCATTTCGTGCTTTCCTTCCGTTAGATCTGAGCACCATTTAAAAAGTACAGAGGTCGGCTCGCCGTCCTGCTCAATGTGTCTAATTAAACGCTCTCCCAAGGGTTCACACGCAAACGGCCATCTTTTCCCACAGAAGCTTTCATTAATTTCAGGGTCCAATTAGGGCCAGTTATTCTGAGGTGCAGTGAAGACCTTTTTTGTTCCAGGAACAGGACAGTCTGAGGTCACAAGGGGCCTGATGTAGAACTGAAGTCAATCACAATTCATAGACTCAATCGACAAAAAATTCATATGTGACTGTGTGTGTGTGTGTGTGTGTGTGTGTGTTTGTGTGTGTGTGTGTGTGTGTGCGTGCGCGTGTGCGTGTGTGTGTGTGTGTGCGCGTGTGTGTGTGTGTGTGTGCGTGTGTGTGTGTGTGCGCGCGTGTGTGTGTGTGTGTGTGTGTGCGTGTGTGTGTGCGTGCGCGTGTGCGTGTGTGTGTGTGTGTGCGCGTGCACACGGGGCACTCACTAGGGACTCTGTTGATGGCACGGAGTGGGCGGAGCACTCGGACAGTGCGGATAGCTGATAGGCTGGCGTTGTGTCCCTCTAGTGAGTACTCCAGCATCCTAGTGAGGCAAATGAACAGGCATAAAGCACAGCCAATGGCCGGAAAGGACCGCCCCCCACCCATGACATCATTTCCTGTTCCAAATATCTAGCAAAGCTGCCTCATTGATAGAACTTAGACCCTGGCGATTAACCTGTAAACAAAATACATCAATAAAGGATCCATATTGAGAGTTAGTACACCAATATGGTATTGAAAATTAACATAATACCAAAAATCATACTATACTATATCTGTAACACTGTACATCATAATTATGCATAAAGAGATGCCTGTAAGTTACATCTGGAATATGGATTGCTCCCAATCCATGTTTGCAGTTTTCTTTTTTAACTGAATCGAAATAAATCCTTTCATTTTTTTTTTTTATTCCTATGTACAATACAGCCTTTTGATCCATCATGATTCAGCTCGGAAAGTCACATGTTCCTCTTGCTGTTTTGACTCTGCGTGCATCATTCTGAGCCTACCTGAAGCAGCTGCACTCCAACACGTCACCATGAGTTATTACACATTCATTTCATGTTTAAAATATAATAACAGGAAAATGACAAAACCCATTTCACTAACGGATACAGGGTGCATAATTTAACCTCATCATTCTTCCATCTCAGTTTGAATTTTGAGAGCAATTTTTGAGGAAGAGAAGTAAGCCAATTTGGGATAATTTAGTGCTACTGGACCTAGTTATCGTAAATGGTTTCAGAGAATAACACTTCCACAGGCTCAAAGTCTCACCATTCACAAGAAAACACATTAAATTGGGTTCTGAGGGACTGTGGCAGACAGAGCTCCACCAGGGAAATGTACTGCATTATCGTTATTGAGTCATTTAAGAAAATGAGGCAAAAAGCTACCTGATAAGACAAGTAAACAAAACTGAAAACAGCCACTACATTTTTATTCACCAAAATCTGAACCTGCAGTTGATGATCTGGGTTCAGATTGATTTAACGTGTTTACGCACCAGCTGGGGATTCGAAATCTGTGTCTTTCAGCAAAGCTACTTACCCAAAAACTGTTTCCCTAAATACACAGCCCTATAAACAGTTCGTTTTCGGCATTGAGCTCTAATCCGCACATCCAAATGATGAACAACACAAAGCGCTTCAGCCGGTATAAATGCGCAAAAAAACCGACAGAAGGAAGAGGTCTTTTAAAGGTAGAAATGAACACACGGAGGAGAACTTGGACCCAATAGATTTGGGATCAATGAATCTGGACCTCCAATCCAAATCCAGCCCTGGTTTTACTTTCTCTCTGGTACTTAACTTATTAACAGAACAATTAGTGGTTCTGATTGGCCAGACTGTCATCACACCTGACTCCCAGGAAAAGGGAGAGTGGTTCTTTGACCCCGAGGGCCGTGATTTAATGATACTGCTGTACAGCTATCTGTAGGTGATCAGGGCGAGTCACTGCAGATGGGCACATCTCGATAGACAGCTGAAGATGTAATGCAAACAATCACAGGCCAAACTTTCATTTTAAAATGGTACTTGAAAGTGAAAACAATCTTCGTCCATCTGTACGTTTTAGGACCATTTCGGAAATTATCTCCCTCCGTAGTAATCTACCTGTAAAATCATGTCACATGACCATTCATCCCCCAGTTGCAGAGGTTAGACTGAGGCTTGTGTTCTGGGGTTACACCATTACGCCCCCTCCCGATGGGTGACCAGGTCTGATTTCCCCAGCGGCTTCCGGCGTCGTAAGAGATTTATTGTTCACAGCTGCTGTGTCCTTTAACTATTTCTGCTCAAATCGCCTAATAGGCACCTTTGACTTGATTATGAAAAGATTTGAAATTTCTTGCTCTAATTCAGGGAAACTGCAATGCGACCCGACTTGCGAGCCCTTGATCAAACCATTGCCTACTGTAACTCTTCACGCAGCAGAAATGATGCTTTGAATGGAATTTATTGATTGGAAGATGGATGTCACTCAAAATGTCCCCATACAGCTGGGCTAACAGGCGGAAAAAGCTCACGTGACCCAGTTTCCATCGGTGCACTCATCAAACCATCGGCTCCTTTCGGTCTCACTGTGGCATAAAATGGCGGTTTAAGTGGAATTTATTGATTGGCTGCAGGGCGTGAGGGCGAATGACAGGACAAGCCGAGGAACTCGCCGCTGATGATGTCAGGAGGAAAATGGAGGGAAACCAGGTCACCTCCTCCTGTGGGATTCAGCACCATCTCCATGGAGACTGCTGACTGTGCTTCATACTAGCATTTACACCACGATTTCCTTAAAAATTTTATATAATTCACCATACACAGATCGCAAGGTGTGTGAATATGCATCTTCAACCAGAGATGCTTCTGGACGTATCCGAAGGGATGGTGAAGGATTGAGAGAATGTGTGTGTGCGTGTGTGTGTGTGTGTGCGCGCGCGTGTGTGTGTGATTGCGAGTGCATGTGTGTAAGACAGAGTCAGATAGACACACGAAACTAACCCCGCCATGACGATGAAGAAGTCCAGCCGGTTCCAGGTATCGCCAAGGTAACACTTAGACCCAAAAATCCCCAGGGCCAGCATTTTAATGACCATCTCCACCGCGAAGAAGGCAAAAATACAGTCATCAAACGCCTGTGGAGAGAAGACACACATCACACAGGAATCAGCACACAGACCAGGTAACACACACATCACAGTCCGCACACACAACACACTGCACGCTCACCACACACATCACAGTCCGCACACACGACACACTGCACACTCAACACACACATCACAGTCCGCACACACAACACACTACACACTCACCACACAACATCACAGCCCGCACACACGACACACTGCACACTCACCACACACATCACAGTCCGCACACTACACACTGCACACTCACCACACACATCACAGTCCGCACACACAATACACTGCACGCTCACCACACACATCACAGTCAGCACACACTGCACACTCACCACACACATCACAGTCAGCACACACGACACACTGCACACTCAACACACGCATCACAGTCCGCACACACAACACACTGCACACTCACCACACACATCACAGTCCGCACACACGACACACTGCACACTCAACACACACATCACAGTCCGCACACACAACACACTGCACACTCACCACACACATCACAGCCCGCACACACAACACACTGCACACTCACCACACACATCACAGTCCACACACACGACACACTGCACACTCACCACACACATCACAGTCCGCACACACGACACACTGCACACTCAGCACACACATCACAGTCCACACACACGACACACAGCACACTCACCACACACATCACAGTCCGCACACACGACACACTGCACACTCACCACACACATCACAGTCCGCACACACGACACACTGCACACTCACCACACACATCACAGTCCGCACACGACACACTGCACACTCACCACACACATCACAGTCCGCACACACAATACACTGCACGCTCACCACACACATCACAGTCAGCACACACGACACACTGCACACTCAACACACGCATCACAGTCCACACACACGACACACTGCACGCTCACCACACACATCACAGTCAACACACACAACACACTGCACACTCACCACACACATCACAGTCCACACACACGACACACTGCACACTCACCACACACATCACAGTCCACACACACAACACACTGCACACTCACCACACACATCACAGTCCACACACACGACACACTGCACGCTCACCACACACATCACAGTCCGCACACACGACACACTGCAAACTCACCACACACATCACAGTCAACACACACAACACACTGCACACTCACCACACACATCACAGTCCACACACACGACACACTGCACGCTCACCACACACATCACAGTCCACACACACAACACACTGCACACTCACCACACACATCACAGTCCACACACACGACACACTGCACGCTCACCACACACATCACAGTCCGCACACACAACACACTGCACACTCAACACACACATCACAGTCCGCACACACAACACACTTCACACTCACCACACACATCACAGTCAGCACACACTGCACACTCACCACACACATCACAGTCCGCACACACGACACACTGCACACTCAACACACGCATCACAGTCCGCACACACAACACACTGCACACTCACCAGACACATCACAGTCCGCACACACGACACACTGCACACTCAACACACACATCACAGTCCGCACACACAACACACTGCACACTCACCACACACATCACAGCCCGCACACACAACACACTGCACACTCAACACACACATCACAGTCCACACACACGACACACTGCACACTCGCCACACACATCACAGTCCACACACACGACACACTGCACACTCACCACACACATCACAGTCCACACACACGACACACTGCACGCTCACCACACACATCACAGTCCACACACACAACACACTGCACACTCACCACACACATCACAGTCCACACACACGACACACTGCACGCTCACCACACACATCACAGTCCGCCCACACAACACACTGCACACTCAACACACACATCACAGTCCACACACACGACACACTGCACGCTCACCACACACATCACAGTCCACACACACGACACACTGCACACTCACCACACAGATCATAGTCAGCACACACTGCACACTCACCACACACATCACAGTCCACACACACGACACACTGCACACTCACCACACACATCACAGTCCACACACACGACACACTGCACGCTCACCACACACATCACAGTCCACACACACAACACACTGCACACTCACCACACACATCACAGTCCACACACACGACACACTGCACACTCACCAGACACATCACAGTCCACACACACAACACACTGCACACTCACCACACACATTACAGTCCGCACACACAACACACTGCACACTCACCACACACATCACAGTCCGCACACACGACACACTGCACACTCACCACACACATCACAGTCTGCACACACAACACACTGCAAACTCACCACACACATCACAGTCAGCACACACTGCACACTCACCACACACATCACAGTCCACACACACGACACACTGCACACTCACCACACACATCACAGTCCACACACACGACACACTGCACGCTCACCACACACATCACAGTCCACACACACGACACACTGCACACTCACCACACACATCACAGTCCACACACACGACACACTGCACGCTCACCACACACATCACAGTCCACACACACAACACACTGCACACTCACCACACACATTACAGTCCGCACACACAACACACTGCACACTCACCATACACATCACAGTCCACACACACAACACACTGCACACTCACCACACACATCACAGTCCACACACACAACACACTGCACACTCACCACACACATCACAGTCCACACACACGACACACTGCACACTCAACACACACATCACAGTCAGGACACACGACACACTGCAAACTCAATCATGGCCCCTGCATAGAAATCCGTTCACATCATAGCCATTTTCGAATCTTTACAATTATGAACCGTCACTTTTATTCCTTATTTATAACCTACTTCCAGTTTATTAGTCCAAGCTGGGGCCAGGACCCCCAGCACAGTGTGCGGTTAGGAGTGTCGCTCAAGGGCCCAACACCTACACTATTCTTTTCTAGTTGCTTTGCTACTATCTAGTATGCAAGCTACATGTAGGTCACATGTTGCCTACTCATAAGCAGGCAGTAAGCAGTGAGACACAGCCAGGGATTGGAGGCGTGGCTTCAGCAGGGCATGGGAACGCAGACCGATTCTCCTCGGACGCTAAGAGCGAACTCAGTCTGGTCCCAGCATTCCCCACCACCACCATTACACTCCCAAATCCCAGTGGCACTGCATTCCGAACCCACAGATTTCCCACAGCCATGGCTGCTGCTCTGAAGAGAAACGTCAGCGAGCGACGAAGACAGGTCCCTGTCTCGCCGAGAGACGGTCCTCACAAGCACCAAAATGCTGGACTTCAGCATAATTCAGTCAGACTCACTCCCATCCCAGCCACAGCTAACTTTAATGTAATATCACAAGGTCAAAATGTTTTCTTCCAAAGAAAATATAAACTCAAACCTGTATTTCATTTGTATTACCGATGTGTTTCCTAATGTGTTGTTTTGTTAAGCCATTGAAGAATTTGGATGATAGAGAAATATTTTACTGAAAAATCAGGAGTAGGTTAGGTCACCTAATTATATAAAGAACAAATCAGAATCGGCAGTCGTACAGTGCGGGTCTAGTTCCTAGTGAACTTACTTGTCCTGAAATCTTCTCCTCCAATCCCAAGGCAAGAAAGCACAGTGATGTCACAATGACATGGTCCATAGCTTTTATACAGTCGGTGTACGTGAGCTGAGGGGGCTGTGTGAACGGGTCTCAATATGGTCTCGCTCTTCACAGGCAATTTACTGCTTCTCTGGGTCGAGCCACTACCGCAGAGTAGCATGGAGGTGACTGGGCCCCTCACGATCAAGGGCCCACACAACCCCCGGCCCCCACATGACCCCCGGCCCCGACATGACCGTGCTGCGCTTCTCTGTCCGGCTCATTTGTGGAAGCAGCAGTTTCTAGGCAGGAGAATCTCAGGAGTCAGACAGATTCAGCACCAGAGCCGCATTTATCCGCCTATGACGGAGGATTTAAATGCTGTGAGGAATTATAGAGCTCGTGGCGGCTCGTGTTGCTCTTATTTACCGTGTCTGTGTCCCAGTGTGCCTCCATTACACTACATTCAGCAGCGATGCTGATTTCTGTCCTGGAAAAAGATTTCTGAAATATCTTTTATTTCAAATATGTACTGGATTTAAAATTACCTTTCAAAGCGAAACAAAAGACAAGCCCACCCAGCAATATGAACATGCAGCCTTATACACTCACAGAGGTACTGAAAACAACAGTGAAATCCATTGGAGGAGAGTACTCCCCTCTATACACACACACACACACACACACACACACACACACACAAATGTATAGATACACACACACACACTCATAGATAGATACACACAAACACACACACACACACACACACACACTCACGCACACACACACAAATATATAGATAGATACACGCAAACACACACACACACACACACACACACACTCACGCACACACACACACACACACACTCTCTCTCACCTGTAGGATGGTGCACCACTCCGTCTTGCACTTGATGTCCTCACAGGGCTGAAACATGCCCAGCGTCACGCAGTTCAGGAGGATGACCAGCATGCTCACGTACTCGAACCATGTGCTCCAGAGTCAAGGACGACCACAGCAGAGTCAGAGCCCAATAACCAATAACCTCCCCCATCACCGATTCCCCATCACTGACACCCCATCACAGACCCCCCATACTGACACCCCATCACCCACTCCCCATCACTGACCCCCCATACTGACACCCCATCACCCACTCCCCATCACTGACCCCCCATACTGATACCCCATCACTGACACCCCATCACCCACTCCCCATCACTGACCCCCCATACTGACACCCCATCACAGACCCCATCACCCACTCGCCATCACTGACCCCCCATACTGACATCCCCATCACTGACACCCCATCACAGACCCCATCACCCACTCCCCATCACTGACCCCCCATACTGACACCCCATCACTGACACCCCATCACCCACTCCCCATCACTGACCCCCCATACTGACATCCCCATCACTGACACCCATCTCCGACCCCCCATCACAGACCCAATCACCCACTCTCCATCACTGACCCCCCCCATCACTGACACCCCCATCACCCACTCCTCATCACTGACACCCCCATCACCCACCCCCCATCACTGACCCCCCATCACAGACCCCCTCATGAACCCTGCATGAGGAGCCTCCGGCTCATGCTTTCCAGAGAGCATCATTCTCGAGTGACTCCGTGCCCCGGGACCCTGGCCTACTTTATATTCCTCACCGAATGAGGTCTCATTCCTGCGGCGAATTTATCCTTCATTTATATTTTTACCTCCTCGCTGGAGGACCTGCATCTGCAGAGCCGCCCAACGTTCATCTCGTCACCCTCTCGTCTCTCAGGTTTAATTAGAAGGCTCAGAAGAGGTGATAATCACAGAGAGAAAAGGGAGCACCCATATCTACGGCACCGATGTCAACCTAAAAATTACAACAGAGGTGGAAATACAGAAAACTATATACGGGGGACAATTTGAGAGCATCTGAGAATTGGATCACACCAGACTCACCCTCTATCACCCCCCCATTTATCCCCCTATGCCACATACTTACGACCCCTGTGTTCAATCCCAAGCCAGATATCCCCTCAGGCCAAACACCTGTCAACTTTCATCACTCACCACTGCAGCATTCAAAATTTATCAAACGTACAGACAGACAGACACACAGTATGATTCTCAGGATGACATGTAATATTGATTTTGGGATGTTTCCAGCATGAAACAACTGTAATCTGGATTCTCTCTCACACACACACACACACAGACACAGAACTTAAAACAGCACCTCATGTCACTATGCGAATGATAAAAATGCTTTTCAAGACACAGAAGTCTGTTCAAGTCAGGAGCCAAAATTCTGTTCAGCCTAAACAACCGCTCACATTCAGTGATTTCATCCAGCAATGAGGATGGAATCAAAAATTTTGGAGACGTCCTCTGACACAGGAGACAAAGAAAAGGTAGCAAACTTGAATGAAGTGTGTAGGAAGTGCTGTCTGAGATCTACCCCAACAAACAAGCCCTTTCTCTCGACTTTGGACCAAAGTTGTCAAAAACGTGCTTAAAGATCTCTGGACCACGGTGCAATAAACACGGACATTAGTGCCCAGTAAATGTCAGTCTGAAATCACATCAAAACATCTGAAAGCTGGTGTTCGGTGGAACAGAAATCCTCATGAAACAAACCAAACCTCGAGATTAAAGGAAGGAGATTCGATGACATTCCAAGCATCCATAATGCCGCGAAGGCAGGAATTTCACATAACACAAACACATCATTGAGAGAAAGAGAGAAGAAATCAGCACTGCTTCCAAGAATTGCAGATACAAGTTTGTATCAAAGCCGGGAGATTGATTTGAAGGGAACAGAATACAATTCAGATGCAAGTACATACTTTATTCTTCAAAATAAAGGCGAAGTGTGTTTGATCACACGTCACATCCACTCACAGCCACACAAAATGACTCTCTTAGAGACAATAATTACAGGAGACAGAAAAAGCCGATACATGTTTTCTCCTCGTTATCTCAAGATCAAAAGTCGTGAAATAACGTGTTTTTGTGCTCACAACATTATCTGTAGACCTTGATGTTACAAAACTAAAATCAATCCATCACAGGGCAAGATGATGTATTGCACTCAACACAGATTTGAGAAGTTCTCTCACGGAAACAACAAAACAGCCTCGCTAGTGTCAAGACCTCAAGATAAAAAGTCACAATGATGGAAAAGAAAGGTTTTTATAGTCAATATAACTAATTGCGATATTAAGATTTTAAGATAAAACGACCAAGATACAATGACTAAAGCTTTTAAAGGCTCCCATAACAAATAGCATAATTCTGAATAATACTCCTGATAGGAGGGCAAACTGCACATTCACAGGAAAAGATGTGGGTAAATTCTAAATACCTGCAGTCACCCAGCACTACACCACTGATAATTAGCAACCCAGTAAATAATCCTCAGTTCATTATATTTTAGCTTTTTTCATCACAAAAACAGGTGTCATATAATCGTTCCTTCCAGTGCCCCAGACAAAGGAACTGACTTTAGAACTGGAGTTGGTCTCGGGCGCTGCTCAGTGGCTGCCCACTGCTCCTATCAATAGGATGGGTCAAATGCAGAGGACAAATTACCCCAGGGAGTTCAATAAAGTATATCTTATTTTCTCAAGGGCGCCACTAATTCTGCACCTGACTGTACACGCTTCACGCTGTCCGTGTTTTCCTCCTGAACACACGGTGCTCATGCTGCTGTGAACAGGAAGTCGAGACTTCACGCCGAGCATGAGCTTCGATGTGGGAAACAGAGAGATGCAGCTTCGGCTGACCGATCGCGGCGCCTCCTGCGGGAGCAGCGCAGCCGAGCGTGAAGCTGGCTCATGGGGGCGGCCATGTTTTAGCACTGGGCTCTTAGCACCTGACACACGAGCGCACCGCAGCGCAAAGAGCGAAGGGAACACAGCGCTACGACGAATCAGAGGTCAGGAGAAACACTGCCGACGGCGGGGGAACCAGGCCTACTTTAGATGGTCTTCAGCCCTCCTGAAATGTTCTTTAGACCCCCAGATCATGTACATTTTTAGTTTAAATCATCAACTGCTGGAGGAGAACAGGCCCCAGCAGGTCGTGCGCGGCAGCAGTGAGCTCTTCAGCTCAGTCCCTGCGGTACGGTGGATATCTCTGCTCCTGAGGTATGCGTCTGAGCTTGGATCCTCTCCGTGCGGAGTGAGTGCGTACGAGTTCGGATCTCACTCTGCAAAAACACGCAGCCCAGGGTCTACAGAAGGAAATTAGCCTCCCTGACTATCTCTGCAGCAATTACCACAGGGTTCATTAATGCGCACTGACCTTGTCAAATGACATAAAAAATCTAATCTAATTAATAGCCTGCATGGGCTCGGATGGGATAAAGAAGTCAACATACAAAATGTCACATTACGTCGGATGCTCATCCAATTACCTAATACGCTTATTCCTGTAATTCCTGTATGAGGCGGAGCCAATGTGAGAGGCAGGAACACAACCTGGACAGCTGACCAATCCGCTGCACGCAAATATTTACTCACTCGCTCATACCTTTGGGCAACTTATTTTCTCCAATTAGCCTGACATATGTGTCTTCAGACGGTGGGGGAAACCGGAGAACCCGAAGGAAGCCCACGCGAACACGGGGAGAACGTGCAAACTGCACACAGAGAGAAGAGTTCCACTCATCATACATCAGGGTCTGAGCAGTTCAAAGCTGTCAATGGTTTTGCATTGCATTGTGGGTATGTGAATAAACAGGTGATCCTTGGTCAGTACAAGCTAAGCTGATCCTGGTACAGATCTCATGCCCTCAAAGCAGTTAATTCACCACTCAGCTGGGACACCGTTGCATACAAGGCCTGGATTAGAAAGAAAAATATGCTCTACAGTGAGACAGAGAGAGAGTGAAAGAGAGAGAGATGGAAACTGGCACTGAAGCAGGAAGAGGATGGGAGGTAGAGATGATGGGCTGTCGACAGATGACAGAACACAGAGGGCAGGGGGTACAGCAGTTGTCCACCTTAGTTGGCATAAATCTCTAGAGGTGGAGGTGGTTCTGAGGTCAGTCAGGACAACAGGAAGTGCACTCAAGTACCACAGACCAGAGGAAGTGACAACACACTGAACCATGTGAGAATTTTAACATTGCCGAACGTCCAAACAGACATTGCGTGTGTGTGTGTGTGTGTGTGTGTGAGTCTGTGTGGGTGTGAGTCTGCATGCACGTGTGTAAGCCCCTTTATCAGGAATCGCTGCCAGTGACCCTGAATATTTTACCCAGAATTCTGTGCTACTTCCGGAAAGACACAGAGCAGGTGACGTGCAGCAATGACACAGCAGGTATAGACTCTAGAGTAATGGAGCTCACCACAAACAGACAGCCTGATTGCACCATTATTTCCAGACCCATACAAGGCCCTTTTACTGTGTGCTGAATTAAACTTTAATTATACCTGCCCATTGTAGGCGAATGTGTATGACTGGTGTTCAAATAAAATTAACTTTGTTACTTCTAGAACCTGCCCATCTACATGCAGTAAAATCCCAATCTTAGCCAGAAAAATGAGGCCAATGACTCCAGCATGTTTTAAAAGCAGATATGACTACAGCCTATCTCAACCTGTTGTCAGGGCAGAGAGTGTTTTGATTGATTCAGTTCATGCGACCAATCAAAGCAGAGAGCAGGCGGGTCCATTTCAAACTCTCACCAGACCATAATAAGCACAGCTAATACTGTCAAAGACAGAACTATGGAAGCAAACACTTTTTAAAAAAATTATTTGTTTGTATTCAACTCACATCCCATCGGCCGCCATGTCCACAGGTTCAAAAATGGCCGACCTCCTCTTTCATTGATCAGCTGAATTGAAAAAATCCAGTTTCTGCCCTGAGATCAAGTCTCAACAAGCGAAGCTATCTGCGTCTCAGTAGGACATACATTTATCTGAAGCACGTCACACAGGAACACAACTGTAGAAGGGATTTCCTACCTGTTCTAGTCACACAAATCAAGACCAACACAGACAGTAGCAACTGGGCAAACGATGCCTCACTCAGATTCAAAAGGGTTTCCTTGGATGTTATCAGCTCAATCTACAGAGGTCTTCTTTCTCATATCCCCATAAAAGTGCTGGCAATCGTTGCATATCTCCATGTCCTCTGGGCTTGAGGGACACTCTGAAGTGTTCCCACTAAAAGTGCGGGTGCTCTTAAAAAACAGCAGAACTTTCTCTGTGACACACTGTATTTTTCAACAAGTGACAAACAAAAAGAAATAGTGCTTCAAGTGCAGTGTAAGTAAGTGTGTGTGAGCTATTTGTGTGTGAGTGTAAATGTGTGTGAGTTATGTGTGTGAGAGTGCGTGAGTTATGTGTGTGCGTGTGAGTGTGTGTTGTGTGTGTGTATGAGTGCATGTGTGCATGAATGTGTTTGTGAGTTGTGTGTGTGTGTGTGTGAGCTGTGTGTGTGTGCATGTGTGTGTGAGTGTGTGTGTGTGTGTGTGTGTGTGTGTCGATGTGCGTGTGAGTTGTGTGTGTGTGTGTGAGTTTTGTGTGTGTGTGTGTGTGTGTGACTCACAGCGCACACTGCTGGCAAACATTCCATCTCCAATTCCTTTTCTTGAATTTATCTCTCATTTCCCAGATGGGAGGAGCTAAAAAGACAGGAAGGAAGGGTGTGGAAAAGGAAGCAGCTGGAATGAGCCCCCTGCACATTTCAGGAAGTGATGTTTGGAATGTTTGGGGAATAAAGAACACCCAAACAACCGTTATTTCCAAGGGTTAAACACCTGGTGTAACAGTAGTGCTGATAATTTATATTTGCGCATTATCATCCAGAATAATGTGATTTCTGACCAACTTACAAGCACTGTGATTAAAAATAAAGAGTTACAATGGGCACTGCTGAGCCTCGTAAATCTCTGATAATGACTTGATCCATTAATCCAATAATCGCACCCCAGGCTCACATCCACAGGTTCAACACACATTAAAGACTCAAATTTCTGCCAATAAAGCACTTCTGCAGATTCATCACACCAGGACAGTCGCAGAACTGAAACTATCTAAAGTTCACCAAATGCATGTTTGCACACTTCACTAAAATCACCCAGGAGGTGAAACCTGTGCTAAATTAACACACATCTTTACAGACTCCATAAAAATCTCCAGTCTGCTACTCCTGACTGAGTTCATATCAGCAATTGTTCCATCCGTTTGACTTAATTGAAGCCATAAGACCACAGGCCACAGTTATCAGTGAGATAAATTAGCTTGAAAAAGGCTGAAGCTGTTGGGGAACCACAGATACCCGTAGTCCCTACATTACAGGATATTAATTGAACGTACTGAAAGTCGTTATTGGTCACATTTTAAACATGTGCAACTCTGGCATGTTGTTCATACGAATCACACAAACGACCCTCAACACTGCAGCACTCGACTTTTTCTATAAATCGTAATCCTGCTGCCTTAGCAAGGTCTCTCCTGCCTAAGAGAATCTGAATCTGTTGTGAATCTGCCTTGTTGCCATGTTTATTTTTGATTTTGTCATGTTTGGATTTTGATCTCTGCTTTGTCTGACCATGCATTATATTTTGTATTGTGATTTAGATGCCTGGCTATGTTTTGCTTTTGCTTTGTCTGTGTTTGTTTCCATATTCATCATTGCAGTTTTACTTTGGTCCTCGTTTTGTTTTTCACTATGCATTGCACTTTGTCTCCCCCTGTCTGTTCTCATGTCTTGTGATCGCTCACTGCTCCAGTACTGCGTGCCACTCATTCGGGTGATTTAATGGTTTCTGGGATTTCAATCATTCCTTCCAATCTCGTTTGCTTCCTTCACCTTGTTTTTCTATATTACTAACAAGTACTAACAGTTTGTCATTTTAATTAAAGTTACTAACCCAAACTAACATTGTTTATAGTGCTAACTTATTAACGAGCACTAGGGATTATATAGCTGCACTTTACTAATTGACTAACGAGCTCTCAGCACTCGCCCTATTCTAGTCTCCGCCTCTTGTCTTTACTCAATCTATTTTGCTGCAGTTTCAGCGGAACCTCCGCACTTGTTAAACTCTGTTCTCCCTCCTTATCTGTGTACATTAGAACTCCCTAACTGGAGCCGTATGTTTGTCTGTAGGCTGTCTCTGTGATCCCTGTCCGCGTTTTGGCTTTTGCCAATTGTAGTGTAGTCAGGAACTTCCTCTTGTTCATTCCTTTGTAATGAGTTTGATCCAGCTCACCTATTTCCCATTGTAGCATGTGACTTCCCGCTTGTGTATTTAAGCAGTCTTTTCACAGCCAGCTCTTTGTCAGAACGTTTCCCTGCGCTGCGATCGTTGAGGCCTTGTATTCTTAGCGTTATACTCCTGACTGGAACGTCCCCGATTCTGATTTTGGCTTTTTCGTTGATACTTCTGTGCCCGTGTACCGTACCTGTTTTGCCTGACCCTGAGTTTTGTCTTTGCTGCCCTGTTAACAAATCAGATTACGTCAACTGGATTTTGGCTTTGGATTCACCTCTGACATTCCCATGCCTGTGTATCGAACCTGTTTTGCCCGACCCTGAGTATTATGTTTGCTGCCCTGTGTACAGTTTGGATTATGTCCCTGGGATTCTGATTTTGGATTGGGGACTCTGTACTGTTGCCTTCTGCCCTATGGGGATTTAACCCCCAGCTTCAATAAAACTCATTTTTGCTGAATCTTTTTGGCCTCACATTTGGTTCCAGAACAAAATCTCACATTGGGAGGTTTGGCAAATAGTTTAGAGTCCACTAAAGTGATTCAGGATGATTTGGATAGAATCCAGAATTGGGAAGAAACGTGGCAAATTAAATTTAATGTAGCAAAATGTAAAGGTATACATGTAGGTAATAAAAACATTTGACAGGATTACTTCATGGGTGGTTTAAAACTGGAATGTGCCCCACACGAAAAAGATCTAGGAGTGATGGTTGACCACACCCTCACAGGCTCTAGCCATTGTGCCAGAGCAGTGAAAAAAGCCAATTGGATGCTGGTATACATTGCCAAAAGTATTGAGTACAAATCCAAGGAGGTGATGCTTTTTTTGTACAACACATTCATTTGACCACATCTGGAGTATTGCGTACAGTTCTGGGGACCATATTTTAAGATATAGAGGCTCTAGAGAAAGTTCAGAGAGGAGCCACTAAGCTAATTCCAGGTACTAAAGATGAAAGCTATGAGAAGAGGCTGAAGATCCTTAATCTCTTTAGTCAGGAAAAGGAGACTTAGGGGTGATCTGATTGAGGTCTTTAAATATGTTAAAGGGATTAACAAAGTGAATTGGATTCATTCGACCAAGTGTTAGTAGAACTCGAGGTCTGTTACAACCCAGTACATTGATGCGCTCCTAGAGGCAGGAGGACCTTTTTTAGTGTGTGTTTAATTGCAGGATTGGTGGCACATGGCTACATCCTACAAGAAGAGTTTGGTGTTGTGCAAAGAGGCTCTCAACTGCCAGTCTGTTCTCCAGCAGCCACTCATTGCCCTGACTAACTCTCTTCATTTTTGGGCAAGCTGTTTCTTTAGATGAAGTGTTTTTAGAAATTAAATCCTATTTTTTTTTTTACAACCATGTTGTTCTCCCATTTCATGTTGCGATTAGTCAGTGGGCTGGTCGTAACAGGGTCACAAATGGAAGTTGACCAAAGGCAAATTTAGCACTGATATTCGGAAATATTTCTTCACCCAAAGAGTAATTTCGATGTGGAATAGCTTGCCTGACCATAATGTTGAGGCAGAGACCTTGGGGGTTTTCAAGAGCAGGCTTGACTTAAAGCTAGAACCCATTGAGTCATTGAGTATCTGAAGGGATATATTCACAGTGGTATAAAGAAAATGGCGAGCGTATTTGGGCTGAACGGCCTGTTCTTGCCATTCATGTTATGTTATTCAAACCATTATAGCAACATGCGTCTGATGACACAGGTCTCAAGAGGGATCAACCTGTGACTTCATAAAATGGCCTTGTGATGTTCCGGGATTAAGCTGTGATGCAACAGAACAGATCTGAGAAGTCATGACAGTCCGCACATGGCACCTAACAAATCGAACAGTGGTGGACAGAGTTCTCCCGTGTCAGTGTTCTTAAATGAAGATAAACATGCTAAAAGACAATAACCGTAAATTGGTACATGACAAATAGAATTTTAATCTCCTGAAACTCCCTGCGCTTGTTACCAGCCTCAGTTTAGATCCCCTGGACACCCACTCTTGTCCACTAAATAGACACAGAAACAAGATCGCCAATGACAGACTTAGGCCAGAACAATCAAGAGCGTTACTGCGGTAACAGCGCAATGGTCTATTTTCCCTTTTAGAAGATGATTTGCCTGGAGTTAGACTGCAAAAACTGAAAGAATCTTTATGGACAAATCTCAGACAGCATATGTCACTCAGTAAGTTATAGTCCCAGACCCCCAACTAAAAGCAAAGACTAGAATGCAAAATACAGTTATTGCTGCTTCAGTTTCCCAGAATAAGAGCATCTAGTCAGGAAACAGAGTATGTCAGCAGTATATCCACATGGTGTGATTGAGTAGAGTTATCATCAGTGAATGTGGGTAGTGATTGGCTGAGTGTTACACCACTGAGCAGCAGTTTCCTTGGCATAGGACAAGGGTAGCAGAGGCTATGTGCCTATGACATCACAAAGGCCTGATAGTGATTGTACCTCTTTGACATCACAAAGGCCTGACAGTAATTGTGCCCCAATGACATCTCAAAGGCCAGACAGGGATTGTGCCCCAATGACATCACACAGGGCCAATCATAGCTGAGAGAATAACATCACACTGGTTGAGCATTTCTGCCTCTGTGACATCACACAGGACCCGTTACACCTGAGCTGATAGCCTCACTCCGCAGTCCAGATGCTCCAACTCATCATTACTGCTCTTTTTATTACCAGCACTGAGAGTCTACAGCTGCGGAAACTTAATCACTTTCTCCAGACAGCCCATCCCTTTCACACGCATGACTTTACATGTACACAAGCAATTATACCTCTTACATCCAATCTAAATGACTTCCCATGGGGGAATAGAAATGCAAAGTTTTTACGTGACTGTGCCACAGCACGGACAGATTCTTCCTTCTCAATGTGACCAATGAGAGAAGGGCAGGGGTCCGCTAGCTGCAGGGTAGTGAGGGAGGGGGGTGGGTAATCGATGACATCACGGCAACACAATAATGGAAGCAATGCAGTCTATATAAGAATAAACATCCAGCAATAACACTGACATTAGACTGATGACTGGCCAACTGTTCCTCTGAGTATCACACCAGGGAACTGCATTTATCTGCCATTCTGACCCAATAACTTCTCTCATCACTGCATCTACAGAACAACCAGAGAAGAGCATAGACTTAAAACACTAATCAATGCATTTATAAAGGGTTTATAAACAAGCACTATTACATAGACGATGCACAGTTTTTGGAAAATAAATTCAAAACCCTGTGGTAAATATCATGTACACTATACAAAAAGAAAAGCAATATTTTTAAACTTTCTTAATATTGTACAAGTATCCAAATGCTTTACAGAGGTGTCGTACAGCTCAGGGGGGGCTCAGGGAGAGGTTTGGGCTCGGGGGGGTGGGCACGCCTGCCTTGGGGGGGAGGGCAGTTGGTTGGAGCAACAGGGTTGTGATAGCAAGATCATTAGAGCGGTCGGGTCCATGAGCAAGGCCCTAAACCCCACAATGCTCCTGGGGACGGCAATCCCTGTTTGGTCTGATCAACTGAGAGTTACTTTGAATAAAATCAGGAGAAAAATAATTGCAAAAGAATGCAAAAACATGACTTTTATTGGACAAACCTGTGCCTAGATAGGAGGAATATTTTCAGTTCCAATCAGTGCGAATCCACACTATATCCCTTGGGCATTCAGTCTGACTTCAGAGGGCTGAAAGAGTTCGCTTGGGCAAATGGTATCTCGCAAACTCACAGTCACCCAGGAGAAACGGCGTGAAAAGCTAGTGGTCAGAGAGGCAGGAAGTAATGAATCTGTCAGATAGATCCTGTTAGGAGGGACCTTCACAGCTGGTCGACTCCATAAACGCGTAAGTGATCAGGAGCAACTGCTTCAATTCAGCTCCATATCAAACCAGCATTCAGACCCTGTACTACAGAGCAGCTCCAATTCAGCACCACATCTAACAAGCATTCAGACCCTGTACTACAGAGCAGCTCCAATTCAGCTCCACATCTAACGAGCATTCAGACCCTGTACTACAGAGCAGCTCCAATTCAGCACCACATCTAACAAGCATTCAGACCCTGTACTACAGAGCAGCTCCAATTCAGCACCACATCTAACAAGCATTCAGACCCTGTACTACAGAGCAGCTCCAATTCAGCTCCACATCTAACAAGCATTCAGACCCTGTACTACAGAGCAGCTCCAATTCAGCTCCACATCTAACGAGCATTCAGACCCTGAACTACAGAGCAGCTCCAATTCAGCTCCACATCTAACGAGCATTCAGACCCTGTACTACAGAGTAGCTCCAATTCAGCACCACATCTAACAAGCATTCAGACCCTGTACTACAGAGCAGCTCCAATTCAGCTCCACATCAAACAAGCATTCAGACCCTGTACTACAGAGTAGCTCCAATTCAGCACCACATCTAACAAGCATTCAGACCCTGTACTACAGAGTAGCTCCAATTCAGCACCACATCTAACCAGCATTCAGACCCTGTACTACAGAGCAGCTCCAATTCAGCACCACATCTAACCAGCATTCAGACCCTGTACTACAGAGCAGCTCCAATTCAGCTCCACATCTAACGAGCATTCAGACCCTGTACTACAGAGCAGCTCCAAATCAGCACCACATCTTACAAGCATTCAGACCCTGTACTACAGAGCAGCTCCAATTCAGCTCCACATCTAACCAGCATTCAGACCCTGTACTACAGAGCAGCTCCAAATCAGCACCACATCTTACAAGCATTCAGACCCTGTACTACAGAGCAGCTCTAATTCAGCTCCACATCTAACCAGCATTCAGACCCTGTACCACAGAGCAGCTTCAATTCAGCTCCATATCAAACCAGCATTCAGACCCTGTACTACAGAGCAGCTCCAATTCAGCCCCACATCTACCCAGCATTCAGACCCTGTACCACAGAGCAGCTTCAATTCAGCTCCATATCAAACCAGCATTCAGACCCTGTACCACAGAGCAGCTTCAATTCAGCTCCATGTCAAACCAGCATTCAGACCCTGTACCACAGAGCAGCTTCAATTCAGTTCCATATCAAACCAGCATTCAGACCCTGTACCACAGAGCAGCTTCAATTCAGCTCCATATCAAACCAGCATTCAGACCATGTACCACAGAGCAGCTTCAATTCAGCTCCATATCAAACCAGCATTCAGACCCTGTACCACAGAGCAGCTTCAATTCAGCTCCATATCAAACCAGCATTCAGACCCTGCACTACAGAGCAGCTTCAATTCAGCTCCATATCAAACCAGCATTCAGACCCTGTTCTACAGAGCAGCTTCAATTCAGCTCCATATCAAACCAGCATTCAGACCCTGTACCACAGAGCAGCTTAAATTCAGCTCCATATCAAACCAGCATTCAGACCCTGTACCACAGAGCAGCTTCAATTCAGCTCCATATCAAACCAGCATTCAGACCCTGTACCACAGAGCAGCTTCAATCCAGCTCCATATCAAACCAGCATTCAGACCCTGTACTACAGAGCAGCTCCAATTCAGCCCCACATCTAACCAGCATTCAGACCCTGTACCACAGAGCAGCTTCAATTCAGCTCCATATCAAACCAGCATTCAGACCCTGTACTACAGAGCAGCTCCAATTCAGCCCCACATCTACCCAGCATTCAGACCCTGTACCACAGAGCAGCTTCAATCCAGCTCCATATCAAACCAGCATTCGGACCCTGTACCACAGAGCAGCTTCAATTCAGCTCCATATCAAACCAGCATTCAGACCCTGTACCACAGAGCAGCTTCAATTCAGCTCCATATCAAACCAGCATTCAGACCCTGTACCACAGAGCAGCTTCAATTCAGCTCCATATCAAACCAGCATTCAGACCCTGTACCACAGAGCAGCTTCAATTCAGCTCCATATCAAACCAGCATTCAGACCCTGTACCACAGAGCAGCTTCATACTCGCTCAACAAGCAACCAGCTGTTTTCCAGCACGTTTCAAATTTGGACTGCAAATCTGGTGAGCAGGACAACCGCAGATAATCCCTACTGTCCTTATTTTAATGATGAGTCTCTCTTGTTAAACCTTATCAAATGTTTTTTTTGCAAATCAAAATATGTAATATGGCTCCTTCATGGCCTCTTTAGAATGTTGCAAAAGGGTTCATGGGCATGAAACAGGACTGTGCTGGATATCCCTCAGGGTGTTGTTATTTTTGCAGAATAATTCTAGCCTCCGAAGATGGATTCCTGTATGTTCATGTGATCTGAGTGAATATGACAGGTCTAATTCCCATGGTGCCTCACTGCTCAAAGCTCCGAGCCTTTCTGCTCTTTAGATTCCCAAAGGCTGAGTGTGCTGTGGCTTCACCTCTTTATATCAGACCACTGACACTGCCCAATATCCTGTGTTTCCGTTACATCTTTCACCGACGTGATGCGTGACGGCCTCTATAAGCTACCAATTTATTTAGCCACAACTGCCTTTGATAGCGTACGTGTTCAATTTTGAAGTGTACACTCTGTTTTCTTATTTCTCTTGGCTTTTTGAAATCATTATTAGTCTTAACCTCAACCTCCACGAGTCATTGAGGGCAGCACTGTAATTGCAATAGATTAACAAGAGCCATCAGGAGATGGCATATCCCCTGGCCCCACATGTTGAAAGAATGAAAATGCAACCTGCTCTGGAAACAAACCCTACCCCCCAAAATTCTAAGTTCAAAATGATTCCATGGAAACCAGAAAAAATACAAAATTCATCTACTTTGGATTAGCACCACTTCCGGTCATGATTAATGTGCAGACCAAGTTGTTTTAAAAAATATTGAACGGTTTTTAAGTTATGCTCCAGAAACAAAATGTTCACAGGCGGACGGACGGATGGACGGACAAACAACCGCAGCCATGACTATATCCCCCCGCATTATATGCCGGGGGGATAAAAATCAGCTGATCTAATGGAGATCTTTCATTAGCAGAGCTGATTCCTGATTCCAAAACTCTGTATTATGAACTGAATAGATGGAAAATAAAAGCCAGAAAAATACAATAAAGTCTGCAAGTCACATGACTTTGTGAAAACAGCAGAGCCTTGTCAGTACGCACCGATGAGCCAAAACATGACAATTGCTCACAGAGACAACAGGTAACATTGATCACCTAGTTACAATGGCCCATGTCAAAGCCTACAGACAGAGATGGTCAGTCAACAGTCAGTCAAAAGTCAGTTCTCTTAGTTATGGTATTGGAAGTGGGAGAAATAGGACCTGACTTTTACAAAGGCCAAATTGCTAAGGCCAGACGAGTGGTTAAGACCGTTTTCGAAGTCGTAAGGCTTCTGGGATGCCGCCAGTCAGCATTGGTGAGGAGCGACTGACAGTGGTCCCAGGAGGGACAAGGAGGGACAAACCATGAACCAGAGACATGGGGCCGGGCACCACTCATCAATGCACACGGGCAACAACACCGATCCTGTCCGGTCCAAAACCGCAGAAGGGCTGCATGACGCAAGTTGCAAAGAATTTTAATGATACTGATGTGAGAAATGTGGCAGATCACACCATGCACTGCACCCTGCTGTGTACGGCACTTTGAAGCTGCAGACCAATCAGAGAGCCCGTTCTAGCGCAGGTCCACCGTCAGCAGCACCGGCATATGTGCACAGGAGCATCAAAACTGGATCTTGGGGCAGTTTAAGAAGGTCACCCTTTCCTCACTGTCATGCGCACTGGCCAGGTACGTGTGCAGCATTCACACGGGCAGAGGTGCCCAGCATTTACACAGGCAGAGGTGAACAGTATTCACACGGGCAGAGGTGTACAGCATTCACACGGGCAGAGGTGTAGAGCATTCACACGGGCAGAGGTGTAGAGCATTCACACGGGCAGAGGTGTAGAGCATTCACACAGGCAGAGGTGTGCAGCATTCACACATGCAGAGGTGAACAGCATTCACACGGACAGAGGTGTACAGCATTCACACGGACAGAGGTGTACAGCATTCACACAGACAGAGGTGTAGAGCATTCACACGGGCAGAGGTGTAGAGCATTCACACAGGCAGAGGTGTGCAGCATTCAAACATGCAGAGGTGTACAGTATTCACACGGACAGAGGTGTACAGCATTCACACGGACAGAGGTGTACAGCACTCACACAGACAGAGGTGTACAGCATTCACACGGGCAGAGGGGTACAGCATTCACACGGGCAGAGGTGTACAGCATTCACACGAACAGAGGTGTACAGCATTCACACGGACAGAGGTGTACAGCATTCACACAGGCAGAGGTGTAGAGCATTCACACGGGCAGAGGTGTAC
The DNA here is from genome assembly GCA_029721435.1 of Gymnothorax reevesii. Lineage (NCBI taxonomy): Eukaryota > Metazoa > Chordata > Actinopteri > Anguilliformes > Muraenidae > Gymnothorax > Gymnothorax reevesii. The sequence goes on along the minus strand of CM056584.1, from coordinate 56,789,246 downwards.
AGCATTCACACGGGCAGAGGTGTACAGCATTCACACAGACAGAGGTGTGCAGCATTCACACATGCAGAGGTGTACAGTATTCACACGGACAGAGGTGTACAGCATTCACACGGACAGAGGTGTACAGCACTCACACAGACAGAGGTGTACAGCATTCACACGGACAGAGGTGTACAGCATTCACACAGGCAGAGGTGTAGAGCATTCACACGGGCAGAGGTGTACAGCATTCACACGGGCAGAGGTGTACAGCATTCACACAGACAGAGGTGTACAGCATTCACACGGACAGAGGTGTACAGCATTCACACAGGCAGAGGTGTACAGCATTCACACAGGCAGAGGTGTAGAGCATTCACACGGGCAGAGGTGTACAGCATTCACACAGGCAGAGGTGTACAGCATTCACACAGACAGAGGTGTACAGCATTCACACGGGCAGAGGTGTAGAGCATTCACACGGGCAGAGGTGTACAGCATTCACACGGGCAGAGGTGTACAGCATTCACACAGACAGAGGTGTACAGCATTCACATGGACAGAAGTGTACAGCATTCACATAGGCAGAGGTGTACAGCATTCACACAGGCAGAGGTGTAGAGCATTCACACGGGCAGAGGTGTACAGCATTCACACAGGCAGAGGTGTACAGCATTCACACATATAGAGGTGTACAGCATTCACACGGGCAGAGGTGTACAGCATTTACACGGGCAGAGGTGTACAGCATTCACACAGGCAGAGGTGTAGAGCATTTACACAGACAGAGGTGTACAGCATTCACACGGGCAGAGGTGTACAGCATTCATACGGGCAGAGGTGTACAGCATTCACACGGGCAGAGGTGTGCAGCATTCACACGGACAGAGGTGTACAGCATTCACACATGCAGAGGTGTACAGCATTCACACGGACAGAGGTGTACAGCATTCACACGGACAGAGGTGTACAGCATTCACACATGCAGAGGTGTACAGCATTCACACGGACAGAGGTGTACAGCATTCACACAGACAGAGGTGTACAGCATTCACACGGGCAGAGGGGTACAGCATTCACACGGGCAGAGGTGTACAGCATTCACACGGACAGAGGTGTACAGCACTCACACAGACAGAGGTGTACAGCATTCACACGGACAGAGGTGTACAGCATTCACACATGCAGAGGTGTACAGCATTTACACGGACAGAGGTGTACAGCATTCACACGGGCAGAGGGGTACAGCATTCACACAGACAGAGGTGTACAGCATTCACACGGGCAGAGGTGTACAGCATTCACACGGACAGAGGTGTACAGCATTCACACAGACAGAGGTGTACGGCATACACACAGGCAGAGGTGTACAGCATTCACACGGGCAGAGGGGTACAGCATTCACACGGGCAGAGGTGTACAGCATTCACACGGACAGAGGCGTACAGCATTCACACGGGCAGAGGGGTACAGTATTCACACAGACAGAGGTGTACAGCATTCACACGGGCAGAGGTGTACAGCATTCACACATGCAGAGGTGTACAGCATTCACACGGACAGAGGTGTACAGCATTTACACAAGCAGAGGTGTACAGCATTCACACAGACAGAGGTGTACAGCATTCACACGGGCAGAGGTGTACAGCATTCACACGGGCAGAGGTGTACAGCATTTACACGGGCAGAGGTGTACAGCATTCACACGGGCAGAGGTGTACAGCATTTACACGGACAGAGGTGTACAGCATTCACACGGGTAGAGGTGTACCGCATCCACACGGGCAGAGGTGTACAGCATTCACACAGACAGAGGTGTACAGCATTCACACGGGCAGAGGTGTACAGCATTTACATGGGCAGAGGTGAACAGCATTCACACAGACAGAGGTGTACCGCATCCACACGGGCAGAGGTGTACAGCATTCACACAGACAGAGGTGTACAGCATTCACACGGGCAGAGGTTGTACAGCATTCACACGGGCAGAGGTGTACAGCATTCACACGGGCAGAGGTGTACAGCATTCACACAGACAGAGGTGTACCGCATCCACACGGGCAGAGGTGTACAGCATTCACACAGACAGAGGTGTACAGCATTCACACGGGCAGAGGTTGTACAGCATTCACACGGGCAGAGGTGTACAGCATTCACACAGGCAGAGGTGTACAGCATTTACACAGGCAGAGGTGTACAGCATTCACACAGGCAGAGGTGTACAGCATTCACACAGGCAGAGGTTTACAGCATTCACACGGGCAGAGGTGTACAGAATTCACACGGGCAGTGGTGTACAGCATTCACACAGGCAGAGGTTTACAGCATTCACACGGGCAGAGGTGTACAGAATTCACACGGGCAGTGGTGTACAGCAGTCACACAGGCAGAGGTGTACCGCATCCACACGGGCAGAGGTGTACAGCATTCACACAGACAGAGGTGTACAGCATTCACACGGTCAGAGGTTGTACAGCATTCACACGGGCAGAGGTGTACAGCATTTACACAGGCAGAGGTGTACAGCATTCACACAGGCAGAGGTGTACAGCATTCACACAGGCAGAGGTTTACAGCATTCACACGGGCAGAGGTGTACAGAATTCACACGGGCAGTGGTGTACAGCATTCACACAGGCAGAGGTTTACAGCATTCACACGGGCAGAGGGGTACAGCATTCACACGGGCAGAGGTGTACAGCATTCACACAGGCAGAGGTGTGCAGCATTCACACAGACAGAGGTGTACAGCATACACACAGGCAGAGGTGTAGAGCATTCACACGGGCAGAGGTGTACAGCATTCACACGGGCAGAGGGGTACAGCATTCACACGGGCAGAGGTGTACACCATTCACACGGACAGAGGTGTACAGCATTCACACGGGCAGAGGGGTACAGTATTCACACAGACAGAGGTGTACAGCATTCACACGGGCAGAGGTGTACAGCATTCACACATGCAGAGGTGTACAGCATTCACACGGACAGAGGTGTACAGCATTTACACAAGCAGAGGTGTACAGCATTCACACAGACAGAGGTGTACAGCATTCACACGGGCAGAGGTGTACAGCATTCACACGGGCAGAGGTGTACAGCATTTACACGGGCAGAGGTGTACAGCATTCACACGGGCAGAGGTGTACAGCATTTACACGGGCAGAGGTGTACAGCATTCACACGGGTAGAGGTGTACCGCATCCACACGGGCAGAGGTGTACAGCATTCACACAGACAGAGGTGTACAGCATTCACACGGGCAGAGGTGTACAGCATTTACATGGGCAGAGGTGAACAGCATTCACACAGACAGAGGTGTACCGCATCCACACGGGCAGAGGTGTACAGCATTCACACAGACAGAGGTGTACAGCATTCACACGGGCAGAGGTTGCACAGCATTCACACGGGCAGAGGTGTACAGCATTCACACGGGCAGAGGTGTACAGCATTCACACAGGCAGAGGTGTACAGCATTTACACAGGCAGAGGTGTACAGCATTCACACAGGCAGAGGTGTACAGCATTCACACAGGCAGAGGTTTACAGCATTCACACGGGCAGAGGTGTACAGAATTCACACGGGCAGTGGTGTACAGCATTCACACAGGCAGAGGTTTACAGCATTCACACGGGCAGAGGTGTACAGAATTCACACGGGCAGTGGTGTACAGCAGTCACACAGGCAGAGGTGTACCGCATCCACACGGGCAGAGGTGTACAGCATTCACACAGACAGAGGTGTACAGCATTCACACGGTCAGAGGTTGTACAGCATTCACACGGGCAGAGGTGTACAGCATTTACACAGGCAGAGGTGTACAGCATTCACACAGGCAGTGGTGTACAGCATTCACACAGGCAGAGGTTTACAGCATTCACACGGGCAGAGGTGTACAGAATTCACACGGGCAGTGGTGTACAGCATTCACACAGGCAGAGGTTTACAGCATTCACACGGGCAGAGGTGTACAGAATTCACACGGGCAGTGGTGTACAGCAGTGACACAGGCAGAGGTGTACAGCATTCACACAGGCAGAGGTGTACAGCATTCACACAGGCAGAGGTTTACAGCATTCACACGGGCAGAGGTGTACAGAATCCACACGGGCAGTGGTGTACAGCAGTCACACGGGCAGAGGTGTACAGCATTCACACGGGCAGAGGTGTACAGCATTCACACAGGCAGAGGTGTACAGCATTCACACAGACAGAGGTGTACAGCATTCACACAGGCAGAGGTGTACAGCATTCATACGGGCAGAGGTGTACAGCATTCACATGGCCAGAGGTGTACAGCATTCACACAGACAGAGGTGTACAGCATTCACATGGGCAGAGTTGTACAGCATACACACGGGCAGAGGTGTACAGCATTCACACAGGCAGAGGTATACAGCATTCACACGGGCAGAGGTGTACAGCATTCACACGGGCAGAGGTGTACATCATTCACACGGGCAGAGGTGTACATCATTCACACGGGCAGAGGTGTACAGCATTCACACGGGCAGAGGTGTACAGCATTCACACGGGCAGAGGTGTACATCATTCACACGGGCAGAGGTGTACATACATACAGGATGCACGGAGGGAAGAGGGGAGGGAGTGTGATGCCCTTGGAGATGTTCTGCTGGAAAGCCCCTAGTCCAGGAGTTTAAGTGGACATCAGTCTGATTTTTGCGGTACAAGGAGGTCCTACAATATATATTGTGCTTTTAATGTTGCAACTGATCAGTTGTATTTTACCCCATTTAAAAATGCAAATATGGGAGGATTTAAAATTTGATGCTGGAATCATGAGCCAAACCAGCTCATCATCTGATAAGTAATTGATGATGAAATGTCTCCATGGTTACAGTCCAAGATTTAGGAGTAGTGTTGCGTGGGTAGGCAGTCCCCACGCTTACAAACCAACATTAAAGCAGTGAATGGTATGGGCTGGTGGTCTCCATAGTTACAGACTAGCGGCAGTGTAAGGAGAGGGCTGCTGGTTTCCATAGTAACAAACTAGAACTCATGCTGCATAATGGCTTGGGTGAGTGTTCTCCAGTGGGAGCAGAACGGTGGGTTCAGGGTTTCTTCGGTAACAAACCGACACTAAAGCAGTGCATGGCGTGGGTCAGTGGTCACCATGGTTACAGACCAGCGGTACTGTACGAGGAAGGTCGATGCTCTCCGAGGTTGCAGACTGCCACTAACGTTGCAAAATGGTAGGAGCCAATAGTCTCCGTGGTAACAGACTGGTGAGTGCATAGTGTCCACGGTGACCAGTGCTACTGAGTGAAAACGGACTCAGCTCCGTCCCATAAAGGAGGACAGGAAATGATGCAAGACGGAGGGAAGGGTACGGTGGGAACTGAAGGAACGTGAGTTTATCATAACCTTTGCTCCTGACCCTCCAACTTTGCAATCCCATATATGGGTCCATCAAATCTGGTAACTTAATATTGAAACTTGTAGAACTTTAGGCCCATTTTAAAGGCAATAGTGCCATTTTAATTCTAGCATTGGTATGACTTAGATATTTGGCATAAATGAAGATCTATGTCTACGAATGCGAAAAAACAATAAAAATATATGGTTACCATCGAAACCTGGGAGTAACACTGCTGTCATCTACCTCATTGACTTCTGTTTCCTGGACCTGTGGGGTCGGGGCAATGATCTCATGTCTGGGTCCAGTATACACCACTGCCCCCAGAGGCCCTTCTGTCTGCGTTTCCCCCGTCGCCTCCTGCTCCCCAGCGTTACACGGGATCTCCTGTTTCTACAGCTAACGCTTGAGCAGAGCAGAAAACAGCCAACGCCAGAGGCCATGTAGGGCCCATCCCTGCAGCACAACACTGACAATTATCCCTCATAATTACAGCGTTTCCACAGAAACTGCACATTAATACACACACTGCAGATAGGAGACACGCCGAAATCTGGAAGGGTGTATGAATGCAAAACCTGATCGAACATGAGTCCAATGCAAGATGCTGAAAATACGCACATTCATTAAAAAAAAATATATGCAATGAAAAATGGAGCAAATCATCAAAAAGACATTCATAAATACCAGATACGGACAGATTTAATTATTGCATGTGTGGTTTAGATGCTTCAAATAAAATATTAATCTCTGCAGTGTAACATATTAAAATTCCTGCGGGTCTATTTGCATATAGGGGAGACTGGGGTCCGATGAGCCACGGGGACCAATGAGCCATATCACTGTTTTGCGATCAATTTATACCAAAGGTGTTCAAAATAGACAAAATCGTGATTATGGCTCATTTATCCCCATGACTCATTAGTCAATGGTCAAATATTTTGCCTATTTTATGCAGCTCTGTCATCGGTTGATTGCGAACTAGCGATATGGCTCATTGGTCCCCATGGATCATCCGACCCCAGTCTCCCCTGTTCACGCTTAAGCGGCTTTCACATAGCACGCGGTTTGGGCGGCGCTCCCCTCTCGGCGCAGAACAGTGCGCCCTCGCGCCCAGCGATCACATACACAATGAATGGCTGCGGTGGCCTAGATCTGTGCTGAGCGCCAGCTATGTGAAAGCCGCTTTATAATGCATTACTGCAAAAAGCTACTTTTTTGTTTAGTACTATTTGAGAATGTTGTGGAGCAGAGATCTGCAGCACGCGTTAGGTCACCTGGGTGATTTATAGTCTGTTTGTGTGGCCGAGAAATCGCTTTTAAAACACAACGCAAGAGAAAAACCAGCAGCTCAGGAGGCACCACTGGAACTTTAGGTGAAAGTGTTAAAGTGTAACACACGCACTGCGTATCAGGGCGATGGCTGAATCCAGAATAGAAAATCAAGACTGAGGGACCTAAATAAACTGTTGGCCAAACAACACTTTCCCAGTGTTTATACTGCTCACCGACAGGAGCTGCCCTCCCTTCAGTAGACTAAAAAAATCAATGAAAACAATTTATTATAAACAAGCAATTTTGTCCTAAATTTAGAACAAGAATCCCTTTATAACTTTTTTTTTTTTTTTACTAAATAAGGCACGAAATACAGCCACTGACGTCAGACAGATTTTCCACAGGGGCAAAAAAATTTGAGCTGCTTATCATGCAGTAACTTATAATAACCTGATAGATTCTACTTCAGAGACAAAAATATAATTTTAGACTTGAATGCTTGTAAAGATTTTGCTTGCAGGGCGGGAGAAGACTGTTGCTCTCACAGCTGACAGGCCGGTCAGAGCGGCGTGTGGGCCGTAGCGGACAGACTCGCGGTGATCATCATTCAACACAAGAGGAGCTGAACCGTTTCCCTCAGAAAGATGTTTGTGGAAATCTAACAAGTTTGGTCTGACACTTGGGAAATGAACAGCCAAACACAAAACACTCACAACGTTTCTGCCACATCGCAGCAATGTGTAATGCAGAGAGAACATTTCAGTAACATTGAGAAAACATTTCATGTTAGCTTGCAAATCTCAGGACAATTTACTGCGAGGTTAATGAAAGCATATCGACAATATATCTTTAAAAAGACATCAAGCGAACACAAAACGTTTTTACAATGTTGCTAGAATGTTGTTCAATAGCATTTATACCATCTTTCAGCTGGAGAGAAACTGGAGTACTCCAAGTAAACTCACACTAACACAGGCAGAAAATGTAAGCTACATACAGAGAGCCAGACAGATTCCAACCCAAAACCTCTGCCTTATGACAGAAAAACAAACGGACCATGACTGAACGGTAGGAGGGGCCGTTTCTTGGGTCTTTGGAGGCAAAGTCTTTTGTCTAATTTTTCCTCAGTGCTACAAAACGACTGGCTCAACACTAAAGCACACTGTTAGCATATTTCTGTGGCTTGATATTAAAAATGCAAACAGACACAACTTTCCGAATCCATCAGTACATTATGGCTCATCTGATCATTTGCTACAAGAAAGTTTTTGATTCATATAAAAGCCCATTTGGGTTAGTGGTTGTTTCCTTAATTTAATTAATGAAATGGTACCCTGCAGAGCTTGGACGCCTGATGTGCTTCCAGACACAAGGCCTGTTCCTGCCCTACCTGCTCGGAGATATTAAACAGCCTGGCAACAGACGCTGCCCCAAGTGCTGCTAATGCAATTAGTCCAGCTGTCCATCACAGCCAACAGAACTAAATATGGAACCTAAACGCTCGCAACAAAAATGCAGTTAGCTTTCTTTCGTAAATCAAATCAATAATATGACATTATGGCACTCATTTGGAGAAAGCTGTGCTGTAAAATCCCCAACGTTGATTTGCCTAAGGAAAGGCTAAATGTGAGCCCAATAAGGGACACAGTGTTGTCTGTAGGAGTTTATCGTAACACTGAAGATTTTAAAGCGCATGGTGTGACTGTAAACTGAGGTACAACCCGACCAGCAGGTCACTGATATCCACCTAATGTGGACCTGTCAGGTTAATTAAAGGTAAGTAATTACTCAGGGATGAGTCATTCGAGGAAATGGGGTGGTTCAATGACATCTACTGTTAGAATCCTGAATTTACCCGAAATAGCCAGGTGCTAATGGTCCTTTAACCCTTGAATGCCTGCTCTTGCTCTTTCTCTCTCTCCTACTCTGTCTCTTTCTCGCTCTCTCATTTTAGGTAGCTGATCCCGAAATCAATGAAAGCAGAGCATTGCATTTATATAATAAATTGATGTCAAAATAATTTTTGATTTATTATTATTATCATCATTATTTTAAATTAGTATTTGTAATTCCACTACTATCATCAAAATTATACAGCCAGTGCAAGCCCCAGTGTAGTCACAATGCATCCGGTGAGGCTGTTGGGCCCTTGAATTAGACCCATAACCACATATAGCTTCAATGGGTATTGGCCCCCACTTAGTCTAATCAACTTGGATTATAAAATTTGAGAAGAATCACTGAAATGCGAAATGACGAGCAGGAATTGGGGTTGACATCCACATTAAGCCATGAATAAGCTGGAGGTACTCAGAAACCACCAATCTGAGGACCATAACAGGCATGGAAAGAGTAAAATCGATCAATTGTTTTGGTTTCTGAGTACCTACCTCTATCGGTGACACAGGTCTTAACCACCATTTAAGCACTTTTCTCAACATATGGCCATATAAGAGTGTCAATTTGTAGTACTATTACAACTGTTGGTAAAATTAGTACGACGAGTATTATAAATGATGCAAAGCCTGCGGAGCTGGTTCAGGCAGACAACTCAATGCGGCGCCAAACCCTGATCAGTCACATGCTCTCTTCATCTAAACACAGCGGGTTATTTAAACCTCCCTGCCTACGTGATCATTCCCTGCTGCTCGTGCTGCTGCGGCTGCTGCTTCTCTGTGCTGCTGCCCATGAAGTTTTACAGTCCCTCCACCTCCCCAGCATCCACCTGTGGGCTCTGTTTCTACGATCCCCTGCGGGGGTCTTGCTAACACTCCCTGAAATGAATCTGGCAGATAATTTTCAGGGAAATAATAAATTGAGACAGAGCCTGTCGCCAAACTTGCTTCCATTATGCAAAGTATTTATGCTCCACAAAATATTTAATTCAATTCAGAGTTGCCTGACTGAACTACAGAAAATTTTTAGTTGGCTTGTGCAGGTTAACTTGTATTTGCGTATCTGTGCATTGATGGTAAAAGCATCACATTTATATCCAGTCGCTGCCACACTGAGACACATCATCTGAAGGGCTGCAGGCTCTGCGTTTGTGTCACGTCTGTGACGCCGGTGCCAGTCCCCTGCCAATCCTGGGCAGTTTCACAGTGATCCCGGGGCAGTTTAACAGTGAGCCCGGGTCAGTTTCACAGTGATCCCGGGGCAGTTTAACAGTGAGCCCGGGTCAGTTTCACAGTGATCCCGGGGCAGTTTCACAGTGATCCCGGGGCAGTTAACAGTGATCCCGGGTCAGTTTCACAGTGATCCCGGGGCAGTTTAACAGTGATCCCAGGGCAGTTTAACAGTGATCCCGGGTCAGTTTCACAGTGATCCCGGGGCAGTTTAACAGTGATCCCAGGGCAGTTTAACAGTGATCCCGGGCAGTTTAACAGTGATCCCTGTGCAGTTTCACAGTGATCCCGGGGCAGTTTACTATGCGATGTTGGGGCAGTTTCCAATGCAATCTCAGGGCAATTTCCCAGTGATCTGCCACTTGGCGTGCTGCCTAGGGAGATGTGCACTGGGCCAGAAAGGAATGAAAATTTGATGGGGCTCATTTAAGGACTCCTGCTGCCTGCCCTCTATCCCACAATGCCATGTTGCAGGAAAAAAGACCACAGAAGAAACCACGTAAACCCATCATCCGGTAACAACTCATGTCATATTGACAAAAAGCTACTTTTCAGTGATGTAGAGCCCAGGCTCTGGACAACTTCCCAAATAACTTTCCCATATTGCATAGCCACTGGATTGGAGCCAGAACTCAGGAACTGAAAACACAACTCACACCTCTGGGAAATGCTGGACAAAAATGTAACTGGAAATAATGGAAATCAGCACAGCCAAACATGCAGACCGACCCAAACGTACAGGGCTGTCAATACTAAAGTCATTGTCCTCACACAATGACGCGAGCTGCTCACCACGCTCCCCTGGGTGTATAACGACATGACATAACGGGTGGAAATAAGTCACCATCCATCAACAAACATGCTCACGTCCTGCTAAATTGGCGGAACATCAGTCACTTCGGACACAGGTCGAACAGAGAGCTTCGCAGGTGAAGGCATCAGCTTAATTAGCTCGTCCTGAGTAACAGTAGCCATGAAAAGGGCAAACCGGGGTGTTTTTCTTGAACGGACGATTTTTAGAGGTGTCCGGGCATAGGCTTGTTACCTGGAACATTGTAGAACAAATTTAAATAACGGGGTGAAAAAACAGACCCTTAAACTTGTGATCCTCTTTTACCCACATACATACACATATTTTTGCAAAAAACTCTACATTGTGACGAGTCAGAACAGTTTAGAGAATAAAGAACAGAAGAGGTCAGAGGCACGTTCTCCAGACAAATGGTGCGGCTGGTGCCCACTTGGTGTGTGCAAAAGGCAATGATGAAAAAAGCCAGACTGCATGGCGCCAAAAAAAGGGTTATTTATGTGATAATTTGATGATCTTTGAAGTTTGTTTGGACTAAAGTACGGTAAAGCAAAAAGCTAAAGTCAATGAGGAGGAAAGGGTTTGTTCATGAGGACGATCAACTTGATTTACAAAGAATCACCAGCCTTCTTTTTTCATGATAGGTTTTATATTTAAAGATGAATTCTCAACATGATATGTTTCGTACCATTTAGTGATTTGTATCCAGCTCACCATTCCAAAATTTTTTTAATGTTTTAATATATGACTTGTCAAACAAGAAATGGAATTTTCAAAATATATTTACTGTACATTTTCATTGTCATTGCTTAAATAAACATGGCAAAAAAGATGTAGACACACTAGTCATCCTGAAAATTATGAAATTAAGGTGCAGCAGGAACTGACTCTTCAAAAATTACAAGATATCTGCAGGAAGAGAGAGGAAGGGAGATGTATAAAGTCAGAATCGACTCGCCCTCAGTGATTAAAAATATCACTCCTGTGACATCAGCAAGCAGTTCCCTCCGGTTGCCAGGTAACGGGCCTTTAAATCAGCCTGAGAGCAGGGAGGCGGACAGGTGAGGACAGAGTGATACGCAGGAAAGAGGAAGAGTGCGCTGGAAGCATTAACACAGGTGTGCAAAAACCATTAACACAGGTGTGCGGGAACCATTAACACAGCCGCACGGGGACCAGTAACAAAGGTGTGCGGGAACCATTAACACAGCCGCACGGGCACCACTAACAAAGGTGTGCGGGAACCATTAACACAGCCGCACGGGGATCACTAACACAGGCGCACAGGGGACCACTAACAAAGGTGCATGGGAACCATTAACACAGGTGTACGGAGACCATTAACAAAACCACACGAGGACCACTAACACAGATGTGCGGGAACCATTAACACAGCCACACAAGGACCATTAACACAGGAGTACAGGGGACCATTAACTCAGATGTGTGGGAACCATTAACACTGGCACGTGGGAACCATTAACACAGGTGTGCGGGGACCACTAAAAAAGCCGTGCAGGGACCACTAACAAAGGTTTGTGGGAACCATTAACACAGCCGCACAAGGACCATTAACACAGGTGTACAGGGGACCATTACCACAGGTGTGTGGGGACCATTAACACAGGCTCACTGACACCATTAACACAGTCAGTGGAGACTAACACAGGTGAGCAGGAATGCGTAACACAGGTAGGTGCTCAAGGTTGTTCAGAATAGGCACACAAGCACCATTAACACAGGGACACGAGGAGAGCTGACACAATCAGGGAAAATTAATGCAGGTGTTCAGAGATTAACACAGAATACAGGAAAGATCAGCTGAGAGGGTGTGTCCTGAAGTATCCTCCCTTACTGACATCACCGCCTTGTATCCTACCCTCGGCTACATTAAGGAAAGAAGGGGAGGAAACAAGTGGAGGAAAAAACTGCGCCCTGGGATTTGCAACCACTATATCGCTGCACATTACAGTTGTTTTCGGATGCAGCTGACAGTTGATTAGTCTCAGCAGGGCAGTATGGGGTAAGGGGTTAGCTCACCTGCCCACCAACAGCACTGATTTTACAGTCGCAACACAGAGGCTTGAACTGATAGCCATCTTTGTCCCATTTAAGAACTCTACCCATGAGGCCACAGCAGGTAAAACTCTGTGGAATCTGACTGAGAGCATAAGCACCAGCCTGCCAGCCATGGCTGCTGATTGGCCCATTTATGGAGTCACGGAGTTCAGGGTCTGCAAATCTACACTCAGCAATCAGACACTCCACTGTCAGCAAGGAGGCACAGGGAGATACAGTAAAGGCTCCAAGACCACTTCTGCCTTTTCTGCTAAGTGTGAACTGGTGAGGAGGTAAGCAGGGGAGACTGTTCTGAGATCAGTACTGAACTGCCTTTAAAGGGCTCTGTGAATACAGGCTAGAGAAATATCATCACGTTGGATGAAGTAACAAAATAGTCAAGCATATTACTTCACTTTACTACACGGCATTGTCAAATGCTCGATCCTGATTGGTCAATTACAACATTCTGAGGTCTGTTATTTCTGTATATCAGATCGTTGCTATGAATAGCAGACCATTGCTATGGACGCTTCTGATCTAAGCTAATCTTTTCTTCGGAGTTTCCATTGCTTACAGTTACAGTTCCGACTGTAGTTAAACGAACAGACTATTTTTTCAAACGGCAGCCTATTTTTTCAAGTGAAAGTAATGAAAACTTTTGTATATCAATAAAACCATATTTAGATCAACAGTTTATGTCAAACTTTTGATTAATTTAGTGAGTAGCCATGTAATAAGCTGGATAATGTAGAGCAAGCCGGTCACTAAACAGAAATAAAGCGAAGTGCCGGTTCCTACATCTCCCTGAGGGGGTTTATTTCGCTTCAGAGACTGGCTCGCTCTACATCAACCCTTACTTAGGCAACAGCTTTATACCAGCAGCCCAGAAATAAGACATGGAGTTAAAGTTAAAATAACAAAAAGGCTTTCACTACAGGCAACCTGCAGCCATTAAATATTCAGATCAAAGGACACCACATTTCATAATACTGCAAATGCAAAAATATTAATCACAAAAGACCTCCTGCCACCTTTCCTAGACTTAATGTCGGGTAACAGCAAAATAATGTAATATACTGTAGAGTGAATTCAGAATTAATACAATCAGAAGGATATTCTTCCTCTCTGAGCGAAGAGGTGAGGAGATGTATTTCCATTGTCTGGGTTATTTATCAATATCCTGTTCCATCCAGGCCAAAAGCCATTATGGAAATGAACCAAGCAACTAATTAGCTGCATGGAGAGATGGCCTCCAGACAAGGGGCATTTATTACTTGATATTTTTTTTTAAATAAATCAATTATCGGACATATTACTGGCATCATTCTACCAGTACAAATTCATCAGTGCCCATAAAAGTAAAATCTTATTAAACTGTTGGTCTGAATAACATAGTTTCAAAAAAAACCACCCTGCTAGAGAAATCTAGAGGCCAAATACTTCCGATGCGAGATGTTTGGTAAACACATTTCTTGCTCGGAGTAGAAGGAATTCTTTCTTCCCCTTTTAAACCCTGTACCTCCTTCACTTTCAAAGCTACTCCCTCAAACATGATACAACCCCAATTCCAAAATAGTTGGGACAAAGTGTAAATTGTGAATAAAATCAAAACGCAATGACTTTCAAATCACAGAATTTTATTCACAATAGAACAGAGATAACACAGCAAATGTTGAAACTAAGATATTTTACAATTGTATCCACAAAATGAGCTAATTTCAAATTTGATGGCTGCTACAGGTCTCAAAAAAGTTGGGGCAGGGGCCTGTTTACCATGGTGTAGCATCCCCTCTTCTTTTTAACACAGAGTGGAGGCGTCTGGGCATTGAGGAGACAAGTTTCTTGAGTTTAGCCATTGGAATTTGATCCCACTCTTGTTTAATACAGGCTTCCAGCTGCACTAATGCATCCCCATACCATCAGAGATGCTGGCTTTTGAATGGAACGCTGATAACAGGAGGGGTGGTCTTTCTCCTCTTTAGCCCAGAGGACACGACGCCCATGATGTCCAACAAGAAGGTCAAATTTGGACTCGTCTGACCACAGGACACTTTGCCACTTTGCTACAGTCCATTTTAAATGAGCCTTGGCCCACTGAACACGGTGGCGCTTCTGGATCATGCTCAACAATGGCTTCCTTTTTGCACGACAGAGTTTTAGGTGGCATCTGTGGATGGCACTGCAGACTGTGTTTACAGACAGTGGTTTCTTGAAGTATTCCTGGGCCCATTTAGTAATGTCAATGACAGAATCATGCCGGTGAGTGATGCAGTGGCGTCTGAGGACCCGAAGATCACGGGCATCCAGTAAAGGTCTTTGGCCTTGTCCCTTACGCACAGAGATTTTTCTGAAACTTTTGATGATGTTATGCACTGTCGATGATGAGACCTTCAAAGCCTTTGCAATTTGACGTTAAGGAACAAAAAAAAGTTTTAACAAAGGAGGGAGGAGGAGGGACGTTAACCCTTTCAGCGCCATGGGCAACTATAGTAGTCAAGTGGTGTAAGATATCAAAACCAGATGCTGTTGAAAACTTATCATGTGTCAACTTGTTTAAAAGCGCTCCCACAGGGTAATTACATTCTTACTTACTTTGAGCACCGAATTTATTCAGTACTCAAAGGGGTAACCATCAGCAGGGCAGAGTGATGCGGTGCAGCAGCAGGCAGAGGCGTGTTTTTGCAGCAGGGGAGGGGCAGAGGAGCAGCTTAAATGGCCCCTCCTACGAGAGGGGTGGAGCAGTGTCTGATATGCATGGGAGTGTCTATGATCACAAGGACTATGAGGCCCTATTACATTTAAATGTAAACAACTCACCCAAATATCCCAAAGCTGCTGGTTTCCCATTTCCTGCACAAACTCCACTTCCTTTCCATCTCATTAATCAAAATAACTACAATTAAGTAATAAATAATACACCCAGCCTCATTTTGGGGAAATCACTCATTTGACGGGGGCCTAGGGGGGTGTAATTTGGCCAGAGTGATTAAGGGCTCAGTTCTCAGGTCAGTAATCTCACATTGTCCCCCATGAGCGGACCAGCAGCTCGTTCATGACTCGTGCGAGAGAAGAAGATGCTCGTAAAAGCACAGCTGCAGAAGTGGCAGTACGCTCCGAAGAAGGGCGACCCTCACAGCCTGGATTAATCACAGAATTGAGTGTCCCCAACCACTCCGGACTCCAGGTGCACACGCTCCATCAGTGTAACGTGAACACACACACATGCACACATACGCGTACCCGCACACACAAATTATGGCCGAGTCCTCCAGACTGCAAGCACGTGTAAGACCTGATATTGATTCAGCCCCAGAAAACCTGCCGCTGATCTAGGCTTCGTCCCAATGCGCAAAAAAAAAACTCTTTTCTTCCCTCCACCCATATCATGATAAGAGGGAGAGGAGTGGTGAAGAGGAGGACACACCTCCTAGTGTATTAGGACACACCCACTGTAGTACTTATTCACACCCCCTGTAACGCACTTTCACTGCTTAATCCTGAACAGATATGCAAGCAGCCTACAAGTGGGAACGCAAAGCGCATGCAGTCACAGCACTTGTGAACATGCACTGT
Source organism: Gymnothorax reevesii (assembly GCA_029721435.1). NCBI lineage: Eukaryota > Metazoa > Chordata > Actinopteri > Anguilliformes > Muraenidae > Gymnothorax > Gymnothorax reevesii. The sequence goes on along the minus strand of CM056584.1, from coordinate 56,773,044 downwards.
CACGGAAGGCACAGGTAACTCCACAAGTAAACCGCACAGGTAACCCAACAGGTATTCACCACAGGTAACCCCACAGGCAGTCTGCACAGGTAACCCCACATGTAATTCGCACAGGTAATCCAACAGGTATTTGGCACAGGTAACCCAACAGGTAATCTGCACAGGTAACCCAACAGGTATTTGGCACAGATAACCCTACAGGCAATCTGCACAGGTAGCCCCACAGGTAATCCACACAGGTAACCCAACAGGTATTTGGCACAGGTAATCCCACAGGCAGTCTGCAGAGGTAACCCAACAAGTGATCTGCACAGGTAACCCCACAGATAATCGGCACAGGTAACTCAACAGGTAATCTCCGCATGTAACCCCACAGGTAATCTGCACAGGTAACCGCACAGGTAATCCGCACAGGTAACCGTTCAGGTAATCGGCACAGGCAACCCCACAGGTAATCTCCACATGTAACCCCACTAATAATCGGCACAGGTAGCCCCACAGGTAATCTCCACAGGTAACCCCACAGGTAATTGGCACAGGTAACCCAACAGGTATTTAGCACAGGTATCAGACAAGCCCACTGGGCCCTTGCAGTACAGGACTCTTCTCTGAGCCGAGCTGCTCTTTACGCTGTCCAACATGTTCCCTAAAAGCATTCACACTAACAGAAAGAGAGAGAGAGAGAGAGCGGGAGAGTGGGAGATAGAGAGAGAATGCGAGACAGAGAGAGAGAGGGAGAAAGAGAGAATGTTCTGGCATCCTTGAATTATCTGTTTATGTTACTATGAGAGACTATTATGCATGAAACATTTTTTTAAATGCACCAAAATTCACATACACCTAAATATAAAATACTCTTAAATAATACTCTAATTTCAGCGCACTCTTAATTTAACAACAAGCTTTTCATGGAACATATGGTATACAAAACAAAACAAAGATCAACAGCGCTCTGAACTGAATATTACCAAAATAACACTTTTATGTGTGAAAATGACAAATATATTCCAATACAAATACATGCAGCACCAGTCAAAAGTTGAGACGTACCAACACTTTTCTCACAAGTCATGTCAAATACAGAAATAAGCACCCATTATTTCAGGAAAGAATATCTAATTCTTAAATCCATCAAACTAACCAGCACCTGTTGTCATATCTGCTGAGCATATTCACATTCACAAGGACAGTCTTATGGCTATAATGAGTTCGCTGCTGTGCAGCTCTGTCTAAGTTCCCATAAACGTGCTGCACTTGCGGTTTGATTCTCATCGACCTTTTTGCCCAAAAAGTCCCAAGACAGCTTGACTTTAATTCGCCCATTGGAAAATGGAAAGAGCTTGTCTGTCTGTTTACTTTGCAAAATATGACTTCTTATGAATTCCAAAACTTTGAACTCCATTCAAACGAGTCAATTATTCTCTTCGTATTTCTGACCGTTTACCTCTCGCGAGATTCCATTTGAGATCATATAGTGAAGTTAGGCCATGTAAATTTCTCAAAAAACAGACAATTGTAACATTAGCAAACTTTTGACTTGTACTGTATATTTGGACAGGCTCCATGCACACAAGTGCACAGACAAATGTACAACGTATTATTCTAAATATTTAGTACATTCAAATTACTAGAAAATTTGACAATAAACTAAAATAAATTAATTTTAGAACCCGCCACAGTGTGGGTTAAGGCTGTGTGATACTGGAACACGGCGCCACTGGAATTCCTGAAAGACTTAGGCACTGCTTTCTGCTTACGCCACTGAAATAAATATTTGGCACGAGTGCGCTGGTGAGAGTCATTTTGAGATGTTACGCATTCCCACTCGCAGAATGGCTGCCAGCACAGGCTGTGAAAGAAACCCAAGGGCAGCCATATTGTAATGCTGGAAATTAAACAGAATTCCACGCCGCAGGAATTGGCTACTCCTTTCTGCACATCCATTAGAGACATTACTCAACCGCCGAACAACTGAAGACGGGGCTAGCGGTTTTTGAAAAAGCGTAGGAACGGTGTCTCGTTACGAACCATATTAAGAAATGTTTTTACCCAAAGGCATTGCAGTGCATTGCACATCCTTCTTTTATCCTGAGGACTTACCCTTTGCAAATTAACCCTTAGAGTGCTAAATTCAGCTGTTGTTGCTCAGTGATGTAAGATATCAAAATCAAAGCTGTTGAGAATCTATCAGGTGCAGACTTGTTTAAAAGAGCTCCCGCAGGGAAGGGTTAGGGTTAGGGGAGCTGCTCCCGCTGGGGAGTTCTTTTAAACAAGTTGCCACATGATAGTTTTTCCAAAAGCAGAAGATCATTAAATTTATATATCTTTTTAAATTATGTCAGCGCTCTGAGGGTAAAAAATTATATTTAAAGCTGCAAATAGCAATACGTACAAACATAGTCAGGTCCAGAATTATTGCCACCCTTGATAAAAATTAAGCAGAAAAAAGCGTGAGCCCACAGGCGGCATTAAGCATTAAAACATTTTCATTTTTATTTTATTCACAATTGATGTAATTGAGGTGAAAGCAGATTTTGATTTCACCTCTTTCTTAAAGCACATATGAGTCATGTCTGTTCTCAGTGAAATGCTACTGGCTCACAACAAGAAAAAAAGACCAGGAAACAGTGCGGCAGTAAACTCTCTCACAAACAATTATGATAAAACCCTGATCTAATGCACTTTTAGGAAAAAAAAATTGTTTACAAATTCCACATACTCCTCTGCTCATTTTCCATTTTCTACTTCTCATTCTTGTCACTGTTTTGTGTTCTTTTCTCAGCTCATTGCCATGGAAACAAACTAATCACTCGCATGCCAGGTGAAGCACTAGAAGGAATCGTCAGCCATTGTTTGGGCTCGTGTGCGGGGTCCAGCTGCCTCTGATGTAATTGGCACTGCAACACCAGCAGTGTGCGAACACGACCAGAAACAAACGCTCAGGAGATTAAGGGAATGCTTTTGTCCAGGGTATCAAGACACTGGTTCAAAGATGTTTAAAAACATCAAAGACCATTACAGAGCAGATGCTTTTAACTTACAGTTGATAAATAAAAGTATGGGCCTATCCACGCAGTGATCTTACAAAGGAAGCAGGAGCTCGAATCACCAACTTCCCATCTCCCAGTCAAACACCAAAACCAGGAGGCCGCTGGCTGCACACACGAGACACGAGACATTAAGACGGTGCTCAGCTGTAATCAGTAAAATTTTGGCAAGTGCAAGCATTGACTGAGTCTTCAACCTGAAATCATTGAGTGAATCTTTAAAACAGAATCACAGAGTGGGTCTTTCAACTGGAATCACTGAATGAGTCTTTAAACCAGAATCACTGAGTGAGTCTTTCAACCAGAATCCCAGAGAGGGTCTTTAAACCGGAATCACTGAGTGAGTCTTTCAACCAGAATCCCAGAGAGGGTCTTTAAACCGGAATCACTGAATGAGTGTTTAAACCGCAATCAGTGTGTGTCTTTAAACCAGAATCACAGAATCAGTCTTTTAACCGGAAACATTGAATGAGTCTTTAAACCAGAATCACTGTGTATCTTCAAACCAGAATCACAGAGTGTGTCTTTAAACCAGAATCGCTGAATGAGTCTTTAAACTGGAATCACCGAGTCTTTAAACCAGGATCACTGAGTGAGTCTTAAAACCAGAATCACTGAGTGAGTCTTTAAACCAGAATCACTGTGTATCTTTCAACCAGAATCACTGAGTGAGTCTTTAAACCAGTATCACTGTGTGACTCTTCAAACAAGAATTACAGAGTGAGTCTTTAAACCAGAATCACAGAGAGCGAGAGAGAGAGAGAGAGAGAGGGAGAGAGGGAGGGAGAAGAGTGAATAGACTGACTCATGGTTTCATATGAGAGACACAAGAATTAGAGCGACACACGCAGGGTACAGCTGATCTTTTATCTTTGTATTTCTTTAATGACACAGATGTGGAGGCAAACAACTAAATATCACTCAATCTGAAAGCCTTCTGGAAAAAATACACTTCAAAAGGCAGATTCTGACTTTCAGTACCTCTTATTTGATATTACGTTACATCACAGCGGCTTAAGTTTAGAGGACAGAATAGTGCAGAAGTATTATGCTGTAACGGCGTGACTGTGGCGCAGTGTGTGGTACTGTCACCTCACAACGGGGAGGGAGTGGGTTTGAATCCAGTGATGATTGGTGCGTTGTGTGCGATTGGGGATTTGTGTGTTTCCCGACTGGCGAACGGTGCATTTCTGGCGGGATGAAGCGGGTTACATGATGCCTGGACACTCAGTACTGACCTGCTGAAGGTGACAGGGTGCAGCCTAATGACGTCACATGACTTGTGTGTGACTCCTGCAATGGATGTGAGAGCTGTCTGTCCGGAGCCTGTGAATCCAGCCCTCACACCATCGCACGCGAATCTGCACACATGAATAATACGCTGCTGAGCCGTCGGTCTGTCCGTCCGTCTGTCTGTACAGGCTCTGACTGCGAGAGGAAACCGGCAGGAGGGAGAGAGAGTCACGAATACACAGCCTGAGCTGTCAGCAGGAATCACCACCTCACCCTCCTCTCTCTCTCTCTCTCCCTCTCTCTCTCCCTCTCCCTCTCTCTCTCTCTCTCTCTCCCCCTCATATTCACTGTATATTCCAGCTCATACATTTATGTATGCACACACACAAACACACACACACGCACACGCACACGCACACGCACACGCACGCACGCACGCACGCACGCACGCACACACACACACACACACACTGAGGCATAGTACCTCCTCCTCCAGTGCTCTCACTATCAGGGTACTGCAAAGTTACCCCACAAGTTACCCTGTTACCCTTGCGACCAGATCGAAGTACCTGACAAAATACCACAGCTGAAATCATTACTTAAAAACACGGTCCATCTGAATATTTTATTCACACATCACTGTATAAACCAGGAAAGTGCAAGTTTACAGTCCGGTTGGTTTGTGGCTAATGACATCTGAATCAGTGTTAGCACCAGTTGAAGGCTAAGACACGCAGTGCAAAAACAATCCCCGGAACAAGACCTCATCTCCCGCGAGGACCAGCACCACTGCCGCCATTGCATCATCATTTATTCGCTCAGCGGAAACTCTCCAGAGCCAATTAGAGCACCTGCCATTTGCAACTGATTCGAGCAAAATATACAACCCCTGGTATGGCGCTCACAGCCCCACCCACTAATAAACCAATCAACTTCGCCTTTGTCAGGCGCAGTGGGAGCCCTAAATCTGCCAAGTGAGACTGAGCGTGAAGTGCCATGCAGTGACTTCTGAGATGATTGTGGGTGAAAGGAGGGGGTGTGTTGAGTAATCAGGCATTGGCTCAGTTACTGGGTGGTCCATCTGACCAGCAGAACTGGGTCCAGTGTACCATGGTGCTAAGACATGGCCCATTTTTATTCTGTGTCCCATGGTTATCTAACATATGCACACACGAACATACAGGAATGTACAAACAAACACACAGGCACATGTGCACACACATACACACATACAAACTCCCACAAAAACACACACACACATACACAAACAAAACCAACAGGCACTACCAACAATGCACAGCCACAAACTGTACAAAGCAACAGCCAGACGATGCTTAGAGATGTACTGTACAGACATACAGCCTGAAGGCACTTAGAAACATACTATACACAACAAAAGGCTGACAACCCTGAAAGACATATTGCACAGAACAACAGCCAGACAGTGCCTAGAGACACACTGTATATAACAGCCCAACAGCACTTAGAGACACACTGTACAGAACAACAGCCAGACAGTGCTGAGAGACACACTGTACAGAACAACAGCCAGACAGTGCTGAAAGACACACTGCACAGAACAACAGCCGGACAGTGCTGAGAGACACACTGTACAGAACAACAGCCAGACAGTGCTGAGAGACACACTGCACAGAACAACAGCCAGACAGTGCTTAGAGACACACTGTACAGAACAACAGCCAGACAGTGCTTAGAGACACACTGTACAGAACAACAGCCAGACAGTGCTTAGAGACACACTGTACAGAACAACAGCCAGACAGCGCTGAGAGACACACTGTGCAGAACAACAGCCAGACAGTCCAAAAGGATGCAATACTTTCCCAAGATGCATACCCATCCAGATAATATGTTCAAGTAGAAGGTTTCTCACACAAACAATCGTAGCACAACTTGTGTCGTGCACCTGCGCTGGCAATTCATCGGTGAGGACACTGCCCATAGTACTGAAACTGGCACAATACCAAGACTTCTCATTTGACCAGAGGTCTTGACAGAATATAGCAAGTTCAAAAGCTCAAACAGGCTATTATTTTCACAGCAGTCTGGAGACAGAAATAAAAGTAAATTACTCCCAACATCCAGCACTATCTATTGATTCCACTCGGTTATATATGCCCCAGACAACGGTGCCTTCGACATCGCAGATTTACACAGTGGCAGCCTTGGCCATATGGACTCGAGTCCACGCCCACTTCACTCACAGCGGGAAGTGTGAGATTACACACCCGTTACTCGATGCCATAGAAAGGAACCAACGAAACAGCCTGACAGAGGGTCATCGTCAAATCAGACAGCACGCTTACACACACCCCCTCATGTGAGCTGGCAGAATTCGGAATGCAATGCATTCTTCTGCAGGTAGGGGGTGCAATATATCGAAACTGAACAAACTTAGGAAAGGCCTGGGGCCTTTTCTGCCTGTGTCCCAACTTTTTTGAGACCTGTTGCAGCCAGAAAATTTGTGGATAAAAATGTTAAATGTCTCAGTTTCAACATTTCAAATTTTATCTGTGTTCTATTGCAAATAACATATTGACTCATGTGATCTGGAAGTCATGACATTTTGATTTTATTCACAATTTACAGTTCGGCCCGACTATTTCAGAATTGGGCTAATAGCTTAGGGTGTTCTAATGTAGCACCATTCAAGTGTCATAAGTCATGAGGTCAGAGGTCAGAGGTCAGAGCCGAGGTTACACACACTTAACACTCGCAGTTAACACAGTTAACACTAAAATAACATCATGAGAGAGTGGTGATGGTCAGTATAAAATAACAGCATGAGAGAGTGGTGATGGTCAGTATAAAATAACAGCATGAGAGAGTGGCGATGGTCAGTACTGGTCAGTAAATAAAAGCATGAGAGAGTGGCGATGCTCAGTGCTGCTGTCGTCTCCACAGTCTCGGATAAAATCGCCGCAAGGTCTTGCGAAGACACAACATTAACACAGCTCAACACTCAGTCTCACGTCTCAGTGATAATTCAAAGTAAAACAATACAATGGATGAATTATGAACAAATAGCCTACTTTAATTAAACATGAAAATAACTAATCAAAAGTTCATATATTTGATGAATAATTACTGTGTTTTTTAGTGAGTACTTCAACATTAGCATTGCATAAAGGCAAATTACAATTAGCTATCTATAAACAAATACATCAGTTGTTTCTTTCTTTCCTATATTAGTTGGCATTAACAAATATAGCTGCTGACATGTATGGTTGATTAACAGGCAAGATTTCAGGAGTTGTTTAATAACTACATTAGCTTTTGGCAATTTACATTGTCTGAACATTATTGCCCACATTATTTGGGAATTTAGTGATTCATTGTGACACTCTCAAAATGGAGGTTTCGTTGTTAGTTCAGTCAGGCACGGTAGTCAGGCTGGTCACAATCCTGTTTCAGTCCAATCATTCTTAACTTTAGCTCCTCCCACCTAATTAGTGAGCTTTTACAACCACGGCAGTGTTCCATCATTTCTCTGGCGCCTTGCCCTCTACACCGCTCAGATTGGGTTACTAAGAAATATGTTTCTCATCCGCCCCCCCCCCCCCCCCCCCCCCCCAGCCTCCTCTATAACTTCATTTTCCATCTTAAGCAGCACTTGTTCATATCGTGTTCAATAACTGAAATTTTCATAAGATTTAAAAAAAATCGTAGGCTCTGCTGGGGGGGGGGTTGTGATGTCAGGGACTGTCTGTGTCTCACTTGCTCAGATTGTTCCAGAGCATCACTCGAGCAGAGTCACCGCTAAACTCTACTGCAGGTCGCCCTGCAATAAATGGTTAAATCTGACGTAGGTGTCCTGACTCTTCCTGGTGTGGCATGACTTTACACAGAAATATATGTCTCCCAGCAACATGGAATAAATGGTAATAATTTTTGACGCTGTACATGCATCCTCATTGCTTCTTGTCAGCATCACAACCTCAGGTGAGCTGTCACTCCACAGACTCCGCCCCCCTGAGCCACAGATATACCGCTCGCACTAGAATGGCTTTAACATCACACACAGGCAGAGCCGTATGGAGTGATTTCCATTTTCACCATCTGGCCATAGGGATTAGGGTGTCACACCTCCTCAGATCGTCCGCACCCATAAAACATGTAAAATACAGACACAGACGTGTCCACAGAGAGACTCGAGTATGAAATATCTGGTTTTATTGATCATATGACGGAAGAAGCCAGCCCCTTTCCGTGAAATTTACCCGACCCCTGGGACAGGGTTTCTATCCAACAAGCTGAAATGAAAAAGAATTAAGCACCTAAAGATCCTGTAATGGGATGCAGGTTTAAAATCCACCGCTTTAAAGCAGGGACACTTAAACACTATCCCTCGTATCAAACTCCGGACCAGGTTTTTTTTTTACCAACCATCAAATGAACTAAGAATTCAGTGCTGCTGATTGGCCAAACTCAATTCAAACCTGTTAAAGGGAGGGTGGAAAGCCAGCATTTTCTCGAACTTAAGGAGCTCGATTAAAGGGACGCCGCTGTATAGTGTAATGATCACCTATTTAACATTACTGCCCATGAACTGCACAGCGTCACCGCAAAGTGATTTGAGTTACCGCCAATGACACTACAGGTCTGTGAAAACGCTGTAATTACCCGTGGAGTATTGAACATAATGCATCCAATAAACACTGACGCGAAGGCAATCTGGAGAGAAAACATCTCCTCCATCATAATTTATCAGTGTGAGATTTCACTCTCCCAGGTCTGGACTCTCAGGCGTCACTGACTGAATCCGCTCCCTGCTCACAGCTTCGGCTCTACAAAGCATACAAACATTCAATACAGAAAGTATTAAAGAGGGTCTTCACACTGACAATACTGACACTTTTAATAACAGATCTGCTCCTTACACTTGGAACAAGTCAACCTTAATGACCTTTTAACAAAATTTGAAGACAGCAGCAAGACTGCAATCTAGCTATCTACAACTGCAATGTCCACAACGGAGCTAACTTAGGTCAGGCAAATATGCAAGCATTGAAAGATGTAGCCTTAGCATTCTTAACCTCATTTATACTAAAATAACAGCAATCATTGTCCAATTTGACTTTGATTGTTTCGTGCACGCACAGACGGTGAGCTTTTTCCCTCGCATGGCTGTTTACTTTACTTTTGACTTTAACTATCGGTGGGTGTAGAAAGGAAATTGCATTCCTTTGTGATTGGCTGGGTACAAATTATGTCTTTGATGATGCAGAGTAAGGCCAGGGATCCCTGAAACCCAAGTGATAATCCAAGCAGAGAAACTAGGGAAAAACAACAGCAAACAAGGCAAAGTTGGATTTAAGCAATGTGTAAGATGTTACCTCGCCAAACATGGCATATGATCTTTGACCCATCGCCTGTCAGCGGCATCGGTGTGACACAAGGATCATTTCAACCAAGTCTCATGAATAACCACTGAAGTATGTGGATACAGTGACCAGTGGTGTAGATTTTAGATCAAGGGCCCAAAATGACCCCTAGATGACCTTTGACCCCCCACCTGTTGGGGCAACGTGTGTGACTTGACCCAAGGTTCATCGCGCCCAGGTTTCACAAAAATGCAGTGAGTTATGTGGTTCGAGTGATCAATCATGTACAGGATTAACATTTTTGGTGAACGGACATACGTACGTATGGACGGACGGACGGAAACACACGCAGCTCATTTCATGGTCCCCTTCCGAAATTATATTGGTCGGGAAATAGTGCATATAAGCTACTGCCTAAATTGTGACCAATGAATTGAGTATTATGGCAGTGAGGTCACTTATACAAAATTAAAGCAATTGAGTGACCAAATTATGTATTATTGTCCCTTTAAAACTGAAATAGTAAGAAAATTGAGACCAAGACTGCCAGTGTATTGGTTCTAAGGCCTTTGATTACCACAGTTTCAGGATTATGGCCCTAAAATGAATGCAGGTTCACACTATGTTGCCTATGTTTTGATTTGCCAATGATGAAAGCGATAAGAGCGAGGCTGCAGTGTGTGAGTCAGAATGCGGCTGCGAAAACACGGAACCAACAGCAGGGAGTCCAGCAGGGAATTCATGATGGAGTCACTCCAAACTGCTTCAGAGAGATAACAGGACACGCTAACAGGACATGCTAACAGGACACGCAAATAAGACAGACTGACAGGACATGCTAACAGGACACGCTAACAGGAGCAGGAGGCCACGCAGCTCCACTTAAAGAAAAAGCAAAGCCTGTTCTGCCTGAAGGACAGCGCCACCTGACCCAGGCACCTCGTAAACAGCTCCCTCTCACATGAGAGCACCCCCCCACTCATCCATCGCTGCCTACTGAGAGACTGACAGAGTTGGCAAGGCAACAGTTCCCATGACGATGAGTCACTGTGGAATAGGCAGAGCCGCACTGGGCCGTCAGCGGACGCCTTCTGTCCATACAGCGGGACGCCTCGCTGTAGCAGGCTGCCGCCGAGCCAGGACCCATCTGGCCCCGCGGCCCCTCGCCGTAACCACGGCGATGTGCCAGAACCTCCCATCCCTCCCGTCCCAGTAGAAGCCCCTCCCCTGTCCTTCTCCGCAGCGCTGAAGAAGAGGCGGGATTCCGCCGCGCCGAGCGTTCCCTCGATCCCGCGGCTCGCACGGCAAAGTCACTGGAGATGAAAACGCCTCCCATCCCATCTTCATTTCTTCTGCACAGCCGCCCACGGCTCCAACAGACCACAGAGAATCATCGTCATCCCTGAGCTGAGCTGAAACAAACCGCCCGCGACGGGCTTCAGATCCGCCTTATTACAGACAGAGCTGCGCAATCGGTGAAAAAAGCACCCATTGAATGTGCCAAGTCAACGCAGCCTGGTCACATGATGCTCCTGGCTTTCAAGTGCAAAAAAATTAAATAAGTGCACCGACATAACAGCGACTAAAACAGGTTCTCCAGGTGTGACATAGCGCAGCTATTTCCTACCACAAAAGTCCACCAAGTGCTTATTTCACCAAAAACTAGATTATATTGAGCAAAATTTTGTTAATGGCCCCAGCTCTACCACTTGAAATGCAAAGATACGGAAAACAAAATTAACTAAATTTCAGACAAACTGGAGGTTTAGCTCACTGACGCAAACGTCAGAATCTTAGGGGACCGTCATGAGAGTGGAGCTCACCATTTTCTGAAAACAGAGGAACCTGCTGGGAGGGGAGAATGGGCGGAGTTTCATTCGCTCCAATACTCCAGACGAGACTAGTCAAATGCAGAGACAGATTTAAACTCAAAACAAATACTTTTCGAAACCCAGGTGAAGCTCTGCCTTATCACTGCCACTGAAGACGCTTCCTGGGAGGCGACCTGCAGGAGCTGAAGCCGCTACGCACTCTGAACTCGACGCCGCAGTGCTGGGTCATTCTTGACTTTAATCCAGCAGACGTGGTCTGAAATCAGAACCAGTCTAATGCAGCTCCCAGAAGCCCTGGAGATTACGGCGATGGCCAAGGACACTGTGCGTAGCCAGAAGTGAGCATTTCCCAGGACTTTGTGATTATTCCAGGGAAGCAAGGCACTGGAGAGAGGGGGACTACGAGATAGGCGGGGCTTATCCGATCAGCGATGCCATGATGGGTTTACTGTGCAGAATTCCCTGGAGAGCTGAGATGGAATGCAAGTCCCTCTGTATGCGAAACAAATATCGCAGGATTACAGAGCGAGATGCAGGGAGCTCAGAGAAGAGCTTGTTTACAAACATTACTATGTGCGCACTAACGAATAAACCCATACGCACTAACAACTTAACCGATACGCACTACCAACTTAACCCATACGCAATAACAAATTAAACTATATGCACGAACAAATCAACCCATACGCACAAACAAATTAACATGCACATACTAACAAATTAACCCATACGCACAGGCAAATTAACCCATGTGCACTGACAAATTAAAATGTACGCACTAAAAAATTAACCCATACACATTAACAAATTAACCTATATGCACTAACAACCCATGCACACTGACAAATTAACATGTACACACTAACAAAATAATCCATACGCACCAACAAATTAAACCATAGGCACAGGCGAATTAACACGTGGTCACTAATAAATTAACACGTGCACAATAACATATTATAACCCCAATTCCAAAAAGTGATGCTTTTTAAAATGTAAATAAAAATGGAATGCAATGATTTGCAAATCTCATAAAACTCAAATCTCATTTTATCTAAAATAGAACATAGACAACATAACAGATGTTGAAACAGACATTTTACCACTTCATGATGTCAGCTCATTTTAAATTTGATGGCAGCAACACGTCTCAAAACAGTTGGGACAGGGGCAACAAAAGGCTGGAAAAGTATCAGGATCATCACACCATAGCCATGATGATCACAGAGCTTGTTTGCCACATTGGTTAGTAAGAGTAACGTTAGTCTTTGCTAATAATACTGCATGTGGTGGCATTTTGCTCAATGTGGTTCTTTGTTTTAGAATTTATACCGTATTCAATGAAATCAAATGCGGAGGTTCTGGCTTGTTTAAAATGCAAACAGCTCAAGTACTTCCGTAGACCCCTCTGCTAACGTTCGTTGCACCATTTTGTTCAATCTAGGGTAGAAAATTGCTTGCTTTTTCCTGACAGTGTAATGTCTGTTCAGTTATAATAAGGAATATTTCAGATGGTATTGTGTTAGTGAGTTATACTTGTTCTTTATAAGGTGTAGAAAGTGTTGATATAAGGTTGTGAGCTCGGAACTGAGGAATGCTGGCTTTTCATTGCAGGGTGAATGTTCTGACCGTTAAATAATCAGTTCCTTTAATGAGTATGTGAGCTGGCTTGTGGGACCCTGAAGAAAAATGGACAAAATTCTAAACTTTATCATGGAGACAAGGCATTCTTTGTTTTTAGAGAGTTTACTGGTGACCATTGATGTCCAACTTCTCCTATATTGATAAACTCATGCTTAATTCAACCAGAAAATCATTCATTCATATTGAATTTCATGCACCAAAAGTTGATTTGTGTTAAATATATGATATTATATGTTTTGAAAGAGGGCCATTTTGAAGGACCTGAGAGCCACCTGGTGAGCTGTCTTATTTGGCTCCAAAAGAGTAGATCATTTTGAATTCCATGATTAGATGAAGAATACCTGTGGTCAAGGAGTTCATGATTCAATGAATTCTATAGTTTAACTCCCAACCATCTTTCAATTCTCATTATTTTCTTTATAGTTTCAATGCTGAATTTTCATGAAAACGTTTCGTTTGCGGCCCTGTTTCTCAACCAAAATCATGAAAATAACCTGAAATACAATGGAAATATAAATACTTGAAGTCTCTTGCAAAATTTGAATTATAAAGCCTTATAAAGCCTTAAATAAGCTGACATATAAATAGCCAGATTTGGCTTCTGCGCAAAGGGGTTAACACGTCTGCACAAACATGTCAACACGTATGCACACACATGCTTCGTACATTCTCACATGCATTAGCATGCACACACAGACACATACAAATGCTCCCGCACATGCAGGCACGCACATATATGCACAAATGTGCAGGCACACATGCACAGACACTTACACACATGTGCACATAGACACACACACACGCACACACACACACACACACACATGCATTCACACACACCCACACACGCACATACATGCACAAATATGCACGCACACACGCACACACACTCTCACACTCATGAACATACACACACACACACTCACACACACGTAAACACACACACACATACATGCACAAATATGCACGCACACATACTCACACACACACACCACATACACACACACACACACACACACACACACACACATATGCACAACATACACACACACACACACACACACACACACACACACACTGCTACACGATTTCAGTTTTGCTCCAGTGGTGACTCTCACAGCTCTGCCAGAGTCCAATTAAAACAGCCTCCCTGCTGCTCGCGAGGAGCCCGGAGTCCCCAAATAGCGCAGGGGCCTGGAGCTACAGACAGGGCCCCTCTACCGATGACTCAATCCTGACTCACTCACCTCAGATTAACTTCCAGCGATATTCACACTCACCTGTAATTCACTTTCAGCTCTGACTCACTCCCAACACTAAATCACTCCCACTTCAGACTCACTCTCACCTCTGATTCAGTATCATCCTAGATCCGCTCCTGAATCTGATTCCCACCAACCCCGACTAATTTGTACCACTGAGTCACTCTAAGACCAAATTCGCTGCCAAGAGTCAACTGTGACTCACGCTCACCTTATTCACTCTCACCCCTGATTCATTCCCACCTCAGACTCACTCCCAACTCTGATTCAGTCCCATCATAGATTCACTCTTGAATCTGACTCACTCTCACTTCTCAATCCCACCTTCAGCTCCCTCTCACGTCTGACTAACTCCCACCGCCGATTCACTCCCGCATCTGACTCACTCCTGCGTCTAATCCACTCCTGTAAGATAACTACTTCAGCGGACAAACAGTCATCTTCTCCGCTTTAAATACCCAGCATCACAGAAATGACATCTCACAGGAAGCATCAATATACCTGTCCAGGGCCTTAACCAACCTTTTAAGCTTCATTTTTCAAAAAGATCCAATCAACTAATGCCAGTCTCAACATTCCAATGCGGGCAATCTTGGGTCAACGGGGTCAGATTGTCACAGATCAACACATGTGCATTACGTGTAATCAATGTGTGCGCTGATTTTCTGCATGCATACAAACACTTCACCGCATGAAAATGCACGTGGGGTCCTGACCTTCACTGGATGACTAAAACCTTTCTGTATGACCTTCCTACACATATCGATCATAGACAAGATTAATGACCGAAGCAGTACAGACTCATTATGAGTCCGTTTTCCGATCACAGGTCATTCCTGACGACGGAGTCTGATCTCTTCAAATGGTTAAATATTTGCAGCTGCTCCTCTGAGGCAAAAGAGGAACGCCATGACACTCGGTTATCCTGCAAAAAATTTTGATTCCAAAATTTTCAAAAAAATGTTTGTTTCTTTCTCAGTAAATAAACCAATCATCCCTAAACTTTACCGCCCCCACCGGCGCAGCCGTGATTCATTCTTCTTGTTACCGCCCTTCCAGTTTCCATTATCAGCTCTCAGACACCGTCCGTGACAACAGCGGACTTCAGTAATTTACCTGCCCTTTTAATCTAAATTACTGTGGTCTGACTGTCAGGTTCCCTGAATATTAGTTGCGTATTTGTAAATATAAAATATCGACAAAATCTCACCATAGTCGCATGGCTGTCTTTTTTCTTCACTGAAATGTTGACTCAGAAAATGTATCACAAGTTACCATAGTAACACCCACTCCCTGAAAGAGGGCATTCTGGGAGGGTGAGTGCACACAGGGCTGGGATGAGATACAGGGAGACAGCAAGCACGAAGAGGGTCTGTCACTGGGCCTTCATGCGTTACTGGCGTAGGCGACGCCACGTTTTCATTTCCCTGATAATGTTTCTTAAATATTACCCAGGAGAGGTCTAAAGGTGTGCTTTCCTCAGTCAACGTTAATGTCAGGGCATTCAGTCAACAAGCAGTAGCCACATTTTCACATATTAATGGATCAAACATTTTCATCTTCACTCCCCTCAAATGTTTGGGGATAACCTCACACGGGGTCCGTATCCACAGTTCGAGGCCCAGCACTCCAGCCACCTACATCCATAAAAGCCGTTTTGAACTTCCTTTGATCCAAGGACCCCACCCGGGTCCAAAGGCATGAGGGGCAGCCATTCCAAATGCCTGTTCAAAACAGGATCATGGAGAGGTGGGGGCTTGAGCGTGTGAGTTTAACTGCCGACACCTGTTATCTTTACAAAACTCCCTTTGACAACCCAGGGCAGTGAAGAGGGGTGTCCAGCACTTGTCCTTGAGGTCGACACTATCTGCTGGTGTTTGGTGAGACTATCCTTACACAGGGTCTATTCTAATTTGGCTGTGATTGACACACACAACTCGTTCCTAAGGCATTGATTGGCTGCAGACAGAGAGGAGACCACAGGACTCAAAGACATTGCAGCCTGGAGGACCAGAGCCTCACACCGCAGAGCGAGAAGGACATCCAAGAAAAATCCTGTTTAAAATCCAGCAGAACAAACACTGTCCATTTCAATCAGAAGTCCAGGAGTGATGAGCTGAGAGCCGTGACTCTTTGTTGAGGGCAACTGTCTTGCTGTATTGAAATTATTTAGTTGAAAAAGACACAACTGTCAACAACAGCAGCACTCAGCTCAGCAGTAAAGGGGGAGAGGAGCTTAATGATTTAAAAAAAAATCTCCCATAATGCCGCACTGCATCAAAATTGCTGTATCGCTGTATTTGTGAAAAATGACCAAGGCGCTTGCAGCACCTTGGCAGTATTTCTCCATTAGCGAACAATGCTTTCAGACCATTGTTTGGGAGAGCATTTTGTCTGAAATTGCATCTCTGAATTCCCGCTGCGATCTCTCAGGCTATCTCTGACAGGGTAAGAAATAAAACAAAGCTATCTTAGCAACACAGCGGAAGCAGTGAGGCAATGCGCCCCCCGGGTCAGTGAGGTACTGCAGGAATGCTAGACTTCAATGCTAAAGTCAACAAAGCACATAAGAAAACTTCAGCTTATCCCAGACACACAGCAAAAATTAACTCAACTTAAGCACATACTGTTTATTCTGATAGGACACTTTGTCAAAGAGAATATTTATTGAAAACATACTGAGTTTGGCACCATGGCTCTGCTCGAGAGATCCCTGCAATTACAGCGTAGAACCGAAGGCAGGGAGCTGCAATTCACCTCCCTTCCATAGAACAGCCTATAGCAACAATGACCTCAAACAGAAGAGACATTGTTATTGAACGACAGTTTAGTCATGAAAGAACAGGATTACAGAATGCTAAAAATGACGTGAGGAGCTGGGGAGGAGGAGGGATGTTAAGCGAATGTGCTGGGGAGCCGCTTCTCAGAATGTGAGCTTAAGTAAACTAGCATATCAATCAAGCGATCACGTGACAGCAAATCAGATGACATTCATGAGCACTCAGGTGATTCTCCGGCACGAGAAGCGGCTCCTCTAAGTCAGCAAGCAAGACTCTGTACCTATCAGAATTTACGTTGAGCTCCATATTTGAACCTGAAAAGAATATTTAAGCCCAACTGTGAAAGGAAACCGGGGGACCCAGAGGAAGCCTCTATGAACATGGGAAGAACATGTAAACTCCACAGAGAAAAAGGCCCGAGACCAATTACAACCCCACAGCCTTGCTGTGAGTTGACAGTGCAACCTACTGCACCAACGTACAGCCATTCCCTACCAAATACACCCCTTTTCCAACAGGAAGCGACAGACAGTTTAGCTGCAGATTTTATGTAGGTCAATTGGATGATGTGCTTATTGGGGGCAGGTGTACATAAAATCTATTTATACAGCTGGGGAAAAGCACCTCGGGGAGAGCTCATTACAGCTTTATTTAGAAGCTCACTTCTTCAAGAAAATCCCAGCGGGCAGGCGTTTATCCAGGAGTGTGAAACTGAGCTGCGGAACACAAACATGCTGTAAAAAACACCTTCAACTGCTCAAGAGCCCCACTGCCCTGCAGCTTAGTTTATCATGGGAACTGTGCCACAAAACTGCGCAGCCTAACATTATCACAATACCTAAAAGCACTGCAGCACAGTTTAGCGTGGGTAATGTACATAAAACAACGCAGTTAGGCAAGGGTATTGTATCATAAAACTACACAGTTTAGCATGGGTACTGTGCCATAAAACTACACAGTTTAGCATGGGTACTGTGCCATAAAACGACGCAGTTTAGCATGGGTACTGTGCCATAAAACTACACAGTTTAGCATGGGTACCGTGCCATAAATCTACACAGTTTAGCATGGGTACTGTGCCATAAAACTACACAGTAAAGCATGGGTAATGTGCAATAAAACGATGCAGTTTAGCATGGGTACTGTGCCATAAAATGATGCAGTTTAGCATGGGTACTGTGCCATAAAACTACACAGTTTAGCATGGGTACTGTGCCATAAAACTACACAGTTTAGCATGGGTACTGTGCCATAAAACTACACAGTTTAGCATGGGTACTGTGCCATAAAACTACACAGTTTAGCATGGGTACTGTGCCATAAAACTACACAGTTTAGCAAGGGTACTGTGCCATAAAACTACACAGTTTAGCATGGGCACTGTGCCATAAAACTACACAGTTTAGCATGGGTACTGTGCCATAAAACTACACAGTTTAGCATGGGTACTGTGCCATAAAACTACAGAGTTTAGCATGAGTACTGTGCCATAAAACTACACAGTTTAGGATGGGTACTGTGCCATAAAACTATGCAGTTTAGCATGGGTACTGTGCCATAAAACTACACAGTTTAGCAAGGGTACTGTGCCATAAAACTACACAGTTTAGCATGGGTACTGTGCCATAAAACTACACAGTTTAGCATGGGTACTGTGCCATAAAACTATGCAGTTTAGCATGGGTACTGTGCCATAAAGCTTCACAGTTTAGCATGGGTACTGTGCCATAAAACTACACAGTTTAGCATGGGTACTGTGCCATAAAACGACGCAGTTTAGCATGGGTACTGCGCCATAAAACTACACAGTTTAGCATGGGCATTGTGCCATAAAACTACACAGTTTAGCATGGGTACTGCGCAATAAAACTACACAGTTTAGCATGGGTACTGAGCCATAACACTATGCAGTTTAGCATGGGCATTGTGCCATAAAACTACACAGTTCAGCATGGGTACTGTGCCATAAAACTATGCAGTTTAGCATGGGTACTGTGCCATAAAACTACGCAGTTTAGCATGGGTACTGTGCCATAAAACTATACAGTTTAGCATGGCTACTGTACCATCAAACGACACAGTTAAGCATGGGTACTGCGCCATAAAACTACACAGTTCAGCATGGGCATTGTGCCATAAAACTACACAGTTTAGCATGGGTACTGCGCAATAAAACTACACAGTTTGGCATGGGTACTGTGCCATAACACTATGCAGTTTAGCATGGGCATTGTGCCATAAAACTACGCGGTTTAGCATGGGTACTGTGCCATAAAACTATGAAGTTTAGCATGGGTACTGTGCCATAAAACTATGCAGTTTAGCATGGGTACTGTGCCATAAAACTACACAGTTTAGCATGGGTATCGTGCCATAAAACTACACAGTTTAGCATGGGTACTGCGCCATAAAACTACACAGTTTAGCATGGGTACTGTGCCATAAAACTACACAGTTTAGCATGGGTATCGTGCCATAAAACTACACAGTTTAGCATGGGTACTGCGCCATAAAACTACACAGTTTAGCACGGGCATTGTGCCATAAAACTACACAGTTTAGCATGGGTACTGCGCAATAAAACTACACAGTTTAGCATGGGTACTGAGCCATAACACTATGCAGTTTAGCATGGGCATTGTGCCATAAAACTACACAGTTCAGCATGGGTACTGTGCCATAAAACTATGCAGTTTAGCATGGGTACTGTGCCATAAAACTACGCAGTTTAGCATGGGTACTGTGCCATAAAACTATACAGTTTAGCATGGCTACTGTACCATCAAACGACACAGTTTAGCATGGGTACTGCGCCATAAAACTACACAGTTCAGCATGGGCATTGTGCCATAAAACTACACAGTTTAGCATGGGTACTGCGCAATAAAACTACACAGTTTAGCATGGGTACTGTGCCATAACACTACGCAGTTTAGCATGGGCATTGTGCCATAAAACTACGCAGTTTAGCATGGGTACTGTGCCATAAAACTATGAAGTCTAGCATGGGTACTGTGCCATAAAACTATGCAGTTTAGCATGGGTGCTGTGCCATAAAACTACACAGTTTAGCATGGGTATCGTGCCATAAAACTACACAGTTTAGCATGGGTACCGTGCCATAAAACTACACAGTTTAGCATGGGTACCGTGCCATAAAACTACAGTTTAGCATGGGTACTGTGCCATAAAACTACACAGTTTAGCATGGGTACTGTGCCATAAAACTACACAGTTTAGCATGGATGTTTCACCTCAACCCACTGAGGCTCAGTCTAGCATTAACATTATCATACGCGTAACATGACAGAGAGCATGATTACAGTGTAACAACACAAAGAGTATGATCACACATGTTATGTGACAGAGACATGATCACATATGTCTAATGCAACAGAAAGAATGATCACACATGCAACATGACTGAGAGCATACGTGTAACATGATATAGAACACGATCTACATGAAATATGACAGAGAGAGATGATCAGAAATATAATGTGACAGACGCATGATCACATGCATAATGTAGCAGAGAAACATGATTGCACATGTAACAGGACAGAGAGGCATGATCACATATGTAATGTGACAGATACGTGTAACATGAAAGAGCATGATCACCAGCGGCGGCTCGTCGGCCGTAACATAGGGAAGCCAAAACCTCGCCCTTCAAAGCTTAATGACTTCAACATTTCGCAGTTCACTTTTCTTTATTAGCAGTTGCTCATACGAGTTGGTAGAAGGACAATCAAATTTATTTCCGATAGCAAATGACGACGCAAATTATCAATAGGCTACGTCTTTATAAATTTGTTTGCGAGGCTTCCATCGCAAGAATCCACGA
Source organism: Gymnothorax reevesii (assembly GCA_029721435.1). Classification (NCBI taxonomy): domain Eukaryota; kingdom Metazoa; phylum Chordata; class Actinopteri; order Anguilliformes; family Muraenidae; genus Gymnothorax; species Gymnothorax reevesii. The sequence goes on along the minus strand of CM056584.1, from coordinate 56,752,054 downwards.
CAGTCCATTTTCTACAAGCTTAATATAGAAGAAAAGAATGCGATGTTGCACAGCTTATTGCTTAATGAGCCTCACTAATCAATTTGCGAATCTATGCCGTTTCATGAGCTTCTTGAGCGCGGAATTTATGGCGTAGGACTATGGTAAGTTATGTCGTAATTTAAGTGTGAAAGAAAACCCCTCATAATTTCGTGGTGCAATGTGTAACAATGCTATCGAAAATAAATTAGTAAACTGCGAAAGGTTTAAGTCATTAAGCTTTGAAAGACAAGGTTTTGGCTTCTCTTTGTTACGGCCGACAACCCGCCACGGTTTAAATGAATGATTGAAAACAGGTGATGAACAATCATTAACTTTAAGGGATTGTTTGGGCTTCCCCTGTTGCCAATTCACGAGCCGCCACTGATGATCACACGTAACGTCAGTGCATGTCACAAGACAGGCGCAGCGCACCGGCACCCATAAATGCCCGGCACTTCAGGGGCGAACCACTATTTAATACAAGCGTTAGCCCATGTGACCTACTCCAGTACACCATGACAATGATGACAATGTCACAATCAAAACTAGCAACCGCAACATTCAGATCGAGGCAATCAGTGCCACCTGTGAGGAAGCATCTGATATTCAGTTTAGTATATCCGATCCATCGTCATAGCCGTCACTAGCAAACTCAGACCTCGGTAAAAATTTCAGAGAAAAAAAATTCTACGTCTTTATCATTCAGGGTTTGTTCTAGGTATCGTAAGTGTAACCCGCGTGAACATGCAAAGTTACATTTCATCAAAAATCAATTTCTGTTTCCACATTATTATTCTTTTCCTTTTACGTCTATGCCTGTATTGTATTGGGGTGTTTTCTTTGGTTCAGTAGAATTTTTATATAAATGCTGTTTGATCTTTGAGATTTTGGCAACGTAACTTCCTCCAAACCCGCGGTATTCTCCTCCGTATTCAGGTCTGCGGTGGAGAAGTAAGATGAAATAAGTGCTCTTCAGCGGTTTTGTAAAACGCAGTAAAATACTAAATGGAGGCGAAGATACTTCTTTGTAGAAGTCAAAGATGTTGTTCATTATTGCTCCGATGGTTACTTTGCTGTTTATACATTTTTATTTTATCGCGTGCGCTACTTTTGTGAAGCACGCTAATTTACCTACCGTAAGTCCAGGTTAATACAGCATTAGGTGGTTTATCATGCGGTTCGACGTTTCCCCCACCTAGGTATATCTCCGAAACGCCGTTCGGCGTTGGGGGATATAACTAGATGGGAGAAACGCCGAACCGCATGAGAAACCATGGTCGGACGGATGTTTTTGGTCCGACCGCCGCCTCCGCGCCGCCCTGCGTGTTAACGCAATAACTTCGGTCATATTTCAATTACAAATTTCATGTTTTGCATATAAGTAAGTATCATAAGGAGGAAGAACTGATTCGATTTTGGACAATTTACAATGTCTAGATTGGCCACCGGGGAACGAAAACTGAAAAATCAGTTTTTATCATATCTCTGGAAATAATTGTCCGATTGACCTCAAATCAAGTGCAAATGAAAGATCATGACCTGAGGATGTGTCCCACGATGATTTATACCTGTTTGGTTCAAAATTTTGACACAAGGTGGAGCTTAGTCACATAAAATTCACCATTTTTGCCATATCTTTGGAACCATTTGTCCAATTGACATGAAACTATGTGCAACTGCAAGGTCATGACCTCACAACGTGTCACATGATGACATCATACCTGTATGGTTCAATATTTTGCCACCAGGTGGCGCTTTGTGATGGAAAATTACCATTTTGGCCATACCTTCAGAACCAATTGACCTGAAATTAAGTTCAAATGAAAGTCTATTCAAGGATTGGGGAATTGGAGGATTGGGGGCGTTCGGGGATATACCCCAAGCCGTCGACTCCAACGGCATAAGCCTAGTTTAAAGGTGCACTTGTAGAAACGTGACATGCGAAGTTGCTGTATTGACATTAACGCAGGTACATGAGCTCCCCATTTCTAATTACCTCCGCCATCTAAGGTAAACGGAGGTTATGTTTTCAGTCCCGTTAACTGGAAAATATTATGACATGCTTCATACTCAGTTAGTATTAAGCTCTGCTGTGGAGACTGTGGATGTAGATACGTGACGTGCGAAGTTGCTGTACTGATATTAATGTGTTGCATGCAGAATAAAAATCTGTTGGCTGGCAAGAGTGGAGTCGTCTTCACCTTATTAGGGTAAGTTGGGGCAATATGGACCCTAGGGGAATATAGACAATCTTGCATTACCCACGATGCAATGCGCTTTCGGGATTCTGGATCCAGCGTGACAAACACACACAGCTGCCATTGTGATGGAGAACAGATGAAGGCGAAAGCGAGCGACTCAAGGGAATATGAACACACCAGTGTTTCCAGCCCAGATATTTACCATGTAGTGAAGTGTTATATGATGCAGACGTTTCCATTAAGTCGTTTTCTGAATCAGGTGCTGGTAAGATTCTGTACAAATATCTGTCCTCTACAGACCACATGAGAGATTGCCCCACCGAAGTTTACCATATTCAAGCATTGATCCGTTATGATGGAACAGCACGGTTCGGGGAACACTGAATTAAATTGAATCCTTTATATCTACAGAAAGACACATTGAGACCTAGGTCTTATTTGCAATGGTGCCCTGTTTACAATACAATATGGCCCCATCACTCTCATTTAATGTGGACCCAGGTCCATATTCCCCACAATCACCGACCATATTCCCCACACAATCTGTCCCGTGGAAAATCAACAAAATATGTCAGCTGGACCCATCAGTGTATACCCCAGACATCTGTAACTTTGCCCACATGGAAATTGAATTAATAAACATCTCGATCAATAAGCTCGCCTTGTTTTCCGATCTGAGGATCTAGGTCTGTAATGCGTTCATGACAATTTTCCAGAACATAAATGCAGTAAAGAAAACATTAGGAATTATTTTATTTTGTTCTCACAGATGGTTAGAACACATACAAAAAGAGGTTTGATGACGGAGCAAAAACAGCAGAAGGAAAAGGCTGCAGGAAAAAACTGAGCAATTATTTTATTTATTTATTTATACTGGGAGTCCGATTGAGAGAAAGCTCTCTTTTGCAACGGAGCACAGTTGCGAACAATAGCAAACAACCAAGAACAATAAATAAAAAAATTGACTACATTGCACATGTACATTCTGGCTTCGTGGCAGCCAATAAAAGACATTTAAAGCATTCAACTGAAATAAGACTTTCCAACTTTAAAAACTGTTGAAGCCTATTCCATTTCTGTGGAGCCTAATACACAAAAGCAGTTTTACCCAGTTCAGTACGCACCCTTCGGACATCTAAAACCGAAAAGTCAAGAGTGTGCAGACCGCATTCTCCCCTTCTCAAGTTAAGCAAACTGTTCATATATCCTGGCAGTTTACCTAACAATGCCTTGTATATATATAAAAAGGCAACAATAAACCCCAACAACAAACAGCAAAGAGCTCAACTGCTCAAAGCAAATCAAAAAAACCTGCTGAAAAACATCTTCAAGGACCAGCGAATCCATTTGCCAATTTTTACTGCATATACTGCCAGGAGCTGTACGTTGACCCTCCAGAATTTCCTTGGATTCAGTGGAATCAATGTAAGCAGTGGGCTTATGAGAACGAAACAGATTATGAAGGTGTAAAAATATAAAAGTTTTACCCCATTCCTCAGTGTACTAGCTTGGGTATTAATATTGTTTGGTGTCAGACACCTTTCAGAGGAATAAGGACCCCATGTCCATATTGCCACAATATCAGGGTCCATATTAGACACATGGTCGGGGTTTAATGATTCCCTCTGTGGTGGAGCCATCTGCAGAGATACGTTTCTCATATTATGCAGATATGTAGGAAGCCTAGAGGTCAAATAGATCAACCACTTAGAGCTGTGGTGAGTCCTTTATCTAGGCTACAGTTCACGGCAACCTTAGGGGGTCCATATTACCTCCTCTTCCCCTATTAATTTCATGCAACACAATGCTGAACTATAAGACTGGCTGTATAATGATATCAAATCGTGTATCTCTTATAAAGAAAGACATTACTTTTCAAATTCACGATGTTATTAATGTGTTTTTCAGTATGTACGAAGTTTTAGTACCATTAAAAAAAAAAAAAATTCAGGGGTCTCTTTACCTCTCATCTCAATATATATGAACGTATATATGAATGAATATGGTTTTGTTGAGTCCTGTCGATGGAAAAAACCTCTCTCCTTCCACTCTCTTAAAAGAACATTCGGGTTATTGTAAACTAACTACATTTTGGGACTGGGTGAGGATGGATGGATGTTGGTTTGGAAGCAGTAGTTTAAGCAAATCTGCCTTTTTAATCTTGGAACTTGTATTGGTAACCATGGTAACTGATACAGTTGTGAGGTTATCAAAATAAAATATGTGGACAATAGTCAATACAGGGTTTCCTCGGAAAATTGGTTAGTGAAGGTGGTGACCTGTTGGGGGGGGGGGGGTCAATAGTCAGCAAAGTTTGATTGACACTGAGATGTAATAAAATGCATGTATTATGCTTTCATGGAAGTGAGATCAAAAATTGCAGTTTAAATGGGTTTTGGGGTTTCAATGGTGCATTTTTTTGCGCTAAACAGTCTGAGTGTAACACTGTTACACAGTGTATTTTAGCCTTACTGTAAGAGCTGAGCTGGAAATAACAAGATCAAATAAAAACACACAATCTTACCAAAATTCATGCTACATGCATGAACACAGCCAAAATTATCAAAAAAAAAGAAGAACGAAAAGTGCATAAAATGCGCTCAACCATCCCTAAGGGTTAAACGAAAATTAATGTAACAGAAAATGTATTCCTTATCTGTTTTGACTTCAATTCCCCACATGCTTTGCAGTTGTGGTTATATTTCGGGGGAGGAGAACGGTATCATGTACGGAAGTGCATTGCATTCACAGGATAAAAAATATATACAAAGTAATTGGGCGAGATAAAAGAGGATAGGAGCTCGCGTTACTGAACAAACGAAAGGCTTAAGTGCCAGAAACGCAGCGAGCAACCAGAAAGAAAAGAAATCTCAATGAAAGAGAAAAACTAACAAGTCACCTTAAATATGGCCAAAATTTAAAGAAGCAAAGCTTCCCAGAAACAAAGAATATAATCGGCAAACCCCTGACAAAAGATATGTATCGAGCCAAAGTGAGCAAAGTCATATCAAACCCTCTAGCGAAGGAGACGTGACAACCTCCGGCTTAAATAGACTCCGGGGAAGGACCGCCCAGGAATAATCAACCAGCTGGGTAAAGAATCCGATGTGGAAAGAAAACGATGTCGTCAGGGACGAGAGGAACAAAGAAAGTAAAAAGCACATTCACAAACCATGACGGTGACAGGGAGCTTGATCACGAATGTAACGTGACAGAAAGGCATGATCACATGCGTAGCATGACAAAGAACATGATCACTCGTAAAAGTGATAGAGAGCTTGATCACACCTGTAACATGACAGAGAGAATGATCGTATGTGAAACCTGACAGAGGATAATGCTGATAAGGTTAATGCTGGCTCTAAATGTCAAACGAAGCAGGGCTAGGGCAATAAAGCTAACTCGCCCGGAAAGAGGCTGCAGACCTGGCGAGCACCTCCAAACGCCTCTCGTCCTAAGAGCAGGAGATAATCAGGGGAACGCAATCATGAAATGAGCCGCCAACAGGACCTCGAAGAGGCAAAGTGATTAGCGGCTCGGCCACACCTGTACACCTGTAAACCTCGCCGCACATCACCAACACGGCTCTGTGTTTCACAGGAACAGTACCTGTAATGTGACGGACAGCGTAATCGTGTGTGTGCCACGATGCACCCCACAGTATGTTAATCAGCTGCACCCAATCTCAGTGTGACCTTAAAGCAGAATTTTCCTTTAACCTTTAAATATCTCCCTGTGAAATGTGATCCAAAGATCTTTAAAATGTTGAAGAATGAGAGTTAAATTAAGCCTCCTCCCTCACAGGAAATAAGAGTTTCTATTCCTGAATGCTGCTATTTCTGACTCATCAAGGCCATTTTCACTCGAAACCCACATCTCCCCGACAAACTCCGTCTGTCTGATCCTGATCAGGGACGGAAATATGACGGAAAGTGTGTGCGTGTGTCTGAGTGTGTGTGTGTTTGTGTGCGTGTGTGTGCATGCGTGTGTGTGTGTGTGCGCTCCTGTGAGCGAGCATGTGTGTATGTGAGTGTGAAATTAATCCCTTTATTTGTTCGGTAGAACATCATTTTGTCACAAACATGCTTTAAAGCACAGAGATCACACACAGCGTGTATTTATTAGCTAATGGACTGTTCTCACTCACTGGTTGGTTTAAGGCCACACAAAAAGCAGACGATATGGATTTGAAGAGGTGGAATCCACAGGTCAGCCATTTAAAAGACGCAGCTCTGAGAACATACATAGAAGATGCGCTACTACGTCCTCGCTGAAACACCATGTTTTATCGAGAGTATCTAACAAACTGAAACGTCTTTTTTTTAAACGTCTTTAAAGTGGGCATCTGTCAATCAATTTGGGGGTCAACGTAGCACCAAATAGGGAAGGTAAGATAAGGGAAGAAGTTCGAAGGTGGATTTTGGCCGTCCAGCCCTTTTTACAGATGAGATGCCTGCCACAGAAAGAGCACTTTCATCTACACAACGCTATGCTGTCAAAATGCCATTCACCACATGTGACCAGGTTAGAGTCTCCAATTCAGCGATTTCACTCCCCTTTCAACTGACACCTGAGGCCCACAGACGGACGAGCCGCCAGGAAAACAGTTCTGATAGCAAATGATTAAATGCAGAAGGGGGGAAGGCTAATGCTGACAAGGCTAATGTTGGCTAATGCGGCTCTAAATGTCAAACGAAGCAGGGCTAGAGCAATAAAGCTATCCCGCCCAGAAAAAACCTGCAGACCTGGCAACCGCCTCTAATCGCCTCTCGTCCTGAGAGCTGGAGATAATCAGGGGAACGCAATCATGAAATGAGCCGCAAACGGGACCTCAACGAGACAAGGTGATTAGCGGTTTGGCCACACCTGTCCACCTGTAAACCCTGCCGCACATCACCAATACAGGTCTGTTTCCCAGGAGCAGTGGGCATTGGGCTGAAATTACAGTAAATCTACAGCGATGGTTTACAGCTGTGAGACACTGCAGGTCATGGGGGCAGATGATGGCGGCTGCAGTCACTGCTGATCAAACCATCTCTCTGTAAACAATTAAACAACAAACCCAACACAGAACATTTCAGCCAGTCTGTAAGTGCAGAGGTACTGCATGAAACTAAGGACAGCATTGCTGCATATGAGTGTGTGTGTCCATATGTGTGTTGTACGTGTGTGTGTGTGCGCATGTGACTTTACATACGAAAAGGGCTGACATTCCTGACTGGCTTACGTGATATGGCAGTTCATAACTGCAGAACTGAAGTTTCTAGTCTCTGCAACCCAAAACTAATGAGAGGGTTTCAAATCCAAAGTACAAACCCACAAAGCAAAAACGTCATGTAACTGTCGAAATGCTCAGACTGCACAGCAAACTACTGCTGCTGATCAGCAACCATCGTGCTATGAGCTCAGGAAATGCTAAAGCTGCATTCAGGCAGACTCCACTCCTTATGATAGTTCCTAACTCCTCAGGAATTACCCAGAATCATTTAAGTGGCAGCCATGATAAGTGCTGTTCGAATTCTCTTAATGCAGAAGAAAGGTGCTTCAATGCCTCCTAACCTATCGTCCTTAGCGCAAGGTACCCTGGAAAATCCTTACTGAAAAGGTAGGAGATAACGCCGGCCCATAATTCCATGCATCTGGCCAATCACCAAAACAACGGGCGAGAGACGCTTGATCATGTTGCCTGGTGTCAGTGCATTAAGTTTCTCTCTAAAATGCGACTGTTTTTCCCCAAGACCGTACAATCTCTGCTATTCATCTTTCCTTAACCCAACAACCTTTTCCAAAGAAATAAGGAAGAGTGAGCAGGAATTAGATGATAGGATGTATGTTTTTGACAATTTGAACACTTTCTATGAGTTCAGGAAACACTAAGATTTCAGAGGCAGGAGCTTCAGTTTAATAGTTACTATCAAACAATACAAACAGAAGCTTTCTGTTCAAAAACTCTGCAACCTAATATTCCAGAACCACAACTCAGGAGATCAAACCTGTGATTACAGTGCTTCCCCTACTATCGATGTAGAAAAATCATGTTTTGATCGTGTGGCTCTACTCCACACTCAGAGATGACGATGGTACAGCGTATCTCGGCCGGAGTCAGGGAGGTCTGAGAGCTCTTCCACGTGATGTGAAACCAGGATCAACACTGACTCTGATCTATAGAGATACAGCAGCTTCAGCTAATGAGAAACACAGGCCTCCGAACCTGGGCCCCTAACATCCACTAACACAGCTGAACACAGAGACACACACACACCCGCGCACATACACACATACACACACACACACACACACACGCACATATACACATGCGCACGCCCGCACACACACACACACACACACTCCATATGCACACACACACGCGCACACACGCAAACATGCACATATACACGCGCGCGCGCGCACACGCACACACACAACAGTCCCACCCCCTGTATCAGACGGAGAGTATACAGCAAGCATCATAATTTGGACACAGAAAGGTTTTGTTATTTTGGTTCTGCCGGATGAGTCTCGCTGAGACTGGAGACGGCTGCAGCGCAGGACTGACAGAGCGTGACCAGGACAGAGACCCAGAGCAGCTCCTCTGATACGGATGAAAACAGCCTCATATTAGAGCTGACAGTTTAAACTAAACCTCACTGTCACTATATCCCTTCACACTCAGAACCACAATAAAACATCTGTCACTGTCCAGTGAATGATGGTGCTCAATGATAATTATCCAGGATAACTGCACACCCACGTACACACACACGCACATATAAACACATGCATCCGTGCGCATACACACACACACACGCACGCACACACATCCACGCACATACACATACGCGCACAATCATGTGCATACACACACACACACACACATTAACACATGCGCACACTCATATACGCACGAACACACACACACATGCATGTGCACTCACACACAGAGACACACGCACGTAGTTACACAAAGTGATTTACTCCTGATATTGCACCTAAAATGTATACAAATTTAGTCAGCAAATTATATGCCCACCCATACACATAAATCACACACACACATATGCAAATGCATATACAAACACATACACACTCGCACACACAAACGCACACACACACACACATGCACAGGCCAAAGCACTTCAAATGAGCCGTACTCCTATTTGCATATAGCAAACTTTTTGCTGAGCTGTTGCCTGGCAACCAGGTAGTTTTTCCTGATTGCTTTTCCACGGAGATGTTCTCAGGTCTGTGTTCTTCACCAGCGGTAGGAACACTTGGGCAGAGCCGCGTTCCAGAGCGAAGGTCAAGCACCTCCTGCCATCCCCAGGCCAGACCAAACCAAATGCAAGTCAAACTTCTCAAAATAGTAGAAAACCTGCTGTGCAACTCCAAATTTTCTGCTTAATTCTGTATATAATAACCACAAACTCAACTCCCTGGAATGATACATTTACTCAACAAGATGATGCAACCAAGTTCCATTCAACTTCTTTACCTGTAGACACTGTATTAATTGACTTTAGACGACTGAATACAGTTTACTGGAACCCAAAAACACGACAAATAAAAAAAAATTCAACACGATGGAATCAAATTAGGGCCAAAAGTTTTGTGCATGTGTAAAAAAGTTTTGAACTTGTAGAAATATTTTGTGCGCGTATAAAAAAGTTTTGAGCTTGTGAAAAAGTTTTGTGCGCGTGTGAAAGTTTCCTACCCTCCGGTGTAACAGTGAAGTTGGGGATATGCTCAAATTTCCCACCTTCGCGTGCAACACTTTTTTTTTTTACAAGCACAGGAGTAAAAATAGGGCCATAATTTCGTAATTCGGGGTTCGTAAACCAGGTTTGTGCTTGTAAAAAAAGTGTTGCACGCGAAGGTCGGAAATTTGAGCGTATCCCCAACTTTGCTGTCACAGAGGAAGGTAGGAAATTTTTACACACACACAAAACTATTTCACAAGCTCAAAACTTTTTTGCACAGGCAAAAAACCATTTTACAAGCTCAAAACTTTTTTACACACGCACAAAATATTTTGCAACCTCAAAACGTTTTTACACATGCACAAAACTATTTCACAAGCTCAAAACTTTTTTACACACGCGCAAAACTATTTCACAAGCTCAAAACTTGTTTACACACGCACAAAACTATTTCACAAGCTCAAAACTTTTTTACACACACACAAAATATTTCACAGGCTCAAAACTTTTTTATACACGCACAAAACAATTTCACAAGTTGAAAACTTTTTTACACACCCACCAACTATTTCACAATCTCAAAACTTTTTTACACACGCACAAAATATTTCTGCAAGTTCAAAACTTTTTTACACACTCACAAAATATTTCTACAAATTCAACATTTTTTTACGCACTCAAAATATTTCTGCAAGTTCAACACTTTTTTACACACTCACAAAAGATTTCTACAATTTCAAAACTTTTTTACACACTCACAAAATATTTCTACAAAATAAATTTTTTTTTACGCACTCACAAAATATTTCTGCAAGTTCAACACTTTTTTACGCACTCTCAAAACTTTTGCCCTAATTTGATTCCATACAACACTTCAGCTTCTTTAATGTGGCTCTGTGTGCTGTGTCACATGACCCCTGCCGCTGGCTGTCGTTAGGCCTGCAGCAAACAATGCCCACCGTTCCGTTGAGTTCCGGTAATTTCCAGAGGGGTTCTGCGTAGGCTGCAGCTCTACTACACATCTCTAGAAACGTCACAGACATCCCACACTGGCCTGCTGCCCGTGTTGCTATGGCAACCTCCTCTTCCAGCCAACACGTCCACAGTAGTAGAAGTTTTTATTCCCAACAGATGCAGTTTTATTTTATTTATTCATTATTGCAGTACATTATTAATGTGCCGTAGAGACCTGCTCATCTGGGAGGGCCTGCAGCACCAGGAGCTCAGGTCTCACATATCACATCCCGAAACACACAACGTATTATTAATATGGTCCCAATTAATATGCGCACTTAACATGCTCATATCAACACTAATGTGCAGTATTACTAAAGGAAACACTGTCCCATTGCTCGGACAGCAGATGATTCTCACACTCCCATCGGTGATGCTACACACATGCACCTCAGAGGCAGCCTGTTTTCTTAGAAATAAACCCTCGCCCTTCAACTAACACCTGCCATCAAAACCCACAGCGCTCTACGCTCACTCCAGTCCAGCACATCGTGACGAACACGTGAGAACCGTCATCTGTACCAGTCAGAGGGAAGAGCAGGTACAGAGACGACATTCAAAAACACAAATTACACAAAATAAAAAATATCCACTCTGCACACAAGCGAAGTTCATAACGGCATCACTTTCTGAACTGAAGCATCTGCTTTACTCTCATTTTTGGCTATTTTTCCATTTTAATTGGCACTGTAACACAGCCTCGATTCATTTATTTTTCAGCTTATGCATTTCCATCTGAGAGCTGGTTACAGTGCCACTATATTCCCACAGTCCTGCCGTCTCCACCCATTACAACACAACATTACAGCACTGTGAGCTGCACGGTGACTTGTGCACTGTGACCTGTACTTTGACCTGCGCACCATGAGCTGCACTGTGACCTGTGCACTGTGACTTGTACACTGTGAGCTGCACTGTGACCTGTGCACTGTGAGCTGCACTGTGAGCTGTGCACTGTGAGCTGCACTATGAGCTGTGCACTGTGAGCTGCATTCTGACCTGCACTGTGAGCTGCACTGTGACGTTGGTTTGTATTTAAAGCTGTGCAGGATTGCTTTTCCCTGCTAATGAAAGCTGACATCTCCCAAAGCCAGCTAACGGAGCAATCCACACCTCCTTCTACTCAACACACACAATTCACACAGAATACACACACACACACACACTATACCCAGAGACACCACAAACTTTTTCAGAATAACAAATACAGCCAGATGAGGGATGTATTGGGCCAAAAACAACAAAGTCACAGCTTGCCAGCACATCACAGTTGGCTAACGACAGAGCATTGTCATTTTATAATATTTTAAAGGTGAAAATCCACTGAAGTATGCATGTATGTATGTTACTGTGTTCCACGGTCGCTGCACACCCTCTAATCCGAGCGCAGATGGGGATGATCCAGATATTAACTGATAATTATGCATCTCCTTCGTCAGTGTGCCACTCGCCTATACAAAGTCAACACTTAGGTCAGAGTGTTTGGACAGAGTCCATTTTAAGGGGCAGTTATTTCACTCATTTACAGACTGTGCAAGTCCATAATCACTAGGACAGAACACAGTGAATTGAAAATGCTTTCTAGGAGTAAATCAGCGGCACTCTGCCTGTACAGTCTTTATGAGAACCTCAGTCACAGGAAGCGTTAGCACAGCCAGCTCACACCCCCGACCAGCAGTGCAAACAGCCAGCAGGAGGCAACAGGGCTCCAGCGCTTCATCGCCGGGTACACATCACATCCGGTTACCTAGCAACGCCGACTTCAAATAACAACCAAATGTTACAGAAAGCAAACAGACCAATGAGTGAGCCATTACCATTTATCGAGCTACCCCATCTCGATATTTTCAAACACAAGCTTCTTTCACGGCGACACAATGGCTTCTGGGTGTTTGCCTTCAGAGTAGCAAGGAGGGGGGATTTTTAACTGATGACAGATGCAATCTGAGAAATTCGCAAAAATAGCGAAAATGCGGATTGCGTTGATACTATAAACCCGAGAGCCCTGTTGCAACAATTACAGCTGTGAAAAATACTTCTGGCATATTTTCCTTGGGTAAATTGCAACAGGAGGCTAATTAAATGGACTGACTGGCTGATATAATAAGTCATCTGACTCAATGCTTTGTGCAGTTACTGCCTCCCATGATTTTTATGCGAATGAAAAGTACAGCGGCACCTCAGAGTTGGGGACTCCGAGCTCGTAAAACCAAAACTGACACTCAAAAATCAGGCCGAACTCTTAGTGGCATCTGAAGCATCTCTGCTCAGGAAGTCCCGATGAAATCGTGCACTCGGTAACGAGAAACGCGAGCAGTCAATGGCTTCTGCCTTTTTCCAATTACACTCGCTCTGTTTACGACCAACGGTGGAGAGTAAATCAGGCCGGCCGCATCAGAGCGATATTTACTGAACCCCGGCGGCGAACGCGCTGGAGCTGAATACATCGCGCGAACTGATAGAACAGGAGGGCACCTCCTCATCTTGCATTACAGAGGGGCATTAAACCAGAGCCTGTGTGCCGAGCGATGGCCCGACAAGCCTCTCCAGAGCTGACCTCAGTCCAGTTTCACTCGTCCACAGGCAAAACCCATCCAAAATGTTCAACAAACTGAAAAATCCAGGTTAAGAAGCAAAAAGATGGCTCGTGGCCGAGGGGATGAATGCAGTTTTTAACTGGGACTCCAGTCACTTCAAGCCCCAGTGTAGCCCCAGTGAGACCAGTGCACCTGTGGGGCTCTAATGCACAACCCTTAACCCCCCAGTGCAGCTGAGGGGCCCTTATACACGACCCTTAACCCCCCAGCGCAGCTGTGGGACCCTTATACATGACCCTTAACCCCCCAGTGCAGCTGTGGGGCCCTTATACACGACCAATAACCCCCCAGTGCAGCTGTGGGACCCTTAAACACGACCCTTAACCCCCCAGTGCAGCTGTGGGACCCTTATACACGACCCTTAACCCCCCAGTGCAGCTGAGGGGCCCTTATACACGACCCTTAACCCCCCAGTGCAGCTGTGGGGCCCTTATACACGACCAATAACCCCCCAGTGAAGCTGTGGGACCCTTATACACGACCCTTAACCCCCCAGTGCAGCTGCGGGGCCCTTATACACGACCCTCAATCCCCCAGTGCAGCTGCGGGGCCCTTATACACGACCCTTAATCCCCCAGTGCAGCTGCGGGGCCCTTATACACGACCAATAACCCCCCAGTGCAGTTGCGGGGCCCTTATACATGACCCTTAACCCCCCAGTGCAGCTGTGGGGCCCTTATACACGACCCTTAATCCCCCGGTGCAGCTGCGGGGCCCTTATACACGACCAATAACCCCCCAGTGCAGCTGTGAGGCCCTTATACACAACCCTTAACCCCCCAGCGCAGCTGTGGGACCCTTATACATGACCCTTAACCCCCCAGTGCAGCTGAGGGGCCCTTATACACGACCCTTAACCCCCCAGTGCAGCTGTGGGGCCCTTATACACGACCAATAACCCCCCAGTGCAGCTGTGGGACCCTTATACACGACCCTTAACCCCCCAGTGCAGCTGCGGGGCCCTTATACACGACCCTCAATCCCCCAGTGCCGCTGCGGGGCCCTTATACACGACCCTTAATCCCCCAGTGCAGCTGCGGGGCCCTTATACACGACCAATAACCCCCCAGTGCAGTTGCGGGGCCCTTATACATGACCCTTAACCCCCCAGTGCAGCTGTGGGGCCCTTATACACGACCCTTAATCCCCCAGTGCAGCTGCGGGGCCCTTATACACGACCAATAACCCCCCAGTGCAGCTGTGGGACCCTTAAACACGACCCTTAACCCCCCAGTGCAGCTGTGGGGCCCTTATACACGACCCTTAACCCCCCAGTGCAGCTGCGGGGCCCTTATACACGACCAATAACCCCCCAGTGCAGCTGTGGGGCCCTTATACACAACCCTTAACCCCCCAGTGCAGCTGAGGGGCCCTTATACTTGACTCTTAACCCCCCACTGCTGAGTCACTGGCCCCTGCTTTCTCTCATCAGCTGTACACACTCTGGACAAAGACATCAGCAAAGTAAATATGCCAACGACTCATGAATCACACCCTCGTATCTTAAACACTGAATTTCCAAAGAAAAATGAACAGTGTGGTGCTATGATCCTTTCCAGAGTCTTTTTTGCACGTGAAAGCCATCAGAACTTGATGACATAAATAACACAACATCGTATTCATCAGATTAAAGTGAGTAGCAAAGACACATCAGAGTATCATACAGGACAGACAGACGGATGTATAATGCAGTGCAGGAGTATCATACAGGACAGACAGACGGATGTATAATGCAGATAACCTGAGTGCACCAGACTGTGATCACATGATCATCACAGCTTTGTTTAAAATAGGTGCACTAGAAGGAACTAAATGACTAACACTCTCAGGAGGAATGTTACGTTTCCCTCTTCTCCATTGATTGGTTCTCCTTAGTTGTTTGTGGAACACTGCGTGACCGGAGTGTAAAGGCGTGAAGAGGTTTTGAAGCTCAAAGAAAAGAAACATTTTGCACGGGTTCCTCAAGGGAGTCACATGGGTTTCTTTTGGAACCCTTTCGTTCTTTGAACATAAACATATGGTTGGTTCTTAGCATCGGTTAAGAATGAGGCAGAATTCAGCCACCAAACAAACAGAGCCCCTCGACACCTGAATTAACCAGTTACACCCCCCCCCCCACCACAACCCCCTCCACCACCATACCCCCCCACCACCACCACAGCTTAAAAGGCCGTAAGGACCGCAGGATTATGGGAGCTGAGAAACAGCTGCTTACAGGGGGGCACTTAAGCCTTAGCGATCAAGCGCACTTCAAAGGCAAGCTGTGACACCACCGAGAGAGAGAGGGACAGAGAGAGAGAGAGAGGGACAGACAGAGAGGTAAAGAGAGAGAGGAATTAGCGCAGGCACTAATGGTGAAGTCTGATTACAGATCTCAAGCAGATGTTTACAGCTGCTCTCAGCACCACACGCATCCCAGTGCTGCAGATAACCAACAGCAGCACAAGGTCTGACCTTTGACCCCATATCATACCACTCCCCTCCCCTAAAATACCGTACACACAGTGATGCGCACACACACACACACACACACATACATAAAAGCATCCGAGCAAGTACACACAGAGACTGAGACAAATGCACGGATGCATACACACACACGCGCACACACAAACACACGCCCATGTATGCACAAACACACACAAGCACACACACACACACATACACACCCACGCATACACAAACAGACACACATAAACACCCATGCATGAAAGCAAATTCAGACACAATCACACCTGTGCTTGTACACACAAACGTGCAAATAAGTCCACACTGAAACTAACAGACACATTTGCACGCGCGCACATGAACACACACACACACCCGCGTCCAAGCTAACATGTCTCAGCTTTTCACCTATCTGTAAATAATAGCAGTGGAATCACAGGGCTCCAGATTTTGAGATTTAAAATGTTTACATTTTCAGCTTCAGACGAACTGAAGCTCATGACTCTGAGTGGAAATATTCCTCATGCAGCCCCCTCTGCTTCGAGATCAGAGAAGAATTAACGAGACAGAGCGAGTGAGAGGCTGAAGCGATCAAATCACTGAGAGAGAGAGATAGAGAGAGAGAGAGAGAGGCAGAGGGACAGCGAGCATCACAGAGAGAAAGCGATAGAGAGAGGTAGAGAGAGAGATGGAGAGAGACAAAGAGCTGAAAAGAAAGGAGAGGAAAGATGCAGCGAGACAGAGAGGGAGATGGAGAGAGAGGGATTTTGAAAGAGAGACTGCGGAAGAGATTGAAAGAGAGAGATTTCAGAAGAGATTGAAAGAGAGCGAGAAAATCGTACAGCAGGGGTGACGTGGGTGAAGCTGGCCTTACTATTAGCGACTTGTTGCCACGGTAACTACAGCTAGTTTCCTGGGAGCCCATCGGCACAGTAGCCCCAGAGATTTATTAGCAGCAGTCGCTATGGTGATGGCCTCGGAAACAAAAGGAAGGTTTTCACTGTTGCCGTTGCTAATGGGCGATGCAGGGATATCCCTGGCACATGGCCGTCGCTACGACAGCTTCCTCAGCGGTTGACGTGATGCCCCTGCACACTGAGGTGAGGGGTGGAGCTTCAAATCATCACTCCCGCTACGTCCACGCTGCCAAAAAAACTCCCATGATGCTCAGTCACGTTGGTCTGTGTAACTGCGTCGACGAGCCCCAGCTGAAGCTATCACTAAACAGTCTTTATGTTTAAAGGATAGACGATGGATAAATGGATGGATGTATGGATGGACAGCTTGACAGATGGATAAATATAGATATAGATTTATTGTCTTTTAATGATATACAGTAGTGTTAAGAGATGATTATACACTACCACATATATTACTTCTCTAGAATTTTCTCAGAATAATCTCATGAACAATACTATTGCAGGCAATGGGAACAAAAATAATAATCCACAAGTATATTGAGGTAAAAATATGGGTAATAAACAAAAACACTGAAAACATACATTTTTAATAACAATTAAAAGGTGTCACAATTTGCATATGATTGCATGTTTGAAGGCTCTTTCCATAATTATTGATGCTAAAAATGTGTTCACGACATCAGGAGATCTCTGAGATTCTGTGTAGCTGCATTGAGGCCTTACATGATGCTGAAGATGTTAAATGGTGCCATGGCACTGTAAGAAACACCATCAAGCATATTTCAAAGAGACCCGTTAGCTGAAAACTAATGGCAATAGAAGTGCCAAACAGAAGTTAAGTGCCTGTGATGTTTGTTATCTGTGTGTGACAAGTAAAAAAAAAACAGCAGTTGACAGCACAACAACTCCATGATGAAATTAATAGCGCCAGAAGTGAAGAGATGAAACTATCAAGATCTACCATTTCGAGATGCCTGAGTGAAAATGATCTGGTTTGTCGTGTTGCTGCCAAGATTTGGCAACATCAACAAAAAGACTGGAGTTTGCCAAGAAATTCATGAATTGGACACCAATGGACCTTGGACCAAATCCTTTGGACCGAAGAATCAAAATATGAAGTTTTCTCACCCAAAAGCAGAACTTAGGTGCGCAATAGAATTGGAGAGCGTTTCTAAAATGAGCATTTCTTCCCTTCAGTAAACATGGAGGTGGTAATATTATGGTTTGTGGTTCAGACAGCTCGAAAGGAGCCAGTGATCTTTTAAAAATCAACAGAATCGTGGATGAAAAGAAGTATCACAGCATCCTTGTGAGGCACACATTTCCATCTGGAAAGAGACAGATTAGTCAGGGATTTCACCTCAGCAAGATAATGACCCTAAACACACTTTTAAGTTGTGCTAGAATGATCTCAGTCAGAAAGAAACATCTGATGACATAAAAGTTATGACTCGGCCTGCTCAAAATCCAGACCTTAATCTGATTGAGCAAATCTGTTGCAACATCGAAAG
The DNA here is from genome assembly GCA_029721435.1 of Gymnothorax reevesii. Taxonomy (NCBI): domain Eukaryota; kingdom Metazoa; phylum Chordata; class Actinopteri; order Anguilliformes; family Muraenidae; genus Gymnothorax; species Gymnothorax reevesii. The sequence continues at coordinate 56,733,645 of CM056584.1, read as the reverse complement.
AATCTCTTTGGAATGAACTTTGAACCATATGGCATAATTTAGCGAGTGAGGGAATTAAAAAAATGTGAAAACTATGCCTGAAAGATGAAATGCTGTAATCAAAGCAAAGAGGGGTCACACTAGATATTGACTTTTTCTCTCAAAAAGACATTAATCACCTCCGCCAAGGAGGTGTATGTTTTTGCCGGCATTTATCTGTCTGTTTGTCTGTTAGCAGGATATCTCAAAAACGGCCGTATATATTTTAACCAAACTTTGCAGGATCTTAGAGTAGCACAAGCGGGAGAAGTGATTAAATTTAGGTATATCAAGGCCAAAGTACAGCGGAGATATTGGCCAAAGTTCAAATCCAGCTATGCTGGCAGAGATTTGAAGTCTTTCCAATGGGATGGATTTCCAATCGGCGTGGTTTTAGGTTTTGCTGCCACCTGGTGGTTGAATGCAACAATACCCTACATCAGCCAACAAAAATAACTTATGCACAGAGTTGCCTTGGCGTGGCGGAGGTGCTGCGCTCTCTGAGTGCTCCTGTTATTTTTGTTTTCACGATGTATTGTTATCTATTTATTTTCATTTATATGATCCAATATTACATGAAATAAATACTTGAATAGTACTTGGTTTCTGATTCATCTTCATTTTGTTGAGTGTATAATCATCACTGCACACTACTGTGAAATATACCAGGTCAGGAGAAATGCAACAGCTATAAAGCATGACTCTCACACATGAAAACACAATTGTCAGGGGTCGTGGATCCTTGCGAATCCTGTCATTTGGAAACAAGCAACTCCTATTCTATGGAAATGTGATGAGAGATTATGAGCGACTTCAGGCCGCTGTGCTCTGATACGCAGGCTGAAGAGGAGCGGAGGAGAGAGGAGAGGAGGAGAGGAAAGGAGAGGAAAGAGAGGTGGAGAGAGAGAGAGATGGAGAGAGAGAGAGAGAGAGAGAGAGAAAGAGAGAGATGACACCACGCTCTCGTACAGAGGAGGTATCTCTTATCATACTGCCTCCCTACTGCAACCACACAGCAGCCAGCCTGCAGTATTACACACACACACTGCATACAGTTAGGCAAAGGCACACACACACACACACACGCACTCACACAGGGCTGTTACATCCTAAAGCCCCACCCTGACAGACTCAGTTCTTCACCCCCTGCAGTCCTGAATGATTCGCACATAAAATCCCACAAACAGGAAACACTGAGACTTTAAACAAGAGCAGTTACTGAGGTCTAAGCAGGAAGTAACTGCGGCTAAAATCCAGAGTGGTTTGTGAAGCTGAAATGGGTGCAAAATTCTTTAAATTTCAACTCTTCTCGTTTACTCTCTCTCTTTCTCCCTCCCTCCCTCTCTCCCTCAGTCTCTCTCTCTCCCTCTTTCTCTCTGGTGAGAGAAAGATCAACAGCCACCAAAAAAAGACAGCCACACTCCTAATTTACTCACTTCATCCCCAAAACCCTCCACGGAGGAGTCCTTAATTCAGCTCTCAGTTAAGCTGCCGAAGTCATTTCCTTCTTTTTAATGAAAAGGACAAACTTCGGGGTTAAGCAGCCAGCCGCCCAAATTATAGTCTCCCGTAGCCCAGGGGAACAAATCAAGCATCATTACCGCCATCTTGGCCCCTAACAGAGTCTGCATCGGGGAGAGCTTAGAAGACTGGCCCATGAGGCAGGAAATGGGCAACTTCCTGGATACCGGAGGAAATTGATGACTTTGCCCGCTGTATAGCGCCGGTGGAGCAGCCGGTGACGTACGAGAGGCGAGTGAGGGCGCGGATCGCCGTGCTGGTGGACTCGGGACGCCCAGGTGACATAAAGCTGGGAGTGGCTAAAACCTCTAAACTGGAACATCGCAGATATGCAACAAGAATGTTCTCACCAAACCATCTGTAACACTTTACAGTGAGGTCCTGGTGAACAGCATTAACTCATGTAACAGCTAATTGCTAAAAACTGCGGACTCCTTAAACTCAAACTTTGCATTTGAGATTTCCCCTTAGCACAGGGGTCCCCAATCTTTCCCAGAAAGGGCCGGTGTGGGTGCAGGCTTTCATTGCAACCATGCAATTACGCACCTGATACTACTAATTAACCCCTGGACTCTTTGCTCATAAGCTTGATTAGTAGCATCAGGTGCATAACTGCTTGGTAGCAATGAAAGCCTGCACCCACACTGGCCCTTTCTGGGAAAGATTGGGGACCCCTGTGCTAAGGGGAACCTGCCTTAGCAGGTTCAAAGGCAGAAAAGGATTTTTTTCTCATATTCTAGGACAATGTCACACAGATTTTATTATTTACTTTTGTTTATATTTGTTAAGCACTTTGTAACTAGTTTTTTGAAAAGCTACATGAGTAAATTTATTATCATTCTGAAATATTCTGCATCTGCTGGTTGCAGCGCTTCACTGAAGCTACATCACACTTATGCTGAGAGAAATATTCAAACCCAGAACGCCATGTCTTTTAAATCAAATGGAAAATATCTGGATCTTGTGTATCATTTTATACACATTTCCCTGTTATTCAGCAGGACATATTTAGGATCAGTGGAAACGTTGGGATCTTCACTAGACTGTAAAACAGGCCTGAAGTTCCACAGGTTTGAATACGGCAGCTGTGTTCAATGGACCCATATATGGGTGTGTGGGTTTTATGGGGTGAGTTCGTGCATCAGCAGAGCTGCAGGGGTGCGATCAGACCTCAGTGGAGGGTTTTTTCTGGTCAGTTACCCCCTGAGATCACAGTAGTGAAGGACGACAGGTGACGTAAAGGGAAAAGACGAACCGACCCGCTCTTTCAAAAGCCTGAGTAAATCCTTGCAATTAGGCTGATTCAGCAGCTGCAGCCACGAAAAATGGAAACCCGAAATACAGAACTGGGTTGAGGATGGAGGAGATTTGATTGGCTGGTGAACGGAGGAGCTCGGCGAGGCCAAACATCCTGAACAGCGTAGCCTTTGATGCTTCCAAGCATTTATATCAAACATCAGATTTCAGAAAAACACTACACTTCAAATGGCTGCATATTTTGGATTCATCAGCCAAACTATTTAACGGGTGCTTTGATGTGCTCAGCAGACTCGTGGGAAAGCACTTTCGGCACATCGATGCCCTGCGGCGATGTGGGTTTGTATACCCTACACTGGGTGGAGCTACGGGAAAATGAGCCGTCAATCTCTGACCTTGTTTTAAACCAATAAAAAGGCTTCCTGCGATGGTTGCCAGGCTTGTAATGCTCTACAAACTGGATGACACACAAAGCCAGCATCAGGGCGACCGTCGGACCAAAGCGTGGCTGACACATTACTCTCTAACACGCAAACGCCTCCTTTTTACTCTCTGGCATTATACTGTCTGAGTGGAAACAAAAGCCAGATGTGTAGAAAAACCGGGCGCCTAACAATCCTGCTTTACTCTCCAAGGCAAAAGCGCAACAGTTGGACTCAAAACGATGTCCGGCCAAGGCGGCCATTTTTTTCATTGTGAAACAACAGAGAGCCTCCAAGTGCAGACATTAGCACATACCTGTCGCTTAATGAGAGCCCTTTCGCCCACAAACTGTCACAAAACCGCTAACGAAAATCCTGGCTTACTAAAGCTGCATTCCTGGGCTGAAAAAACTGGTGAGTACCGTCTGTATACCACAGTTCACCTCAAGCAACAAAAAAATACTGTCTGTAAGACCAAACTGACGTCAGGCTAAAACTGTCACTGAAACAGAACTGACCCCAAGGTCAACAGTCTAACAGCACAGACTACCAGCAGAATGCATCTCATGCTCATATAGCTCTATCTATAAACCAGGACTGACCTTTAGGTCAAACGGCATCGTCTGTGACTGAAACTCTGACCTGGGATGAAAACAGAACTCACAGCACCATTTGTCATGCGGCGGGAAGTTGTTAATCATATCGCTATAAAAACAATGCACACAGAAACAGACTAGGACGAGGCAGGCATATAAGTAGTATATGTTAACAAAAGTGTAGGATGTACAGTTCAGTGTAAGTGGACAATGTACACATGCCATTTGTGTGCAAATGCAATATACAGTTCTGTGTAAAAGTCTTAGGCTCCCTACACTTTTATATAAGTGCAATATACAGTTCTGTGCAAAAGTCTTAGGCTCCCTACACTTTTATACAAGTGCAATATACAGTTCTGTGTAAAAGTCTTAGGCTCCCTACGGTTTTATATAAGTGCAATATACAGTTCTGTGCAAAAGTCTTAGGCTCCCTACACTTTTATATAAGTGCAATATACAGTTCTGTGCAAAAGTCTTAGGCTCCCTACACTTTTATACAAGTGCAATATACAGTTCTGTGTAAAAGTCTTAGGCTCCCTACGCTTTTATATAAGTGCAATATACAGTTCAGTTCAAAAGTCTTAGGCTCCCTACACTTTTATATAAGTGCAATATACAGTTCTGTGTAAAAGTCTTAAGCTTCCTACACTTTTATATAAGTGCAATATACAGTTCTGTGTAAAAGTCTTAGGCTCCCTACACTTTTATATAAGTGCAATATACAGTTCTGTTCAAAAGTCTTAGGCTCCCTACACTTTTATATAAGTGCAATATACAGTTCTGTGTAAAAGTCTTAAGCTTCCTACACTTTTATATAAGTGCAATATACAGTTCTGTGTAAAAGTCTTAGGCTCCCTACACTTTTATATAAGTGCAATATACAGTTCTGTGCAAAAGGCCTAGGCTCCCTACACTTTTATATAAGTGCAATATACAGTTCTTTGCAAAAGTCTTAGGCTCCTTACACTTTTATATAAGTGCAATATACAGTTCTGTGTAAAAGTCTTAAGCTTCCTACACTTTTATATAAGTGCAATATACAGTTCTGTGTAAAAGTCTTAAGCTTCCTACACTTTTATATAAGTGCAATATACAGTGCTGTGCAAAAGTCTTAGGCTCCCTACACTTTTATATAAGTGCAATATACAGTTCTGTGTAAAAGTCTTAGGCTCCCTACACTTTTATATAAGTGCAATATACAGTTCTGTGCAAAAGTCTTAGGCTCCCTACACTTTTATATAAGTGCAATATACAGTTCTGTGTAAAAGTCTTAGGCTCCCTACACTTTTATATAAGTGCAATATACAGTTCTGTGCAAAAGTCTTAGGCTCCCTACACTTTTATATAAGTGCAATATACAGTTCTGTGCAAAAGGCCTAGGCTCCCTACACTTTTATATAAGTGCAATATACAGTTCTGTGCAAAAGTCTTAGGCTCCCTACACTTTTATATAAGTGCAATATACAGTTCTGTGCAAAAGGCCTAGGCTCCCTACACTTTTATATAAGTGCAATATACAGTTCTGTGCAAAAGTCTTAGGCTCCCTACACTTTTATATAAGTGCAATATACAGTTCTGTGCAAAAGTCCTAGGCTCCCTACACTTTTATATAAGTGCAATATACAGTTCTGTGCAAAAGTCTTAGGCTCCCTACACTTTTATATAAGTGCAATATACAGTTCTGTGTAAAAGTCTTAGGCTCCCTACACTTTTATACAAGTGCAATATACAGTTCTGTGCAAAAGTCTTAGGCTCCCTACGCTTTTATATAAGTGCAATATACAGTTCTGTTCAAAAGTCTTAGGCTCCCTACGCTTTTATATAAGTGCAATATACAGTTCTGTGCAAAAGTCTTAGGCTCCCTACACTTTTATATAAGTGCAATATACAGTTCTGTGCAAAAGTCTTAGGCTCCCTACACTTTTATATAAGTGCAATATACAGTTCTGTGCAAAAGGCCTAGGCTCCCTACACTTTTATATAAGTGCAATATACAGTTCTGTGCAAAAGTCTTAGGGTCCCTACACTTTTATATAAGTGCAATATACAGTTCTGTGCAAAAGTCTTAGGCTCCCTACACTTTTATATAAGTGCAATATACAGTTCTGTGCAAAAGGCCTAGGCTCCCTACACTTTTATATAAGTGCAATATACAGTTCTGTGCAAAAGTCTTAGGCTCCCTACACTTTTATATAAGTGCAATATACAGTTCTGTGCAAAAGTCTTAGGCTCCCTACACTTTTATATAAGTGCAATATACAGTTCTGTGCAAAAGTCTTAGGCTCCCTACACTTTTATATAAGTGCAATATACAGTTCTGTGCAAAAGGCCTAGGCTCCCTACACTTTTATATAAGTGCAATATACAGTTCTGTGCAAAAGGCCTAGGCTCCCTACACTTTTATATAAGTGCAATATACAGTTCTGTGCAAAAGTCTTAGGCTCCCTACACTTTTATATAAGTGCAATATACAGTTCTGTGTAAAAGTCTTAGGCTCCCTACACTTTTATATAAGTGCAATATACAGTGCTGTGCAAAAGTCTTAGGCTCCCTACACTTTTATATAAGTGCAATATACAGTTCTGTGCAAAAGTCTTAGGCTCCCTACACTTTTATATAAGTGCAATATACAGTTCTGTGCAAAAGTCTTAGGCTCCCTACACTTTTATACAAGTGCAATATACAGTTCTGTTCAAAAGTCTTCGGCTCCCTACACTTTTATATAAGTGCAATATACAGTTCTGTGCAAAAGTCTTAGGCTCCCTACACTTTTATATAAGTGCAATATACAGTTCTGTGCAAAAGGCCTAGGCTCCCTACACTTTTATATAAGTGCAATATACAGTTCTGTGCAAAAGTCTTAGGCTCCCTACACTTTTATATAAGTGCAATATACAGTTCTGTGTAAAAGTCTTAGGCTCCCTACACTTTTATATAAGTGCAATATACAGTTCTGTGCAAAAGTCTTAGGCTCCCTACACTTTTATATAAGTGCAATATACAGTTCTGTGCAAAAGGCCTAGGCTCCCTACACTTTTATATAAGTGCAATATACAGTTCTGTGCAAAAGTCTTAGGCTCCCTACACTTTTATATAAGTGCAATATACAGTTCTGTGTAAAAGTCTTAGGCTCCCTACACTTTTATATAAGTGCAATATACAGTGCTGTGCAAAAGTCTTAGGCTCCCTACACTTTTATATAAGTGCAATATACAGTTCTGTGCAAAAGTCTTAGGCTCCCTACACTTTTATATAAGTGCAATATACAGTTCTGTGCAAAAGTCTTAGGCTCCCTACACTTTTATACAAGTGCAATATACAGTTCTGTTCAAAAGTCTTCGGCTCCCTACACTTTTATATAAGTGCAATATACAGTTCTGTGCAAAAGTCTTAGGCTCCCTACACTTTTATATAAGTGCAATATACAGTTCTGTGCAAAAGTCTTAGGCTCCCTACTCTTTTATATAAGTGCAATATACAGTTCTGTGCAAAAGTCTTAGGCTCCCTACACTTTTATATAAGTGCAATATACAGTGCTGTGCAAAAGTCTTAAGCTCCCTACACTTTTATACAAGTGCAATATACAGTTCTGTGTAAAAGTCTTAGGCTCCCTACACTTTTATATAAGTGCAATATACAGTTCTGTTCAAAAGTCTTAGGCTCCCTACACTTTTATATAAGTGCAATATACAGTTCTGTGCAAAAGTCTTAGGCTCCCTACACTTTTATATAAGTGCAATATACAGTTCTGTGTAAAAGTCTTAGGCTCCCTACACTTTTATATAAGTGCAATATACAGTTCTGTTCAAAAGTCTTAGGCTCCCTACACTTTTATATAAGTGCAATATACAGTTCTGTGCAAAAGTCTTAGGCTCCCTACACTTTTATATAAGTGCAATATACAGTGCTGTGCAAAAGTCTTAGGCTCCCTAAACTTTTATATAAGTGCAATATACAGTTCTGTGCAAAAGTCTTAGGCTCCCTACACTTTTATATAAGTGCAATATACAGTGCTGTGCAAAAGTCTTAGGCTCCCTACTCTTTTATATAAGTGCAATATACAGTTCTGTGCAAAAGTCTTAGGCTCCCTACACTTTTATATAAGTGCAATATACAGTGCTGTGCAAAAGTCTTAGGCTCCCTACACTTTTATACAAGTGCAATATACAGTTCTGTGTAAAAGTCTTAGGCTCCCTACACTTTTATATAAGTGCAATATACAGTTCTGTTCAAAAGTCTTAGGCTCCCTACACTTTTATATAAGTGCAATATACAGTTCTGTGCAAAAGTCTTAGGCTCCCTACACTTTTATATAAGTGCAATATACAGTTCTGTGTAAAAGTCTTAGGCTCCCTACACTTTTATATAAGTGCAATATACAGTTCTGTTCAAAAGTCTTAGGCTCCCTACACTTTTATATAAGTGCAATATACAGTTCTGTGCAAAAGTCTTAGGCTCCCTACACTTTTATATAAGTGCAATATACAGTTCTGTGTAAAAGTCTTAGGCTTCCTACACTTTTATATAAGTGCAATATACAGTTCTGTGCAAAAGTCTTAGGCTCCCTACACTTTTATATAAGTGCAATATACAGTTCTGTGCAAAAGTCTTAGGCTTCCTACACTTTTATATAAGTGCAATATACAGTTCTGTTCAAAAGTCTTAGGCTCCCTACACTTTTATATAAGTGCAATATACAGTTCTGTGTAAAAGTCTTAGGCTCCCTACACTTTTATATAAGTGCAATATACAGTTCTGTGCAAAAGTCTTAGGCTCCCTACACTTTTATATAAGTGCAATATACAGTTCTGTGCAAAAGTCTTAGGCTCCCTACACTTTTATATAAGTGCAATATACAGTGCTGTGCAAAAGTCTTAGGCTCCCTACACTTTTATACAAGTGCAATATACAGTTCTGTGTAAAAGTCTTAGGCTCCCTACACTTTTATATAAGTGCAATATACAGTTCTGTTCAAAAGTCTTAGGCTCCCTACACTTTTATATAAGTGCAATATACAGTTCTGTGTAAAAGTCTTAGGCTCCCTACACTTTTATATAAGTGCAATATACAGTTCTGTGCAAGTCTTAGGCTCCCTACACTTTTATATAAGTGCAATATACAGTGCTGTGCAAAAGTCTTAGGCTACCTACACTTTTATACAAGTGCAATATACAGTTCTGTGTAAAAGTCTTAGGCTCCCTACACGTTTATATAAGTGCAATATACAGTTCTGTTCAAAAGTCTTAGGCTCCCTACACTTTTATATAAGTGCAATATACAGTTCTGTGTAAAAGTCTTAGGCTCCCTACACTTTTATATAAGTGCAATATACAGTTCTGTGCAAAAGTCTTAGGCTCCCTACACTTTTATATAAGTGCAATATACAGTTCTGTGCAAAAGTCTTAGGCTTCCTACACTTTTATATAAGTGCAATATACAGTTCTGTTCAAAAGTCTTAGGCTCCCTACACTTTTATATAAGTGCAATATACAGTTCTGTGTAAAAGTCTTAGGCTCCCTACACTTTTATATAAGTGCAATATACAGTTCTGTGCAAAAGTCTTAGGCTCCCTACACTTTTATATAAGTGCAATATACAGTTCTGTGCAAAAGTCTTAGGCTCCCTACACTTTTATATAAGTGCAATATACAGTGCTGTGCAAAAGTCTTAGGCTCCCTACACTTTTATACAAGTGCAATATACAGTTCTGTGTAAAAGTCTTAGGCTCCCTACACTTTTATATAAGTGCAATATACAGTTCTGTTCAAAAGTCTTAGGCTCCCTACACTTTTATATAAGTGCAATATACAGTTCTGTGCAAAAGTCTTAGGCTCCCTACACTTTTATATAGGTGCAATATACAGTTCTGTGTAAAAGTCTTAGGCTCCCTACACTTTTATATAAGTGCAATATACAGTTCTGTGCAAAAGTCTTAGGCTCCCTACACTTTTATATAAGTGCAATATACAGTTCTGTGTAAAAGTCTTAGGCTCCCTACACTTTTATAATAGTGCAATATACAGTTCTGTGCAAAAGTCCTAGGCTCCCTACACTTTTACATAAGTGCAATATACAGTTCTGTGCAAAAGTCTTAGGCTCCCTACACTTTTATATAAGTGCAATATACAGTTCTGTGCAAAAGTCTTAGGCTCCCTACACTTTTATATAAGTGCAATATACAGTTCTGTGTAAAAGTCTTAGGCTTCCTACACTTTTATATAAGTGCAATATACAGTTCTGTTCAAAAGTCTTAGGCTCCCTACACTTTTATATAAGTGCAATATACAGTTCTGTGCAAAAGTCTTAGGCTCCCTACACTTTTATATAGGTGCAATATACAGTTCTGTGTAAAAGTCTTAGGCTCCCTACACTTTTATATAAGTGCAATATACAGTTCTGTGCAAAAGTCTTAGGCTCCCTAAACTTTTATAATAGTGCAATATACAGTTCTGTGCAAAAGTCCTAGGCTCCCTACACTTTTATATAAGTGCAATATACAGTTCTGTGCAAAAGTCTTAGGCTCCCTACACTTTTATATAAGTGCAATATACAGTTCAGTGCAAAAGTCCTAGGCTCCCTACACTTTTATATAAGTGCAATATACAGTTCTGTGCAAAAGTCTTAGGGTCCCTACACTTTTATATAAGTGCAATATACAGTGCTGTGCAAAAGTCCTAGGCTCCCTACACTTTTATATAAGTGCAATATACAGTTCTGTTCAAAAGTCTTAGGCTCCCTACACTTTTATATAAGTGCAATATACAGTTCTGTGCAAAAGTCTTAGGCTCCTTACACTTTTATATAAGTGCAATATACAGTGCTGTGCAAAAGTCTTAGGCTCCCTACACTTTTATATAAGTGCAATATACAGTTCTGTGCAAAAGTCTTAGGCTCCCTACACTTTTATATAAGTGCAATATACAGTTCTGTGCAAAAGTCTTAGGCTCCCTACACTTTTATATTAGTGCAATATACAGTTCTGTGCAAAAGTCCTAGGCTCCCTACACCTTTATATATTTTCACCTGGCTTTAGATATTCATTTTTTGTTTTCCTCATTAGTGTTGCTGAAGATTGATAGTATATTTGAATTCTAAATTCTAATCAAAAAAATTGTTTCATAAATTAATGTTTGTATATCATCAGAATCAGTTGATACAGGTAATATAGTCTTAACAGAGTGCTGAAGTCAGCATCATCATGTCTGTCTGCAGTTACTCGGAGGGACAGACACCAGTGAGACAGTCAGTCTGCAGTAAAATGGTGGTAAGTCTCCCCAACTGCTTGGAACAAGCAAAAAGCCCATCATCTTATAAAACTGTAGCACATCAGGACAGTGTCCCTAATTTTAAGGCAAATGCAGTCACGCCAAATATTGGTTTGATTTAGTTTTTAACAGTTTACAGTACATTTCTCAGTTATTGGAAAGTTTCAATTTCATTATTTTTGCAAGCATATTTGCACAATGAAATTGCTTTAAATATGCCTAAGACTTCTGCGCAATACTGTATGTACATACTGTACGTGAATATCAGAATAATAGGTACATACTTGAGCAGAATTTACGCATGGGAACATATTGCACTTAACCACACACATTACACATGTGCATACATATTACATTTATAACAAAACATTCAATAGTGCATACCACTTAAACTCATGCATATAACACAGCTGCTCAAAAGGCTGAAATCACCAGTGATTTTCACATATTAAACGGAGAAAACAATTTAACGGGAAAATAATGGCCCTAAACATACAGTAAATCAAAACTCAGCATGAATTTTCGGGAAAAGAAATGACTAAATTTAGAGGGGTCTGCACAATTACAGGATTTAAATCCCATACATCTGCTGCAATATCACCTGGAGCAGAGAGTTTGTGGCGTGACACGCCAGAGCTCCAGCTCAGAGACCCACGGGACATACTGCAGTCCATGCAGAAACTCACACAGAGTGACACAAGAGCAACTACATTCCTGAACGCTTATAATTTGCAAAGCAGTAAGTAAAACTTGCAGATGATACTTGGATTTTTTTATTTGCCTCCCAAATACTTGAACGCAAACTTGAACAAAAATACTGGACTATTATCTATCTTGGAATAGATTTTTGAGTTTTTCGTCATATAGGCCGAATTTGCTACGATGCAAGTGCTTCATTGATTAAAACAGCAAGACGTACTTACATGATTACAAAGTATTTGAGCAGTAGTGAATACACAAAACAAACACACAAACATTAGGCTACTGCTGTATAAACATATTATAATTACATATTACATATAAGCATATTCATAGTGCATATGTCCGTATGCGTTTGTAAGGGTAATATGAACACACTTCTGTATTACAAGTGTAATATGTAGGCATATGTGTGTGAGGGCAATATAAACATTATTTGATAACAGCTCATAAGTTAAAAGTGTTGCAGCAGGGAGAAGCGAGACCAGCGTTAGTCAAAATCATAATATTTATTCAAACCGCAGCCAGACCACCAGAGCGCGAGAAGCCACTGCGGGCAGGACAGTTACAGCCAGCCGGCGAGAACGATAAAAATGCGCAAAACCGCGGCCGCGAAACTGGGGCGTGTCAGGCATTCGCGGCTCACGCGAAGAACAGCACTCCCTCAGCATGCGCGCCCCCACACCCAATTAGGGAAGTAAGCCACGTCATGCCATGATGAGCCCCGCGTATACACACGCTCCCGGGCTAAGCAAATTAGAGCACACCTGTACGGTAAAGTAGACCGACTTCATGTGGTAAATGTGCGGGGAAGAACAGAACCTGCTTTACACGTGCGGTCACTTGATCACCGCGACTCAAATAGAGTTCAGCACAAGCGCACTAATACTCAGAGATGATATGGGGCCTTTAATCACTACTACTTCAGAGCGCAGCCCACAGCTGGACGCAGCTCCACACGGAGACCATACACAGATTTCACAGCTAAAGTACCTTCCTTGGAATAAAATTGATTACAGGGATCATGTCTATAAAAAATGTTAGTGTTCAGAAAAACATTCCGTTTTAATTTTTTTCTTTTTTTGTTCAAAATTGATTTGTAGCTGCATATCAAGTCTGCCCGGCAACCACCCACAGTCCTTTTAAAAACACCCATGGAGCATGCAAACAGTTCTCAGCAATCTTTCGCATTTCTCATACACTCCAGTATTTGCAAGCCAAATAAACAAATATCACACAGGGACAATTCAGTGAAGTCAGGAAAGGAAGTATTTTTTCCAGAAGAAAGGAGACACATGACATAAACAGTAATATGGAGCTATTTAATCTCCAGAATTCAATTACCATTACAGCTCTTACGCCTGTCCTCAGCCAAAAGCCACCAATCTTCCGTAAAAGAGAAAAGATCTCTGGGAAAATTATAATTATTAATCAGGCAATCCAGCAAAACCCACACTGTTTTGCATTTACAAGTCCACATGGAATATTCTGTTGTTTATTATTATTATTATTATTATAGGAAATGTTCTCTGCACTTATAAATAATATTAGTGGTTGAGCACGTAAATTGGCCCATAGAGGAACTTTTAAAAGACCCAGTGATATATGGTTTCCCTGAGCTGCGACGCCGCTCTAAGCCATCCACATGAAAAATGGCCGCGAGAAATACGGTGCATTAACGAATTAAGCGCTGTCTGGAATAGGCTCGCCGGATCGGATGCGTGCGCGTCTGAACACTACAATCAAACAAAACCTCTCGTTTTCAACATCCGCCCTCGGGCGTTCTCTGCGCGCGAAGCCATTGGCGAACTCCCTCACTCCCTCAAATCTGCGGCACGAGGCGCACCAGCGCGCGCGCGGACCACAGGAGCAGCAGCGGCAGCGCCGGGTGCGAGGCGCGCGCATGAACGGGCATGATCATAGCGGGGGGGAAAGGATATGGGTGACAAACCAGCCTCAGACACCAGCTACGAGGACGAGTGGTCTGCTTCACGCAGAAGAAGACCACTGGCGCGAGGGTTGGGTAAGGGACCTGCTCCTCGTCCTCCGAGACCAGATCGGGGGTTGGATCGCGTGCGACTGATTCTCGATACACAGTCCGCGTGGGAATAGGATTCCTAGCGGTCCCTTCATCATCCCCGAGGTCTTCGCCCTCACCTGGGCCCTGATCCGACACTGGTATAGGTACTCTCACCTCCCCGCTCTCCAAGTACTGAAAGTGCTCTCTCCCTTCGCCATCAGTCATGATAGTGCGGCTGGAAATGGGTCCCTGTAACAGCACAGGTGAGGGTTAAACAGCACTGTTAAATACAGAGTCTTATCTTCAGTAACGGCATTTTACTAATTCAACTTCTATTCTGCCCACATATGGTAAGTTTGATGTTGAATTGTCGATGCTAAGATTTATTTGAGCGCACGCCCGGCGCACGCCCGTCTCAACTTGCTTAGAGAGTCTATTCATGTGTAATTTCTTTAAAAACCAATCGACAGAGAGCATCAGCAGGCAAAATACAGAAAAATAAATCACACCGTTGCACAATTATCACATTAAATGGCAATCAAAACTTCTTCATGCAGAATTTCAATGAAAATGTACCATTTTAATCACTACATTGTTCAATTCTAGCCTTGCGGACACGAACAATGAAACAATGGGGACAGCGATAAGCGTTCAGTAACCCCTTCCAGGGAATGGGTAGGCTATAGGTAATGGCAAATAATCAATTAAAAGTTGATGGCGTGAAATTTACCTCTCAGTCGTGGAGTGGCAAGTTCTCGTTACCATTGCGTTGAGTGTCAATGCACTGTAGTCAAATCCCGCCCGAAGCAAAGCAGCTTTTTATCGCAATCCATCTGCACACTCCCAGTAGTTTTTCCTGCTTTAAATCTGATGTAAATCCAGCGAAACTCTCAATCGAGCGAATTAAAGCAGAAATAAATCGCACAAGGTTTGTTTATTCCTCATGAATTCTGAAAATCGTGCCCATTATGGACTAATTGGCGGTAGCGTTCAGCGCACGTCTGTATCCCGTGCGGTTCCTTCTTGTTCTGAGATGCCAAACTTGCGTTCCGCCAAGAGCTCGGGCACGTGACGCCGGGTTGGAGAGCGCAAAGACTCCGGGGGATTCCGGCACCAGTAACCCACTGGTTGGGGCGCACAACCATTTCATGTGGCATTAACCTTCCCGTGCCCCGTACTTTGAAATATAAATTAAGTCGCGACAGACGTTTGAAAAGAAGTCGGTATTTTCTTCACTAACATAAGGGAGAAGGAATCAGTAAAATCCCAGTCGCGCCTTCGCTACTGTTGGTGATGGGTGAACTGGATCTTACAGCGACCACTGATTTTGAGAACGAAGCTCCACGCCTATCCGGAAAATTAATAAATATTGGAATTACCAGGCGTAACAAATATTAAAAGAAGTAAAATCTAAAACTGCGCTTCAGTGGTCATGTTAAGTAATGGCATGCTATTAGTGAGTGCCAAGATTCGTTTCATTTGTTAAACAAAAGCTACTGTATTCAGTTCCCCTCCTCCAGCGTGAGTTTGGTCGTTTATGAATTCATATTTAACACATGCAATTATATGTAGTGTGTACCCCCGCCTCGTCAGTACATTACGAAGCTCAGACTAGAAAAAAAAGAAACCTTATTTCCATCGGCACACATTCTTTTACCTGCTAAGCAAAAATTTTCATTATGGTCGAACATGCGTGCGTCAAAGACCCGGCCACTGACTGTTGAGCTGACGCGGAGATTATTCGGTTTAGTCTGATATGAAGAAATAAAACGAGACTGATACAGGAGCTAAGACTACCTGAAGAACGCGCTCATTTCGCGGTTCGGGGACTCCCTGGCGTTACTTCTATTCGCTGACTACACCTCCGCTTTTGGATAATTCATTACGACACAATTATGCGGCTATTTAGCATATTAAAAAACGATTATCACGTGACACAGAGCTTATTACTTTGGGGAATCAGTAGGGTGTAACAAGCAGGTTGTCTTAACTACCGAATGGTACGTGCCGCATTTATTAATTAAATTGTTATGAGATCCCATAAACAGATGAACAGTCTTGTCTCACTGTCGAATGATGTTTTTTTTTTTGCCTTCGATGTGTAATGCTCACAGATACTCAATGAACATATTGCATCTCGTGAATTCTCCAATAAAGGGTGATAATATAAGTGTTAATAATAGATTCATATTTGAGTGCACTGTGAAACAATGTTGACTTAGTTTTATTAAAGTCAGATTTGCTCAGTTCAACAAATAAGGAATAAAGACAGCGTCCAAAACAGCGACAAGCAAAAGCCAAGAGATGTGGATGCAGTAAATGTATCATTACGTGCAGTCACGCTTGTCCAGCTTTAGAGAGCACCTTCTATCCAGAGGTACTGCAATCTATCAAATAAATTCAAAAGCACACACACCACAAAAAAAGGTTAGTAGCCAAAGTGATGTGCTCATAGTGTGTTTCAGTGGCCAAGAGAAAGAATAAAAGAATCAATAATGCATAAGTACCTGATGAAAACTTGTTGACTGCGCCTTCCAATTTGGTGTGCGATTGCTTGAGGCACGTTGCATATTTTACAATAATGAATCAACTGCACAGCGCGAGTTTGTGAATTTGTATGCATCGCTCCTTACGGGCTTCTGCATTGCAATTATATTTCTGCGGAATCTTTACTGTCGGTGGATCCTGTGAAGACCCTTCACAACGGAATCAGCATCTGCCTTGGAATCGGTAAAATCACTCCACCACAACACAAGTTGTTACTACATATAATGTACATGTAGGGATAAATAGAAGTAATGTTGATTAAATATAAGCTTGTTTTCTCTTCTGAAGAATTAAACAGCCAACATCCTCATAGGACCAAAATATCCAACATACGCCAAGGTTTAATGGGTACACCTGTAATGCACTGCGATTTACAGTTTTTTTTTACAATCGTCCTAAGACAAAATCCAATACCTCTGACACATTTCCTTAACTCTTCACACAGTTTGCACAACATCAGCCTGTGTGGCCTACAGAATTGAACCATTTCTTGTTTATTTGACACAAACTGCATACAGTAGACACATTTACAAAATGTTTTAACTTCTTTTACGAAAATGCTCTAACGAGGCCAAAACAATCGACTTTAACTCACAAATTTACAGATGCTTTCACACAGTATGTCAGAACAGATAACCTCATGTTCTAAAGGTAAAGTAAGTGAGCAGCAGTTCAATTTATAGATTAAAATAAATTACTTCTTGTTTTTTCTAATTGTCATTGAAAAGCAGCTGATTGAAGTTATGTAAATTAGTCAACTAATTGAAGTCACAGCTGAATGAAATCACAGCCACAGTAATACATAAAAAGTTTGGTGTGGTGTGTCGGTTTTGGGTCTGAAGAAGCAAGACAATACATGAGAATGGCAGAACGAAGAAGAGTTGGTGAAGAGAGAGGAGTTGGAGAAGGGAGAGGAGGTGAAGAGAGAGGAGTTGGTGAAGGGAGAGGAGGTGAAGAGAGAGGAGTTGGTGAAGGGAGAGGAGGTGAAGAGAGAGGAGTTGGTGAAGGGAGAGGAGGTGAAGAGAGAGGAGTTGGTGAAGGGAGAGGAGGTGAATGGAGAGGAGTTGGTGAAGGGAGAGGAGGTGAATGGAGAGGAGTTGGTGAAGGGAGAGGAGGTGAAGAGAGAGGAGTTGGTGAAAGGAGAGGAGGTGAAGAGAGAGGAGTTGGTGAAAGGAGAGGAGGTGAATGGAGAGGAGTTGGTGAAGGGAGAGGAGGTGAAGAGAGAGGAGTTGGTGAAAGGAGAAGAGGTGAAGAGAGAGGAGTTGGTGAAAGGAGAGGAGGTGAATGAAGAGGAGTCGGTGAAGGGAGAGGAGGTGAATGGAGAGTAGTTGGTGAAGGGAGAGGAGGTGAAGAGAGAGGAGTTGGTGCAGGGAGAGGTGAAGAGAGAGGAGTTGGTGAAGGGAGAGGAGGTGAATGGAGAGGAGTTGGTGAAGGGAGAGGAGGTGAAGAGAGAGGAGTTGGTGCAGGGAGAGGAGGTGAATGGAGAGGAGTTGGTGAAGGGAGAGGAGGTGAAGAGAGAGGAGTTGGTGAAACGAGAGGAGGTGAATGGAGAGGAGTTGGTGAAGGGAGAGGAGGTGAAGAGAGAGGAGTTGGTGAAGGGAGAGGAGGTGAATGGAGAGGAGTTGGTGAAGGGAGAGGAGGTGAATGGAGAGGAGTTGGTGAAGGGAGAGGAGGTGAAGAGAGAGGAGTTGGTGAAGGGAGAGGATGTGAAGAGAGAGGAGTTGGTGCAGGGAGAGGTGAAGAGAGAGGAGTTGGTGAAGGGAGAGGAGGTGAAGAGAAAGGAATTGGTGAAGAGAGAGAAGTTGGTGAAGGGAGAGGAGGTGAAGAGAGGAGTTGATGAAGGACAAAGGAGAGTTCCTGGAGGGAGAGGACCAAGAGCGGTGAGAATGCGTGGTGGTGTTCAACGAAGGTGATGTCCTAACTGACCAGCAGGAGCTGGCCATGGTGCTGGCCAACAATGAAATCAAACTCAAGGAGATTCAGGCGAGTTCTGGAGTCTTTGGAACTATCAACGCAATCAGCTTGACATCCATTTCTCGGACTCTGTTGAAACATCAAATCCACATGAAACAGCTGCACATGGTTCCGTTCGAAAGGAACAGTGAGCGGATAAAATAAACTCCGTCACCAGTATGTCTAGGTAAGGTTATTCAGTAGTTGAAGTATTACAGTGTGTACTTTGCAGTAAACTATTCTATAAACCTGGGTTACAGTACACACAGTATAAAGCAAAGCATTTACTCATACTGTCTTTACTTTCAGAGAGTCATAGAGTTGGAAGGCAATAAAGCCCCGCATGAGATGATTTACAAATGATGAGGCCGGCTCCAACTTAGCCAAAAAGCGTCGGCGAGGCAGACACATGATAGGGAAACGGGCCACAATCACCGTGCCGGGGCAGAGAGGGGCCAACATCACGATCTGTGCTGCTATATCCAACAATGGAGTAGTGTTACACAAATGTGAGATTGGCCCCTACAATACCACCCGGCTCCTACTGGAAGAACTACATGAAAGACTGGTGCCGGAAGCTGCCGGAAGCAGACAGGGGACTGGATGGCCTTCCAACTTATGAAGTGGTCTGAGACAACGTGGCATTCCACCGGTCGTGGAGTGGCAGCATAGTTTCATGCCCATCCCAGGATGGTGTCTGTTTCTTTCCCCTTCCTCAACCCCACTGAGGAGTTCTCTTCTGCGTGGAGATGGAGGGTCTATGACCATCAGCCACAGACCCTGGTGGCCCTCCTGGAGGCCATGAATGCCGCTCGCCAGGAGCTCACACCTGATCACTGTCAGGGGTGGATCAGACATGAAGAGATTCTTCCCCAGGTGCCTCGGCAGGGAAGACATCCTGTGTGATGTTGAGGCCATGTGGCCCAATGCAGAAGACCCAGCAAATTAGGGTCTTTTTTCTTTATACAAGTATTTTTCTTTTTTTATTCTATGTATCCACACAATGATGAATGCCAATGGGTTTTTTTTTCTTGCAGGCTCGCAGCATTTCCTACGCAAATAAAGCCTTTGCAAAAATTCTATTACAGTTGTGACTGTCTTTTTCCATAAACTCATTTCCACTGAATGTTTGCTATAAAGAAACAATGTCTGCATCTAGGCCAACTACATGCAAAAAAAACCTTACATACCTGTAAGGTGTTTAAAAGAAACGGCAGTGCGAAAAAATTTACAAAAGGATATACCTGAAACATATGCAGTTCCTGTAAATCCAGTTTTATGACTGAAGGTTTCTGATGGAAGAGAATAGGTGTTCGTGTTTGGTTGATCTGGTGTATTGTGTTAGTGTATTCTTGCATTTTGAAAACTAGTATAAGTGTTTGGTGTACAATGTTACCTTTTGAGCATGAAGTTAGCTGGTTTGTCAGTTGTGTGTTGTTGGTCTGTTAGTTTTGAAAATGTGTGAGAAGTAACGGTCATTGTGTTCCGACAATTGTAAAAAACTGTAATGGTACTTCCATAATGTGCCGTGTTTTAACTAAGGGTACACACATCATGCACCAAGCTTTGAGGAGGATTACCCACAATGCACCAGGCTCTAAAGTTTGCTCAGCTGGTGCATGACCTTTGATGCTTGGCATGAACCGTAGCTCCTGCCATTCAATGTGTGCGTGTGTGTGTGTGTGTGTGTGTGTGTGTGTGTGTGTGTGCGTGCATGCACTCTGCATGATGCAGAACAAAGAGACATCGAAGAGCAAATATATTTTAATTTAACTTGAAGGGCATAGTAAATAGAAATATTCCTTGCACTTGAGTGTCACATTATTTTTATTATTATTATTATTAGGAATAGTGTTATTATTATTATTGCTATTATTATTATAAGCAGCCAGAAGGCTGAAATGCGGCCAACTCTTGAGAGTCATTTTCCCTGAACTGACCATAAGAACATAAGAACATAAATTGCTTCATTGAACACGAGTCTATTTTCAAATCAATTTTACTAGAGGTGAATGGCCCCAGTGTATCGGCAGTAAGCTCCTCCCCCAGTGTTGGTTACGGAGGGGGGGCTGATATCAGCGCCTTTTCTGAAGGACCAGCTCCTCTGAGATACAGAGAGACCTGTCTGTTTCTACAGCATCAAACACAACACCACAGAGCCACTTTAATCTCCAGCGTGTTCTGCACAGCACTGAAGACCCCTCTGTTAAAGTGCTGTCTCTGTGTGGTAAGTGACAGAGCCGTACATCTCCTCGGTCTTGTGGCTCTGAATATTGTAGCCAGCATCATGTAATGAATATTCATTCAGGCATGAGGAAAGAACAGAACCGAAGTAGCTTTTCCTTCAAGAATAAAGAAAGAAATGTGTCCACACTGGCCCCATGGTGAGGGACCCACAGTATGTTCCCCGCAGAGAGCCAGTTGCTCACTTCTGTACGCTGCTCTGATTCTCCATCATCAGCCATCTCACCCTGACCCCTCCCCCAAGTCCAGAGCTCCATCCATGTACAGAATTCAGTTCACTTTTACAGCGAATCAGACGCGCTGCTCCTTATCTGAGGAGTCCGAGAGGCAGGGATCTGGCCAATAGGAGGGCACCGCGGCCGCGTCTGAAACAGCTTCCTGACTGCTGCTTCCTTATAATATGTACTGCCTACTAAACACCCTCCCAGCATGATTATAGACTGTTTCTCCCAGCACAAAGACGAGTACACCAAAGGGTGTTAAGTGGGTTGTAAAGAACATTTTTTTAAAGTAGTTTACCGGGTTATATACACATTTCTTTGACCGTTAGCATAATGTAAGAGCCTAGTTCCTGAAGTACTTCAGTCACATTTTCAAACAAGGTGAGGTAAGGATGGGAAAACATTTTTTAATAGTAACTTAACCCCTTTGCGCAGATATAGACACCGGCGTCCGTGAATACCGAAATTTAATTCCTGAATATGTCTGTAATTGAATTTCCAAAGGTCCTGCTTCACTGGAATAATTTTCCAGAGTGTCTTTGACACAAATACTGCGTAATAAAGCTTAAATAGGCTCATGCATAACAGGAAAAAATTGAAATTATTCATATTCTGCACAAAGGGGTTCAGTCCACTGCCTCAATTTTATCCAAATAGAAATTTTGTGACTTAAGTACTCTTAGCACTGGTGTTTTCAATCGGGAAACGATTGGGATGTATACCTTAATTTTCAAACAACGAATAGATCTTCTAGGAAGAGGTAGGGGCTTTTTATTAGAAGAGCAGACATCATTGGACCCATCCATACCGGTGCTGGAGCGCAGGACTGAGTATAACGCACGAGTTCAGCCCATAATGTCTGGGGGATGTTTTAGTGTCATTTCAATCAGCAGCTGATTAACAGCTGGAAAACAAGGTGGGGCAATCATTAGCCAATCAGTGACTTAAACTTATTCCTCACCCCAACACACACCAGAAACCTGCAAACACTGCGGTCCTGCAAGACTGGAGTGTCCCGTCAGTGATGTCGCGAAAATGTGGCTCATTATAAAGCCGTGCATACTGAACATCGTAAGGGCATTTTAAATACGCCCACCGTCCAACTCTCTCGTCCAGTGTGTTCCGTTTACATATGGAATGATTGAATAAGTCAGTCACTCGAGACATGGACAGTCCGAGCAGGAGCACCAAAGGGTTTGCTCAGGAATGGAGGATCCAGTGTCTGACATGTGTGGCCTGTGAACACGGCAACCGCGCTGCCTCGCCTGCATTTCTAAAAGAAGCGCATGCAGATCCCAGCGGCAGGCGCAGACGGCTCATCAACGGCAGTTTTCTGCCTCCCCTCAACCCCTCCCACTTTCACCATCCGGCCCTCCTCTTTCCCCGCTATCACTCCTATTGTAGCAGTTGTTCGCTTTTAAACGGCGACCGCTTTAAATCAGCATCCATTTTATGGCCGGCGACGTGCTCTTATTGAAATTGCCTCCCAGTACGACTCGCGGTTTTGATGTGTATCGCGGGCTGCCCGAGACTCGTTCACCTCTCATTCTGAAGCGGCTCATTTTGAGTCGTTTCCATTACTCATATAAATGCGACTGACAGCGGTTGGGGGAGGAATTCAGTTTCAAAGCCCTGTACTGCTGAGGGTGAACACGAGACAGCACAGTGTACATTAGCAGAGTGTACATTGCAGCAGTTATTGACCTGCTTTGAATATTCCCTTCAGCCCAGTTTCAAGAGAACACGTTCATTCCACCCGCTAGTTTTGCAAAGAATTCCTACCGTTCCTTAATCCTCGCTCCTCCTATCGGGGATACAGGGAAGGGAACATGGAGAAGAAGACGGAGACGGAGGGGTCAAATAAAGGTGAAGAAGCTTAACGGACCTCCTTCCCCCTTCAAACGTCATTTTGTGGAGACACCAGCCGCAGTCACAGGTGCGGCAAACAGGTGAGGTGAATTCACTGCTCAACCATCCAAACATGGATTGTCACCGCATTCTCTGAGTGAACGTAATACCTTGGAGTGACCTCTGTTCCCTTTTCTTAACTCTTGTAATGGACTGGGATCGCCTAACGATGGCGACCTTTGAACAATGTCAAGGTTACCTGAAAGAAAGGAATGAGAAGAGTGAAAAATAAACCCACAAGCACCTGTCTACCCTGTAAGGCTACAACATGGAGGGCATTTAACTTCCACTAGGATACACAGATATAGTGCACCACCTACTAACAGCAGCAGTACCCTCCCAACCTACCAACTAACGTATCTACCTCTCAGACATTTCCTCCTGCGCTATAGGAAATTTCCTTCTGCTGTGCTCAACGTCTCCGCTGCCCTGTGGGACATTTCCTCCACCCAACTGCTCCTCACAGCACCATGAACACTGTCACAAGTGTGTCTCAGTCGTGGCTGTCACTCCAAGGAACAGCTGTGTGGTCCCACCCACAAAGCTGCTTTAACCCCTGAGACCTTATTCCACCCACCCATCTACCTACCCACACACACACACACACACACCCACATGCACACACACATATACACACATCCACTCACCCACCCACCCACACACACACACACATGCACACACACATATACACACATCCACCCATACACACACACACACACACACACACACACACACACACACCATATTGCCGGCCCAGCTGCCATCTGGACTGGGGCTCCCACAGTGTCAGTAGGCCTGTGGCTGCAGCAGGGAATTTATGACTTGGCCTCTGCTGTCCATAGAAAGCGTGGGCGTTTCTGGGGACATTTGGGTATGAGCTAAGCATTGATCTGGCAACCAGAGTCCACTGGCGATGTTGGTGTTGAGTGGACTCGTCAGTTGGGGCAGGAAATTGATCTTGTGCATGTAGGTGTTGTGAGGAATTCTTTAGCGTGGGCAACATTGATCTGGCCACCACTGTCCACGGAGGAAGTGAGTATCAGGGCAAATTCTTTGGTACAAGCTGGACATTGATCTATAAAGCATGGTCCACAGGAAGACTGGGTGCCCAGTGTTTTCAGTCAGGGAGAAAATATGCAACATTCACTCCATCATATTTTCATAATGATGATTCACACATGTGCACTGTGAGTGCATGATGCGTTTGCACTGAGGTAATGCAGGAAAGGGTGCTTCTCGCTAACGTGTTATTGGCACATGGCTTACCTCAAGCTAATGCAACATTAGAGCTAAATGTGATTAATACCAACCTGTTATTGGTGGCTCATTAGCTTCAAGCAAATAAACTGATCCTACAGATAGTGTTTAGCTTGCTTTACACTGACTCCATAGTGCGCTACAGGAAAATGGCATAAGGGTATAACTAGCCCCAGACCCCTATGCCATTGCGGGATGGTGTAATTCAGGCTTGCACACTACGGTTGCATTGCACTGCAGGCCGACACGTTGCATGTGCATGTAGCATAAGTGATGCACATGCAACTGCGCTGCAGTTTCTATCATGAATATTCCTGGCTCAGACTTAGCCTCCCCCACCCAATATGCCTCACCGTTAGCGTTAGCGTCTCTGGGCCCCAAACACAACACCGCTCTGCTCTGACAGGTCCTTTCACGGCTGCCTGCTAACATGCATGTTGGGTTTTTGTCATTCCAGCACCAGGGAATTGCATTAGCTGCAGCTGCCCTCCTATTCCATTTTCAGTCCTGCGTAGCGGCTAACAGCGGGCTCGGGGGCTGAGGTATCAGTGTTTGACCGGGTACCGTTCGGTGCGCATCGGCACAATTCACTCTGACATGTTTCTATTGATTAGTTTGATATGTTTCTGGTCAACAGAGCAGCTTAATGGGTTCATATTTGACCAGGATTGAAAAAAGGGTTTCAACAGCATATGGTTTGGGCTGAGATCTGGCCGCTGCTGGAAATGTCAGACCAGTAGGGGGCAGTTTTCCACCATGCAGAGGCGCATTTCTTGCTTCAATGGCTTTTTTCAATCCACTCCTGTGTGTCTGATATAGAATTTGATTGCTGATTGCCATCAAGGAGGAGACTCTTATCCCTTAAATGAGTAAAGAAAATAAATTAGAGGTTGTTTCAGCATCACTTGCGCTAAAGTGTTAAAACCATCCTTGACAGAAGTATTTTTTCCCATGGACTGAATAAAAAGATGGATGCAGCACTCGGGTCCGAAAAGTAATGCCAATGCGGAAATCTCTAAAAATTGCATTCTATTTAATGGCCAGCAGATGACGACGTCGGTGGTTGCAGAAATAAATTCAAGGCTACAGAAGTCTATGACCCTACTTTCCCACCTGATTTATCATTTCAATAATGATTTTTCACATTATTTTATGGTATCTATCGCAAGTTTCAAGTCTGCTTCGATATTTAATGATGTTCAGTTTTGCAAATTATGGTCGCAGATTGACTACAATAAAGGATAAAGCCAGAATATGCTTTAGGGACATGGCTATCCTCTGATCATCGCCTGATACGGTCAAATCCACCCCTAGATCCACCCCACGCTCCTCGCTAGATCTTCAATTCACGCTCTCGTCCAACAGGAATCACATCCAGTTTCAAAAAGACAATATTGCGCTGTTCAATTTGCCAATATCAAGGATTCCTAAATTGCATGCTGAAGCCAGTGGGTGATGTCATGGTTGCTTCATCCATCTTTTTATACAGTCTATGATTTTACCTAAATGTGTGATATATACACTTAGCACAAACCAGCTTCCCAACTCAGATAACCTCAAAATGCAACTGCTTTCTCTTACCTCCTAAACTGATTAGTGGTCAGAGTGATGAATGGTCAGTATGAAGGGTGGTCAGTATGTTGAGTGGAAAGTATGCTAGGTGTTCAGTATGATGGATGGACAATTTGAGGAGGGGTCTGTATGAGGAGTGGTCAGTATGCTGGTCAGTGGCGTTGCATGTTTGCAGATGGGACAAGCATCTACACTTCGCAGCCCCTGCTATGCTCTCTGAAAGCTCAGATGTAAAAAAGTTACCGACAGGCCCAACATGTCAGTGCACTGGTTATCTCTCGATGTTTATTGCAGCTCACTGAAATGGATTGTGGAAGAAAAACTATATTCTCAAATCAATCAAATTACTCTTTATAGCAGACCCGACAGGAACAATCAGAGCGGTTCTGTGCCAGAATCAGAGAGTAGATTTGATAAAAAGACCGTGAGCTGTATTCCCGAATGATCCTGGGGACAGGTGGAGAATAACATTGGATTTTGGTTCCTTTGCTTGGAATCGTGGGCTGTCCGGCTCACGTCTGTTTTGAAATTAATCTTTTTCCAGCTCCTTCGTGTCCTTTATGCATCCGGATCCCACAGGTATAAATTTCCTTTCTGATAACCTCGTACGGATGCCGTCACCCCACCTTTAAGAGTGAGATCGTTATCGGTTCCTGTGGCGATGTTGGTCTCTAATGCGGTAATTACAGTTCGCCATGTTTACAGAGAGCCCAGTGATTTAGGCATCATTTCCCATTTGGGTCTTGTTTATATCTGAGTCTTTCATCTTACAGCGGATTCTGTAAAAGAATTACAGAGACAACCAATATCAAGGCACTATACATGTGAGTGTGTGTGTGTGTGTGTGTCTGCACACGCGCGTGTATGTGTATGTGTGTGTGTGTATATGTATAGAAATTACTGCAGTTTCATATGTGGCAATATGGACTTCTCGAAATGAACTGCTCACAGCAATCATGGTACGAGTATTTTCAAAAAATCCACACGCTGACAATCATTATTCCATTTTCTTTCGGGTTTAACCGTTGGCGGTTCCAATGAGTAAATCCATCAGAATCAATTAGTTGATGAGATTATTAAACTTTTGAGAACTAGTATTGAACCTGTCATGGGAGCCATAGATCTAAACACCTCAGGTTCATGAAGCTGCTCTGTACCTTTCAGAAGAGGAACACTGGATCTACATGCAAGGAGATATTCCATTTCAATGCCTCAAACTGAGATAATGCCACTGATAGAAATATTTCTTGTTCATTGGATGTCTCTCCATATCAGCTTGGTTGGTATCCGTGGAAACAGAGATATTTCCAGCGCAGCCTAGTTCACCCTGATAGGACTTTTCATGGCAGGAGAAATAGGTCATGTGACTTTATAAGGCTACATTAGTGACCCTACAAACGGACCTTTCACCTTAACAAGGACTAATAAGGGCTACAGACGAATTACGATGAAATAACCCTGGTGACAAGATATTCATCTCCACAGAACTGAACCCAATCCAGCAGTGTCCATATCAAAGTGCAAACCAAGTACAGCCGAAACATTAGCCATGGCCACACTGGTGGGGTTACTTCTCAAAGGAGGGCGCTGTTTCATAATTACACATCGCTACACAGCCTTATTCGCACTGAGCTAATTTAGCTGAAAATTGCATTAATAAATCATTTAACTGTGTGAATGCTGATGTTCCCCAAACTCTTAATTACATGCAATTCGATACCAGTGATGTAAATCACAATTACTTGTGAGGTTTTACGAAATGAGCCAAGAGCGAGAACCAGATGAATGCAAAATGGAGGCTTTATTTCTGAAGGGGGAAACCCCCCAACAGAGCTGGCAACAGTACAATGTCCACAATCCACAAACAGAATCCAAAGGGCAAAGTCCAAAACTGTAACCAGGGCACCAATAACACAACTCAAGGTCAGGCAAAAATGGTTCGGTACACAGGCGTGGGTTTGGTGGAGAGACAAACTCATAAGCCGTAAACAGTCCGAATCCAAATACGAGGGCAGCAAAGACAATAGACGTGGTCGGGCAAAAAGTAGGTCCAAACTCACGAAGGCAATCAGATCCAAAAGGGCAAACCAAAAAACAAGTGTCGGGCAATCCAGTCAGAAAGAAAATATCACAGTGAGCAAGGCGAGGAACGTAGCACAAGACAAAGGAGTAAAGACGATCTGACAAGGAACTAAAAGTGTAGACACCTTATATACATATCCGGGTTAAACACATGACTAGGGTAAACAGGTGTAGTCAATGACATGGGAGTGACACATGAGGAAAACTAATTACATGAATTTGGCGAATGCCGAAACGCAGACAGGGATAACGAGACATTCCTATGAACGAACAAACGGCTCCGGTTAAGGAGTACTAAAGTGTACAGTCTAAAGAAAAGGGAAAGCAAGAGATATAAGAGGAAACCGCAGTGGAGATAATTAGTGATAGACAAGGAGGGCGGAGATACAGATTGGGCGAATGCTGAGAGATCGTTAGTCTATTAGTATGTGCAGCTATACAATCCCGAGTGCAAGTTAGTCAGTTAGTATAAATGTACAATGTTAATCGGGGTTAGTAATTATCGAAAACAATAAACTGTTAGTAGGGTTAGTAGATAGCATAAAGAGAGAGGAAGGAAGAAAATGAGAAATGAAGAAAGATTGAAATCCCAGAAACCAGGAAATCACCCGAATGAGTGGCACGTCAGACAAGGGACCGTGGGCAAAGACCTACACAAGACAAGACAGGGTAAACGAAGTGCAGGACTAGAAATCACAACAAGACTATGAAAGAATGGCAAGGCTATGAAACATGGCAAGACTGTGAAACATGGCAAGACTATAAAACATGGCAAAGACATAAATAATACAAAACATGAAATCAAACAACAAAACACAATACATAATCATGGGGATGGTCAGGGGCAGGCAGTGGTCACTAAAACACAAAAGGCATACATGGCAAGCCAGGCACAAAACTTAAACATGGAACAGACAAAGCATGGCAGAGATGCAGATTCACAACAGAACCCCCCCCCCAACGAACGCCTCCTGGCGTTCAATTCGAAGAACGTGATGCAGCATGATAGTCTCTTATTAAAGTCTTATCCAGAATGTGTCGGGCAGGAACCCAACTGCGGTGTTCCGGTCCGTAACCCTCCCAGTCGACGAGGTACTGTAGACCTCTGCCTCGTCGACGAGAGTCCAGGAGGGCACGGACCGTGTAGACTTCGCCTCCGTCGATGATCCGGGCGGGTGGAGGGGGATCAGGTCCAGAGGACAGGTGGTGGGTTACAGCAGGTTTTAACTGGGACACATGGAAAGTGGGGTGTATGCGTCGCATGGACAGGGGGAGACGGAGGCGAACGGCAGTGGGACTTAGGACCCTTTCAATGGTGAAAGGGCCCAGGAACTTGGGGAAAAGCTTACCCCCGTTACCTCTGAGGGGAATGTCCCTTGAAGAAAGCCAAACCCGTTGCCCAGGTCGGTACGTGGGAGCAGATGTGCGTCTCCTGTCGGCCTGCTCCTTCATCCTGGAGACTGACCTGAGCAGGGCCTGGCGGGTGGTAATCCAGGTGCGTCTACACCTGCGCACGAACTCACGAGCTGAAGGAACGGCTACTTCTTCCTCCTGAGACGGGAACAACGGGGGTTGGTAGCCTAGGCAGGCCCTGAAGGGGGAAACGCCAGAGGCAGCCGAGGTGTGGCTGTTCAGGGCATATTCCACCCATGGCAATTGATGGCTCCAGGAGGAGGGGTTCCTAACACATAAACACCTTAGAACATTTTCCACAGACTGGTTAGCTCGCTCGGTCTGGCCATTAGTTTGGGGGTGAAAACCTGATGACAAACTAACTGAAGTGCCAAGTGACTTACAAAATGCTTTCCAAAACAGAGCAGTGAATTGGGGGCCACGATCAGAAGTGATGTCGGTGGGGATTCCGTGAAGTCTAATAACGTGTTGAATGATGAGATTAGCGGTTTCTTGAGCGGAAGGGAGCTTGGTGAGGGGGACTAAATGAATGGCTTTGGAGAATCTATCAACTATCGTGAGAATGGTGGTGTGGTGATTGGAAGGAGGAAGGCCAGTGACAAAATCTAGTGCAATGTGGGACCAGGGGCGATGTGGTGTAGGAAGGGGCTGAAGCAAACCTTGAGGGGGCTGGTGTGATGTCTTAGCCTGGGCGCAGACCGAGCAAGCAGCTACAAAACCCTGAACATCCTGAGTTATCTCTGGCCACCAAAATCTTTGGAGAATAAAGTCCTTGGTGCGGCGTACCCCAGGATGGCAGGACAACATGGAGGAGTGTCCCCACTCCAGGACCTTGGGGCGCAAAGCAGCTGGAACATATAGGCAATTAGTGGGGCAAGCACTAGGGGTAGCAGCATTAGCTTGGGCATCCTTGACCTCTCTTTCAATATTAAAACATAGAGCGTTAATGAACGCTTCCTTAGGGAGTACTGTATCATTGCAAGGGCCTCCTTCTCTAATCTCAAAACAGCGTGAGAGGGCGTCAGGTTTAACATTCTTACTTCCTGGTCTGAAAGCGATGTGGAAATTGAAACGGGAAAAAAATAATGCCCACCTGGCTTGTCGTGGGTTGAGTCTCTTGGCCGTCTGAAGGTACTCCAAATTCTTATGGTCAGTCCAGACAATAAAGGGAACTTTGGATCCTTCCAGCCATTGCCTCCATTCCTCCAAGGCCAACTTCACTGCTAACAGCTCCCGGTTGCCGATGTCGTAGTTTCTCTCCGCTGAGCTGAGGCGGCGAGAGAAGAAGGCACATGGATGGATTTTCCCATCCTCCGTGGACCTCTGAGACAGGATGGCTCCAGCTCCAATATTGGAGGCATCCACCTCGACGATGAACTGTAGCTCTGGGTTGGGAATGGTGAGGATGGGTGCAGATGTGAATCTGGTCTTTAATTCCTTAAAGGCGTCCTCTGCTTTCTCCGACCAACGAAACTTGAATTTGGAGGAGGTGAGAGCAGTAAGAGGAGCTGCAACCGAACTATAGTTCCTGATGAACCGCCGGTAGAAGTTGGCAAATCCTAGGAAACGTTGGAGTGACTTACGGTCCTCAGGTCGGGGCCACTTGGTAACTGCCTCCACCTTTACTGGGTCCATGCGAATGGTGCTCGGAGAAATAATGTAACCCAAAAAGGTGGTGGTTTCAACAAAAAACTCACACTTCTCGGCCTTCACGAAAAGGCGGTTCTCCAAGAGGCGACGGAGCACTTGGCGAACATGCTTAACATGGTCCTCCTGGGATTCAGAAAAAATTAGAATGTCGTCAAGATAGACAAAAACAAACTTGTTTATCATGTCTCTTAAGACATCATTGACGAGGTTTTGAAACACTGCTGGAGCGTTGGTAAGCCCGAAAGGAAGAACCAAATATTCCCAGTGCCCCGTGGGAGTGTTAAAGGCGGTCTTCCATTCGTCCCCCTCTCTGATTCGCACTAAGTGGTACGCATTCCGGAGGTCGAGCTTAGTAAAGATCTTGGCTCCTTGCAGGAGATCAAAAGCGGTGTTCATGAGGGGAAGTGGGTAGCGGTTCTTAATGGTTATCTCATTGAGGCCACGGTAATCAATACAGGGTCTTAATGATCCATCCTTCTTAGCTACGAAGAAAAACCCCGCACCAGCAGGTGATGAAGACGGGCGTATAATGCCTGCAGCGAGAGACTCTGAAAGATACTTCTCCATAGCTTGGTTCTCTGGTCTGGAGAGTGAATAGAGTCGGCCTCTAGGGGGCAAAGTACCTGGCTTCAGGTCTATGGTGCAGTCATAGGGTCGGTGAGGTGGTAAGCTGGTGGCCCGAGACTTTGAGAAAACCTCCTTGAGGTCATGGAATTCTAGGGGAACCTTTTCCAGGTCTGGAATCTCCTCCGGAGATGGGTTGTGTAGAGGGTCGAGGGCGTTGCGGAGGCATGTCAGGGAGCAGTTGGGGCTCCATCCCTTAATCTCATTCTTGCGCCAGTCGATCTCTGGTAGGTGTTTGGCCATCCATGGATGGCCCAGAACGATAGGAGCATGGGGAGAGTGTAACAGGAGGAACTGAATGGTTTCGTGGTGGTTCCCTGACACCTTGAGTCTGATGGGGCTGGTTGTATGGGTTATTTGAGCGATCCTCTGGCCGCTGAGCGAATTGGCCACTCGATCAGGGAAGATCTTCTCTGTGGGAACCCCCCATTTCCGGGCCAGCTCCACATCAATTAAATTTTCCTCCGCTCCGGTGTCCACGAGAGCCTCGGTGGATCTGCTCTCGCCCCCCCATTCCAAAGTTACAGGAACGCATGTGCGGTTGTTAGTTTCCTGTCCCGGCGTCACCCCTATTACTGTAGCTATGCGGGCACCAGGAGGACCTCTTCTCTTCTTTTTTTTTTCCCTGTTAGGGCACTGAGCGATAAGGTGTCCTCCCTTGCCACAGTAAAAGCAGGCCCCATCACGGCGGCGGCGATCCCTCTCCTCTACAGGAATGCGCGTATGTCCCAATTGCATGGGTTCTGGCTCAGGGGGGCGGCTGCCAGTAGGGGGTGATCGAGGCGGAGTACTCTGGGGAGCTGGATATGGTCGTCTGCGAGAAGCGAGGCGTCGGCGCTCCTCCAATCGCGAATCCACGCGAATAGCCAGGTCGACAAGGTCGTCCAAGTTCTCCGGCAATTCCCGCGACACTAGCTCATCTTTAAGTGCTTCGGATAATCCGTCAAAGAAGGCATCATAAAGAGCCCTCTGTCCCCATCTGCTGTTGGTGGCCAACGTCTGAAAATCAATGGCGTAGTCGGCTACAGGACGCCCACCTTGTCGCATGCGTAGGATCTCTCGTCCTGCCTCGTGACCCAACTTGGTGCGATCGAAGATCCGCCTCATCTCTTCACCCAGTAGACGAAAAGTCTGTACACATGGGAGGTCAGCTTCCCAAGCCGCTGTAGCCCACTGCTTAGCTCTTCCCGTCAGTTGTGTGATGATAAAAGCAACTCGCGCTCTTTCGGTGGGGAAGGACGAAGGCTGCAGGCTGAAGATGAGCTCACACTGGGTGAGAAACGCCCGACATGCTCCCGGGTTCCCGTCGTACCTCTCCGGCGGTGGCAGACGTGGTTCGCAGCTGGGTAGGGGCGGGGCGGAAGCGGGAGCAGGAGGAGTATAGACGGTAGGCTGGGGTGACTGTAGTTGCTGCGCTCCCTGTACTGAGCGAGTAAGATCCGCCAACTGGAGACTCATGGTTTGCATGTGCTGCATTAAAGCACGGAGCTGACGTTCCTGAAACTCCAACTGAGTGCCCTGCTGGTGCACTGCCTCCTGCAGAGACTGGTCTGACGCTGGCTCCGTCATGGTCAGATCGTAATGTGAGGTTTTACGAAATGAGCCAAGAGCGAGAACCAGATGAATGCAAAATGGAGGCTTTATTTCTGAAGGGGGAAACCCCCCAACAGAGCTGGCAACAGTACAATGTCCACAATCCACAAACAGAATCCAAAGGGCAAAGTCCAAAACTGTAACCAGGGCACCAATAACACAACTCAAGGTCAGGCAAAAATGGTTCGGTACACAGGCGTGGGTTTGGTGGAGAGACAAACTCATAAGCCGTAAACAGTCCGAATCCAAATACGAGGGCAGCAAAGACAATAGACGTGGTCGGGCAAAAAGTAGGTCAAAACTCACGAAGGCAATCAGATCCAAAAGGGCAAACCAAAAAACAAGTGTCGGGCAATCCAGTCAGAAAGAAAATATCACAGTGAGCAAGGCGAGGAACGTAGCACAAGACAAAGGAGTAAAGACGATCTGACAAGGAACTAAAAGTGTAGACACCTTATATACATATCCGGGTTAAACACATGACTAGGGTAAACAGGTGTAGTCAATGACATGGGAGTGACACATGAGGAAAACTAATTACATGAATTTGGCGAATGCCGAAACGCAGACAGGGATAACGAGACATTCCTATGAACGAACAAACGGCTCCGGTTAAGGAGTACTAAAGTGTACAGTCTAAAGAAAAGGGAAAGCAAGAGATATAAGAGGAAACCGCAGTGGAGATAATTAGTGATAGACAAGGAGGGCGGAGATACAGATTGGGCGAATGCTGAGAGATCGTTAGTCTATTAGTATGTGCAGCTATACAATCCCGAGTGCAAGTTAGTCAGTTAGTATAAATGTACAATGTTAATCGGGGTTAGTAATTATCGAAAACAATAAACTGTTAGTAGGGTTAGTAGATAGCATAAAGAGAGAGGAAGGAAGAAAATGAGAAATGAAGAAAGATTGAAATCCCAGAAACCAGGAAATCACCCGAATGAGTGGCACGTCAGACAAGGGACCGTGGGCAAAGACCTACACAAGACAAGACAGGGTAAACGAAGTGCAGGACTAGAAATCACAACAAGACTATGAAAGAATGGCAAGGCTATGAAACATGGCAAGACTGTGAAACATGGCAAGACTATAAAACATGGCAAAGACATAAATAATACAAAACATGAAATCAAACAACAAAACACAATACATAATCATGGGGATGGTCAGGGGCAGGCAGTGGTCACTAAAACACAAAAGGCATACATGGCAAGCCAGGCACAAAACTTAAACATGGAACAGACAAAGCATGGCAGAGATGCAGATTCACAACATTACTAGGATTACAATTCCTCAATTGGGTGATTAGTCATGTGACTGGACCCTATAAAGGTAGTTATAGTAACACAAGTGTCACTCCCTTTGGGTCAAAGTGCTTCACAAATTATGCTGACCCCATGACCCCATTTATTAAGCACTCTGGACTATGCTGGGCATCTGTAGCGTAGTTTATATTACCCTACAGAGTAGTGTGTAGTATGCCTGTGTTAACACACAGATATTATATGTTATGCATTTGCTTTTCTCAGGCGTTCGTCAGTCTGTTACCTTTCAAAATCAAACCCAAATGAATTTCCTTCTTTTTTTGTTGTTGGCACAAAAATTTTGAGATTGGTACAAGACGAATAACCCGTTACTTCAGTTGGCAATAGTTCGGGTGATTATTTCTTAAAAAAACATAAAATAACTATTTAAACAAAACATGAAGGTAAATTAACAATAGTATGCATGCCGAA
Source organism: Gymnothorax reevesii (assembly GCA_029721435.1). Taxonomy (NCBI): domain Eukaryota; kingdom Metazoa; phylum Chordata; class Actinopteri; order Anguilliformes; family Muraenidae; genus Gymnothorax; species Gymnothorax reevesii. The sequence goes on along the minus strand of CM056584.1, from coordinate 56,699,047 downwards.
TGTGTCAGCAGGAAGTGCGTCATACATTACATACAGCAGGCTGGAGGAGATGGCAATAAGACTATAAGAAAATGAAATATTATAAACAACTTATGAACAAGACTGATTTTCAATTCTACAGGAACAGGACAGGAACAGATGGGTGATGGTACGAACAGGAACAGACGGGATGGTACAGACAGGAACAGACAGGTGATGGTACGGACAGGAACAGTCAGGTGATGGTACAGACAGGAACAGTCAGGTGATGGTACAGACAGGAACAGTCAGGTGATGGTACAGACGGGAACAGGCAGGAGATGGTACGGACAGGAACAGATGGGTGATGGTACGGACAGGAACAGACGGGATGGTACAGACAAGAACAGTCAGGTGATGGTACGGACAGGAACAGATAGGTGATGGTACGGACAGGAACAGACGGGATGGTACAGACAAGAACAGTCAGGTGATGGTACAGACAGGAACAGATGTAGCGGTACGGACAAGAACAGACAGGTGATGGTACAGACAGGAACAAACAGGTGATGGTAAACACAGGAACAGATGTAGTGGTACGGACAAGAACAGACAGGTGATGGTACGGACAGGAACAGACAGGTGATGGTACGGACAGGAACAGACAGGTGATGGTACGGACAGGAACAGATGTAGCGGTACGGAGAGGAACAGACAGGTGATGGTACGGACAGGAACAGATGGGTTATGGTACGGACAGGAACAGACCGGTGATGGTACGGACAGGATCAGACAGGTCATGGTACGGACAGGAACATACGGGTTATGGTACGGACAGGAACATAGGAACAGATGTAGCGGTACGGACAAGAACAGACAGGTGATGGTACAGACAGGAACAGACAGGTAATGGTACAGACAGGAACAGACGGGTGATGGTACGGACAGGAACAGATGGGTAATGGTACGGACAGGAACAGACGGGTGATGGTACGGACAGGAACAGACAGGTGATGGTACAGGCAGGAACAGACAGGTAATGGTACAGACAGGAACAGACGGGTGATGGTACGGACAGGAACAGATGGGTAATGGTATGGCGTGTGAGTAGTGCTGGTCGTACCGCAGAGGTAATGTAGGTAAAAAAGATGGCGAAGCAGCAGATAGCACTGTAGTGCAACGGTGATTTACTGTGCTCAGCCCAGGTGATAAGTGAAAGTGATGGTATATTCAGTGAGGTAACAAACAAAACAAAAGAAGCTCTATACAGATATACACAAGACTCAGTGCACCAGCCTCCACTTCTCATAACGCTCACTCACCATCGCCCTCCAGGGTTATGCTAACCCCCTCCTTTATCAGCGAAGACCCTCCCAACGCAAACCATTAACACTGAAGAGGGATAATTAACCCCCTTTTCACCCCTTCCAGTCCCATAACACCCTTAACAGGATCAAAATATTGTTGGCAATTCTAAAATCACAAATTAAATGATCAACACAGTCATCCTTTAAAAATGCAATGCTTCAACAGCGGTGGAATCACCCAACTCGGCTCTCCACGAATGTGCAGAGCAACGCAGGCATTACAAAGTCAGACCTGGGGCCTTTGGGTCCTACTAGCCAAAACAGGATGAATTAGCGGATGTGCCGGTAAAGATGCCGTGTTCCTGCGGTAATGTATTTGCGTTTGTAATGATGTTTAATAAATGTTTAAAATGCTTCAAATACGTTTCCTTCATTTTGAAACTGCTGAAATTTCCTTCGCCATTTGAGTGCGGACCCTCAAAACATACGGATTGATTGTGTGCAGTTTATTATTACTAGAACTAGCATGTGACAGCTTGGAGATTTATAAGAATGCTTTGCAGACATGTAAACTGGAATACTGCACTGGATGCGTGTTCATCTGTGCGTGAATGGATGTGCAAATAGGTTTTTTGTGACGCATGATCCCAGAGCTATATACAGAGGGTCAGTGACGATTCTAAGACGTGGGACATAGCATCACATATGGACAGGAACAGACAGGTGATGGTACGGACAGGATCAGACAGGTCATGGTACAGACAGGAACAAACAGGTGATGGTACAGGCAGGAACAGACAGGTGATGTTATGGACAGGAACAGACAGGTGATGTTATGGACAGGAACAGACAGGTGATGTTATAGACAGGAACAGACAGGTGATGTTATGGACAGGAACAGACAGGTGATGTTATGGACAGGAACAGACAGGTGATGTTATGGACAGGAACAGACAGGTGATGTTATGGACAGGAACAGACAGGTGATGTCATGGACATGAACAGACAGGTGATGTTATGACATGAACAGACAGGTGATGTTACGGACAGGAACAGACAGGTTATGTTACAGACAGGAACAGACAGGTGATGTTATGGACAGGAACAGACAGGTTATGTTACAGACAGGAACAGACAGGTGATGTTATGGACAGGAACAGACACAATATCACATGTCATCTCTCTCCATCTCACAGAGGGAAAGCAGATCAGTCACCCTGCAACTATCGCTCTAATTATACCAAATAGAACAATTTTTCCACATCTAATATAATCAGATGTGAGAACGGCACCAGAGGCAGCCATGGCCGACTAATCCAGGCTGACGAGTGGATGCTCAAATTCTTAAGCACTCGACTCCATCACGACCAACACATGGAGTGATTACGCACTGATGTGCCACAAGATGGGGGTCGAGCAGGGGTCAGACCAATCAGCTGTCAATTGGGGGAGGGGAGGATGCACAGCTGTAATTACAGGCATCAACACTGAAGCATGTGTTGGAAAACACGGGGCGCCACTGAGGCGCAGTCAAACACTGAAAAATGTCACAGCGACAGACGCCTGGAATGTTGCGTCAAAGCCTGGTGCAATCAGCTGATTGGAAGAGGTGGAGTGCAAACGCTGGCCAATTTCTGTCGTTAGTCCTTTGAGACATAACTTTTTAAGAGAGCAAGACTAAAATGAGACTAGGAATCTTCTTAACGTACAGTCTACTTCTGACACAGGGATGTAACAATCACTAATAGTATTATAATCCAAAATATCCTTAATGGAACATTCTGATGTTGATGTAGCAGTGTAAAAATCACTATTGGTATTATGATCTGGCATCATGTGCTTGATGGAAAATTCCACTGCTCACGTAACAAGCACCATTGGAAAGGGGGAAATGGAGTAGAGGAATATTGGCTTAGAATTCTGGGGGGGTGTTTAAAAAGCATTTGAAAAACATTTCTCAGTGGCTGAGGTTTGCACTGTGTTTGCCGACTGACTCAGATGAGGAGGACGGTGCATGGCGGTTTGCAAGTAGCAAGTGGCCTGGAAGTTGACGGGGAAGGTGGGGTCATTCAGAGAGCTCAGGAGGTAAGACTGATCGCCGTGTTTGTGCGTGAGAATGCCACCTCAGGGGAGGTTTCTGGTTGGCTGCGCCGGGTGAGGATGTATCAGCGGTGACAGCGGGTGTGATTGGACATGCGCTCCCCTGCTAGGTGCACAGTGCCATCCCCGGTGGCTTTCAGCTTTTCGAACGACGGCTGAACCTTTGACAGAAAATCGATGAATCGACCGAAATCCTGGTACAATCGAAGTGCAGCCCGCCGCTGGATCTGATGCGCTTCAGCTGGGCCGTACGGTCCAGTCAGATCTGCCACTAAACCGACCCCTGATCAAAAGATCCGGGATATAATGGGTCAGCGTCCGATGGAAAACAGGAACAGGTGTGAAGTGTACCGTAATACCCACTCAGGACCGCAAACAGCTCTCCTCCCCCCCCCTCCCCCCCTCTCTCTCTCTCTCGCTTTTTCTCCCTCTCTCTTTCCCAGGATATCAGAGGATTAAGGGTATTAATTACTCCGAGCTCAAGCCCTGGAGAAGATGGGGAAACAAGCACATCATCAAGGTCACTATCCCTGTTCTCACTACAGTATGCTCTCAGCACACTGAGTAGAGCACTGCAAGTATACTTAATTGTGAGTTCTGCCTACTTTTCACAGTACACCAGATTAGGTACAGTAAACTGAGTATAACATACTCAGAATATGGTGCACTATTAAGAATAAGAACATAGAGTACAACACATGAAGAGAACACTTACTGCTGTACACTATGAGTGCAGCATACTCATTGCAGGACACGGTGAGTACAGCATACATAACACAATATGCTGTAAGTGTTGTATACTAAGTATAGAACACTATAAGTACAGAATATGCATTACAGTATGCTGTGACTACAGCATACAAACTGTAATACACGATCAGGCAGCACACATGCTTCAGGACGAAGTGAATAAGTACAGCACACTAGGTTCAGCGCACTTTAAGTACAGTGCATTTTCACAGCAGTATGCTCACGTCCACCCATGACCCATTTATACCTGGTCAGGGATACGGGACAGCTGGAGCCTGTCCCAGTATGGAGCCGGTGTGAGGGGGCCACATTCCAAGGAAGTCTATCGCAAGACACACACTGCTCACACTCCAATCACTCACACGCTCAAACATGCGTTTCACACACCAATCACTCACACACTCCAACATGCATTACACACACCAATCACTCACACAATCCAACATGCATTTCACACACTTGTTTGTGTTCACAGAACTTGTTTGTTGTGCAACGTTCTGTCTGACACGCTGCTGTCGTAGATCCTTTTGCGACAGCTTCCAGTTTGACGGCCGTTGATAACAATCAACGCAAGCTGATTTAAAAACAATAATAATGCCACAAAAACCCAAACTATGACAAACTGATGCCACGAATGGGTCCTACGATCAGTAAAGATAGTTTTTTGATAAAAAATTAGATGAACTTCTCAAGGATAAATGCGATATAAACAGATTGAAATGCTTACATCTTACATCTCCTATGAACTTGAAATGGTTAGCCTAACGTTTTCAAGTTTTTCTCTTCATCACGCGCATGCGCCCCGGCTGACATAGTCCCTTTTAAGGCTGGTCCCCACAAAAATGATCTCTCCCAGCTACAAGATATTAGGCACATACAAGCACACTTTAGCGCACACACATGTACTGCATACGGTATTTGAAGGACTCACAGGAGGCTCATTTATTCAAAGTAGGCCAGCATGGTGATCCCAGGAAAGGCAGACTGACTGCACAGAGTGTGCACTACAGCAGTAGGTGCTGAGGCTTATGATGCTATAGGAAACCAACACAGCCTCATAATTCTATCAAACAGTGAACAAACAGGCTCTGGAACAGTGTCAGCACTGCATACCAGTGTGTATGGCAGGGATCCTCAGGTCATTATGTAACTGTGGGATCAGTGCGCTGCCAGGATTTATGAACTTCGGCATCAGGAAGCCAGCCCCCCTCCGCCCCTCTCCCCTCACCCCCCCTCCTGCGCAACAACAGGAAGAGTTTCATTCTAGTCTTAAAGTCTTAAAATCTAAACTTCTCTCCCTGGATCTGAACACACCAGCTCATTTTAAGTGACTGTTTCCCTGACAAGGGAACTTCTGTCAGAGCTCTGGCGAAACTTGAAAAGATTCAAACTGTCTCACCATGTGGGAATTATTTATATCCCATTTTAAGAAAAAAAAAACTTTAGAAAAAGTTACATTTTAGAGAAAACTGATTTAAATCTGAATATAAGCAGAAAATACTTGATGAGAGGGGCTTATCTCTGGGTTCTTGCTTTTCTGGGGAAGTGCAGTGAGTGAGTAGACATGTTCCTTGGGCTTGCCATCATGTGTGTGTGTGTGTGTGTGTGGGGGGGGGGGGTGTCTGATGATGTGACTTTGGGAAATAAGCGATGACTCTGTTTCCTGACCGGAGCGTGTCTTCAGTCATGCTGATGAAAAACATCACCGTGGGGCTGTTAAGATGCTTTACAGGACTGAATTCTGTCCAGGCACCGAGTGGATTTATTCTGAGGAGAGCAGTTCGGTGAGCACCCAACAACTGCCACATTCTGGCGTAATCGACTGGATTCAGGGAGTCCCAATACATAGCAGCATGCATAAAGCATGGAGCGTGAGGACACGCTCCCAAAAGAGGGGGAGAGATGTGACCGTTGATGGGTCCGTCACTAGGAATGCCTCCAAATAAGTATGCACCCTGGATACCTTTCCAATGAGCCTGGTCAGCGGGGTTCAATCCCCAGCCCGGGCCCTCCTTCGGCCTGCTGCAATAGACTAGCGTTGGATAAACACTACATTGTATGGTGACATAAGTGTTGCAAAACAATAAAGAATCAGTCAAAAGTCCTAGATCGGTGAATCACTATTTTGAGCAGCATGACTCATTGGTATTAAGATGGCGAGATCAACTTGGCAAATTCATCCACCAGCAGGTAATGTGAGTTTTGGCAAAATTCAAAACTTTGTCATTACTGCCATGTTAATGGAGCGATTAAGCGAAGGAGCAGATAGAATTTAATAAGACACACATTTGGTGACACTTTACAATTACATCCGCAAATTGACATAAACTTATGGGGCTGTTAACTACTAGTTAATGAAACTTTTGTCTGTACATCATTAAATAATGCTAACAGCTACATGAGTTAGTTGCAGTAAATATAGGAATAAACACAGGCAAAAAACAGGAATATTAATGGATGACAGATAGTCTGTATATCTTATGCTTTGATAAGGTACAATAATGATGAATAAATATACAGTAAATACATTTTTGTCTGTAAATATATTCACTGATGATAGGCTATTTTCTTGCTAATTTCAAATATTTAAACATCATTAACTCGGTATGAACTACATTTGTGTCTGATCATGTGACCTTAAAGCATTAGCATAAATTCACAAGACAGTTGGAAAAATGCCACTATTTCCCCCACTACCTCACCTGATTAAAACATTGCCTTCCCAAAATTTTTAGCTAATAAAGTTTCTCTCACAAGCACAAAATATTAAGCTTATGTTTATTCAATGATGGATCAACAAGTGAACTCTTACAATTGCACGATTGGCACATCTAGTCAAACAGTTTCACGTCACCAGGAATATTGTCTCTTTTCAGTAAAAGAGTAATAGAAATGATATTTCTACAGAATAAAATTCTCACAGAGGCTAATTTTGTTCCTTCTTGGTTTTTGTAGGCTGTCAGATGAGTGGCACTGGTTCACGAATCGAGGAAGCATTGGATCGGCAAGACGCGGCAGATGGTGAGAACTCTCGCGCTCTCGCCCTGCGGAGGGATCTGATTGGTTGGCACTCGGCCTTTTTCTTTGCCATGGGTGCAAGTGCCAGAGATCCAATGTCATATTTTCATAGGGTCTTTGTTTACTTGCCAAAAATAAAGTTTGTGAATAACGTAAGCTAAATACCGTCTCACGTTTGGTTTGATAAGTGGTAATTACAATATTTCATGTGTGAATTTGGAGTCTGTTTGCATACAAAGAGCAAGTAGTTCCCAGATAGCCACACTGGAAGAACAGTATTTCTGTCAGCCACCCCTGAGGTTCCACAGGCCTACTAGAGTTCCCGGATGGAGAAGGCAGCGACTTGAGCCTTCAAGAAAATCTGGACATGGAGCCATTTTATTTCCATCATGTTGTCGGGCACAGTCTCGCAGTGAATAAGTTTTTTCCGTCTTCTCTTTTCTTGTGTCTGAACATTTTGCCCTCTTCTGCTTGTCAAAACCATTGTTAGCTGGTTTATTATTTTTCTCTTGAAATTAATAAATTTCCCTTCTGAGCAAAGAACAAAAAAAATCAAATGAATTCCACTGCGCAAAATGACTTGGGTGGGGTTCGAATAGTCTTTGCTTAGAATAGTTCCTAACTCTTAGAAAATGACCCAGAATTATTTATGTGGCAGCCATGATAAGTGTGTTTGAACTCTCTAAATGTACAGGAAAGGTGCTTCAATGCTCCCTAACATATGTCCTTTAGCTCAAGGGTACACTCAGCCATCCTGTACGAAAGGAAGGAGATAAAGCCGCCCCACAATACCGAGCGGCAGCAATATTTCGAACAATGACCATCCTTCCGGGCAATCAAAAAAACAAACTAACGTGACGGGCGACAGACGCATGATCACGTCACCTAGTGTAAGTGCATTCGAATTCTCTCATTAGTGCGGTTGTCTTCCTAATGCGTTATGAATTCCCCCTTACACCTTTCCTTTACCTCATGACGTTTTCGATCAAGGTTGAAGAAAAGTGGCGAGGAATTAGAGGATAGGACGCAATTTTTTTGACTATTTGAACACAGCCTGGGTTTTGTGCGATGGATATAAAATGGCTCCAATTCTTGAATTGCTGCGACTCTCTCCATCTCGGAGCTCTCGGTCTACGAGCCTGCATTCTCGCCTTGACTAATATAACAACTTCACAGCAACTTGTTTTTCAAAAGCGTGCTGTTTTGATATCCACAGTTGAGACATTAGCCAATACACAGTATTCCTGTATAGAGCAAAACGTGAAATATTCAGTCTTACATTGATATGGGGGAGGGAACCGAGAGGGCAGACATTCTGGGTCTAATCCCCAGCGAGACACCTGTAAAACGGCGCTACTGTGCTGCGCAAGCTTCCCATCCGTCTCTATCACTTCAGCACCGCGTGCCGCCAGAAATACTCCACTCCAACTGCGTGCCGCGAGAAATACTCCACTCCAACGTATTAATCATGCGTCAGTGTTAATTGTTTCCTTGTTAACAGCTTTGTCAATACTGTTTATGCAGTCACGCCAGTGAAGCATTATTGAATTTAATAGCTACTGCGCGCGAGAGAGAGGAAAAGAGAAAAAAAATGTCATTCTCTTCGCTTCTGTGAGTGCTGTGATAAAATCATTATAGCAGGGGAAGGCCGTGATGCTTTAGGGGGGAAACGCATCCTGGATGGCTCGCCGATCCCGTCACATCTTGAAACAAAACACAAGATTGGATTTTCAGTTTCTGGACTGAGATGGACCCAGCTCTACATATGCAAACCTTTCTGAGCGCCTTTCCCTTCCAATAGACAGCAACCACAAAATGCCACACTGCCAGAATACATCCCCCTTCGAATAAATGCTTAATACTCTCTTTGTGAAAAGAAGCGGCCTCTTATTCACTTTTGAGATGAGCTGAGCAAAACTTGTCAAATTCCATAAAACTCTACTTGAAAGCAGTCAGACTAAATAGCAATTTAATTAGCAGGAACGTGGGAAGAAGTTCTATATAAGACAAGAAAAGTCTCGACTGTGGGGAGGAATTTTATGCGGTTCAACAAAGAGGATACCTTTTTTCCCCTTTCAGAATTTTACACCATTATCAAAGTCCCGTTGCCATAACACGCTTGCAGCTTTAATTATCAACCGCTGATGACCTCTCCACTTGGGCGCGTTTCTCGAAGGCACAGATGCTAACTGACATAGTTGGAACCATTGACTGCGAATGGACAAACTCTCTAAGTTGCTAACTTAGCTACTGAGCTTTTGGGAAATGCACCCCAGGGCAAGACTAACAAAACAGGGCAAAGAGGCCTTTATTCAAACAGTTTTGAGAGTGACTCTCATGTCATAAAATAACAAAATGACCTGAACAGGCCACTCGACCCAAGCAGGCTGTCCATTCTCTGATCGCCACCGTGTATCTAAAGCTTGAGGATACTTCAAGGCCAGGACCAACTGCGGGGTGGGGAAAACACATTTCTGCATCATTGCATCTCTCCCTCTCTGTTACTCAAGAGGGCTAAACATATGCAACTGGTGATTAATCAACATCACTTGCTAATTGGCAGCACACTCCGCCGCTCACTTTGAAAACAGTGAACGCCAGGCTTGAGTACGGACTGTCGTCGTTTAGGTTAAAGGTGTTCACATACTTATAGTGAGAGCCGTGCAGCAATCGCAGTCGCATTTATACTGCATCACTGTCTGAATACTTCTGGGCAGTACTGTGATTTATAACTCTTCCTCCTTAAACTCCCCAACCAGTGATTGACAGCTGACACAAGTTTGACTGACACATGGAGGGTGAGGGTTTGCATGCAGTCAGGGGAGGGGGGTTTGATTGACAGCTCGGCGGCTATGTTGTGACCGTTAGAGCAGAACGGAGAGGGCGTTTCAGCACAGCTGTGACACATGTACAGGGACTGAGGGGCACAGGACAGGCGAGCTCTGTGGACGCCTTACTGTCACAGTGACTGAAGGCATCCGAGCGGAATGGGCCCTTTATCAACTGTCCAGTCCTTTAAAAAGACACAGAAAAGCGCACACATGTAAGTACACGCAAAAACACAGAGATACACACTCACACGCACAAACACATGCATATAATACGTATATCAATATGATATAAATGCACTCATACGAGCGCACGCACATGCACACTCACACACATGCAAGCGCACTCACACGCACACTGATGCATATATACACACATATGCAGTAGAAAGAACTGGGCCATCTGTCAGACTGCTTTGCTTAAATGAAAGAACAGAGCAGGCAGACACCCGTTTCGGCGACAGGCATCTCACTGGTGCAGAGATCCGACACACTATGCTGCAGTCAGTCTTACCCCACCGTCGCTGAGAGGTCTGTGGGGACAACAGTCTTACCCCACCATCGCTGAGAGGTCTGTGGGGACAACAGTCTTACCCCACCGCCGCTGAGAGGTCTGTGGGGACAACAGTCTTACCCCACCGTCGCTGAGAGGTCTGTGGGGACAACAGTCTTACCCCACCGAGCACTGAGAGGTCTGTGGGGACAACAGTCTCACCCCACCGTCGCTGAGAGGTCTGTGGGGACAACAGTCTTACCCCACCGTCGCTGAGAGGTCTGTGGGGACAACAGTCTTACCCCACCGAGCACTGAGAGGTCCGTGGGGACAACAGTCTCACCCCACCGAGCACTGAGAGGTCTGTGGGGACAACAGTCTTACTCCACTCCCACTGAGAGGTCTGTGGGGACAACAGTCTTACCCCACCGTCGCTGAGAGGTCTGTGGGGACAACAGTCTTACCCCACCGTCGCTGAGAGGTCTGTGGGGACAACAGTCTTACCCCACCGAGCACTGAGAGGTCCGTGGGGACAACAGTCTTACCCCACCGAGCACTGAGAGGTCTGTGGGGACAACAGTCTTACCCCACTCCCACTGAGAGGTCTGTGGGGACAACAGTCTCACCCCACCGTCGCTGAGAGGTCTGTGGGGACAACAGTCTTACCCCACCGAGCACTGAGAGGTCTGTGGGGACAACAGTCTTCCCCCACCGAGCACTGAGAGGTCTGTGGGGACAACAGTCTTACCCCACCGTCGCTGAGAGGTCTTTGGGGACAACAGTCTTACTCCACTCCCACTGAGAGGTCTGTGGGGACAACAGTCTTACCCCACCGTCGCTGAGAGGTCTGTGGGGACAACAGTCTTACCCCACCGAGCACTGAGAGGTCTGTGGGGACAACAGTCTTACCCCACTCCCACTGAGAGGTCTGTGGGGACAACAGTCTCACCCCACCGTCGCTGAGAGGTCTGTGGGGACAACAGTCTTACCCCACCGTCGCTGAGAGGTCTGTGGGGACAACAGTCTTACCCCACCGTCGCTGAGAGGTCTGTGGGGACAACAGTCTTACCCCACCGAGCACTGAGAGGTCTGTGGGGACAACAGTCTTACCCCACCGAGCACTGAGAGGTCTGTGGGGACAACAGTCTTACCCCACCGAGCACTGAGAGGTCTGTGGGGACAACAGTCTCACCCCACCGTCGCTGAGAGGTCTGTGGGGACAACAGTCTTACCCCACCGTCGCTGAGAGGTCTGTGGGGACAACAGTCTCACCCCACCATTGCTGAGAGGTCCGTGGGGACAACAGTCTTACCCCACCGAGCACTGAGAGGTCCGTGGGGACAACAGTCTTACCCCACCATCGCTGAGAGGTCTGTGGGGACAACAGTCTTACCCCACCGTCGCTGAGAGGTCTGTGGGGACAACAGTCTTACCCCACCGAGCACTGAGAGGTCTGTGGGGACAACAGTCTTACCCCACCGAGCACTGAGAGGTCCGTGGGGACAACAGTCTTACCCCACCGTCGCTGAGAGGTCTGTGGGGACAACAGTCTTACCCCACCGAGCACTGAGAGGTCCGTGGGGACAACAGTCTTACCCCACCGAGCACTGAGAGGTCCGTGGGGACAACAGTCTTACCCCACCGAGCACTGAGAGGTCCGTGGGGACAACAGTCTCACCCCACCGAGCACTGAGAGGTCCGTGGGGACAACAGTCTTACCCCACCGAGCACTGAGAGGTCCGTGGGGACAACAGTCTTACCCCACCGAGCACTGAGAGGTCCGTGGGGACAACAGTCTTACCCCACCGAGCACTGAGAGGTCCGTGGGGACAACAGTCTTCCCCCACCGAGCACTGAGAGGTCCGTGGGGACAACAGTCTTACCCCACCGAGCACTGAGAGGTCCGTGGGGACAACAGTCTTACCCCACCGAGCACTGAGAGGTCCGTGGGGACAACAGTCTTACCCCACCGAGCACTGAGAGGTCCGTGGGGACAACAGTCTTCCCCCACTGAGCACTGAGAGGTCTGTGGGGACAACAGTCTTACCCCACCGAGCACTGAGAGGTCCGTGGGGACAACAGTTTTACCCCACTGAGCACTGAGAGGTCCGTGGGGACAACAGTTTTACCCCACCGAGCACTGAGAGGTCCGTGGGGACAACAGTCTTCCCCCACCGAGCACTGAGAGGTCCGTGGGGACAACAGTCTTACCCCACCGAGCACTGAGAGGTCCGTGGGGACAACAGTTTTACCCCACCGAGCACTGAGAGGTCCGTGGGGACAACAGTTTTACCCCACCGAGCACTGAGAGGTCCGTGGGGACAACAGTCTTACCCCACCGAGCACTGAGAGGTCCGTGGGGACAACAGTTTTACCCCACCGAGCACTGAGAGGTCCGTGGGGACAACAGTCTTCCCCCACCGAGCACTGAGAGGTCGGTGGGGACAACAGTCTCACCCCACCGAGCACTGAGAGGTCCGTGGGGACAACAGTCTTACCCCACTCCCACTGAGAGGTCCGTGGGGACAACAGTCTTACCCCACTGAGCACTGAGAGGTCCGTGGGGACAACAGTCTTACTCCACTCCCACTGAGAGGTCCGTGGGGACAACAGTCTTACCCCACCGAGCACTGAGAGGTCTGTGGGGACAGTACGACACCCGGGATCACAACTGTCAAACACCCAGCGGAGGAGGTTCACAATGTCTACTTTACAGTTATTTGAACTGATAATTGGTCCAAAAAAATATATACCGGGGCAATAAAACCTGGAGTAATGTGGAGTTAAGGGCCTTGTTCAAGGGCCCAACCGCAACACAGATCTTACTATGGAACCTTGGGTTTGTTCCCCCAGCCCACCAGGTTTTTTTTAAAAGCACCATCGCCGTTGGGCTACAGGCTGAACTACAGGAACAACACAGTAAACCCCAGGTACTGCCGTCTCCCTTTGGTTTCACTAGCCTGTTTGGAAGAGCATTGCATCATGGGAGGTAAATTTAATCAACACCCAGGGCTGTTCCCTGAAAGAGACATCGGCAGGTACGATTACCATTTAACAGGCCTGTCTAATGGCAGCGTTGAAAGGAATGTCATTCCCTCACTGAAATAAGTAATTATATTGAATTGAATTTCCAGGAGGCCTTTTAGTTAGACATGTCAAACACGTTGCGAATAATTGGCTCATCCAAAAATAATTTGGCTGAACTGGTTGTAAATGTTCAGCCTTTTGCTATGCTTATTTTTCAATGTGATTTTTCCTGGGCGTTTTTAAACCAGGCTAAATCGCAGGATAGAATCTGGGTCGCGTGTCGTGGCAGCAAACTAATGAGTGACAGCAGACACACCCGATACTTCAAGTAGATCATCTTATGACTCATAAACCCTTCATAAGACATGCATTAGATCTTCATAAGAATGACATTGGAGATTATCAAAAAAAAAATGTGCCAACTCCAAGAAAAAGGTACAAAAGATTATAACCCAAATTTTTCTTACCTGACGCTGATAATAGTCTGACAAATCGCAGCCCAGTACAGATCTCTAGCTGCTGTGTCAGTTGTGCTTTGTTAGGGTTGGAGTGAAAACCTACAGGATGGTAGATCTCCAGGAACAGGGTTGAACAGCCCTGCTCTAGCAGTTGAATGAGGGGAGCTTTTTTAGGGCTGGAGTAAAACCTACAGTATAATAAATCTCCAGAACTGGGTCAGTTGCCACACTGTATGGGCTCTATACACCGCATGGGCCTGGAGCTGGTGTTCGGGAGCAGGTGTTCGCAGCGATGCTGCAGTCACAGAGGCCGAGAACCACAGGATGTGACAGAGCAGGAACTGCGAGACAGAACTGGCAGAGAAAGAGCGGAGCGGCACAAACACAGACAGACACGCTGCGACTGCGCAGTTATTCCACGATTATTCCTCAAATAAAGTCTATTTTGAACAGGGGTGGGAGAAACATGATTGAGCGCAGTACGGCTCTTTACCTAAAGCCGGTTGAAATCGTGTCTTGCTCTTGTTGTGTTTGTCATCTTGTAATGCATTCAGTTCGGGATTCCATGGAAAATAATTCTGAGCAGTTGAATGATTTTCACCGTAATGCCGAGTACCATCTGCTCTGCCATCCACAGTGTTTTTACGGTTTTGACTGGATTTTACTCAGCACTTTGTTTTGCTCTGATGATTTGTGCTTCATCAGGATCCTGTGGAGGCAGCAGATCCTCACACACACAGGAGGGAGCGCAGGTCACACGGGGGCCTGACGTCAGTCCAACAGCCTCGGCGACGCGCCGAGGAGACACACGTGCTCATGAACATTTAAACACGGTATTTCCCACACGCCACCGAGCGCTGAGAGTGAGACCTGCACACGGACATCCACACACACACACACACACACACCTAAACACCAACACATACACACGTACACACACACAGACTCACTCACACATTCACGCGCGTACACTCACTGACACATGCACACGCGCGCCCAACGCACAGAAACACACACACTCACTCACACCAGGGCTTTGAACTGGTTCACGGAACGAAAACAAAAACCAGAAACTTTAGAATTTTTAATATTCCGGAGCAGAATCGTTTATAAAAAAATAATGGTAACCGGTTAATACCGTTATTTTTTTCATTCCTGAAATGTTTTGTGTTTGGGCTACAATGACCAACAGATGTTCACTTCCTGTGTGTTGTTCCCTGGCAGCCCCGGCAGAGTAGAGAGAATTCAGCCTCCAATCACCAACAGGCGAGAGGCAATTATGAGGAAATAAGTAAATGCATTCTCCCAAACTCAAACATAACTATAAGATGCAGGCTAAAAATGATAGACTAATAGACTAATCTGAAATGTTTGTAACCTATTTACTTGCCTAACAAGAGTTTTGTGGTAGTGGGCTGTGTTGAACATGTTAAAGTGATGTTGGAAACAGCTAAGCCTAATGCAATTTTCTTCTCTAAAATGCAGTAGTTCTCGATCATCAGCACAATCCAGGGGAACTAAAGCATAACACAGCATTGGTCAGTCGGCAGTCACAAAGGCCCACTGAAACCTCACCTTTCAGTTCTTAATAACATAAACCTCTCGCAGTTTACTTTACCCGATTAGCAACAGCTGCTCAGATTAATTGATCAAAGTCAATGGGAGATGTTTGTTCTCGATTACACTGTTATACATCACACCACTAAATTTTGAGGCGTTTTCATCTGCACATAAATGAAGACTTAAAATATCAATATGACCTCATAAGTTCTGCAGACATGTAGCTCTGGAAACGCCAAGCATTCGCATTAATTATTTTGCGCGGCTCATAAAGCAATAAACCAGGAGAATCGGTTTTATATTCTGAATGTCGTCACAGCTAAAGAACGTTGTTAGGCACGATGTGCAGCACAGTGGCAATTGTGAGAATCGCGAAAACGATTGCAGCACATCATGGAAAATTTTGGGTTTTTTTTTTTTTGCACTAATATTGCTAATTTTCCATCCGTACAATGCTAAATCGATCATATAAAGGAAACCAAAACCATTGTGTTCGCCAGTTTTTCAGTGATTTTACTTTGCTTAAACGGGGAACAAGACTGGATCTGTTTCCCGTGGCTTCTGCATCTCATGAGCTTTTGTCATGGCGGTGTTTGGGCTCAGTCGCCCTGATTAGTCCCCTACCGGAAACGGAGGGGGACTATAGGATTGTACTCCGTCCGTCCGTCAGTCCGTCTGTCCGCATTCATGTCCGCTCCATAACTTCAATACAGTATGACCTAGGAACATCAAAGTTGGCGTGTGGATGCATCTTGGGGAGAGGGTGTGTCATGTACCCCATTCAGGTCACTTTGACCTACTTTTTAGGAAATATAATATGCATACACCGGTAGGGGACTAGTATTGCGCAGCAATACGACATTCGCCGATAGGCGGTGCACTTGTTCGATACTTGACTGCGCGACTAGAAAATGTACCGAATGACCAGAGGAGCATGAAATGCATTGATTGAGTCCTGACAAGGTCTGGCCGTTTGTTAAATGATCTCAATGGCAGCTGTAGCCTGTCCTGTTCCTGTCATTTGCATGTATTGAGCAATGTGAGAAGTAAAATGGGACCTGTTCTGTTGTTTGGCAATAAATGACGTAGCAGGAGTTATTCTTGTCTTAATTCATCAATAATAATATGACAAATGTGGCCATATAATTACTTAGTGATGCTGCTTGTATAAAGCATAGGCCTTGTGAATTGTTGTGTTTGTTGAGGGATAATGGAAATAACGTAAATTTCGGGGTGGAACTCAATATCGGAAACATTAAAATAATGTTTCTGTTCAGAACGAACCATTTGGGGGAAAAAATCTGGTACAAAGCCCTGACTCACACATACACATGCACGCACACCCACACACACAATCAAACACACACACACACACACACACACACACATACATACACACAGACACGCACAACCTCACACACACACAAACACACATGTTCAGAGTCACCTATAAAACAGCATAAATACCGAACTCCAGGAGCTAAGACACATTATTTTGAACAATCCAGCACTAGTAAGAGCAGCTCCTCCCCAACTTTCTTCCAACCTCCTAGATTAGCCAATTAGACCAACCCGTCAGCCAGGAGGCGGAGCTCATTAGTGAGACCAGCTGAGCTAGGGGATGGAATTAAAGCCTGGCATGAGAGGGTACAGGGCTGTGAAAATGAGAGAGAAATTTAGAGAGAGGGATGAAAAAGGAGAGATGGGGAAGAGAGAGAGAGGCAGAGGGGGGGGGCAGGAAGGGAGAGAGATGGAGGGAGAAGTAGGAGGGATAGAGAGAGGCCAAGAGACAGCAAGAGAGAGTGATGAAGGCATGAGAAGGACAGACAGAGCTATTGTCATGTTGGTTGGGTCTGTACATGCTTTGGTAATTTAAGAGTCCACTTGTCGTGCCAATAAAACTGAATTCAATCTGAATTTCAGAGCGTGATGGAGAGAGACAGAAGGTAACAGGGTTAGTGAGAAACAGAGAGAGAGGGAAAGCGTGAAAGAGTGACAGACTAAAGGATACAACACAGATTCTGACGTGAGGCAGCAATTCTCTGCCTTTGGGAAACTTTGTGAATGCAAGCAGGCCTTCAGTGAAAGTTGCTTAGCAACCCGTCCCTGACAATGCATCTCTCCTGCATGAATTTTAAACCAACATATCACGCACAAATGTTACCAGCAGAGGGGAAATGATGTTTTAGTCAGGCTTTCTGTGAAGAACAGTGTCTTACAGTGGAAATGATGGAGCATGAGAATGTGCTTACAGCCCATAATACGCACTCATAACTCATAGGCCGTGAGAACAGCACTTTATAGAAGATTAATATTACAAATTAGAAGCCCAAAAGATTAAATACATCATACTATTGCCGAGTAAAAAAAATGCTTGTTGTGACACAAAAAAAAGAACAGACTGTGTATGCAATTTGGTAGTTTACACAGACGTCACTGAATGACTGGATTTGCTCAAGAACCCGAATCATTTTAACCACCCACACACACACATATACACACACACACACATACACACAGAGGTGGACAATCCAGCCCCAGAAAGTAAAAGTCCCTCCCAGTATTTTACTGCAACTGCCTTGATCTAAGAATTGCAGCAGCTCTTCAGCCCAGAGGTTGAACTAATTAGGGAAAATCAGCTGCCTGAGCTCATGGCTGGAGGTAAAACATGGCCGGACTTTTACTTTCTGACCCCTGGAATGTCCACCTCTGCATACACACACACACACACACACACAGACATGCACATACACATATATACACACACACACACACACACAGTCAATGCCTGGAAGGCTAATTGAAATTAATCCTCGTTACGGCTTCATTTATTTCCCTGACGTGTCGCCTCCAGGATATATTTTACACCTCGGCATCCAATCCAATTAAGCCTTTCGATCTGGAGAGCAGCTCTAGGAGTAAGAGTCAGGGCTGCCGTAATATTTATCGCACTGGCTTTCGTTGGGTTAAATTGATTTGGCCCGGATGGCGGCTCACACGATGGCGGGTCGGACTTCAGTGGGCCCGTCCTGTTAGAGAGCCTCTCTGCTGACTTAGCACCTCTACGACCAGCTCCTGTCCCAGCTGCAGACCTCAGAACATGTATGAACCGAGTCACCGGCTGCGTTCAAAAAGTCAAAAAAAACTGCGTCCAGTCGACTAATTCCTCACCACTTAACTTTAACCTCGATAGAAAGCATCTTGAGGTAAAGAAAAGGTGTAAAGGGGAATTCATAAGTGCTTAGGAAGATGGCCGCAATAATGAGAGAATCCCAGCGCACTTTCACTAGGTAACGTGATCATGTGTCTGTCGCCCGTCATGTTAGTTTGTTTTTGTGATTGGCCAGATGGAAGCTGTCGCTCTGAATATTGCAGCTGCATGGTATTGTGGGGCGGCGTTATCTCCTTTCTTTCATAAAGGATGGCTGAGTGTACCCTGTGCTGAAGGACATACGTTAGGGAGCATTGAAGCACCTTTCCTGTACATTTAGAGAGTTCAAACACACTTATCACGGCTGCTAAGTAAATAATTCCAGATCATTTTCTGAGAGTAAGGCATATTTTCCCAAGAATGAAAGACTATTCGAACGCTGCTGCTGTGATGTCACCATGGGGACGTAACCTGCAGGCCAACCCTCGGCTAAGTGCAGCTCCTCTCATCAAAAGGCAAAAAAAAAATTCACTTATACTTCCCAAGTTTCAATGAGTGCCCCATCAGCCCAGCTCTAATAAAACCCCAAATCACACCCACTGTTGTCTGAATCCAGCTCTCTCACCACCACTCTGGCTGGTCTCATAAATTAATGGTTTTCATGCCAAAGCAAGAGGCCAAAATGAGACCTATTTTTGAGAAACATTTCCGGGTGTCATTGAGAGATGTTACTCGCTAGCGTCACCCTGGTGGACACCAGTGCAGGTTAAGGCAATGGAAACTGTAACATAAAATTTTATCTGAACTACTTTTTTCTTGCAAGTATATGTGCTTTTTCTTCATCCAATTCTCTCCCCATGCGCTGATTTTTTAAGCTTCAGTGCTATTTGGTCAATGCAGAGGCGACTCTGAACAAATCAGGTGTAAGTTGTGTCACGGCGCCCATCAGATGCTTAACCATGCAGTATAATCTGTTAAAGAGATCAGGAAACAAATTTTCTCCAAAAGACATGAAAGTTCTCCAAAGATATCTAGAGGTGAGCAACCCCTGAGAACCCTTTACGGAAGTATGTTTTCAGGATCATCTCTCCTGAGGTCCCACACGTAACTGACATCACCTCCTCCTCACTTCCTCCCTCCTCCAGTTCCCTCTTCTCACTTCCTTTTCTGGGTTCCTTTCCTTACCTCCCTGATGGGTGGCGCTGAGCGCTAGGAAAAGTGGCAGGGGAGGAAGTAAGGATGTGATAGATTGGAATGGGCCTAACTGCTAAAACAAATCACTCATCCTGCCGACAGGATGTGGCCCTTTGCACAGGGCCCTTGCAAGGCTGATGCTTTTGGTGACAATATTATTCATATTAGTCCGAGAGAGAGAGGACTGAAAAATCAAGGCTTGGTACTTAATCTGGCACTCAGAGCTCAGAACATGCTGTCATGCAGAACAGGGCCAATGATCACCGTGTGTGAGCCGGGAGATCATGAATATTTAGTATAATGAAATAAATGGAATATGAAACATGTACATGTACGAACACACAGATGCTACAGAGTAGTGTCATTTGCGACTGAGGGAAACGGGGCAGTTGGTTTCCGACTGAAACAGGGACCGATGGTTTGACAGGAAGGATGTTGATTGATGACCGACGACGTTTGAGCTGCCGGTCGCCGACTTGGCGATGTTGTAAATTATGTGCACTTTTCTTCGGGTGTCAAAGCCTGAGAACTGGAGCGTGATTTATCGAAGAGGTCTTCACACAAACGAACAGAACCCTGTAACTCGAAGGAAACGCACAGGGAGAACGCACACTTTTTAAATATCTTTATTAGGTGCTTTATTAAATTTGTGGAGGAGCTCCTGCCATGGGAATGAATGCAGTGTGGATGCTTGTGTCCTGCGAGGATTTGGCAAACTCTACAAAGCACATTCTTGCCTCTTTCCATTGAATGCTGCGATTTGCCCTGAGCCAACTTTGACCCTGATCAGGAATATGTGGGTCAGACAGCAGATTAATATATGAGATAACTGTATTTCACCCATCCTACTCGTATGAGCAAAACCATTTATGTGACAAATTGAGCAGCTCTGATGTCATCTGAATCAGGGGCCTCAGGTGAAGCTGCCAGGATTTTTGACAAAGATTTCATGCGATGTACAACTTCAGGGGTCATTGACTCTCGGACCTTGAGGTCCAACAACTGCTAGTTTACAATCCACCTTTTATTTGAGAGTCAGGTGTAAAAACAGACTGGCCAATCAGAAGCACTGTTCAGTTAATTAATCAATTTCCTGCACTGTAAACCCTGGTAAGTGTAGTGAACTCAAATGTTTTGTGGAAACCAATTATCTCAAAAAAATTGTGCATGCCACCTTATGATCTTGTGTTCACAGCACTTAAAAACATGTAAAGAAAAATAACTTTACCTAATTTTCTTAAGTTCCTTCCACATAATTTAATTAAGTTGGCCTACGCAATTTTTTTTGAGGTAATCAGTTTTCACAAAACATTTGAGTTCACCACACTATCAGGGTTTACAGTTCGGGAGGGAAGAAAACATGGGCTGGATCCCTGTTCCACATGAATGAGAGGCTGACGGATCCGCCTTTGTTTGGGCAACAGCAATTCTGGGATAAAAGGGATGGCTCTGGTTTGGAAAGAGAGGCCCGTCGCAGTCATGGAATCAGCTCAATGCAGTGAGCGTGTTCGCATAACTGGGAGGAAATCACCATCAGAGACATGCCGCATCAGTGTTTTACGGCAGACTGAAGGAGACATTACTGGAAGGATTCTTCACTGGAGAGAAACAGCCGGGAAGCAGAACACAGCACCAGCATGAGCCCTGCGCATCACACAGAAGCAAAATGTGTGTTTTCTGTCACCACTAAGTGACTTGCAGTAGCCATGATTTTTTTGTTGTTGTTTTATGGTATTTGGCACCTGTTATATTTTTGACACATTCCCTTTGCCATCATTGATCTTTTGCCATTTGTGCGACAGACGCACCCAAAGTTTTGGCAATAATGACAGCCATTTTGAAATACTGAACAAATACTCAGCCTGCCTTAGAGATTTACCCAGCAAAGTGCTGCTGATTCAACTTCTTACAGAGACACGTACAGCCAATTACAAATAAACCCATAGGAATATCCTGCATAGATGCTTCCAGAACTGTGGTTAAGAGACATTTTTCACAGGCGCTGCTGAAGCTCTGTCCGCCTCCTGTAAGTAAAATAGGCAAAAACTTTCTCCCTCACATGAAAATGTGCTGCAGGAGGCATAATTTCATAACGTTGCACGAGAGAGAAATATTAGAAATGCGTCGATGGATAGACTCTGGTCCTGGATACGACAGCAGAACTGCGCACTGGAACTGCTCTTTCACATTTCAAACACTTTCACCAAGAAAAGAAGCACAGAGAAAATACAGCGTGTTGGTCCACATTCTTTCCACAGACAATATGCCTTAAACGCAGACAACTAATCAGGCGCCATTTTGTGTTCAGCCTGTACACATCCGGGCCTAAATCAGGCCCATCCAGCACCGCCCAGGCACCTCCACAAGCACCCACCGCTGCAATGGCATTATCCAGGTACACTGGTGGGGTGGATGACGTTATTCTCCAGAAACAGCCTTTCTGAAACAAGCAGCACAAACACTGTTTGACACGAAAGGTCTGGAAGCATCACGTGCACTGCTGAATCGCGTGAACGCTCCGATCACACCAGAAGCTGGTACATTCCAGCTCAGCAAACCCTTCATCTTTTATTCAAAGCCAGCATCCTATAAATTATTCTCTCTTTTTTTGTTGCTACTCTGTTGATTATGACCACAAGTGTTAACACCAAAGACAGGGAAGTGAATTCTGGCGCCTCGCATACCGAATGCACGAATTCGCGTACACTGCCACGCAAAACATGCACGTGTGCACACGCACCTATACACACAACAGGATGGATTATGAATAAATATCATTGTGCATCCGTGATGGCATTAATACCACTATTTTATATTGGTGGGATAGAATTTCAGTGGCGTATACTGAGAGAGGGAGCGCAGTGTGCGTGTGTGGGGTGGGGAGAAGGGGGGGGGGGGGGGAATGTTCTCCATACTCAGCTGGAGGATCCTGTATCAGATGCGAGGTGACAGTGTGTGGGCATGACGGCGGGCTACATTCACACAGATCTCTCCCCTCCCCAGCCCTGCTCTTCTAGCCCAAGAGGCTTCTGTAGAAAGCAATAAAAAGCCCAGGAGAGGTGCTGGCAGGTGAGCAAAAAAAAAATCTTCATTAAAACATGAGAAAATCTTTTTAGGAAAACCATTATACCCTCTCAAAATGGAAGCGAACCCTTTGATGCGAATAGCAGAACATGGCCACTCAGGTTTAGCTATTTTTCCCCGGACGAGCCCCCGATTTATTCACCTTCTGAATCATTAGAGCTCAACTCTCAGCCCACACTTGTGTGCACAGCTCACTCTGATTTTTAAAAAATCAGAAATAAAAACTTTCTTTTTTTTGTTAAATTTAATCAAGTCCTTTGTACACCAAAGATTGCCTCCATCAATTTTACAGAAACGATTTTACTGTCGATTATCTGTTCCCTTCTAATCAACATCCTTTAATGCCGGTTCAAATCGATTGCAGTGAGTTCGCATCGATGCACACAGCCGATCGAATCGAGCCCCCACCCTTTGAAAATTCCACAGAATGATCTGTTTAAGTGGGACATGAATGAAAGTCAGTTTAATGCAGCTCATTTGCTTTCTTGTCATGGCAGTAATATTGGCATGCAATGATTACGGTCACAATAGCGCCTAACGCAATGTTATCAGGGTCTCCTCAATGTCAAGCCAATTAAAAGGCTTAATTAGAGGGCATTTTGGACTGCAGGGTAAC
The DNA here is from genome assembly GCA_029721435.1 of Gymnothorax reevesii. Taxonomy (NCBI): domain Eukaryota; kingdom Metazoa; phylum Chordata; class Actinopteri; order Anguilliformes; family Muraenidae; genus Gymnothorax; species Gymnothorax reevesii. The sequence continues at coordinate 56,675,503 of CM056584.1, read as the reverse complement.
GTAAATGGATCGTGGGAGGAGAACCTCCCGATAAAAGGATTTTATGACTCACTCGCTAAGGCATGGTGGGAGATGAAAGAGCAAAGCGCGGATCCCGGGAGAGCGTGTGTTTAAAGGTGACTGAGACTGAGACTGAGCGCATGCGCTGTGTCTTTTATTCATGAGCCACAATAGAGGGAGATCAAATCTGCGCGTTGAGTATGCAACACATTCTGTCACTCCCCAACCCCGGCCGTCCGTCTGTCATCCAGGAAACACTCTCCGGGTGCCGTCTCTCACTGAAAGCACATTCTAATCGCATCAGAATCACTGCCTGCACCATCATTATTCTGTTTTCACACTACATCAAAGACATGACGCTCCACTCCTGGAGGTACGCGTGTCGGGGGGGGGGAAGGGGCGTACTTCAAGGGCTTTTGAATGATACGCCCTCGCTCAGGTGTCGTTCCCTCTTAGAGGTCCAGCACAGGACAGCTCGTTCTGTACGTCTGTGCAAACACAAGCTGATAGTGCCATTCAGCAGCAGACAAAGCACATTATCTGAAGGATATTCCATTTACCTGCGCCATACTTATTCGCAAGCACGAGAGAACGTCAGTATTTGTATTAACCGTGTGTTTCACAATATCACGATCACTGCCTGGTAACAGCCAGCAACACACCTGTATACAGCCATAAAAAATGATCTCTTCCCTCAAGTTTGATTCTCAGGCAGGAAGAGGTGTTTTAATTCACACAAGAGAGAGATATGATTCTATGATTCGACATTCTCTGGGGGAACTTGAACCAGCCTTCTGTATGATAGCCATTTATGATGCTTTATAAAATCCAGGCACAGGTATACTGAGGCCTTTTAAGGTAATAATGTTTTGTAGAATATTACTATTACTTGCAGGATTCTGGGCCCTATTATACAGTTAATCCATGAAGAAATAAAATATAATATTTGTCTTCATCAGGGCTATTGTTTTACTATTGTAATGAATTTTATTTATCCACTGCAGCTTAAATAATCCGGGATGATCATAATGCCGCTGAGCAGCACCCATAACCAGTATCACCATCAAAGCATGTGATTAAAACTAAATCAAATAAAATCCAGAAATGATCATGGTGATGAAAATAGATGCATTTGTACACTATTAATGTTATGATGTGAACAGTCCCAACTACATTTCAGATTAAATACAAACCCAATGAATCATTAGCGAAGAACAAACCTGAAAATGCGTCGGCAGGATTAGCCGTAGCACGCGCAGCGACGCACGCGGGACACATCAAACTGCTGACTCCTCTCACTTACCCACCCGATAACGGCATGACGTGATTCCACCATAATCCTGCCAGGCGAAACGTTATTGCTTTGATATAAGCGTGTGAAGCTGATTGCAGACACGCACGAATACGCGCGGCTGTAAATACACCAGAGAGGATGCCATCGTGAAATTTACCGCCACGGCAACACGCTCTCTGGGCCCGAAACAGCGGTATCACCCACAACACACTAAAGCCACACATCTCCTCAAAGCCTATCTCTCTGAAAGGGCTGGGCCCATTCTGTTTCATTACAAGAGTGCAATCAGTGGCCTCTCATACATGGACATGAAAGGTTATTGCGTGTCAGAGCACGTTCTTCTGCAGGAGCAACAATATAAGAGAGAGGCAAAAACAGCCCATTCAAAAGGGCAAAGGTCAACATTTTCATACCGCTAAACTCTGCCTAACTCTTAGTTTACCACAGAAGAAGAGAGCAGCTGGCTCGGTAACCAGCCAGGTCCGGAAAGCCCCCAGACATTCTGTCGGCACTTTGTGACCGGGCGAGGGGTTTCCTCCTCAGATCGCTCTCTGTGAGGAAAAAGATCTTCCTGACCGCTGAACATAGGTTTGGATAAAGTCACCTGATTGCTTTTGACACTCACGCCTAAACTAGAAGGCACTCGAAGAGTATATTACCTCCATTTTCGCATTATCATTGAACACAAGTGTTAAACAAGTCTCAACAGTGCTGTTTCTACGGATACAGAAATTCTTTTGGATCCTGGATCAAAAATACGAGCCAGATCTTCACTAAAATTTAATCACTTCCTCCTTTCCACGGTATCTATCAATAGATGGAATTTCATTGATATCCATCCATATCTTTCAAGATACCCCCTTAACTGACAAATGAACAAACGAACAAAGAAACAGGCAGTCAAACAAACGCCGATGAAAGCATTACTTCCTGATGGAGGTACGATAACCCATGAACATGGAGCTTAGGTGTGTTTCAGGAGCAATCAGGCGTTAGGAATCATCACCTGACAAGCAGCAGGCTAACAAACACACATGCACAAGCATGCACACACACACACACACACACACACACGCACGTGCACACGCGGATGCGCACAAGCACACACACATATTGGCATATTGAGTTTGTATCTTAAATTTGTGTTTGTTCCCGGAGTCAGAATTTACTGCCGATGAGCTGGGTGAGTCTGTTCTGTCATTAATCTACAGTGTCTGTCGGAGCTGTGAAAAGCTCTCGCCGAAAACACTGAATCAAGTCAAGACAAAGTAGCCTCCTCTTTTCTCTGCAGCTAATAAACTGCACTTACGTTAATCTGTTCTACTGTTCTTCGTCTCTATGACTTATGACCCCACACGTCAGCCACTGGATGTATCGATAATATGCTCTGATAAAGACTCTCATAAGATACAGCCACATTACTCTCTACTGTCGCCCGACCAACAGATAAGTCATAAAAATGGCTTGTGATTTTCCTGGCTACACTTGCCATCATCATTGATGCTTACAGCTGTCCAACTCACTTAAAGACCACACTCCCCCCGAGTCCTTCCTGGCCACAGTTATTTGTATAAAATATGGAGGTTATTTTATAAAATGCATGCGACCACCAAGTGGTAAAAGCTGAGCGGCTCATGTAGAGAGATGTTGCTCAATAGCGCCAATGTGGCTGGCTACGCTGTAGGTCAGTGGGCTACCGATTTCAATCAATAGTTGATTGACAAATGTTAACTACTTATGTGTGCTATTAATGTCTAAAGTCTATCTTGTCATGTTCGTGTTACTGCAGGGATCAACAATGCACACAGCTGTTCCGCTCCGCTTCGCAAAGAGCCTTATAAACTGTTTGAAATTCTTTTTAAGAGGCTGACAAGCTGTACATTTCTATTATCTCCGCGCTTTAACGAGGAAGTCTTTTCACTCGGACTGAATTTGTGACAGAAAAATGTGTTAAATCATTCAAGCGGGTACTGTCTGGTTGCATAGCAACTAATTTACCGGACCAGTCCCTTTCTTACAGCCACAGCGCAGGATACTGCGCTGGACATTTTATACACGAACTTGTGAGGAATCCATTTTCGCTTCATGACAGCTGTTTTATTTCCCCGGCAGCGCGCACCCCAGACCAAAGGGCAGGAGAGACAGAGGGATTCTCTCGCAAATTCGCCTCCCTTCATACAGAGACAAATCGAGCGGAGGAACCTCACATTTGCTTGGTGTCGGCTTAAAAGGCTCTTTGGTTGTACTGGCTGTCTATGACCGGCCACAGTTCGGTCTGTGCTGCGGAGTGTGGCCAAAAAGTGCCTAGACTTTAGTTTTATTGCGAAAAATAACACTCATACTACACCAATAAATCGTGTTGCCTTCAAAGTAATCCACTGAAGCTGGTGCACCTTTGTTCTAATGTTCATATCAAGTTCACAAGCAGTGCAAGAAGTCTGTTGGACTCTTCTAACTCCTGTTTTCATATTATTTGGAATGATTACAATGTCATTAGTCCTTTGCCTTAAAAGTGAATTTTTCTTTTTGAGAACATAAAAAAATCTATACATGGAGAGATTGGGATAAAATGGAGGATACAGGAACACGGAAATGTTTTTATGCCAGAAACTTCTCTCCTCTGACCAGTCCTGTTTCAACACAGACATGTCCGTCATAAAAATGCTTTTGTAACACAGGTACAGGGTGAAGGGAAAGGGTCAGTCTGTGGGGTGGATCGTCGTTTGTAAATTGATACACACCTCAGAGAAACCCACGGACTCATTATGAGCACCAGAAGCTACAGAGCCCCTGGATCGGACCGCAGACTTAACCCCAGACCTCATCAAATGCCTTCTCTCTCCATCATTTCCTACTCATTTGGCTCTTAGGTTTTTGGAGACATGATCCTGGGTCAAGAACGAAAATAAAGTAAAATAGAGAAGTTGTGGAAAAGCCCAAAGATTCGTTGTGCACCTCGTCCCTAATTTATGATGGTATCGCCCAACTAGAGATCCAGAGGAAAGTGTCTTCTCCCCTTTATTTCAAACATGGTACCACCCGACATCCCCCCCTTCTCTCAGTCATGGTGTCATCCAAGCTGGGAGACCCAATAGAAAGCAAAGAGACTGCATGTGATGCACCCAGGACAAATTTTTAAAGGGCATCCAAGTCCATGCCCTGACCCCCATAATCTGATAATCTCACACAATCTTCAGAAAGTGGCTCTTTACCGCGCAGGAAATGCAGCCAAAACGGAGCAGCGTCTCATTCAGGCAGACCCTGCTGGACTGATGCCGGCATTCGTCTCCATTAGAGTAAGAGTCCCCTCTCACTGGCCTTTTAAAACAGGCCCTTAATAATGACTGCTGTTTATTCAGAATGTCACAGTAAAATACTGACACAGACTAATGCGCAAAATATGCACGTTATCGATTACGTCGCCGTTTCTGTATTAGTGCACACGCTGCTCCGAATGCAGGACACCAGCACTCCTGCCGCACAGTATCCCCATCCTTCAGAGAGACAGAGGCGTCGCAGCGATGCAGCTGCAGCCGCTGAAGTGCATTTCACCCTTCGCTGTGAATCCAACTGATCACACCTCATGAGGGGACTTGGCAAATGGAGTCGTCTTAGATGACACCAACAGCACAGGATTGGGGGTGGTGGCGGTCAAGACAACGAGATCATACCTCTCTTGACCCGATTACTCTTTTTTTTGGAGAGTTACAGGCATGTTACTTATTGAGCCCTTTAAAAGGGGTCACACGGTATCAAGAAGGGCAGTTCTAACTGGGACATGTACCAAAACGCTAGCGAAACATTCCGGTTATCAGCGCTCCTGAGGGAGGGGCCACAGCAAGCTTCACCGTGCTGTAAAGTTCGAAGACCGTCCGCGGCCATTTTCCCAAAACACTCCTCTACATCGCACCTGGCATGCACAGTACAGTCTCTGCACAAGTGCGCACACACACCCAAAGGTCTGATCACACTTGCAGTGACAAACTTCCTGCATTCTGGCTCAGAACTCCAGCGCACGGGGTATGACGACAGCGAGCGGTAACAGTTGAGACTGCCATCTTGAATGTGCAGGTATTTGGTATGATGTGAATAGAGTCTGAGATGCAGCTGCTTTTATGTCGCGTCCCTGTCCAAACACTTGTGGACAGCACTATTTGCGTCAACCTAGCCACTGAGTAGGGAGCACAAAAATGTTTTCACAATGTTGCACCAACGTAGTGACAATATCATAACACTGAAAGAACATTCTAGTAACACAGTGAGGACGTATTGTGTCAGCTTGGCTTGTAGCTGAAGAGGTGTCAAGTTGATGCTCACAGTGACCCACCGTTATTAACCCTTAGAGTGCTAAATGCAGCTGTTCAAGGACGTAAGATATCAAAATCAAAGCTGTTGAAAGCCTATCATGTCGTGACTTCTTTAAAAGAGCTCCAGCAGGAGAGCTTTTATAAACAAGTCGCTACATGATAGGTTTTTAACAGTCCAAGATAAATAAATTAATTTTTTACATTTATTTCCGCGCTCTAAGGGTTAAGCAAAGCCACTTCATCTGCTACCTCAACTGTCAATCATCATACACAAAGTATAAATGGATTCTGTGAAAACCTTATTGTGTGCAAATCACTCTGAACAGCAGTCTGTTGAAGGCAGTACAGTTCAGTTTTAGACAGCACTTTCAACAGGCCTGCCACAAGTATTCTTCACCGAGGAGCAGAACAGCCAACACCTGACACGCTCCCTAAAATAGCACAAGGCCTCAAACTGAATAAAACATTATATAATTAAACCAAATGAATAAGGGCTGAGAAGGGCCAACACAGTATCTCAGGTTTTATAACACAAGATGAAGGGGAATATTCACTAATGCTCTTCACTAATGTTCTAAAAAAATATTTTTGAACACATTTTGGGCATCACGAAGGCTTTGTTTTTTTTAAACTCTTCACCACACTTAACCCTTAGAGCACTAAATGCAGCTATTATTGCTCAATGACGTAAAATATCAAAATCAAAGCCGTAGAAATCCCATCATCTGGCAACTTGTTTAAAAGAGCTCCCACAGGGGAGGGTTAGGGGTGCTGCTCCCGCAGGGGAGCTCTTTTAAACAAGTCTCCACATGATCGGTTTTCAAAAGCACAAGATAAATTTATGTATTTTTTTTTTATTATTTCAGCAGGCTAAGGACTAATTCACTAACCTGATCTCTTTCATACCAGTCATGAAAGTGCGGTGGAGATAGAGATACAAGACCCCTCCCCTCCGATTTTCCATTGGACAGAAAAGAATCAGGAAGTGGACAAAGAACAGGCCCAGCCTTTAGACTGTTGCCATAGCACATTGTTTAACCAGGCTGGAAACGGCGAGGCTGAACACCTCCACCTTTTCTGACAGCTGGGTAAACAGAGGATCGATGGTCATGTTTTAATGATACTGTTTTGGATTCATTTCAGTGAAAAAGGCAGCAGGAAACTGACAGAATGGGCCTGGTGATGAAAACACAAAATATTACTGCGAAGCACAGGAGCTGCTGCACCTCAAAATCTCTGCTCATGCTAACACTTTCAGAGCAAACACTGTCAAAACAGACATGTACATGTAAACACACACACACACACACACACACGCCACCTCATTTTGCAAACACCTTCTGTGGAGCACATATTGCGGTCTTACTTTCAACACTGTCAGGATACAAAAAAAAGAAAGTCCCAGACAGAAATTGCATAGCTGTGACATGACAGCAGTAATTGAGTCACTATGTGTCTAAAGTATAACATAAAGACACTCGCTGTAAGAGTAAAGCGTGTAGCAAACAAGCCATGTGTTTACTGGGTGTATGTGCACACACTACTCCCCCCACAGGACGGTTTGTTCAATGAAAGCCAGAGATGTTTGGCTCCGACTCTCTGCCAAAACCTCTGGTCAGGTCAATAAGAGAGCAATACGGAGGGAACAATGACGGCACCAGAGCGCTGCCTTCCTCGCCGTCACTCACCGAATACACCGATAATCAGCAACACCACGTCTGTCGTCAAACTCCGCTAACGGCCGATGGACAGAAAATGCATTTTTACTCACAAAAACCCAACCTTTTTGCCACACAGTGAAAGAAATACCAGTGCAGCATGTATGTATCAGGGGAAACTGATGCAGTTTGCAGGTATTTTGACAGTGAAACTAATTCTTTGTTTGTTGTTGCAGTACTCCAGAGGACTGGATTTAAGCTCTGAGAATATAAGTTGAGGTGGCAAACTTTGATTGAAAGGTACCAACAGCCACATCCTGTGAGTTTTTCCTTTCTCTCAGGTAATGAAATGTTTATCAGAAAAAAATAGCATTTCTGATTGGTCAAGTTGTGATCAGCCTAGACTTCCAGGTAAAGGGACAGTAGAAAACCAGCCGTCCTCGGAGCCTGAAGACTGAGATTTTATGATCTCTGGCTCTACCCCTCGGGTCCTCTGAGCAGGTTCAAATGTGCCAGGCAAAGTCAATGATGTAAAGAAAAATACTTAAGTTTAAACACAATTTGAACCCAGGGGGGCATATCACAGAGCAAGATTACAGTAAGCAGAATAAGTGCACCGAGAAATCCTGAACACTCCAAATTAGGAAAATAAACCAAAATAAAATGCGGCTCTACTGTACTGAGTCCCATTCAGTCCAGCTGCCCAGCCAAATGCGTCAATCTACTCCATTACGGTTAGTCACCCGTTCTGACAGGACCAATCTCGCGTCCTTCCCCAGTGGTGGGAGCTCCATACGGAAAAAAAATTAGGACTGATGAGTCTTCCTGCTGCAGGCGGCAGTGCACCTGAACTACTTTCTTAGATTATAAATTCAGGTTATAGGACATCTACAATGATGCCACTCAGAAAAAAAGCATGTGAGTTTTACGACAACTGTCACACTGAAGACGCTTAAATAATCATGACACAAAGTTGCAGAACAAGAAGCCATTTTGTCGGGAAATTACTCCCTCCGGGCACCGCCTGATATGGCAATCAGTAAGTGCTGTCAACGATTTAATGTCAGAGCAATAAAATGTTTCTTTTGGAGTACTAGCGCCCTCTAGTGTAAGTCAGAAATCTAACACTCGCATTGTCCAGAAAGCCACCAATGCGCACGGGAGACCATGGCAACAGAAGGGAGTCGGGTCGGGCGAATTCAGTCGTAGCCTCAAGCCAACGCAAAAGGATGATTGAAGATTATCTGACACCACGGAAGGCTTCAATCACAAAATATTACAAATACAGTCACTATTTGGTTAAAAACCAAGCAATTGATAGTGCAGTACATACAGTTATGCCCAAAATTATCCATATGCCCATCAAATTTTGGGTTTTATCGAGATATTTTTTGACAAATCAACTTTATTCTTGCACAAATGACACAGGAAGTTGACATAAGGCTATAAAAAGTACAGTATATGCAGATCCTCGGTGAAAACATCAAGCAATCTGCGAAAAAACTTGGTCTTGGGCAGGAGTGGATCTTCCAACAGGATAATGATCCTAAACACACGGCCAAATCTGTCAAGAAATGGTTAGAGGACAACAAAGTAAACTTTTGGAGTGACCAAGCCAGAGCTCTGACCTCAATCCGATCGAGAATCTGTGGAGGGAACTGAAGACCAAGGTCATGGCAAACCCTCAAAACTTAAGGACCTGGAGAAGTTTGCCAAAGAAGAGTGGGCCAAAATCAATCAATCAATAACCTTTATTACAGGGAAGTCCCACTGAGACCGAGGTCTCTTTTGCAGGGGAGCCCTGATTACAACAAAACAATTACAACGCTAGGTTAAAGACAAACAGCACAGATAAAAATACTCAAAATTCACAAACAACAATTCAGATTAAAGGAATAACACATTTTAAAATAACATAAAAAATAAAATGAATTAAAAAAAAATTCCCCACACACACACACACACACACACACACCTCCAATTCCAAAATAGTGCAATGACTTCCAGATCACATGAGCCAATATCTTATTTACACTAGAACATAGATAACATTGAGACATTTTACATTTTATCCTCAAGATGAGATTATTTCAAATTTTCTGGCTAAAACAGGTCTCAAAAAAGTTGGGACAAGGGCAAAAGAGGGCTAAAAAAGCTATTTATATAATATAGCCGCAAGCAGCAATTCCGGGGTTCAACAAAAAGCTTTCAACTACTAATGGTCTAACAGCTTAATTCACAAGTGTTGCCACCAAACGTGGCCATGTCCGCCGCCAGGTGACCGAAATCGACTGGGGTCGGGGTATCACACAAATACACATTGAAGCCAAAAATGAATAAAATCGGTCAAAGCGTTCTTGAGATTTCGCGTTCACAACAAACGGGACATGACGGACGCACGGACAGATAGAGCTGAATACTATGTCCCCCACCCCTAATACACCTTGACTCCAAAGATGAATGGAATCGGTCAAACCATTCTTGAGATATCACGTTCACAACAAACGGAATGGATGAACGAAGCTGAATACTATGTCCCCCGCCCCTAATACACCTTGAGACAAAAGATGAATGGAATCGGTCAAACCGTTCCTGAGATATCGCGTTCAGAACAAACGGGACGGGATGGGACGGAGCTGAATACTATGGCCTGTATTCAGAAACAACACTCACTTTAATTGAGTGTGAGTGAATACTAAAACTTAGTTAGTGTCAGGTTATACTAAACGAGTCAGAGGTTGCCCTATCACTCAATTGCTTTCAGAGACCTCACTCACACGGAAATTAGTTTCCCTTTCTGAGTGAAGGTTGAGTGCAGGGAACGCCTCCCTTGAGCCGCACTAACTTGCGCCAGTATTTCGTTGTCTGGGCTTTCATGTGGTTAGAAACACTGGCTCATTTACCGTCACAAGCTTGACTCAATCGCCGGTAACTTGCTGACTGACCACCTGGTTTCAGTGTTTACGAACTGCACTGTGGTGAACTCGAGGTTAGCATTTGTGTACCCACCAGTGGCTACTGGTGAACTGACAATGGTGGAAGCTCAAAAACCATCCCTTAAAAATAATGATTGGACATGACCTGTTTTCAATCATTTAATAAAATTTTATTAACCTGTTCTTTAAAAATCCTAAGGATTATCATGTTTCGCCAGTTCTACTTAAGTTAGAATGAGCACTGATAATTATAGTTTTCAAATCATTAAATTACCATTGCAGAAACTCTGAAAACTCTCAACATTATCAGGTGTGGCCAGTTTTCATTTATTACGCATATCTGTCAACTGTCACGCATCTGGATTTCTCACACCTTCTTTACTCACGGGCTGGAAAATTCTGCGCTCAGCGGCTCGTGGGGCGCGTGTGGATTGGTCTGTGAGGCTCATGTAGCTGTAAGTCACGAGAATCCATTCTTTTCTACATTCTTAATTGCTGAATGTAGAAGGAAATGTCCGGCACGTTTCACAGCTTGTTGCTTAGTGAGCCTCGCGGGCTGTCCTGCGCCTTTCACGAGCCACTCGACCACAGAATTTATGAAGACATGCTGATATTTACGTCGTCATTTACAGTTTGTATATGCGAAAGAAATGCCTCAATTTTCTGACGCAATGTATGACAACGCTATTAAAAAAACATTTCATTGTCATTTTACCAATTAGTTTGAGAAACTTTCTAATCAAGAAAAGTAAACTGTGACAGGTTTAGGTCATTCAGCACTGAAGGGTGAGGATTGAGCGTCCCTTTGCAGCAGTCGACGCACCACCTGTGGTACCCAGTGCCCACTACAGTCAGTTATGCTCGAGTGGCGTTTGTGAATATCATCTGGCGAGGAGTGGGACCGCTCTCTCGGTTAGTGGTTCTCTCTCACACTCCAGTTACATTTCAATCGTACTCACTTTATGGTGAGTGGAGGGTGAGTGAGTGTTGTTTCTGAATACAGGCCGAAGTCCCCCACTCCGCTCGCCGCCGCGGCGGCGGGGGACAAAAACCACTTTCAGAGTGTGTTGCAGGTATTTATGTGGACCTATTTTTACCAACAACTTATGATGTATAGTCTGATTTGTGTTATGCTTTTTTGTGCATTTGTAGCACCCCCTACTGGTTGATCTGATTGAAACTTTCAGGCTATGTTTGAGGTTCTTATGTGGACATATCCCGAGAGTTTTGTAATGATTGGGAAAACAATTGCTGATTTATAGTCTGATTTGTGTTATACCATGCTGCTTTGTTTTGCATTTATAGAACCCCCTATCAGTCAATTTGAATTTAATTTTCAGGTATTATATGAATATATCCTGTGAGTAATTAAGTTAACTGGCATCAGGTGTGTAACATGATTGGCTATAAAAGGGATGTCTTAGAGAGGCTGAATTTCTCAGAAGTAAAGATGGCCAGAGGCTCTGCAACCTGTGAAGGCTTGGGTAAAAAAATTGTGGAATACTTTATAAACAATGTTCCTCAACATCAAATTGCAAAGGGTTTGATGGTCTCATCATCGACAGTGCATAACATCATCAAAAGATTGGAATTGGAAAAATCTCTGTGCGTAAGGGACAACGCCGAAGACCTTTACTGGATGCCTGTGATCTTCAGGCCCTCAGACGCCACTGCATCAATCACCGGCATGATTCTGTCATTGACATTACTCAATGGGCCCAGGAATACTTCAAGAAACCACTGTCTGTAAACACAGTCCGCCGTGCCATCCACAGATGCCACCTAAAACTCTATCATGCAAAAAGGAAGTCATTGTTGAGCATGATCCAGAAGCGCCGCCGTGTTCTGTGGGCCAAGGCTCATTTAAAATGGACTGTGGCAAAGTGTCCTATGGTCAGACGAGTCCTAATTTGACATTCTTGTTGGAAATCATGGGTGTTGTGTCCTCCAGGCTAAAGAGGAGAAAGACCACCCCTCCTGTTATTAGCGTTCAGTTCAAAAGCCAGCATCTCTGATGGTATGGCGATGCATTTGTGAATATGGTGTGGGACACTTGTGTGTTTTAAAAAGTACCATGAATGCTGAAAGGTACATAAAAATCGGGTTTCTTTACAGAAAAATGTCCTGTTTCTCTTTGGAGAATAGGAAGAGGATTGTCCAGGCGACAATATTACCCATTTTTGACTATGGAGATGTCCTTTACAGACATGCCTCTTATATTACCTTCAGACCCTTCATATCACATTGTGCTTCATCACAGGTGATGGATGCCGAACCCATCACTTTATGTAATTCTGCAGGGTGGTTTTCCCTTCATTTTAAAAAGGAATCTACATTGTATTTAATTATTTAGAAAGCTTTGGTCAGCAAACTTCCCTCATATCTCACTAAGCTCTTTTCCATGAAAATCAGAAGTCAGCATACCAGATCACAAGAGTGGATTTTGTTAGAGGCACCCAGGACTGGAATACATTTGGTCGGTACCTTTTTAGTGCATTCGCTCTGTGTATGTGGAGTAATTTCCTGGATACTTTGAAGCTAGATTGCCTTATCCCCTTCCGTCCTTCAGGAATTTAGTGTAGGATATATTACTTTTGGAGACCAGATGTACTTGCTTTTAATTTAAGGTAGGATTTCCACAACGTTTTTCTGCAGCTATTACAACAGCATGGCTTTGTAGTAGAAGAGTCTGTGTGCTGAACTGGCCTGCCTGCAGTCCTGATCTTTCACCGATTGAGAACATTTGGCACAGAATTAAACGAAAAGTCCGCCAAGGGAGACCCAAAACTGTCCAGCAGCCTGCATTAAACAAGAGTGGGATCAAATTCCAATAGCTAAACTGAAGAAACTTGTCTCTTCAATGCCCAGACTCCTCCACTCAGTGTTAAAAAGAAGAGGGAATGCTACACCATGGTAAACAGGCCCCTGTCCCAACTTTGAGACCTGTAGCAGCAATCTTATTTGAAATGAGCTCATTTTGTGGATAAAATGGTAAAATTTCTCAGTTTCAACATTTGCTATGTTGTTATCTCTGTTCTATTGTGAATAAAATACAGGCTGTCGTGATTTGAATGTCATTGTGTATTGATTTTATTTACAATTTACACTTTGTTCCAACTATTTCGGGATTGGGGTTGTATTTAATAAGATAATATGGTCTACTGTGTTAAACACTTCTCCCAAATCAATAAATAGGGCCCCACATTATTGTTTACTATCCACAGCTGTTACTCAATCATTAACAACCAATGAAGCAGCTGTAATGGTGCTTTGTCCAAGCCTGAAACCATATAGCTGTGACGTAAAAATGTTATTAAAAGTTGAGAAGTTGCAAAGTTCTTGTTTTATAACAGATTCTAAAATCTTAGCCAGGCATGCCAATTTTGAGATGGGCCGATAGCTGTTTACTGAACTGGGATCACCCCCCTTAAGCAAAGGAAAAACATAAAGCCGCTTTCCATACACTGGGAATAGACCCGGGCCAGGTTGTTCAAAGCTTTGTTAACTTTAACCGATGATTAAGTTTAAACCACAGTATCTGTATCTCTGAATGAAAGCACAGATGTTTGCATGTTTTTGATGCATTTTGTAGGTTTCCCCTTGATTAGTTTAAGTAGTGAAGAACATTCGCGAGAATCTTATCTAGACAGTGGTCATAATGTCAGGTGTTTAGCGCTAACCAGCCGTTAAATTAACGGAGCTTTGAACAACCGGGCCCAGGTCAATAACGACAAGTTAAAAATATTAATTCTTGAAATGTGCAATCAGTGAGACTACAAGATGCAAAAGACTCGGGACTAAGTGATCCTCTCCAGTGGAATCATTTACAACTATTCGTTTTAATTCTAGTAGGACCTGAGTCACGTTAAATTCGCTGAAAGAAAACAATACTTTAGGATTTTGAGAATTTGTAAATGCAGCTAAGGTCAGACATATCTCCTGTAGTGGATTGATCATTAACATTTCCAAAAAAGTTTCCGGCCGCTAAAAAATGTTGGTTAAAAAAGTTACAGATTTTGTGCTGATCAGAAATAGGACCAGAATCTGTGTCAATAGAATGTGGTAATGAAGGACTATTATTCAGGGACTTGCCAATTTTCCAAAATTTTGCCGGATTACCCTCACTTTTCGCCAATGACGAGATGAAAAATTCAGATTTTGCCATTTTTTTAATCAGAGAGCAGAATTAGTTTTCTGAAAACCTGCACGCCAGAGTGTGTCTGAGTTTCTCCAGCTTCAACCCAAGCTTAATCCCTTACGCATAGTTCATTGGATAAAGCCACCGAAAACCAAGGGTTTCTTCTGTTTTTTACTCGGAGTCTCTTAACCGGAGCTTTCTTATCTACCGCACGATTAAACATAGAAGTAAAATAAGCTAACGCTAGGTCAGGTCGGGGACTGGAATAAAATCTGCAAAGCTTAAATCACTCCAGAAAAAATATCATGGTGGAAGGCCTGTTCACAGAAATGTTTAAAATTTATTTTAGTTGTAAAACATCGGGCTGTCTTTGAAACTTTCATATCCTTGATACAACCTACCGGGCAGGGATCACTAACATCTAAGGGAAAGACACCGCTCAGAGTGTACTTGTGCGGTCTATATGTTCAAATTAGATCAATAAGCCCATCACATTTCTGTTGACAATATTGTATCTGCAATAGGAAAACTTAACTATAACAAAGACGATGGACACATTGGTCTTTCTACAAATCATCTCTAGTATGGAACCACGCGGCTTAAGTCTTTATGCTCCCTTTTATTCTCAGCCATGATTAGACATGGCTGTGTTACAGGGGCAGTGGCGCGCACAAATAGACGCTAGGTGGTGCTACAGCACTTGCCCCTTTGCCCTTTATCAATGAAAGTGCCCTTTTGAAATTTCGTTTTTTTTTTTTAAATGATTATATTTATTATTATTATTATTAACACTTTAGTTGGGCCAATGTTGAAATGATCTTTTAGAAAAGCTGTGTGATTAAAAACTACTGAAAAAAATCCCCCGAAATGGGCCACCTCCTTACGCACTTCCGACCTCTCTTCCTTTGTCACGTGAACACGCACGCAGTGCATATAGATGCGCTGCAGGAGCATATCAGCTGAGCGACTGGAAGCCACAGTCTTGTGCCCCACCAGCCAGGTAACACACAGATCAAGTGAAATCGTACAGTTTTCCCTCCAAGCCCAACCTGTAATCATTTTGTTGTGCAGTAGCATGTCTCATACACAGTGACGGTCCGTCGGCAGACACACAGGGCCTGCAATAACCTCACCTTTCACTTCTTAATGACAGACACCTCTCGCAGTTTACCTCCCCGATTAGCACCCGTTGCTCAGACTGATTGGAGGAACCGACGAGAATCTAACTTGTTTTTGAAAGCCGTGTTATACATTGCACTACGAAATTATACGGCGTTTAACTTACTTCCGCACACCAATGGCTACGGAAAAAATATCAATAGCCCACGTCTTTATAATTTCTGAATTTGCGTAAATTAATTTGCGACGTTCATTGAGCAATTAGCCATGAGAATCCGTTCTATATACTCTGAATGTGACAGCTAAAGTGCGTCGTAGCACAGCTGAGTGAAGACGAAAATAATTGCTGTGAAGTCCGCGAAAGTTTCGGATTTTTTGCAGATTGTCATCCTTGCGGATTCACATCAATTATATCAACATAGCCAACAGGAAATCGCTTTGTAATTAGCATTTCTTAATCATTACGTGTCACGCATTGGTGGTGGCTATTCTGTTAATTAACTGTTTGATTGTTAATCAGTCAAACCTGATCACAAACAGTTTAAGAGCAATTATCAGGGAAAGGGTGTTGTTACTGAAGGCCTTCCTGGCATCTGACGGTACGCCACTGCTCATACAGCACCAAACAAGTGAGCATTGTTTAGTCGACTGGTCACCTGATTAGCTAGTTTAATACTATAGCCCAAACAATGATAGATAACGTGAGGACGACCACCACAAACAATGTCGGTCGACTTTGCAAATCTCTCTGTTAAGCTGAACGTTTTCTTTTGTGTAGGTTTTGTTAGGCAACATAAATGAACTCATAAAGAAGAATCAGGCAGTTCCCCATTGCCTGAGAAAAATATCCCCATAAAGGCTACCCATGTGCCTTCTTGTGATGAATGACAGAAGTCATGAATTGCATTGAACATGTGCGTGTAATGTTTATTTTATTGTTTTAATCTCACACTATAATAACATGTTCCACCTGTGCAAAAAAGTGCCCTCCCCCTCCCCCCTGAGCACTTGCCCCCCATAATGTCTGTGCACACCACTGTACAGGGGGCAGGGGCGTGGCCACCGAGGTGGCTGGGGGTGGCACTGGCTACCCCTGGAATACGATTGGCCATCCTGCCTGGCCACCCCCACCAGAGCTGTCAATTAGTTTGTCCGAGTTGACGTTCAAAAAATATGCAGGATGCACTCTGGTTGGCGGTTGCACTTCAACTTTCTCATGCAGACTTGCACTATTTTGGCTAAAAAGGAGAAAACAAGGGTAAGTAATCAGTCGCTCAAAATGTGTAGTGTTAAATGATTTACAAATGCTTAAATGAAGTTGATAAGCAAGTCGAATCTAGAGTTAGCACAGTGCGCTAGCTTAACATAATGAATTGAAGTCTAAGGGAAACATTATCCTGTGCCGGTAAAGGTGGAAAAAAACAAACGTCTCGGGGAGCTCACGATTTGCACTTGCCCCTACTGCGTTAGCTAACCATATACTCAGTTGACACCGGAGGAATCAGTGGCGGTTCGTCGGCTGCAACGAAGGGAAGCTGAAACCTCGCCCTTCAAAGCTTAATGCCTTAAACCTTTCCCAGTTTACTTTTCTTGATCAGCAATTGATGATACGAATTGGTAGAAGGACAGTCAAATTTATGTTCGATAGCAAATGACTACATAAATTATCAATACGTCTTTATAAATTAATTTGCGAAGAAGCCACGAGAATACATTTTCTACAATCTGAATATTGAAGTAAAGAATGCGATGTTGCGCAGCTTATTGCTTAATGAGCCTCACTAATCAATTTGCGAATATGCCATTTCACCAGAAACTTAAGCGCAGAATTTATAAAGATGTAGGCCTATGGTAATTTACGTTGTAATTTCTGTGTGAAAGAAAACCTGATAATTTTGTGGTGCAATGTATAACAATGCTATCAAAAATAAATTTGATTGTCCTTTCACCAATTTGTATGAGCAACTGCTGATCAAGAAAAATAAACTGCGAAAGGTTTAAGTCATTAAGCTCTGAAGGGCGAGGTTTTGGCCTCCTATTGTTCCGGCAGACAAACCGCCACTGGGCGGAATGCAGCGCCGAATATCTGAATATCAATCTAACATAACCTCGGCGAGGAATACCGGAATTCGGCATTGGCTCCAGATTTTTCTCTCACATAGCTAACTCTCGTTAGTACGTCTCCCACTGCCCGACAAGCTAATGATGTGGGAGTTATCAAAGCAAACCGTTGCTAGTTCAAACGCGAGAGTAATGGCTTGACCGCTGTGTAAGTTAGCAGGGTGATGGCGTCAGCTCAGTGGTTACATATATTGAAAATTACTATCCAGGCGCTTGCGGAAATTACATTTGATTTCTATTAAATTGCGCAATTTGTGTTTGTGATAAACAGAATCTTATACTGTCAGTCATGACCTGATCTGGCCAACGCTAATGCCTTGATAAATAAAACCATTGGAAGTATCGCGGTCATAAAACCCCTATAGTTCCAGCTATTCATCTCTCCTTATTGATTCCCTTCAACAAAGATGGTTTTTCGGAAAACGATGATAAATGAGATCAGTGCAATCCATCATCCCCATTACACTGCGGGACACAACAGAGGAGCGCTGCGTTTTGGCATAGGAATGCATGCGATGCATAGAATTTTAGAGTGGTCCATAATCACCACGTCTCACTGCATGGTATGTATAAACTCAGTTCCATACTGTATTTTGAAACATTGTAGAAGCGTCCCTTCAAAGTAAAACGCTACTCGCAAATTAACGCTGGTCGGCATTGCGCTGTAGTCAACTCAGCTGTGGCAAGTAGCAAAACCAACCGCACATTTTTGGCGATAACGTACAAAGAAACTTTTCCATTAAGCTATATTTACATGCTTGGTGTCTACTTTCCCTAAATCGAAACTTTCCAGTTATCTTGATGTAGTCTTTCATGTTTGAATAAAGACTGAAATCACGATCAATTTCTCCAAGATAATGTGGTTAAATAAACACTGAAGTTTAAGGAGTCTGAAAATGTTGAGAATGTAGCGATCAGACAAACGTCGTTGAAATTTTAAGATGAAGCACGGTGTATGCCGTTGCCATTAAATCTATTTCTCTCTCTTCTAAATTGCTTGGGCTGGCATGGGGAATTTGACCACAATGGTCTGGGATATTGACACTACTGCATTTATAGACACACACACACACACACACACACACACACACACACACACACACTGCAATGTGAAACACCTGTTTACTTTTGTTATAAAATATGTACCATGGATATCTGTGTGTAATTGAAGTTACAAAATTCTAATACCATGGAATTGTTTTTGAAACAAGTGGCACACAACAGAGAATGTTTATTGCATTTGGATACACTTTATTAAAAATAAAAACAAGTAAAATAAATGAAAAATGTGTTTACTTGAGCAGAATTCCATTGCGTTGTATCCTATATGTTTCCCACGTGCCCCCCCTGACTGATTATTGGTCCCCCCTGTGCCACCCAACTTAAAAAATCCTGGAACCGCCCCTGACGGGGTATTACTCTCAGTGCAGTGATTCCAATTCCCAAAAACTCAAGGAAATCCTTCAATGACTCCTCACACTACAGGGGCGTCGCGCTGAACAGCCCGCTGTGCAAACTACTTGAACTGTTTGTTCTAAATAAGTGTCAATCTGACTTGAAATCCTCCAATAGACAATTTGATTTTAAGAAGGGTGTATCAACTACACATTGTACATATGTGGTACATATATGGTTAAATACAATATTATGTAAAACTAAATGGTGGTGGACAAGTGTATGCCATGTTACTTGATGCTAGTCAAGCGTTTGATCGTGTTGAGTATAATACTTTATTTAAAAGGCTTTTGGGCGAGGGACTTTGTCCGCTGGTATGTCGGCTCCTTACATACATGTTTTTTAATCAGAAAATAAGGGTTAGGTGGGAGGATTATCACTCCACCTATTTTACTGTGTCAAATGGTGTCAAATAAGGTGGAATTTTATCCCCTGCTCCTTTTGCTATCGACATTGATGATCTTCAATCCTCGGGTGTTCCAGTTACTGAGGAAAAATCAGCCGTCCATCTTGGACACATTATTGGATTAAATAGTCCATATCAGAATAACATGAAAATAGTTGTAGATTTTAAACGAAGGGTCAACGTTCTCATGTCTAAATTTTATTACTGTAATTTTGAAACAAAAGCTAAACTTTTCAGCAGGTACCGCATGTCTCTTTATGGGTCTCAGATATGGGACCTTAATAGTAGGACGGTAGAAAGATTTTATACGGCCTGGAGAAAGGCCGTTAGGAAGGTGTTTGGGCTCCATTACAGCACACACTCTGCCTGACTTCCTGCCCCATTGGGTGTGATTCCGATAGAGCTTCAGCTGCAATAGAGATGTTTGAATTTCATTTCATTAGTGGGGTAATTGTTAATGACAACCCCTTATGCTAAGTTGGCCGGTCAGCTCTTGGTAGTAGGAGTCATGCCGCCAGATCATTGTCCTTCCTGTCTGAGTCTCTGGGCACCCCCAGAAATCTGCCCTCTCGTCGTCCACGGGCAGCTCTAATTAACTCCTTCAGGCCTGAACTGCAACCCCCCAACACACACACAGACACACTCAAGCACACACACACACACACACACACACACACATACACACAATAGCCCAGCCTCGATCACCCCTCAATCACTGATGGCTAACAGTAATTTGATGTGATTTGTCTCCTTGTTTGTTGTTATAAATTCACATTAACAAGAGTTGTCAGAAAGACAACAAAGCTCGCTGGGGCAAGGTTAAAGTTTTTCTGCACGCGGACGGACGCGGACGCCGGGCGTACGACAATAGCTCTCCGGACATTCGTCCCGGCGAGCTAAAAATAAAGTTGTCCTCCGAAAAGGGGGGTGTGGTGGCGGGTTAGAAAAAAGGGGGAAAAAAAAAAAAAGACTCCTTCAGGCCGACTGAGAATGATATTATTTATGCTTGTGCTCTCAAAGACTTTTTGAGATATCGATATGAGTCTGACTTAGATGCAGATATTGAGTAGTGATGGCAGAGTGAAGCTTTCTGAACCAGTGAAGCTTTCCAGCCAATTGTATCGGAAAAAGGTTCATTCATTCAATGCCTCAAATTCTATGATGACCTCTGCTGTTCAAAACTTGTGGTGCAGTATGTTTGAAATAGCCTACCGGTATATTTTGGCCCAGTCTCTGTGGGTTGAACATGGTTATGAAAACTTGAACCAATAAATTATCTAATAAATACACGGACTCCTATATGAATAAACCTGTTGTTTTTCCTGTTTTAATTGTGCCCATATTTGCGTAATAAAAATTATAGCCTGTCTATTGCCAACCTTGTTATGGGAAATCAAATTAAAGTGCTCCCACATCTCAGAGCGACCTCTCTTTGCTACAGGTTCCATTATAATCTGCTGTTTGCTACGACTGACTCGCAACACTGCTTTCGATTACTTCACACCCACAAGCGCGCATCCTGTTTTGCACATATTTGAATCAAATCGAAGCGGTCGCGTGAATGTGAGCTAGAACGAAGCTTCGGACGTCGCTGATCACGAGATCAGCAGCAAACGAACCAAGCACCGATACATTTGCTTCGCCTTGAACTGGTGCATACTTTGACACAAGCTTCGAAGCAGGAGGGTCGTAGGTAACAACACTAATATTGAGAGCTTGAAAGTAATATTGTATGATCTCTGTACCAGTTAATTGAACTGCACATCGCATTGCAGTGATCACACCTTGTTTGTTGTTTTGGATTGTGGTATAGGTTTAATTGTATTGTAATGACACAAAATGTGTACTCTTGTGTAGCACGAATAAAATATATATAAGTTGGCTGGGATAAATCTTTAAAATTTCGTTGCGTAGGCTCTGAAATAAGTTGTGACAGAATCAGGTCATCACAGACCTCTTTAAAATGGTTTGAGTATGGCAATAGCCA
Source organism: Gymnothorax reevesii (assembly GCA_029721435.1). Lineage (NCBI taxonomy): Eukaryota > Metazoa > Chordata > Actinopteri > Anguilliformes > Muraenidae > Gymnothorax > Gymnothorax reevesii. The sequence goes on along the minus strand of CM056584.1, from coordinate 56,654,082 downwards.
GTCGATGTTGAAATCGCCCGCAACAACTAATTCAGTGTGGGCATAAGCAGACAAGATATTACAGAGATTGCTTATTGTGGAGAAAGCGATCTCGGAGGGCGATACTCACCTGCTAGTATAAAACTTCCACAACCCAAAACTATTTTAAGAACAAGACACTCAAATAGCTCAGGCATAGAAGAGGACAATAAAACATTTACAGTGAGAGAGGATTTTACAAAAATCACTACACCTCCCCCTCTCTTACTCCCGTCACACCTAAAAACACTATAACCAGCCGGTGCTATATCAGGATCTGACACAGAAGCATTCAACCAGGATTCAGTTAAAAGAAATATCTCAGGATTACTTTAAAGAACCAAAGCCCGAATACAATCCATTTTTGAGAACAAACTCCTTGCATTAAGACACTGTACACCAAGACCACATTTGCGAGATTGAAATGCTTCAGGAGTTAAAACAAAAGGAGAGACCGTTAAAATCACATCAGGCGACTGAATATGGGCTTGTGACAGAAACACCACTGGGTCTATATTTCTGCCGTGGCAGGCATGTGCGAGCGACTTTAGGAATAAGCAGTGCCGTAATACCAGTTGCCCCAGAAAATGATATGTAATTTTTAGCACTGACCGGGATATTTAAAAAGCCAAGAGATTGTCCAAGTCCACAAGAAAATGCAACAACAGCCGAACACCAGGGAGAGCTCCTAAGGGAGACAACAGGCTGTGGCAAAACCAGTGAGGAAGAGGACGAAGGAAGGTCCGGGTCCGGCCTTTGTGTACAGGAAGTCAATAGTCACTGCGTGGTGAATGTTGACTGAAAGCATTGGGCTGCCCCATTCGTTGGGATGTATCCCATGTGATAGGTAGCGGGTAGTGCCTGTCAATTGGCACCACTTCAGGGAGTGTTGCCCCTGCCTTCGCAAGACCCGGGCTCAGCTGGCTCCGGCTGACAGTACCTGGTAAGAGCCCCTGCTCAGGGACACAAGTACAACCCCACTGCCTTGTGGGTGTCTCGGGAGAGACAAAGGCTAAGGGAGTAACCCTGACAGCAACCCAGGCTTGTGTCATCCTGCAAGGTCGGGAGAACAGGGCCCCCTAGACTTCCGGCTGGCCACTGCGGCTGCAAAACTGCTTTCCCTCGTCTTGGATCATCCTTGCCAGGCAGAGCGACCTTAGCAGAGGAGAGGGATTCACTGGCAACTAGCAAAACCCAGTCAATCCTCAAAAGTCATTGCTAGCAATCCTTCCAACCATTAAATATCACAGAAAAAGAAACTTATACTGGCAGGACATCGCCCAGGATAAAAAGGTCCAACCCATCTCGATTAAACGGAGATTTGCGACATGGAATATGAGAACCATGCTCAACAGAGAAAAAGCCAACAGACTCGAGAGACGATCAGCCATTATCTCTCGTGAATTATCAAAATATGACATTGACACAGCAGCGCTGAGCGAAGTCGTTTTCCTGAGTCGGGCAACATCCGTGAAGAAAGTGGCTATCCAACACCTGTGAATGACAGGCTAATGACACTTAGATTGTCACTGGCAGGTGACGGTAACTGCGCACTGATTTCCACATATGCACTAACAATGACAAGCAGCCAGGAAACTATTGACACCTACAACAGTCAACTGCATGATGAGTTGAGGACCATCCCTTATTCCGATAAGATCATCTTGCTATGTGATTTTAATGCTAGGATTGGCCAGGACAATAACATATGGCCTAAAGTCCTCGGAAAATTTGGCACCGTCAAACCGAACTCTAATGGCCAGCTTCTTTTGACGCTCTGCTCTGAATTTCAGCTCGCCATCACCAACACATTCTTCAAGCACAAAGCAGCGCACAAGCACTCCTGGATGCATCCACGTTCCCGTCATTGGCACTTGATTGATTGATTATATCATCACCCGCCAACGTGACATTGAGAACTTCCTGGACACCAGAGCGATGCGAGGCGGCAACTGCGGCACTGATCATATTATGATCAAGTCGATCACCAGATTGAAGACACAAAGAAAAATCGCTAAAGGCAGGCATTCAACTAAGAAATTAGACATCACTGAACTCAAGCTAGAAATACTGAGGAGCGATTTGGTGACTGCACTCAACAAGGGACTAAACCAACCCTTTTCTGGCATTCAAGATAGTGGAATTCGATACAGTTAAAGAGAAACTTGGAACTGCCAGGCATAAGCACGAGGATTAGATAAAAGATAAAAAGTATACCTTCACTTCGTTACTTTGACACTGGCAACTTAGTTACTCGTTTAAAATTAAAATGTTAATTGAATTCCTCATTAACCAATTATCCGGATTTGGCGCGTTCGCGAAGAACAAAGGTGTGTATTTGTGCAGATGTGTCCGCCAGTGGACGTGGAGCTGCAAATTTATGCGCGCAGTTACAATATTCTGTCACTAGATGGCGCACCAGGATCGTTCGCGGCAGGTCCGTATACAGCTCTGGGTCCCGGAAGTTATGTGCGCGTTGCAGGCTATTTGCAGAATGAATGCTGACCGGGTTATCCGTCGCATCTTGTTGTCAGAGGTGGTAGCTCAAGTAGGCGAGCAATTAAACGTTGCGATATACAAGTATCTATCTTATATCTGCATGTTGCGTGTATATTTCCTTTCACCTTGCAACGTCACGCATTTTTCAACACAGCCAACAGCTGTGCTTAGCATCACGAATATGAGTTAGCTGGCCGGCTAGCGAAATCTCTATGGACGAACCGTTTGGGGGAAAAAATCCGCGGCCAGCAACGGCATTCGCGAATGCTATTTGACATGAGCTTAAAAATTTGATTTCAACTTGCTAGCGTTTAACGTTACCCTTGGAGTTGTTGTTAGATTTTGAACAAGATAATGTTTAGCCATACCTGTACGTTTTTTATTTCAGTGGGACTCCCCAGTATAATAAAGGCTACATTAAATAATTATTTTGTGTATCTGTATCGTTTTGTCTGTCACAAACAAGAAAGTTGCGGAATCACCTCTGACACCGTATCGTAGCAGGTCTTGTTTTCAGCCAAAACACACTACATGGAGGGCAGAGACCGCCCACTCTCCCCGTTACAAGTTACAAGTCAATCCATCTAACCGTAACCGTCCAAAGCTGTTAAATTGAGGCAAAAAATGACCCATACAGCAAACATCCTGCATAGTTCCTCGACTTTAATAGGCAGCCATTGTAAAAAAAAAAAAAATTAAATGATGAAGTTATTACCTGATTTCGGGCTTCCACTTCCAGCTCTTTGTCGTGTGGAGTCGTAGACACAATAGCATTCGCGCACGTGTGGAGGACGTGATTACGGCGCTGCTATTTCAATTTTCTGATTGGCTGATAGGTTCCTGATTCAAGCAGAACCGTCTGTCTCTGCCTTTGAGAAATGTCATGTGTGGCGTGAGAACGTGTGAACTTATTGAAATGCGTGAGTCTCATGCTCAATGTGTGAGACTTGAGACCTCTGATATTGTCACTCACTTCGCCACCACAGCAAAGGCCTATGGTCAGCAAATAAACAGCAAGAAGACTGAAATGATGTTCCAGTCACCTCCAGGCACCGTTGACAGCTGTCAGAACGTCTAACCGCAGGCAAATCATTCAAATACCTTGGATCCATTGTCTTCAACAACAATAAACTACAAAACCCAAAACCAGTGAAGTTGGCATGTTGTGTAAATCATAAATAAAAACAGAATACAATGATTTGCAAATCCTTTCAACCTATATTCAATTGAATACACTGCAAAGACAAGTTACTTAATGTTCGAACAGGTGAACTTTGTAATTTTTTGCAAATATTAGCTCATTTGGAGTTTGATGCCTGCAACATGTTTCAAAAAAGCTGGCACAAGTGGCAAAAAAGACTGAAAGAGTTGAGGAATGCTCATCAAACACTTATTTGGAACATCCCATAGGTGAACGGGCTCATTGGGAACAGGTGGGTGCCATGATTGGGTATAAAAGCAGCTTCCCTGAAATGCTCAGTCATTCACAAACAAGGATGGGGCGAGGGTCACAACTTAGTGAACAAATGCGTGAGCTGATCGTCGAACAGTTTAAAAACAACATTCCTCAACGAGCTATTGCAAGAAATGTAGGGATTTCATCATCTACGGTCCGTAATATTGTCAAAAGGTTCAGAGAATCTGGAGAAATCACTGCTCTTAAGCGACAAGGCCGAAAACAAACATTGAATGCCCGTGACCTTCGATCCCTCAGGTGGTACTGCATCAAAAGAACCATCCGGACTGTTATAGGCGCAAAGTTCAAAAGCCAGCATCTGTGATGGTATGGGGGTGTATTAGTGCCCAAGGCATGGGCAACTTACACATATGTGAAGGCACAATTAATGCTGAAAGGTACATACAGGTTTTGGAGCAACATATGTTGCCATCCAAGCAATGTCTTTTTCATGGACGCCCCTGCTTATTTCAGCAAGACAATGCCAAGCCACATTCTGCACGTGTTACAACAGCATGGCTCCGTAGTAAAAGAGTACGGGTACTAGACTGGCCTGCCTGTAGTCCAGACCTGTCTCCCATTGAAAATGTGTGGCGCATTATGGCGCGTAAAATACGACAACGGAGAGCCCGGACTGTTGAACAACTTAAGCTGTACATCAAGCAAGAATGGGAAAGAGTTCCACCTGAAAAGCTTCAAAAATTGGTCTCCTCAGTTCCCAAACGTTTACTGAGTGTCGTTAAAAGGAAAGGCGATGTAACACAGTGGTAAAAAGGCCCCTAAGCCAACTTTTTTGCAATGTGGTGCTACCTTTAAATTCTAAGTTAATGATTATTTGCAAAAAAAAAAAAAGTTTCTCAGTTTGAACATTAAACATCTTGTCTTTGCAGTGTATTCAATTGCATATAAGTTGAAAAGGATTTGCAAATCATTGTATTCTGTTTTTATCTACGATTTACATAACATGCCAACTTCACTGGTTTTGGGTTTTGTAGATGTTGAGCTACAGCTATGCAAATCAAAAGCCTCGCAGTCCTTTGGTCGACTAAAGGAGAGGGTCTGGTTCAATCAGGATCTGACAATAAAGACTAAATGTGAATATCGGGCAATTGTCCTTTGTGTACTTCTAAATGGGTCAGAGTCCTGGACAGTCTATATGAACCAAGCACACAACCTAAATGCCTTTATGATGCATCACTTAAGGCAGATTCTAGACATCAAATGGTGGCACTTTATCTCTAACAATACCATCCAAGAGAAAGCAAACATGCCCTGCATGTATGCAATGCTGATCCAACGCAACCTACGATGGGTCGGCCACCTAAGCAAGCTCGACAATACCCGCCTACCGAAGCATATTCTCTTTTTCTCAGCTCAAGGAGGGAAAACGGGGTATTGGCAGACAAAAACTGTGTTTTAAAGACACACTCAAAAGGAACCTGAAGAGCAAAGGTATTCCAACAGGAAGCAGGGATCGTCTTGCTCAGCATAGAACACTCTGGAGAGCTCAAATACAAAGGAAGTCATCATCGGACACGATGGACTGCCAGTGATAGTAGTGGTAGTTACCCGTGCCATTTTAAAAAAAGGTGAACGGTTTCAAAATAAGTTAAAATTGTCAATAAAGTCATGTTAGGAGACCTAGTGGCGAATTGAAGCAAAGTGTGCAGACTAAGAAGTCTGCTAAAACAGTCAATGCAGCGACCGATAGTGGGGATGGGACCAGAAATAAAAACGGACCTCCCAGTTTTTTAAAAAGTTAAACCTTTCAGCGCCGTGGGCAACTATAGTTGCCCAATGGTGTAAGATATCAAAAACAGATGCTGTTGAAAACCTATCATGTGGCAACTTATTAAAAAGAGCTCCCGCAGGGGAGCTCAGGATAATTACATTCTTAATTCATTTAAAATTTATTCTGAGCTCTAATGGTAAAAAAGTAGGTTAAAAATCATTTTTTGTGCGCTCCCACTCCCAGCGGGTTGTATCATTAGTCCCCACCTGAACTATACTCCGCTGGGTAGAAGGCGGGGGTGAGGAGAACAGCCCAGGTGACTCACCCAGGATAACCGGGACAGCAGCACCACGGAAGCAGCGGATTCCCTGGAGCTATTTTCCCGGAGGAGACGTGTAGAAACCATGTGATCAACTACGGAAGCGTTTGGAGGCTGTAATTGTGAATAAAGGCTTTGCCATCGATTACTGAAAAAAGGGTATGAATAATTCTTGACATGGCATTTTTTGTAAATCTGTCGAATGAAATACCAAAAAATATTCTATTTCTTAAAAAATCTCGTTACTGTACTGCTTCCAGCCTTATGTGAATTTCCCGTGTCATTTTTGCAAGAATAAAGTTGATTTGTCTGAAAATATCCCGAAAAAATAAAAAATTTGAGAGGAGTACGAATAATTTTGGGCATAACAGTATACCCCCTCTACTCCTGCCATAGGTGTCACATTTATGTGCCAACCAACAGCGTGGAAAAGGGAGAGAAAAAAAAGGGATTTATTTGAAAATATTACAGGATTCCCACAATGATCTATTTCTTTTTTTTAGAACACTGGACTCCGTGGGGTTTAAAGCATGAATAAGTGTGTGTCACTGTGTTCAGAGACCGGAGGGTGGTGAATCTCCAAATGCTTCACTGATGGCAAAAGGTTTTGAACCACAGAAGAAGAGGACCGCAGGATGCTCAGATGGGTTATCGCCAACTTGATGTGATGTAAAACAGATCAGCACCGCCTCCTCCATCTCGGACGTCATGGGCCCGACCCCTCCTGACCCAGCTGACTCCAAACGCTCACACAATGTTAATGTGACATTACTTGTAGTATATTACATTAGTAATGTATACATTTAAATGAAACTTTAAATGCTGAATTTGTAGCTGTCTTTGACCGCACTCCAGTTGCGCAGGTGTTCAGAGAGGCTCAGTAGCATTAGCCTGGAGCAGGGGTGTGTCACTCCATTCCTGCGGGCCGAGTCAGCACTGAGCTCTCCTTCCAACGAGCAGCAAACTGGTACCTTTGAACAAGGCATGTGGTCTTCTTCACCAGTTAATAACTTAATTACTAGTTCAGAAACAAAGAGAAAACCTGTAGACGCTCCGGCCCCCCATGACCATTGTTTTGACAGTCAGTCCTAAAGTGTAATGTCTGAGACAGCGGGCATACGAAGTTCCCCAGGGGCCCCTCGTTGCAGCACATCACAGAGACAGGGCACAGCTCACCACTTATCAAAACCAAAGCTATCATATAGCAAGTGAAATCCCCAATACACTACTTGGTAAAAAATATGTAGACATTCCATCATCCAGGGCTGTTCTTCAGTTTCAGCTACTCCTCTTAGATTCACTGAACGGAAAGCAGATCATTATATTCTAGAGGCTCCCATGCTTCAGGTGTTCTGGAGAAGAGCCCTTCCTCCTTCAGCATGAGGAATAGAGGCAGGCTGGAGCACTTTGACTGACCCGCAGTGAACACAGACCTCCACTCCATCACTCACTGATGGGGTCAACTGAAAGGTTGACTTAGAAACAGGTTTGATCACCCTACATCACAGCCTGTTCTTACTCGACTTTCTGTCTCTATAATGAGAGAAAATGCCCGATTCAGTGTTCTGACTTCTTGCGGAAAGGCTCTCGAGAGAGAGAGGAGGGGCTCTTTTAGCGGAAAAATAAACACCCATTACTTTGATATGATGTTTGATGGGCGTGTAGTGTTTATATGTGCATGAAACAAGCCTGAGAATTTGCACAGCTGCAGTATGATTTTGCATTTTTAAACAAGAAAAACCAGGACACCAAGCTGAGGCAGGCTAACAGAGGCCAAAATTGGGTAAACGCTTTACTTTAAGATTTTTCCCCCAGTTTCCAGGAACAGGTAAAAGTGCAAATTGGAAGCTATAAGGATGTTGTCCACCTCAGCTGAATTCTTAGCATTTGAAGGCTTTGGTGACAAAGGTCCCATCATCAAATCCTACTCTACAACAGGAGAATGACAGTATCAGAGAGTTTGGGCTTCAATAATGTAGTGTGAGAGTTTGAAATTATGACACACTATGGACGCTTCATGGACAATAAGACACAAAGAGTGAAGCTACTGTGAAGTAATAAGGTGTCAGCGAACAACTGTATTTCCAGACATTAATTCTGCGACCATTTCAAGTGCTCAGGAACAACTTACAGAATCTGTTACCACTCATTCATTAAGCCATTATTTTAACCATGAAGGAACTAAAATATCACTTGATTGTGGAAAACTAATCCACCTTTATATTGGTATCACTTTTGCTGCTGCTACCAAATCATGAGTTTTCAGATGAACTAAAGCACTCATTAGTAACAGTGTACTGTCCTTGAGAAAAGCGAGTATAGGATAGGCAATTTAGCAGGTTGTGTTTCCCTGGCAGTTACTGCATTTCAGCAGATTCTTAAACTGCACAGCATGCATCCATTTCTTCATAAAGGGCTCCCCATATTTACAGCCAAATAGTGCAACAACACTCAGAAGAGTGCATCACACAATATTGATCCTAACAACAATACAGTAACCAGTGAAAACCGAAAATGCCCGATTAATTATAACCAGTGCAATTATAATGAATTATGAAAACTCTTGAGGAAAGAGTTTGGCTCGTGGCCAAATATGCACAACCATTAGTCACATGATACCTGCAGCTGATGTATTTGTAATTCACATTACACCATGTTTAAAAGACAAAGCACTCCAAGTTACTGAGAAATATCTGTAACGAATGCAGGGAGCCTAATGTGGAGGCCCAGCGACTGGGGCAACGGGAATCCTTCACAACTTGCCCCATCTCACCGTATTTAGGGAATCATACTGAATAGCATTCGCTATCTTGTCACATCTACCGCACTTCCCGTCATGGTGTCATCAGGCCCACTGTTGTTGATGTTAGCCTAAATGCGGAGGGAATGGAGCTAGTGAAGGTGAAATCGTCAGAAGTCCAGCAGTGTGGCGAATAGCATTTCCCTGGTGTGACGGAGTTAAAAATAGTGTTACGTACAAGACTATACAGACGGTTCCCCTGCATCACGAGCTGCAAATTTCAGCGCATCTTCTGGAGGCAGAACAACCGTTTATGCCCAGTTGCGCACTGATCTCTGCATTGAAGAGGCGGACTTGTCCCCCTAATGGTGAAAGTATGTATTGTAGGTACTTTTAACAAGGTGCAGCAGATCTGGCGTAAGGACACTGCCTCGCAAAGCGCGGCCAGATTCTCAGAATAAACGTTGGCGTTTCCATACAGTAACACAGGGCAGTTGTGTAGTAAACTAGTGATGACATGACTGTGCTTTAATATTCAATAAATACAATGCATGGGAGTAGGCGAGTAGATTAACCATCAGTAACACACACAACACGGAGAGTAAAGTGATAGTTTATTTGTTGTTTGACCGTTGCAGCTACAGGTCTCCTTTCGCTCGCAGCCGTTAAGATGCGTAAAAACATCGCATTAACTCGTGTGACCTTTCTACAAAAACCATAAACACAGAAACAAGATACAGAGTAGACCATTTATGTTACAATAGTACAAATGATAAATTATATTATACAGTTATAATGCCGACACGCTGCGCAGACACCCACAGGAAATGCTGCCGGCACAGACAGAATAAAAATGCTTGGTAAATAGCCTAAAGACGCACGAACGTGAGGAAAATAATCGGGTTCAATTCGCGATCAAGAATCAGCCCCAACAGAAGGCAGCCATGACAAACTGCAGAAAACTACACCCGCGGTTACAAGAAAAAGTCGGCATGTTGCATCGAGTTATCGGTTACTGAGCCGTAACAGGCGATCCTACCAGAGTCATCACTGCACGTTTTGTCATTCAAAGCATATTTCCTGTTATTAGCATTTTCAAAGTCCAGTTTTTGCATATTTTTGTTAGTCATTTTCAGGGGTTAGACCTCTTTTGCAAGACCAGAGGCAGCTAAACCCAACACAAACACACACATACATCAAATTAAAATTAAAACACAGTATAAAACTGTCATCCTCGACTTTGCGCCTCCACATGCCTTGGTTGGTCAGCAGCTTGGTTATTGAACACTAACATCTCAGCGAAGGACTGCAACGCCACCATAATTCCGGCAGAGGGCGCACATTGATTGAGAAAAAAATCTAATTTAAAAAATGGCAGTGACTGGCGAGAGCCGAAATAATTTGCGCCTGAAAAGTCAATTTCTTCTTAAGTTTACATATCAGTATGAAAGTAACACATTACAAAATCTACATGTGCGTAAACCATTGACACTTTGGTAACTATATGCTCTGAATGGGATGCTTGAATTGTCCAAGCAAGGACCTTGTACATCATGACTGCTTGAGGAATAACTGAAGTTTGACCAGGACAGTACGAGAAACTTGGCAGGTCCTCGTGACGTTTGAGAGTCGAGAGGTGAGAGAGCGAAGGGGGGGACGGGACGGGACATTCCCATTTCCATCATTTTTCAAAATGAGTTTACCTGCATATTTCCATTTCCCCCTCTTGTATGTAACGGTAACACACAGTGTTGATCACTGTCTCTAATGGACCTCTTTGCCGCCCCACTAAGCCCAGCCGCCGAGACAGACTCAATCCTAAATCTGGCCATCACTAAAAAAGTGCCCCACTGCATCAGTTTTGGTGGCTGACTGCATTATACGAGGAGCAGTGACATTTGAACATTAACCCAACACCAAAAAGTGTCCATATTCATTTCTCCGGCAGATGAGAATAAGACAGGGGGAGAAGGGCACACAAACGCCTGCCCCACTGAGGGCAGCTTCTCCTGCCCTCGGCGTCTCCGTACTGCCAGCCCGGCCGAGGGGGAGGAGTGAAGGAAAGGAGGACTCAGAAATCCATGCTGGGCTTGTTCCAATCGCTTACTTGTCATGTTCCCTCCCCTCTTCTCCTTCAGTCTGAATCAGAAGCTGATTGGGATCCACCATGATTGAGGTTCCCATCCATCCACTAAGCAAGGAAAGAGCAGCCAAGCTTCTTCAAGCGAATCTCAGGCAGGAGGGAAACCATCCTCCATCAAAACATGTTCCCAGCGGCCTGTGGACCCACCTCTGCCCGCTCTCCGCGCATCGGCCGCGCAAAAATTCAGCTGGTTGAATGAGGCTTCCGCATCCCTCAGGGTCTGAAGATAAACCTGCAGGTAAACAGCCCCCCCATCAAGCAGCTCCACACCCCAACAATCTAAAAATGTGCCCCGGACCCAGAGACACACCACACATCCCACAAAACACCATTAACATGTCCCCTCACAACTGAGGAACCGCCCCGTCGAGTGAATTTAAGCCACAGGAAGTACTGCCGGGCCATCCGGTACATTAAAGGTAACATCGCGTACAAATAAAATCTACAACACGAACACACGTGAATGTTAATGCGTGAATCAGAGTCTGTACGTCCACGTGTATGAGTGCGTGTGTAAGTGAGCACATACTTAAGCGAAGATGCCAAACACACACAAACATCTGAATCTGAAACAAAGGGCTGATGTTGTAGGAGGGTCATTTTAAGCTAAAAGCCTTCCCCTTCTAAGCCCTGTACGCACAGACCTGCTTCTCCACAGAAAACACACACGGACACACACACACCACCTTCCCTTTGCTCCTTGTACGCCAACTGAAGATTCTCAGCACACGTGAATACGTGACTGAATGACCAAGAGATACAAAAGAAAACCAAGAAAAAAAACATCGGGCTTCAGATCATTGGAAGTTTCTATCCTTTAAACACAACTCAGTGGATACGTCATTTAATGCTAAACTGTGTTAATGCAACATCATCTGTGCGCTGAACATACAAACAAAAACAAAATAAACAAAGACCTGTGCAGAGTGACTTCATCCTGCAGAAACCCAGCTTGAAACGCCACGTCCCACTGTCAATTTGGATAGCGCGTCGTAAAAAGGGTACAATGTACAGGTTCACCCTCCCAAAATGTCAGGGGTCGAACCAGTCAGACAGGAAGTGAGCGATATCCCAGAGCGCCCTCAGGCGTCAAATCGCGTGGGCGGTGGAGTTTATTGGCGCAACGGCGAGACGTCCTCGTTTCTGCGTGCCTAAGGACTAATGGTGAACCAACAGTCAAAGAGAAACCGAAAATTTGTGCAAAATCCCTGCGTTAGAGTGTGAGAAACAGTGAAGGTAAGCCGACGCTCTGCGGAGATCGCGCGCAGCTTGTTTACGTGTCGTTTAAAGAGCAGACAGGACTGACGGGTTAATTGGATTAAAAAAGTTAGCTTAAGAGAATATACCGCCGCAAAAGAGTAAAGTAGGTCCATTAAAAACGGTGGCTCACGTTCTAATTAAACACAAGCCTTTGATAAGATTATAGCCAATCAAAGGAAAGGTTACTGAGACCCCTACAGCCCCGGCCCACCCCTGCGCACCCCACTCTTCAGTGGTGATGGGTCATTGTGGTAAAGGACACGCAGGAGTGAGACAGGTTTCATCGTGGGAAATCTTTAGGGGTGGGGAATACCGATCGGGGTACCGTGCTCCGACGGAGCCCCAGTATTTTCTGTCTTTAAAAACAAAAGAAATCAAACGGAGTCCTAAAAAAGAGCGAACCTGACAGAGTACGGTAAGAAGCTGTAATGTCTGTGGCGGCAGGTAGGGGGCGCTTTCTCACAACAGGAAGGGGTTGGTGGTGGAGCCGGGCTGGCCAGGGGCCCCCTGTGGTGGGGGGGCCCCTGCAGTGCTCATGAGGGGCTGCGGCATGGACATTGAGGCCCCGGCCATGTTCAGGCCTGGCATCATGTGACCCCCAACACTGGCGGGGGGCATGGATGCAGGGAGCAGCAGGCTGGGGGGCAGCGAGGAGAGGGGAAGGGGGTCCGAGCTCATGTGGAGCCCCGGGGCCGAGCCCCCAAAACCCTGCGTATTCAGACCCATCAGGGGACTCGCCCGCATCTGGTTCAGCGTCGGCGGCTGGGGCTGCAGCACCTGAAAGGGGTTCACTGCGGCGGGGGCCGGGGCTGGAGCCGCACCTGTGGGGGGGAGAGGGCCAAGAGTTACAGCCTGAGCCACGGAGCGCGCTCAGAACATGACAGGAGAGCCACACACATCACAGAGCTCTGTTTGTGGAACAGAATCATAAACTGAAATTAGCAAATGGAGAACCTCATACAGACACTGGGATCCAGTGATTATCGATTGATTTTTATTTCAGTATCTGACAGCAGTATGGTGTCCAGCCCATATAGGCTTACGAGACTGAGCAAAACAACAGGCTGCCACACGACAAAGCAACAACAACAATTCTAAAAATTCAAGAGAAAACATCTTCAAAAAAAAAAAAAAAAACATCAACAGTCAATTTCCATGACATAAATATCTCATTATGTTGGATACATTATTCTCTGTCCTCAGAACTCTAGAAATCCTGGAACGGCAAAAGTCTAAGTAACGCATCTTGCCTTCAGACAGCGAGCCACATCCGACAGTATTATGCTCAGAAAGTGTCCTTAGTGTTCAGCACACTTCAGCAGTAGGGAAATGGCTTTTTTTGGGCTGGACAGCTCATTATCCTCGTCTCTTGTATGCTAAAATCCTGTCATTACTAGGCGGTGACCCCAGAGAGGAGTGAAGTCGAGCCCAGCATCGAGAGACCAACAGATAAAGCCCACTAACAGATCACTTAGAGCTGCGGCGAAGGCAATCATCTCAGCTTCTTAAAAATTTGGTTAATTAATCTTTTTTCAGACATTACATTTGTTCACACAACAACAACAACTCCCATTAGAAGTCTAATGAGATGAGCAGTTTTGGTAATTGAGCCGAACAGGAGGCAGAAGCATGAATGAATGAATGAATGAATGAATGAATGAATGAATGAATGAGCAGGTTAAACAGGAAAGTCACCGACACACACAGTCAGGTCTGTGTGCCTGCAGTCCTCCTTCAAAATGCTGTCACCATCCAACCACTAAACAAACTTCGCTGCACTTGGCTGTTCAGACATTTTGACTTCAGACAACAACAAAAAAACCCTAAGACTACTATCTAACGTGAGATTAACGTAACTCTGCTGCCTAATTCCAGACTGAGCTCTAATTAAAAGACCTATTTGCACAGGTGATACAGTCAGAGGTTTGAAATCCAGGGCTCAGAGGGTAAAATTCCCCATTTTCCCTGCACCCCTCAGTACAGCCAGCAGCAGCCTGCAAACAGACACTAGTAGTCCTTGAAGGCAGTTTTCGCCGAGCTTGCGAGGCTAGAGTTTGAAATGATCTTTGTATTGTTTGAGTTTTACCCCCTTTCCACTTGAGTACAGGCTTTTTCTGCAGCCAGTAGACAGCAAGACCAGAACATCTCTGCCCTTCATTAAACTCTTGACTGCAAGCTCTTGCTCTGCCTGCAATCCTAGGACCCTTCAGCACCTTGAAGATGTCGATTCTACTGGTTTTTTAGAAAGGATCCGTGTGATCTGTATTCTTTGTTAATTATTAATTGTCTTGTTTGTTCATACATGTCTCACTGTCACTTCCTCTAAATTGACCAATCAGGATCTTACGTTCAGATCTGAACGGAGAGACTCAAATCTTCAAAGACCATTGCAGGCTCTAGTTTTCCTCGCTCGCCCCAATCCCCAAACTTCTCACCGCGCGCCACAGGGACTCCACATTCGAGAATAAGCACCGCTGAAAGAGCAGCCGAGGGCCTGTTAGCAGCCTGAGCTCATCTCTCCCTGCTGGCCTCAGGAACGGAGCTGCCTGCAAATTCAGCGGCTCGAAACAAACTGCAGGACGGGACTTTTACTCTGAAAACCTGGGTTCTACAGCTCGATGCCGCGGGCGGCGGTCGGCTAAACCCACCTGAGGCCAGGAAGGGGTTGGAGACCGGGGCTGGCTGGGGGGGTTTGGTCACCAGGGAGTCCAGGTTGACGAGGGCCGCGTTTGGCCCCAGGAAGGACTCCGGGGTCTTACGGCTGGGGGCGCTGCCACCGATTCCGCCCGACAGATCGAACAGGTCCGAGCTCGCCGACTTACTGGGCTGCGACGGCAGGGTAGAGCTCCCTTTGGCCTCACCTGCCAATCACAGACAGGCTCTCATCCACTTACCCTCGGCTCAGCCAATGAAAACGCAGCAGACAAAGCCAGCCGAATCGAGCGCATGAGTAACACAGATACAAACTGATTCCAGTCACTTACTTCCCCCCCTGGAAATTGACTGCCGTCCACCATCTTAAAGAATATTCTGCTGCATTAAACCTGGAGATCGAAACCTCATCCAAGGGGCCTGTGCGGATGCAGACTTTCACCCCAAACAAGGACTTACACACCTGACCGTACTACTCAACCCCTACGGTCTTTGCTAAACACTCATCAGCACAATCAGGTCTGAACTAAAGCCTGACCCACACCAGCCCTGTCTGATTAATGTTGAATTGACTCCGGCTAAAATGATATTTCAAGCAGCCGAAAGCAGCCAGGCTCCCCCAGAAGGATTCTTGAACGAGGATACAAGCGTCCTTCAGGGAAAGAACAACGCTGTAACAGAATTAAGGACTGACCTGTGGACTAGCCGCACCCCACCTGCCCTCTGTAATCCCTGAGCTTTTTAAACTCATGTAGCACAGACACGAGGACGTAAAGTATTTGGACAGAGTCTTTGGACTCGGGCCTCTCCTCACCTTTCATTCCCATCACTATCCTAAAGGCCACACAAGGGGATTCAGAAGTACCATTTATAATGGCATATTACGGCACTTTCACACCAGGATAGTCCGGGGGACTCGGTTCGATTAGGCGGGGAATGCCGGAAAATTTCACACCTTCATTTGGTTTGGTTTGGTTCACTTTCAGGCTGCACTGTTGAAAGTGGACCAAACCGCCTGGACAACGTCATGCAGTTACAACAGCTGCTCTTTTGGGGCGGTGTTGCCCGAAACCAACACTGACCTCAACAAAAAAAGCATGAGGAAGAAGAAAACCGGCTCATTGATTGGCCAGAACCTCTCTCTTTGGTTCACTTTCTCTCTTTGGTTCGCAAGACAGTCCGTTTGCATTTCCCACACTGTAAGCGAACCGCACCAGGGTTCACTTGCAATGGAACCGAGACCCACATTCTCAGACGGACCAGAGTTCGCTCGTTTGGTCGGCACCAGAGTTCGGATGAGCTTTCACACCTGCCCACAAGAAGTGGACTATCCAGGGAAACAAACTCTGGTAAGTTTAAAGCGGCCCAAACAGCTCTGGAGTGAAAGCGCCCTTAGCTTATGTTTGAGATAGAGTCACGTCTGTAAGCCCAAAAACACAGGCTGAGACCAATAAATTACAGCGGCCTCACATAAAAGTATATTCATGACTATTTTAAACTTGACTCTGAATTTTTCTGCTCACTTGCTTGCAACTGGAAAAATTTCCGCTCAAGTTTCTCAAAAGCCCCGGGTGAGAGGGTGCGGGTAAGTGAACATTTCGCAGGAGGGTACGGGTAAGTGAACATTTCGCAGGAGGGTACGGGTAAGTGAACATTTCGCAGGAGGGTACGGGTAAGTGAACATTTCGCAGGAGGGTACGGGTAAGTGAACATTTCGCAGGAGGGTACGGGTAAGTGAACATTTCGCAGGAGGGTACGGGTAAGTGAACATTACGCAGGAGGGTACGGGTAAATGAACATTACGCAGGAGGGTACGGGTAAGTGAACATTTCGCAGGAGGGTACGGGTAAGTGAACATTTCGCAGGAGGGTACGGGTAAATGAACATTACGCAGGAGGGTACGGGTAAATGAACATTACGCAGGAGGGTACGGGTAAATGAACATTAAGCAGGACGGTGCGGGTAAATGAACATTACGCAGGAGGGTGCGGGTAAATGTACATTTCGCAGGAGGGTACGGGTAAATGAACATTAAGCAGGACGGTACGGGTAAATGAACATTACGCAGGAGGGGACGGGTAAATGAACATTTCGCAGGAGGGGACGGGTAAATGAACATTTCGCAGGAGGGTGCGGGTAAATGAACATTTCGCAGGAGGGGACGGGTAAATGAACATTTCGCAGGAGGGGACGGGTAAATGAACATTTCGCAGGAGGGTGCGGGTAAATGAACATTTCGCAGGAGGGTACGGGTAAATGAACATTACACAGGAGGGTACGGGTAAATGAACATTACACAGGAGGGTACGGGTAAATGAACATTACGCAGGAGGGGACGGGTAAATGAACATTACGCAGGAGGGTACGGGTTAATGAAAATTACGCAGGAGGGCACGGGTAAATGAACATTACGCAGGAGGGTACGGGTAAATGAACATTTCGCAGGAGGGTGCGGGTAAATGAACATTACACAGGAGGGTACGGGTAAATGAACATTACGCAGGAGGGTACGGGTAAATGAACATTACGCAGGAGGGTACGGGTAAATGAACATTAAGCAGGACGGTACGGGTAAATGAACATTACGCAGGAGGGTACGGGTAAATGAACATTACGCAGGAGGGTACGGGTAAATGAACATTACGCAGGAGGGTGCGGGTAAATGAACATTACGCAGGAGGGTACGGGTAAATGAACATTACGCAGGAGGGTACGGGTAAATGAACATTACGCAGGAGGGTACGGGTAAATGAACATTACGCAGGAGGGTACGGGTAAATGAACATTACGCAGGAGGGTACGGGTAAATGAACATTACGCAGGAGGGTACGGGTAAATGAACATTACGCAGGAGGGTACGGGTAAATGAACATTTCGCAGGAGGGTGCGGGTAAATGAACATTACGCAGGAGGGTACGGGTAAATGAACATTACACAGGAGGGTACGGGTAAATGAACATTACGCAGAAGGGTACGGGTAAATGAACATTACGCAGGAGGGTACGGGTAAATGAACATTACGCAGGAGGGTACGGGTAAATGAACATTTCGCAGGAGGGTGCGGGTAAATGAACATTACACAGGAGGGTACGGGTAAATGAACATTACACAGGAGGGTACGGGTAAATGAACATTACGCAGAAGGGTACGGGTAAATGAACATTACGCAGGAGGGTACGGGTAAATGAACATTACGCAGGAGGGTACGGGTAAATGAACATTACGCAGGAGGGTACGGGTAAATGAACATTACGCAGGAGGGTACGGGTAAATGAACATTACGCAGGAGGGTACGGGTAAATGAACATTACGCAGGAGGGTACGGGTAAATGAACATTACGCAGGAGGGTACGGGTAAATGAACATTACGCAGGAGGGTACGGGTAAGTGAACATTTCACAGGAGGGTACGGGTAAATGAACATTTCGCAGGAGGGTGCGGGTAAATGAACATTACACAGGAGGGTACGGGTAAATGAACATTACACAGGAGGGTACGGGTAAATGAACATTACGCAGGAGGGTACGGGTAAATGAACATTACGCAGGAGGGTACGGGTAAATGAACATTACGCAGGAGGGTACAGGTTAATGAACATTACGCAGGAGGGTACAGGTAAATGAACATTACACAGGAGGGTACGGGTAAATGAACATTACGCAGGAGGGTACGGGTAAATGAACATTACGCAGGAGGGTACGGGTAAATGAACATTACACAAGAAGGTACGGGTATATGAACACTTCGCAGGAGGGTCCAGGTAAATGAAATTTTGCAGGAGGGTACGGGTAAATGAACATTTTGGTGGAAGAGCCCCTGACTCGACATTCAGGTGTTAAAAAGATCACCGTGGTAACAGAACTCTGATACAGTCAGAGATGCTGGTTTTACCCGTCATGATGGAAGAGGACCGCAGGCTGTCGAAGTCGGACAGATCCTCTTTGGAGGAGCCATTAAGCGAACCAAACAGGTCAAATTCACCTGTGGAAACAGTAGAGTGATCAATCAACTCTTAAATCTGTTATACTTCAGGACACCACAGTGTTTAAAAGCTGCAAATGGAAGAATCAAGGCTGGTAAAAAGAACATTATTGCCTCAGTCCTGAGGAAGGAAGTGGTTTATCTCTTAATCCCAGTTTGTGGTAAAGCCACTAACCTAAGTAGCAATTTGAAGAGGACTGCCACACATCTACTCTCTGTACAATGAGAAGAACAGCAGATTAATTTGTCAAGAAATCTGTGGTTTCAGGCTTTTTTTGGCATAAGAATTTCACCAGAGGAGAGTGTTACATCACTCATGAATGTAGTGCGGCTATAACTCATTCTGATTGGTCATAATTTGCTCACTGTGGCTACAACTTATTCTGATTGGTCATCATTTGCTCAGTGCAGCTATACCTCATTCTGATTGGTCATCATTTGCTCAGTGCAGCTATACCTCATTCTGATTGGTCATCATTTGCTCAGCGCGGCTATACCTCATTCTGATTGGTCATCATTTACTCAGTGCAACTAACTCATTCTAATAGGTCGTCATTTGCTAAGTGCGGCTATAACTCAATCTAATTGGTCATCATTTGCTCAGTGCGGCTATAACTCATTCAAATTGGTCGTCATTTGCTAGGTGCGGCTATAAGTCATTCTAATTGGTCATCATTTGCTCAGTGCGGCTATAACTCATTCAAATTGGTCGTCATTTGCTAGGTGCGGCTATAAGTCATTCTAATTGGTCATCATTTGCTCAGTGTGGCTATAACTCATTCTAACTGGTCATCATTTGTTCAGTGCGGCTATAACTCATTCTGATTGGTCATCATTTACTCAGTGCAGTTCCTCACCTGGTCCAGAGGCTTTTGGGCGAGCAGCAGTCCCGCCTCCCCATGGGTCTGCAGGAGCAGAGGAGGAGCCCCAGGGGTCTGTGCTCTTCACAGGGGCCCCAGACGGTAAGGGGGGCCCCCAGGGGTCTGCAGCAGGTGGGGCAGGCTTTGCGGTGGCGCCTGCAGGTGCAGAGAGGGAGACAGCGGGTAGGCGTTAGCAAACCTAGCGCCCACAGCACTGATGCAAGAGCAACTAATTCCTGACCAATGACATCACGGCACTGTGCTGAGATCAAACTGAAGTCAAAAAGTCAGTGACACACACACACACACACACACACCCATATACACTTACATGAGCCAAACACTGAGAAACTACACTCACAAAACAGTCCAATGAAAAGCTCATAAGCAGCACTACATTCCAGTGGCCAGTTCCATAACTTGGAGTGCGCACACACACAGCGCTGACGTCACGTCAGGACATCCCTTTGCGTTCCAGCACTGTGAGCACATGCCCAGGCAGAGTGGAGGATGATGGGAGATGGAGTTTACCTAAAGTCTGCCAGGGGTCTGAGACAGGGGGCGCTGCTGCTGCGGCTCCTGCTGGGGCCCAGGGGTCCGGTCCCTGAGCAACTGGCCGCTCCGAGGCCCCACTCATCAGATCCATTAGTGAGGAGCCACCACCCTGGGACAGACACACAGACAGGCAGACACAAAGACGGGCAGACACGCAGACACACAAAGGCAGACACCCAGAGGCAGACACAAAGACAGGCAGACACACAGTGCCAGCTGGGATTAGCTGTAAGTTATCAGCAAATAGCTCTCCATCATGCATCTTCTCAAAACCAAAGAACAGCAAAACTCCACAAAAAACCAGAGTAAATCCCAATATTTACGTAATTAGAACTTCTGAATTACAGAGAGAAGGAATTAAAATGCTGCACACAGAAACAAGCGCAGTTATTGGCTCAGGGCCCACAGTCAGGTGAACTGTGATTGGCTGATTCAGCTCACCTCTTTCTTGGTGGTCACCAGGCCTGTGATGCTGTTCTTACGGCTCTCTTCTAGCGCCATCTGCAGGCGGAGATCATCGCCGCGGCGCATCCGCTCCTCCTGACACCACAAAAACACACGCACGTGCACACACACACACACACCCATGCAGGCACGCATGCACACGCGCACACACACAAAAGCACAGAAAGACAAAAATACACGCACAGACAAAAGGCAAACTGTTAACTCACAAGCAGTCTTTTCAGGATCAAATCCACTTCAGTTCATTCAACTGAGGAATTTCAGTTACCAGGGAATTTCTGCAAACTGGCTCCCGCTAATCTGAGCTGCCCCGCTTATCTGAGCCGCCGTGGCCCTCGCCAGAGAGCGCAGCTGAACCCCAGTAAACCGGGCTAATCTAAGCCCAGTATCTGCCCTCGCCAGAGAGTGCAGCTGAACCCCAGTAAACCGCGACGCCTCATTAAAATAAACACACAATGTGCGTCTGACTGGACGGAACGGAACTCTCCGCAGGAAGAAAGAGAGAGGAAGCGGGCGAGGACAGTGGCGACGGATGTGCTGAGAGGGCAGGAGGGAGTGAGACGGAGAGAAAGAGGGATTAAAGGGATGAATAGAGCGAGGGAGGAGAAAGAGGCCAGTCAGAGACAGGGCGAGCGAGCGGAGATCCACCCGCCCCCGCCCACACATCCCAACTCCCCACGGACCCCCCCATCGTTTCCCAGGGAAACTCCTGCCAGATGTCCGGACGCTCACCGCTCCGTCCTTCCAAAGAACACAACTGTGGCACCAGTACCGACGCTGAAATCCCGACGCAGTTATAACATCGTCCAAAACAACATTCTGACTTTCTTACCAAGAGCAGAGTTAGCAGGTAACCATTACTGAAACCACAGCCACCATTAAACATGAATTTATCATAAACGTCATCAACTCTTATTTTAAATCAGAAGCAAAGTCCCCACAGAGAGCCACGTGCAGCAGGACTGCTGTAATAGTGACATTTAAACTTTATTGCAGATATCAGATTAGGAGCCGTATTGTCCAACACCATCGTCCCCCACTGGCCACCAAAAACTTCCCAATTTACTGAGAACATTAACAACAACACATAGCTTAAATATTCAGGCATGTATTACACCCATCACACTAAATCTGAAATGAAATATTGAAGAGGATATCAAGCTTTGTCTGCACAACATAACCCAACTGAATTTACCCAATGCCACATGAACTCAACTGAATTTACCCAATGCCACATAACCCAACTGAATTAACCCAACACTACATAACCCAAATGAATTTACCCAATGCCACATAACCCAACTGAATTTACCCAATGCCACATGAACCCAACTGAATTTACCCAATGCCACATAACCCAACTGAATTAACCCAACACTACATAACCCAAATGAATTTACCCTATGCCACATAACCCAACTGAATTTACCCAATGCCACATGAACCCAACTGAATTTACCCAATGCCACATAACCCAACTGAATTAACCCAACACTACATAACCCAAATGAATTAACCCAATGCCACATAATCCAACTGAATTAACCCAACACTACATAACCCAAATGAAATTACCCAATGCCACATAACCCAGCTGTATTTAACCAATGCCACATAACCCAGCTGAATTTAACCAATGCCACATAACCCAACTGAATTTAACCAATGCCACATAACCCAGCTGAATTTAACCAATGCCACATAACCCAACTGAATTTAACCAATGCCACATAACCCAACTGAATTTAACCAATTCCACATAACCCAGCTGAATTTATCCAATGCCACATAACCAAACTGAATTTAACCAATGCCACATAACCCAACTGAATTTAACCAATGCCAGATAACCCAACTGAATTTAACCAATGCCACATAACTCAACTGAATTTAACCAATGCCACATAACCCAACTGAATTTAACCAATGCCACATAACCCAGCTGAATTTAACCAATGCCACATAACCCAGCTGAATTTAACCAATGCCACATAACCCAGCTGAATTTAACCAATGCCACATAACTCAACTGAATTTAACCAATGCCACATAACCCAACTGAATTTAACCAATGCCACATAGCCCAACTGAATTTAACCAATGCCACATAACCCAACTGAATTTAACCAATGCCACATAACCCAACTGAATTTAACCAATGCCACATAACCCAGCTGAATTTAACCAATGCCACATAACCCAGCTGTATTTAACCAATACCACATAACCCAACTGAATTTAACCAATGCCACATAACCCAACTGATTTTAACCAATGCCACATAACCCAATTGAATTTAACCAATGCCACATAACCCAGCTGAATTTAACCAATGCCACATAACCAAACTGAATTTAACCAATGCCGCAAAAGTCATGGGCCCCAATTCACTGACTAGCCAGTATTTTCCTGATTGCTCACTTATCTTAAACCGCTTTGTAATAGTTCTTTAAGAACCTGCCCCAGCCTTTGGAGTCTCGATTAAACAAGCAGTAAGCACCTCCTCCTGACCTCCTCAGCTGAGATAAGCACAGACACTCTGAAAGGAGTCAGACCGGTTCCTCCGGCTCCACGTTTGAACAGTGAAGCTGATCTGAAATGGAGGCTCATCTGAAATGGGGCCAGAGGCGGCTGTGCTAAATTAGAGAGCCGTCATGAAATCTCAGCCCAAACCCAGGAGATCCACCCTCCTGTAGGTTCGCCTTCCAGCCCTAACAAAGCACAACATACAGCCAGCGCCAAGGCCAAAAAACCAGCTCATTTCCCACTATCATTATACCAGGAATTCTCCTGTACAAGTCCGACCAATCAGAGGTGCTCCCTGTTCAGTTCATTACCCAGGGGAGAGAGCACTGAAATTTTGATTCATGGGACAGATTTGATGATGTTTAGCGACACGACTCACTGACCTGCTGGAAAGAATGACTGCTGTACCAGGATGAAAATGAAGGCCAGCAGGACTGATGATCTCAGAGGGTAAGAGAGCCCACAAGTAATGGTGAATAGCTGGGTGCTGGCTAAGCTAATTTTTGCATTGTGGAGCAATGGCTAAACTAACATAGCTTTATAGAACTGTGGTTAAGCAAAATTAGCATTGTGGAGTAGTAACTAGGCTAGATTAATGCTGTAGAGCAGTGGCTAAGCTAAATTAGCATTGGAGAGCAGTGGCTACATGGCACTATAGAGCAGTAACTATGTCAGATGTACCAACTTAAAGATGTAGGGCAGTTGCCAGGATAATTTAGCATTGTAAAGCAGTGGCTAAGCTAAATTAGCATTGTGGAGCAGTTGCCAAGCTAAATTAGCATTTTAGGGCTGTGGCAAATCTCTACAACGCCAACACCACTCTAGGACCTGATTGATACGCACAGCTAGTTTGGAAAA
The DNA here is from genome assembly GCA_029721435.1 of Gymnothorax reevesii. NCBI lineage: Eukaryota > Metazoa > Chordata > Actinopteri > Anguilliformes > Muraenidae > Gymnothorax > Gymnothorax reevesii. The sequence continues at coordinate 56,630,018 of CM056584.1, read as the reverse complement.
AAATATTGAACAGTGTTTGAGTTCTTCTCCGAAAACAAACTGTGGATGGACAGATGGACAGACAGACGAGCAAACTGACAACTATTTCCCCCTGTATTATATGCAGGGGGGGTAATCATAAAGCAGTGCCTATGCCAAATGTGATAAATTATTAATGACAAGATAAATTAGCATTGTAGAGCAGCAGCTAAGCTACATTAGCATTGTGGAGCAGTAACTGAGCTGAATTGGCATTGCAGAACAGTGGCTAATCTGAATTGGTATTTTAGAGCCGTGGCTAAGCAAAATTAGCATTGCAGAACAGTGGAAAAACTAAATTAGCATTGTAGAGAAGTAGACAAGCTACATGAGCCTTGTCCATGGGTGGCTAGGCTAAATTAGCATTGTAGAATGAAGGCGATGCTAAATTAGTGTTGTAGAGCCGTTGCAAAGCTGAACTGTAATGCGAAGCGGTAACAGTACCTGTTCGGCGGCCTCTCGGCTCATAGCCAGGGCTAGCTGCAGCTGAAGCTCCTCTTCGCCGCTAGTCTGGGGTCGGGCCTGTTCCAGCTCAGAGTTGGCATTCGGCGACGTAGCTGAAGGGAAAAAAAAACACACCCAGACACACATTCACTCAGGTCAGCCATCATGTTCCCACAATGCAGTGTTCCCCGTCTCCATCAGGAGGAAAGGGCACCTATGAGGAGCCCCACACAGCAGGGTCAAAGGTGATCTCACCAGCAGCGCCTGAGCATTACCCATGACTGCTCCTTGTACTCCTGTCCATGGACCAGATTTGTACTGGCTCCAGGTTTTACACAGGACAATAATCCAGCTGACTTCACAATCCTACTTTATGAAACCAGCCCATCATGCTACGTACTGAAACAGAAACAAGTGCCGTCACTATGGTGACATCTTCCCCCGCCGCAAATTATCCGTTCAAAATTAATGAGGTATGAAGTGATTGGTTATGATGAAGCTAAATGTCAACAGAAACATGATCCAGTCAACATCCGCTGACATTTTGCACTGCGGATGTTGAAACGCAAAAATATTTTCAAGACTTACTGTGACCTTGACATGAATGTCACAGTGTATGAATAGTAAATATAGTAATAAAGAAACTGCTTATCAATAAACATTCAACAGAATTCAGATGAAGCTTGGTGTCAAATATGAAGAAAATCCAGTGGACCTTTCTTGAGATGTATCACTGACAGGGGTAAAACGTCAAAAAAAATGAAGGTCAAGGTCACCAAACATGACTGGCACCTTTCTCTTCCTGTGATCAACCTAGATGTGAAATATGAAGAGAATCCAGTCAACGGTTCTTAAGATATTCCAATTCGTACGTACAGACAGACGTAGCCTAATACTATATCCCCTGCTTCGCGCTTAAGGCGCGGGGGAGGATAATAAGCATTAAACGTAGGGTAAGAGATCCTGGAAAAATGGTTTGAGTAGGCCACATTTTGGAAATACACAATTCAAAAGTCCAAACCCCGTCCTCAGACTTCCACCCCGAAGCCACGCCTCCAGAGTACAGGAACGCACAAAGCAATACGCACTGAGGGGGGAGGGGCAAATGGCAGCTGAGTTTGACTGACATATCACCATTCAATCATTTCAACAGGGCCGCTCAAAATGATTGGATGGTGTACTTTTAGTCCTGTACGCTCCACAGGTGACAAAAATGTAGTATTCTCGTGTTAGAGCATTTAATTAATTGGTTGCAATCAGGGTGTGAAGAGGATTTTAGGCAATATGGTAAAAAGTCCTACAGGAAAACATACGCTACCTTTAACCTTTCAAACACCCAATTATTTACACCCTCATCTAATATACATACATCTAATATTACAGTAGAACAGTTTACAAAAAACAATACCACATGTCTCATACAATAAGCCAGTTCATAAAATGACCGATAAAGACAGATGCGTTTTAAATTAGGCCAAAAAAAGAATTTACAGTATAATTTTAAAGTTATACTTGAATGCAGAGTAGTGGAATAGGCCTGATCATTTGTCACATTGTGAAGAGTGGAAACATAGAGGCCCCATTCAGAATGTAGTGTGTGTGCACTCACTGAAGTGTGCGTGTGTGTGTGCGCGCGCGCACGTGTGTGTGTGTGCGTGTGTGCATGCATCTGTGTGTGTGTGTGTGTGTAAGTGAATGCGTGAGGGTATGTGTGTCTGTGTCAGTATGTCTGTTTGTAGGGGTGTGTGTGTGTCCACAAAGAGGCTTTTCAGATGGTCACACACTGTTATTGTTACTACAGGCCTTTCCTGCTTAGATTACTAACCTCCATGAGTACACTTGCGTCTCAAAACCCACAAAACCACAATAAACCTTCACCTGTGAGTACACACAGATCTCAACAGTAACCGAAAACCACAATTCACTGTCACCTGTGAGTACACACAGATCTCAACAGTAACCATTAACCACAATTCACTGTCACCTGTGAGCACACGCAGATCTCAACAGTAATCAACTAGTCGACACGGTCAACAACATCCCCCACCAATCGTGTGCTTCTTATTTTCGAACTCCATCAAGACCTTTATGGTCTGAAGCTACACACCAAATTTAGATGTCCTATCTGTACTAGGTTCTGAGAAAAGCTGTCCCCTTTCTCTCGGACGGACGGACGGACGGACACACGCATGCACAGATGGAGGTCAAACCTCTATCCCCCTAACACTTCGTGTTGGCGGGGGATAATAACCACAAAACACTGTCACCTGTGAGTACACACAGATCTCAAAAGTAATCAATAATCACAATACGCTGACACCTGTGAGTACACAGATCTCAACAGCAATCAATAACCACAATACACGGTCACCTGTGAGTACACAGATCTCAAAAGTAATCAATAATCACAATACGCTGTCACCTGTGAGTACACAGATCTCAACAGCAATCAATAACCACAATACACGGTCACCTGTGAGTACACACAGATCTCAACAGTAATCAATAATCACAATACGCTGTCACCTGTGAGTACACAGATCTCAACAGCAATCAATAACCACAATACACGGTCACCTATGAGTACACAGATCTCAACAGTAATCAATAATCACAATACGCTGTCACCTGTGAGTACACAGATCTCAACGGCAATCAATAACCACAATACACAGTCACCTGTGAGTACACATAGATCTCAACAGTAACCATGAACCACAATTCACTGTCACCTGTGAGTACACACAGATCTCAACAGTAATCAACAAGTCGACATGGTCAACAACATTCCCCATCAATCGTGTGCTTCTTATTTTCAAACTCCATCAAGGCCTTTGTGGTCTGAAGCTACACACCAAATTTGGTTGTCCTATCTGTAATAGATTGAGAAAGGTTGTCCCCTTTCTCTCGGACTGACGGACGGACACACACGCACCCACGCACGCATGGACGGACGGGGTCAAACCTATATCCCCCTCCTACTTCCTGTTGGCAGGGGATAATAACCACAATACACTGTCACCTGTGAGTACACAGATCTCAACAGTAATCAATAACCACAATACAATGTCACCTGTGAGTACACACAGATCTCAACAGTAATCAATAACCACAATTTGCTGTCACCCGTGAGTACACAGATCTCAACAGCAATCAATAACAACAATACACTCACTTGTGAGTACACACCGATCTCAACAGTAATCAATAACCACAATACGCTGTCACCTGTGAGTACACAGATCTCAACAGTAACCAATAACCACAATATGCTGTCACCTGTGAGTACACACACATCTCAACAGTAACCAATAACCACAATACAATATCACCTGCGAGTACACAGATCTCAACAGTAACCAATAACCGCAATACGCTGTCACCTGTGAGTAAACACACATCTCAACAGTAACCAATAACCACAATACAATATCACCTGCGAGTACACTGATCTCAACAGTAATCAATAACCACAATACGCTGTCACCTCTGAGTAAACACAGATCTCAACAGTAACCAATAACCACAATATGCTGTCACCTGTGAGTACACACACATCTCAACAGTAACCAATGACCACAACACAATGTCACCTGCGAGTACACAGATCTCAACAGTAATCAATAACCACAATACACTGTCACCTGTGAGTACACAGATCTCAACAGCAATTAATAACCACAATACACTGTCACCTGTGAGTACACGCAGATCCCAACAGCATTCAATAACCACTGCACACCACCACCTGTGAGCACACACGACACATCCCAACAATAACCAATCGTCACTTTCACCTGAGACACAAGTAGTTCCATAATGGTGAAATTCACTCAAAATCAAATAAGTTACACAAAAATGTAAAAGGGTAAAAAGGGTATTCCACATGCACCAGCAGGATTGAGTATATGCACAAATGTGAGCTGGAGCATGAATGTGCAAGGGTGTGTGTGTGTGTGTGTGTGTGCGTGCGCCAGCATGCCAGTGTGGGTCTATGTGTCGGTTCTTGTACTTGCTACACAGTGACGAGAAAATGTTTTTTTCCTACTGAGTGGAGACATTGTATTTGTGAGGACGGGTGAAAATGTCCTCACCTTCCAATAAAGGCAAACTTTTTGGTTAAGGTTAGGGGTAAGGGTTTGAGGTAAGGTTAAAATTAGGGATCGTTAAGGTCAGGGTCAGGGTTGGTTTAGTATAAGGCAGGGGTCCCCAATCTTTCCCAGAAAGGGAGGGTGTGGGTGCAGCTTTCATTGCAACCAAGCAGCTACACACCTGATGCTACTAATCAACCTCTTTGCTAATAAGCTTGATCTGCAGTATCAGGCGTAGCTGCTTGGTTGCAATGAAAGCTGCACCCACACCAGCCCTTTCTGGGAAAGATTGGGGACCCCTGGTGTAAGGGATAGGTTAAGGTTAAGATAAGGGTTTGGAGTAAGGTTAGAATAAGGGTAGTTAAAGGTTAGGGTAAGGGTTTGGGCTAGGCATACTTTGCTTATTGTTAAGATTATGGAACTTCAGGCAATAGAGACACTGAAAGAATGAATGGAAGTCAATAAAATGTCCTCACAAGGACAGAAGTACATGGATTTGTATGAGCGAGTGTGTGTGTGTGTGTGTGTGCGCGCATCAGCATGCCAGGGTGTATGCTGGCACACATCACGTGAGGTGGTTCTGCAGTGCTAGGAATCATCCATGACCTTCCCAACAAGGAAGGCTCAGAGTAAACTGCAGCTCTAATCGGATCAGAATTCAGAGCGAAACCAGCATCACAACAGGACAGTGTCCAATCAGACAAACGCTCACAGCAGTACACAAGCCTGTAAGCCAAAACCACTCCCTCCCACTCAAACACCATCACTCTCCCCAAAAGATTCTCTCCCATTGACCAGGATACTGTCTAAAGGTCAAGCAAGCACTTCACCCTCCGTGGTGAATATTCCCTAACAAGCACCAGTACAGAGACCATGCTGTCCTGCACAGCAAGCAGATGATGAGGGATTACAACGCCCTCTCGCTCACTAATGTTATACGAGCTCATTCAGGCAAATTAGGCCATGTTTCTTGAATCACAATTATTTTAAGCGAAATAAGAATAACTGCGACCATGGAGCGAACAGACGAGCTTGCTCCTTTATTTTCCATGAATCATACCGAATAAACTCTTAAAGAAACAGCTGCCAAACGTCAGAGGCCCTGTGAAATGCTTACGGAAAAAAGTTGCTCATTATTATTAATTAGACTGTGATAATCCACCCACATGGCAGCCTTGTTGATGACACATTATATGACTAAAAATTTTCCAATCATCATAAAAATGAACACAAACCCTTTTTCATATCACCACTGACCTGCTAAACTAATGAAAAGGATGAAGCCAATACTATAGTGAGTAGAGTGATGATAAATAATGGTAGTTGGACCGAAGGACGGACGGGGCGATTGCAATATTGCCCATCCGGTGGAGTCAGCGTATAAAAATGCTACAATGGGAGACGGAATCATCACCTCTCAGCTTTTTTCCAATAACTCAGCTTATCGACAATCTCACACAACAGCCCATTTACATCTAGATGGAACAGAAATTCATTATAACTGACCGTTTAAGAGAGATGGAACAGATAGCGCAATCATTTCTCAACAGAAAGGAAAACGTGCGTCACCGCTCGAGGGTTTCTCGCGTTGACCTCATCCTGGGTGAAAATGTGGGCCGAGGCTCTTACCACACCATGAAGCAGATTTCGCCACCAACCGATGTGGTAATCGCGGATGTGTGGTGCAAACAACACAAACTGCCTGCTGACTCTCACATCCTTGAAGAAAAGGTCTTTTTACCAGGAAGGGCCAGAGATGAGTAAACGGCCAAACAGCAATTCAGCACAATAAGCGAAGACCTGAACCTTTCTGCATGGCATCATGGGAAAATCAGAAGAAATCAGCCAAGACCTTGGAGCAGCGGGGATAGACTGTGGACCTCCCAAAGGCAGTTTTTCCAAATGCCTGAAGGTACCTCGTTCATCTGTACAAACAGCAGCCAGCAAGTATAAACACCATGGGAGCGCGCAGCTGTCATACCGCTCAGGAAGGTCATGCCTGCTGCCCCCTAGAGATAAATGTACTTTGGGGCAAAAAGTGCAAATCATCCCCAGAACAGGAGCAAAGGAGCCTGGGATGCTGGAGGAAGCAGGTGCAGATGTACGTAAAACCACAGGAAGAGGAATCCTGAAAGCACATGACCCGAGATGCTGTTCTGCAAGGACAACGACACAGCTCCAAATCTGCCGTAAAAAAAGACAGACACACGGTTTGCAGCTGCACATGGGGACACAGATATTACATCTTGGGAGAAATGTCCTCCGGTCCGATAGAACAAAAATTTTACTGTTTGGACAGGAAGACCATTATTATGTTTGGAGGGAGAAGGGGGAGGTTTACAGGCCAAAGAACTCCATCAGAACCATGGAGCATGAAGGTGGCAGCATCTGGATGCAGCGATGCTTTGCCGCAGAACGGACTGGTGCACTTCACGAAATGCAAGGCGTCATGAGGAAGGAAAATTCTGAGGACGTATTGAGGCAACATCTTAAGATATCAGTCAGAAAGTTAAAGCTTGGATGCAGATGGGTCTTTGAGGTATTGGGTCTTGAAGGTCAAGGGAAAAGAGTGATCATCAGTCACCGAATTCCAATAGAGAATTTGTAGGCAGAACTGAAAAAATGTATGCAAGTACGCAGGTGTACAACAAACCTGACTCGTTACATCAGTATCGTCACAAGGAATGGGCCAAAATTCCAGCAATTTACTGTGAAAGGCTTGTTGAAGGCTCTCCAAAATATTAGACGCAAGTTTAATAATTTAAAGGCAATGTAACAAAATACTACCCCAGCATATGTTAACTTCTGACCCATTCGGAAATATTTATTTCTCACGCCAAACCATCTCATTCAACAGCTAGAGCAGGGCTGTCCAACCCTGTTCCTGGAGATAAACCATCCTGGGTTTGCACTCCAACCCTAACAAAGCTCAGCTCATTCAACAGCCGCAGAACGGACAGAGCAGGGGTCGATACACCCAGCCGTTTTGAGGCTGCGCTGAGTTTCCTTGTTCAGCGATGGGAGATCTGTTTGAAGACTCACAGCCCCCTCAGGAATTCCGGAATTCGGAATTACGGGACAGAGTGCAGGCGAGGCGAGGGGCCCGGGGGGCAGGGGGGTGGGTGTAACAGGGGCCCCCCTCCTTTAGGGATTGGGCCAAAAAGGGTCTAATGGGAAGAAAAACAAGAGGGGGAAAAAAAAAAATAACAAAGCAGACAGGACACAGATTTTGGGGCACGGTTCCCCTTTGAAGGCAAGCTTTGTGACATTATCACCATAAAGAAGGTTACCAAATTATCACGCTAATGCAGAGCTATGATGAACAATGATCTCCTTCTCAGCAGACCCCCATCAAACTCGGCCTCCATATGTGTCATTTTTAAAGGACAGGGCCTGGGCGTGGGGCAGAGGGGATGAACTAAAAGTAGTCTCCTGTGAAACAATTAAGGCCTCCTGGGATCCTGCTAAAACTACAGTTTCTCCCCCTGCTATGGAAAACATACTTAACAATTAACAATGAAGCAAACTTTAATATCTTAGAGCAAATGCTAGCGAAGGGAGGCATAAAACTTACTTTACTGTAAGCCAAGAACCACAGCTAGACTGAAAATCCCGCATTGTCTCATCTCGTGCTCTTTTTTGGTACCTTCTCATGCACTTTGTGCTGTTCACTAATCTGGACTGGAGCTTCTGTGAAATGTCTGTAAAGTAATAAACTAAAGCTGTTCCTAAAACTGTCCTTGAGGCACACCCAATGGTCAGTGCCATCAGGTGTGCTTTAGGTTGAACCTGGATCTGCCTGGTGAGAACTGACGATAGGCGCAGATGCAATATAATGCTTCAGCGACAGGAATTTGGCAAAGTTTGGGCGCTATACTCACATCCATGGTAGGAGGCTGGGGAGCCCTCCGACTTGCCGTAGTCCTCCGAATAGCTGCTGGACAGGTTGGGCTGGCTGGAGCCGCGGCCGAAACCCAGCTGGCTGTTGCTACCGACGCTGGTGGCCACCTGAGCCATGCGCTCCTTGGTCTTCAGAGCCTGGCTGCGCTCGCCTTTCAGCCGCTCGTCATCCTTCAGAAGGACCACCAGCTGCTTGGACTTCTCCCGCACATTGATGCCCTGGTCCTTGCCGTCCCGGTCGATGTACTGGAAGTCCTTGAGCGTCTGGATGGCGAAGATGTTCTCCTTGCACTGAAGGGCTACGCGCTCCGAGCCGGTCTTGATCAGGTAGTCCAGCAGCGTCAGGGCCTTGTAGACGTGGCGCCAGTTCTTGCCGTGGTCGTTGAGCCGCTTCCAGATCATGGACATAATCTCGGAGAAGGCCACCACGTTGTAGGTGAGGTCGGCGATCTCTGACATGAGTGAGCTGGATGGCCCCCAGGGGTCGTTGGACGTGGCCTCGCGGACCTTCTTCTCCGCCTCCGAGAAGTTATTCACCATGTTCTTCATCTGCCGCCGGATTGTGGAGCTCGGCATGGTGGCGGCCGGCGATAGTCAACAAAACCCAAGAAGAAGTGCGCAAAGAAGCGTTCCTTACAAGCGAAAGATCGTCTCTCTCTCTCTATCCCCCCCTCTGGCTGGTATTATTCCACAGTGCAGGTAGAACGGGACTCTGGTCACCGAAGAGCCAGCTCAGTAGTGTGTTCCACAGACCTCCAGAGAAAAGGCGTTTAAAAGCACTTCCACACAGAAAAGGGAGCCGACAGAGTGAAGGCCTTCATTACCTGCAACAGTAAAGAGCAGTTAGACAGGCTAGGATCGGAACCATTAACGGTCACCCTAACTTACATATGCTGGGCCTCGATACAGGCACAAACACACAGACACGCACTCCTCAGAACATGTCTCCCAGTCCATGAAAACCACTAACATTTAGCACTCAGTGAACAGAACAAAATCACTCTAACACACAAACCCAATGTGTATAAAATGAGTTAAATAAAAAGCCAAAAACATTCAATTGCATGACCCCTGGCTAAGCAAACTGAAACCAACGATTTCACAAACTGGAAGAATAGCTAACAAGATAAGCAACTTAAAGCTGACTAATGCCGTTCTCCCGACGTCTGATCACCGCTCCTGACTGTCAAAATGTTCCCAGAAGACGAATGAAGAAATGGGTCACAGGAAGTGCTTTTTTAACAGCAGAGAACATGTTCGCTGCTGCACTGGATTCCTCAGTTACTACACACCGGCACAGAGGAGCGCAGGCGCCAGAGTCATTCTCCTGCAGTATCCCATGCCTAATGCACACTTTCACCCAACACAAGCCTTCGGAATGAGGCCCTGATACAAGCCTCAGGAATGAGGAACTGTGCGCTTAATAAGAGACCGACTTCATGCAGCTCTGTAGAGTCATTACCTCACTGCATTTTAACACATTCTGGCCACCTCTATCTAACCAGCGAAAGCTCAGCTGAGAGTGTTTCTCTAATGCAGCGATGCCCTGGAAGGGAGGGCAGAGCAGCTGCAACTGAGGAGAGACAGAGAGAAACGAGGTCACACACCTGTGAGCAGTTTTTGGGGTTAAGGGCCTTGCTCAAGGGCCCAACAGCAGAGTTTTAGCCAACTTCATGTCTCCAGATAAAAGTCAGAACAACAAACGCACCGAGGGATCTGACCAGCAGCTCCTCGGTTACTGATCAGCAGACCTGCTACTCACATGCAGGTGTGCAGCCAGTGCTGTATGGGGTAACCGCAGGAGGACACACTGAACATGCAGACAGACACACAAACACATATACCGACACAGACAGAGACACACACACGCACGCACACATATACTGACACAGAGACACACACACGCACACACATATACTGACACAGACAGAGACACATAGGCACATCCTTGTACTTATCTCCTTGTGAGGACATTACATTCACTCCCATTCATTCTTCCTGTGTCTTTACAGCCTTTCCCTAATCTTAACAATAAGCAATGTATGCCTAATCCAAACCCTTACCCAAACCTTAACCTATCCCTAATTCTAACCGTACCCCAAACCCTTACCCTAACCTTAACCTATCCCTAATTCTAACCTTACCCCAAACCCTTACCCTAACCTTAACCTATCCCTAATTCTAACCTTACCCCAAACCCTTACCCTAACCTTAACCTATCCCTAATTCTAACCTTACCTCTAACCTTAACTAATAAGTCACAATTTGCCTTTGTAGTTGTGAGGACCGGCAAAAATGTCCTCACTTCCCAAAAACGTCCCCACTCTGTAGGATGGTTCTCTCTGAAGCACGTACAGGAATGAACATGCACGCACACACACAGGCCCAGTCTGAAAGGGCTTACTTGCTCACAGTTGTTTCTATAAACTGAGAGCACTGGGTGACACATAACCTGAATGTGTGTGCGTTCGTTACCCCCACAGTTCCGTGGTTTCGCTGTGTGTGGTGCATATGTATCATCTAATAAACACAGTGTGGATGGTTAAATGTTCTAGCTGTTATGCTTTCCATAGAGTTAATGGTTCCCTTACTCTGCAAACCTTACGTCAATTGTGTCACAAATTCTGTTTTTGACTATTGAATTTTCAGCTGTTCACTCATCTCTCTGTTAAAACCGAAACTCTCAGGGAACACAGTCCGTAAAAGCCAAAAATTTGTGACATTTCTCACAACTTTGATAATCCACCTTCTTGCTAAGTAATGACAGGGTTCTCTTGCAGAATAAGGGTTTACTTCCAAGAGGGTGGTGTTGCTTTATAATGAAATAAACACTCTTTAAATATACACTAAAATATTAGTCAACTCTCATCACTGAATCATTTGTGTATTTATGGTCAAAATTAACCACATTACAGGGATGTACGGTGCAACAGTTTTGCTCACATTTCACACGAGTAAAAAAAATTATGCGGGAAGATAAATTTGAAAACACTCACACACAGGCGTAAGGTTGCACTGTTGCTGTTGATCTGCCCAAACTTTTTCTACCGCTAAAGACGAGTGGGTGTGTATTGTCTTTAAAATATGAAGGAGTGATGCATCAAGGGAAATGTATTTTGAAGTGTCTACCTACCATTTAAATGCTACCCCCCAAAAAAAATATATATATATTATACATATATTTCCTGAACAAGAGCACGCCGCCCCGTCAAAGACGGACAAGGCAGATTTGAATCACTCGTTCATCAATTTATTTATTTATTAACCCTTATTTAACCAGGGAAGTCCCGTTGAGACTGAAATATCTTTTTCAAGGGAGCCCTGGGGGTCGAGGTGGGGAGGGAGACGGCAATTTGCGCAGCCAATTAGGTCAGGGGATGATTAGGTGGCAGGTTGAAAGAGCCAGGTTGGGACTTTAGCCATGACACCGGGGAACCCCATACTATTATCGATGAGTGCCACTGGATCTTTAGTGAGGACAGCGAGTCAGAACCTCTGTTTAACGCCTCATCCGAAAGACGGCGTCTCCTTCAGTGCAGTGTCCCCGTACCCGTGGGATTATTCCACCAGAGGGAAGATCACAACCTGCTGGCCACCAACACCTCTCCCAGCAGCAACTTGGTTTTCCAAGGTGGTCTCCCATCCAAGTAATAACCAAGCCCACACCTGATAGCTTCAGCCACGCTAGCAGATCGAATTGTGGTATGGCAGCTGCTCAATCAAGCTCCTGTAAACTCCTTCAGTTTACGCGGGTCGTCACTTATTTCCCCAGCCCTAAACCTACACCCAACCCCTAACCCTAACCCAAGCCCTAAACTGCACCTTAATCCAAATTGTCATCTTGTTTAGATCTGAGAAAGTCAGTTTGATGAATGAAAGCATATAACCACCATTTGAATCTCACGCAAAAATAAAGCAATCTCTTTTGGTCGTTAGTACATCAACAAGCAGCCAGCATTTTATGGAAGAATCCCTGGTTTGGAAGAGTCTTTGCCACGATCTAACATTGAGCAATCGGATTCTGATCTGTCGGAGGCATAGACTGTATGCCTGTATCCCGGGGCTGAAAAATTGAGCCCATGCGGAAATCTCTGAAAATTGCATTCTATTTATTTTGGTGGTTGCACAGAGAAGTTCAATCCTATGAAGTCTAGGAGAAAATTACCCTACATTCCCACCTGATTTACTTTAAGACTCCTTCGATATATCATGATGTTCATTTTTGTAAATTATGGTCCCGATAGACGAGAATAAAGGATAAAGCCAGAGTTTGCTTTAGGGGCGTGGCTATCCTCTGGTCCTCGTCAGATACGGTCAGATCCACCCGTAGATCCATCCCCGCTCCTCCCTGGATCTTCAATTCACTCTCTAGTCCAATAGGAATCGCGTTCGGTTTCAAAATGACAAAATTGTGTTGTTCAAATGGCCAAAATCGAGGCTTCCGAAACAGTCTGCTGAAACAGATGGGTGACGTCATGGTTCCTTTGTCCATCTTTTTATACAGTCTATGGTCGGAGGCTTATGGTTGCTTTTAAAATGAAATGCGTTACATAGTGTGGTCTGTGTTTGTAATTCTACCCAATGATAGTGTTTACTTAAAATATGAAAATGCAAAAGAAGTGGATGAGTTTGTGTTTAGTGAAATATGTTTTTGAATAAAACACATTTTTTACAGCACTCCTCTGTGTGCTACAGTTTTTAGTTTTGCGCTACTGAATTTTTTTGCTTGCTAGCACCTGTGCTACCACTGAAAAAAGTAAGCATACAGCCCTGCATTATAAATGTGGTCAAAGTTTGGGCTATTACACTCAGAACAACACAATAATGCTATCCCCTGTGGAAAATCCAACACGTAACTCGAGGCACTCGTAGAGTGCAAACCTCCGCCAAGGCAGCACAATCTAAATCTTGCCGAGTGGGAGCAAAGTTGAGTTATCGCGTGTCATTGGATTTCAAGATGGCTGGCCATGTTGTTTGACTGATTGTGGTGAAAATCAATAGGGTCCATCCTTGATGTAATAGCTATCCACCCACAATATTTCAGACAAATCCGCGCATGACTTTTTTGAGTCATGTTGTTCACAAACAGACAGACACACAGACAAACAAACCTCCACCCCAACTTCGTTGGCGGAGGTAAAAATGAATCATTGTGTGAAGTGTGACATTTCATCGACTTATTGGACATGACAAAACAAACTTGAGCCATACACAATTAAAGAGGATGTTATCTGCCACTCATATTGAGGTTGTGTGTTTGTAGCCTCGAATTTTAACCAGCAATAGACACGCAGTTTAAAAGTTACCACATTATCTAAAGCAATGCAATGACTGTTTAAACAGCAGATTAGCTTTTCCCGAGCAGGAGTCAGCAATCTGACTCATTACAGTCATTGACATGAGTTCCTGTATGGTGTCATATTAACACCCACCCAGTTACAGCAGGAAATCCCTTTACATCCTGAGGGCTCCGCAGTCCATTTACACCAGGGCTCTTCAAATACAAATCCAGTCCTGGTTTTCTCTCCATTCAGACAGTTTAAAATGAACAGATATTGCCAGTCATTGGCCAGACCGTCATCACACCTGACTCCCAGGTAAAGAGAGGGCGGGAAACCTGACGTTCTTGGCGCAGGAGGACCTTGATTTGGGGAGCCCTGGTCTGTGCAGTGGACTGATTCATGACATCATTTTACAGCCACAGCAGACTGACAGTGGTATAACACACACTATAGTGCAAGTAAGGCAAAAAAACTAACCCTCTTTATATCAAAGCATCATTTTAAGTCAAACACAAGGAAGTGAATAAGTGAGACGGTATTTTAAGTAGGGTGTTCCAGCCATAACCATCAAAAAGGTGAAGGAAGTCAAAGGACACAAAGATATTACCAGAGCAATGAAGTTCAGAATTTTAGGACCCGTCCACACGCATAGTTGAAAACACAGAAATAGGTTATCGTTTCAGCCTTGCGTCCACACAGAGACGGCAAAAACGCAGCCCGAAAATGGTATTTTTTGAAAACTGGTTCCAGAGCGAGGAAATCTGAAAATGCCACCCCAGCGTTTTCGTGTGGATAACCAAAAGGGGTTTTTTATTATTATTATTTTTTTAAACGATGACGTGATAGCCCCCATCGCAGTCCGCAGGCCTGTGTGTGGCACTGTATGTAGTATTTCTACGGAAATAGACAAAAACCAAGAAGAAGGCCGCGAGCACGCGTGTTCCCCTTTTTTGGTCTATTTCCATTGAAACGCTACAGCGCCACACACAAGCCTGGAATATTTACTTCAGTATTTTGGATGGTTTTAGGCGTCTCCGCGTGGACGGGTAAAAGACTTTTTTCGAAAATCTCCTTCTCCGTGTGGACAAGGCCTTCATGAGTAAAATATTCCAGGTCCTCGCTGAGGATAAGACAGGGCTAAACTCAAATGCTTGGAGTTCATCTAACAGTGATTGGGCCTTATATGCCACAGTGAGGGAGGAGATATTGTTGTTCATTTGCATATGTAATGTGATTGGCCAGAGTCACAGAAAAGCTGTGCATCCTCATGTCCATCTTCAGTGGGGTCACGTTCATTCCTCCACCCTGCAACCACATAACCGTGACAGAGAAGGGAGCGGCCATCATGGCTAAATCCTGATCACAACCCATCTACCGTCAAATCTCCCAAGGCTGAGGGGTCGCAAAATATGTCAAAAATATTAGAAAAACAACAGCAGTTATGGGGCCTATAAGTTATAAGGAACAGCCTGCAGCAAAAACTGATGAACACATAATACACAGAAAAAAGGATGCTTCAAATGTGCACTGGTAGTGCTATTACATGGCAGATGGCCAATGATCTGCTGGATAAAATGCTACATAACTGAAACTGAGGAGCTAGTCCAAAGCACAGGCGAACACAGGGGAACTGAGGACATGCCAGGGGCACAGAGAGGAGGACACAGGGAGGCAGAGGATGGTTATAAAAAAAAGGGGGGGGGGGGGGGCAGTGTATTTCTGTCAGGGGGGATGCTGAGGACACAATTATGCCCAACTTCCTGTTCTGAAGCAGGGGGCTGGGGGAGCAACTGGCAGGAACAAGAATTCATTAGGAGTCACTGAAACGTGACTCTCGCAGTCAGGCCAGATCGGGGTGGGGGGTGCACTAGACGGATGATAACATTACCCCCCACCAAATGAACTCACATGAGTGCACAGGAACCCCAGTGAAACATCAGTGCATTAATAACCCATTCACCCCACACAGCCAGGAGGAACAGGGGATCCGCAGACAAACGACCCAACACCACTGCTAACCTCTCTAACTGATCCCTCGTAGGGATACACAACCAAACGCCAGTGCTAACCTCTCTAACTGACCCACCCCATACAGATACACAACCCAACACCAGTGCTAACCTCTCTAACTGACCCCCCATACAGGTACACAACCCAACACCACTGCTAACCTCTCTAACTGACCCACCCCATACAGATACACAACCCAACACCACTGCTAACCTCTCTAACTGACCCCCCATACAGGTACACAACCCAACACCACTGCTAACCTCTCTCACTGACCCACCCCATACAGATACACAAGCCAACACCAGTGCTAACCTCTCCAACTGACCCACCCCATACAGATACACAACCCAACACCACTGCTAACCTCTCTAACTGACCCCCCATACAGGTACACAACCCAACACCACTGCTAACCTCTCTAACTGACCCACCCCATACAGATACACAAGCCAACACCAGTGCTAACCTCTCTAACTGCCCCCCACCCCCTCCCCCTACAGATACACAACCCAACGCCAGTGCTAACCTCTCTAACTGACCCACCCGATACAGATACACAAGCCAACACCAGTGCTAACCTCTCTAACTGACCCACCCCATACAGATACACAACCCAACACCACTGCTAACCTCTCTAACTGAACCCCCATACAGGTACACAACCCAACGCCAGTGCTAACCTCTCTAACTGACCCACCCCATACAGATACACAACCCAGCACTGCTGCCACTCTCCAATACCAGACATCCAGAAAGTGGCACCAAGGAGCCCCAAACAGCAGGCAGTACTGCAGGGGTCCTCTCATGAAAGTAAAAGCAGTTTCTGAAGAATACATAACCCAGGCCCAATTCTCACAGCTCTACATAGTTCAGGATTCTACTACAAGAGCTGAACCCTAAACCTAACTCATGCATCAGTTCCACAGAGATGATGCCAAGACCCATTCGAAGCCATCAACTCCAGTTTTCAGCCCCAGTGTTCAGCAACAGTACAGCCGGAGCTAAAGCCTTTATTCCCAAGGAGCCCTGCATTTAGCCAGAAAATGTTGAAACTTGATGAGCAGGTAACAGCATCAGGACGCAGTTTCTCTCTCTCCATGTGACACTCCCAGACTGGAGGACTTCAGCTCATTTCAGCCCAGAGAGCAGCTCACCAGTTTTCAACACCCCTTTTCTGTGGAGTGGTATAAATTAATAAATATACAGGGGATTCCAGCTAATGCTGGCGTGACGCTTTACCCAATTAAAGTCAGGCTCACAATGTTCCATATCATACAGCCTCTACATCCTGCCAAAACTTGAGCCAAATGTGAAAACCTCAAAACATACAAGTAAAAGTTCACCACCTTGAAACCATCAGCTCCCATTGGTCAGGTGCCATTAAACCACACAAGCAGCTTAAAGGGGAACTCAGTGCAAAATCATAATGCTGTTTTATACAAACATAATTAGTAAATAAATATTGTTAAAAAAAAAAAAAGTGTCATTTTTGTTTTCAAAGACGAGATGAATGAGGTTATATTCCCCCTAATTAGTTGTCGGCCGTTTCAACAGTCCGGTGATAATGACCTAACGTCGCTCGATAATTGCCCTTCGCCCAGAGGTATGCGCTGTTATAGTGTTGGATAGTGTGATTGTCCCAGTCCATTATTTTATGACAAAAGCTCGTTCAATACGGCCCATTGGGTAGTTGCACGAGTTGGTGTTAAGTACTTTCTGAAATACGCAGGGTTGCTTCAACATTAACGGTTTGCTTCTGTCACTTATCAGTCTGTCAGATGACCGGTATATTATCCCACATATGTGATTTTAGCTATCGCCGATATTCCCAGGATTTGACTTAATTGTTTCGGTTTTACTGTGAATTTACTTTGACATTTTCTGGTGCAGCTACCCAGCGAGTTCTGCTACATCGTTATGGTTTTCTTAGATGTGCTCAGCTAACCATAGCTACAGAAGTGATGGTCCTGAGAGTGCAACTGACGCGGAGTGGGAAGGGAAACAAAGTATCGACAACATTAAAATATGCGTCGATCGAATGTTAGATTTATGAAACGGCATTTCAACGTCATGGAATATTTACACAATAATTACCAGATATTTTCACATTTGTTGTCTGTCGCTTAAAGCCAGTTCATCAGTCATCAGTGAGAACGGCTGGAAATGTGATGCCAGTTAAAATCCAACTCGTTTCTCAGTGGAGCAGCTGATGTCTTATTAAGAGTGCCAACGAACAAACATCAATCATGGGCAATCGAGAGAAATCTTGCGAACATCATTCGTGGTTCATTAAGCCAAATCCTGGGAATATCGGCGATAGCTAAAATCACATATTCGGGATGATATACCTGGAGATGGCCATATGAGTCTCGGATGGACCACTTACCGTTTAAGAGGATGTATTTTTTCAACCAGTTGGTCTATAAACTTATGTAATATGTCAAAAGAAAAGGTCTAATTGCCCACTTTAACATATTACAATTTGAACATAAATGATTTTTTAGATATAACCTTCTCAGTGCACTGTCCCGAATGGACAGAAAATTAACGTCTAAATTTTGTTTTTCAAAGTTCTTGAAAGCGCTGTTCCCAAAATAATTATAAAATAAAACTTGGGCATTATTATCATTAGGGTGTTTATTTAAATGTATAATATAAGGTTTATGCAAAAACAGGATTTTTGATGCCTTGATTGCAAGAGTTTTAGAAAATGTTAGTGTCTTGGATGGACTTCGCTAAAATGGTCTTGAATGCACAAGACAAGATTGACTTAGTTTTCTAAGAATTATTTCTATATAATACAATTATATTACATAATATTTTACATGTATACATCTTGGATATGTACAAAGTAAGGTTTATTGCATTTTGTACCATATTTGCAAATGGTTTTAAGTCTGAATTGCTCAGATAAATTCGGCGCCGCTCTCTGAAAAGGCCTGGGATCACTTTCCAGTCCTTGGCATCAAGCTTAAGGATGGATGTTCTGGTAGAAGAGGTTGGTGCTGGTGGCTCAATCTCACAGAGGATGCAGTCTGCAGAGATGGTTTCCTGGTCATCTGCCCATGGAAGCGGTTAGAACGTCTGGCTTGCCTCAAGAAATTGAGCCTCCAGGCATCAACCGGTTCTTGAGCTTGTCCAACAGACCACTTGGAGCTGTTTGGTCCGCAGCACTGAAATGATGGGTGTGGATGCAGAAACCTGGGGGAGGAGATCAAACTCAACACCATCCTTCTGGGAGTAGGGAGATGTGGAGATTCTGCTGGGAACAACAGTTCTGACACAGTCAACCTTCTGGGTGGCGGGTACTGGAACAGCTGAATCCCACAGGTTGTGGAGGGCAGGTGACTTCTGGTTTACCTCCTCAGCGGATACATATCTGATGTTGATGGATGAGTTAACCTTGGCAGCACACTCAGCATAGGCCTTGACATTCTCAATATGGGCTGTACGAGACTTGATGGCACTGTAGACTGTCCTCTTCACTGTGCCGCTGCCGATGCCATCCACAGCACTTAAGCCGTGAGGTGTGCCAAAAAAAGTGCCAGTTCACACAAATGTTCAGGCTGGTAATGAAGGCAAACATGCATTTCTGTTTGAAATGCATTGCAGCACCATCAGAAAAGATGTCTAGCTCCCTTATAAGAAAGGGAAGCTTTAGCTGTAAAGTGTCAATCACAGTTTCTATAAATTTCTATAAATATGGCTGCAGCATATGGCTCAAGTAATCCGAGATGATAACAAAGGAATGGCTGCCATCCTTGGTCCAGGCAACAGCAGTGAATAGAGCAGTTTGGGTGTGGGACCAGTGACCACACTGTGTCTCATCCTGGTGAAACAGAGTGACTTTTCAGAGCACACCAATCTGGAGAACCACATGGTTTGTTCTGGGAGCTAAGAGTTATCTGGAAGTACTGAGCTTGCTGGTTCTTTATAAAGCTGTGAAGTCTGAAGGCAGGTAGTTTCTCACTGAGGAGGATGATGACATCTAAGTCCCAGATCTCTGTACCTTGTCTGTGCCATCCTCAGTCTTGACCCACTGATACCAGGTAACAGGATCTGACAGTTTCTGCTCATCTAAGTAGCTGGACAGGTGGTCAGTGGTGATGTTGTCACTGCAGACTGGACAGTCCCCAAACATGCACTCTTCAACTGATATGTCACAGATCAAAAGCTGGAGAGGTTCCTTGTGGTTGATGGGTACCCCTGGATAGTCTTTCAGGCTGGTCAGCAGAAGATTCACTTTTTCATGGTACACACATACACAGACATTGTGTGCCATTTTGCCCTTACACAGAACAAATGGAGGTCTCAAGGCTTTGAAGGATGACAGATGGATCTTGTCCTCTGGGCTCTCCTTGGCATACGTGGCACAGGTCTCCTTCAGGGCAGTGATGAGGAATCTCTTCTGCTCCTTCACCTTGGTGCCATCATCATGGGTGACAAAGATGGAGTCTCTGTGGCCGGGCGCTGCCCAGCAGATATCCTAGCATTGGTTAAAGTCACAGACTCTGTTTGGTATCATCAGGAATCTTGGTGGGATGTGTATATGTTGTCTTGTTCTGTACGCCGACATTGAGCTCAGCAGCCAAGGAGAGGATGATTTTGGTACGCTTTCTAGGAGATGCTGGAAGATTTCTCTCTCCCCGACATTTAGCATGGCTGATACTTGAAGGAGCACTGTATGGTTCAAGACACTCTGGAGTAGAGGGCAGTTTCTGTTTGGCTCTGTATTTCCATATACTCTGCTTTTCTGAAGCTCTGACTGCATCAGGATTCTTCTTCCTGGCATCACGCTTCCTCTTAGCATCTCTCTCCTTGTAGGCATCACCTCCAATCTTGGCCTTGAACCTCTCTCTGTAGAGACGGTTTCTCTCAGATGAAGATAAAGGCATTGGAAAAAGATTTGGTTGTTATATGAAGTGTCACTTGACTTAGAATGATTTGAGTGACAAGGAGATGTATTTTATACTTAACGAATACTGACTGTGAAAATGCTAACACCTAGGGTGCTAGAGATGGCCCCTCTGATGTTGATCACTCATCTAGGTGAGAAATCAGTCGTTAAAAGTATGCTAGTCACCTGTTAGTCAGTTGAACAGATCAGGATGGGTGTTACCTACATTTATCTTTGATTGAGGGTATTGTTGCATTTTGGAGGTAACACCTTGTTCTTATTCACACCAATTTACCCAGGTGTAAAAACATCAAGGGGTTCCAGGGACAGAAGTGCAATTATCATCATCAGATTATTTGATTGATAATCAAATTTAATTGTTTGATATTTTGTAAAATAGAACGTGACATATGAATCCTGCAATACAGTAAATAAAATTGCAATTATACAACAATGTATGTCAAATTTAAACACAGATTTAACTGCCATAGGCTATTGAAGACACTGAATCTTAATTGTACTTCCTGCTGACTGCTACTCAGCGTCTCAGAAGCACATATTTCACTCTAATATATTTCCATGATAATGGGTCCAAAACACAAAAATTGTTAAACTGCCAAAAAAATGTTTATTTATTGTTATGGCCCCAATTTGTTATGGGCTATCAGACAGCGAGGGATGACAGACAAAATAAAAAATAAAAAAACTTTAACAGATTTAATTAAACAAACAAAAACTGACCAAGGTTGATATAAACAAAAATGAGATATTTACAGTCCCTTTGGTTGGGTTGCTTTGCGATGATCTGGGTGAGGAAAATACTCCAACACAGGCAAAAATCCACAAAAAGCTTCACAGGTCTTGAGAAGAGTGACAGGTCTGGTCAAATGTATCCTCCTATATTTCTCCTACTACTTTACTCTCTCAATTTTTCTCCTTATATACTCTTTTCCAGCCCCTCCCACCTTTTAGACTTTTTTCAATTCTCTGAGACTTCCCCTCTCAGACATGCCCAGGACACGCCCAAAACCTTGCTCCAGACTGGATTAACAAAAAAAAGTCAATACTGTCATCTAGTGGCTTCATTTTTTCCACATTACATTATGCTTGCTTTGAGAATGTTTGAAGATTTTATCAGGATTTTAATTATTTCAAATCTGGAAAAAAAAAAAAAAATGTTTTCCAGCATCTTGGATGGATCACAGTTTTTCTTAAATTGTCTAAATTCAAGTTAATCAAAAGCACAAAAATATTTATTTTAAACCTAATTTCAAATATCATATGTTTAAAACAATGTTATAACTTGATAAAACAATATTTGTAAAGAAAATTGTTTGAATTTATAACCAAGTTCAGAGCATTATTATATGTCAACAAAAACCAGACAAAAAATTGGCGCTCTTCAAAAAAGAGCTCCTTACTTAAAACCCCAGAACTTTATCTCAACAATCTCTTCTCATGAAAATCCAATTGAACATGAAAATACAAATATAAGGCTACCTAAAAATATAAGTTTGGGATAACTCAGGCCATTTTAAAATTTTACTCCTGATGTTAACAAGTTCTTGGCCGTCCCCACCTGTAATCTGCTCAGCATCTGATATAGACTGATAAGCGACAGAAGCAAACCGTTAATTTTGAAGTCACCCTGCATATTTCAGAAATTATTAAACACCATCTCGTGCAACTAGCCAATGGGCCTTATTGAATGACCTTTTGTCATAAAATAATGGACTGGGACAATCACACTATCCAACACAATAACAGCGCATACCTCTGGGCGAAGGGCGACGGTTCGTCATTCTTGGGCGACGTTACGTCATTATCACGCAACCGTTGAAGCAGACGACAACTAACTGGGGGGAATAAAACCTCATTCATCTCATCTTTGAAAACAAAAATTCCACATTTTTGTATTTTACAATATTTATTTACTAATTAGTTCGTATAAAACAGCATTATGATTTAGCCCCGAGTTCCCCTTTAATCTGTGGGCCAGAGCCTGCCAAACGATGAGTGACAATCTGCTCCGAATCACTGCACTGAGGAATGTGACATCAGGCAGGAAGGAAGCCAACGAGCCTGTTCTCCCACCTCTGCGCTCAGGAGGAAGTGACAAGGGACAGATCTCTATGGTGTTTTCCCATGGTACCGCCTGCAAGCTTCCCGGATTATTCTAGATTGCATTTTCCATCACCACGATGCAGAGATGCAGCAGAAATTGCACTGTAGTGAGATGGAAGCAGTGCCAACCTCACAGTGCAGTGCAATGCTGTTGGATTCAACAGTTATCTCTTTCTCTCACTCATATGATGATGTCCCTTGATTTCAGGTTCATAGTCTCTTCAAAGGTAATCAGTCTGCAAGCGTATTTAGTTTTGTTATGCTCAAACATACATGTAATTTGTACTTGGAGAAAATGAATCGAGAAGCAGGCAGCACTTTTTTTAATATTTCCGCAGATTTTGAAAACTTGTGATCACTGTTGCACTCAAGGTTTACTGATCAAACCTCAGGATCCATGAGCCCCATATAAAAGACTGCACTGTTGAACAATATTACGTCTTTTTCAAATTAATACCATAATATCATACCATCATCGTCCAAACAGTCGACAATATCGCGCAAAATGGGTTTTTTTTTCACTCATCATCCTGCCAAATCATATAACAAAATATAGAACACTCTGAAATGTTCACACTGACATAAAAACTCAAAGCAGAAATAGAACTGCATTTCGTCAGCATGAACCTCAAGAATGTGCTTGCTAAAATGTTGATGCTAAAGTTAAAAGCAAGGTGTGTCTCTCTCTCTCTCTCTCTCTCACACACACACACACACACACACACACACACACACACACACACACACACACACACACACACACACAGAGTGGCAGTCTGGCAGAGTGTAGGCAGGCAGTCTGTCTGTCTGTCTGTCTTTCTCACACACACACACACACACACACACGCAGGTATCTGACATTGTTTAAAACTTAAAGACAAATTTCTGAGATTTCTCAGCTCTCTTCCCAAACTTTTCTGCTCCTGTTATAATGGCTGTCTATGGGGCAGTTGGTCTGCGCTCCTGTCGCTTGGGGGCGCCTAGAGTCTCAACCCTTTGTTTGTTTTCTTCCAAAGTGACATTTTTCAGGCCTGCACAAATTTTCCTACATTTTGATATAGAATTTGTGTGTACGTTGGAAATTGTAGCCGGGAAGGGATTTCGATTTTTTTTTCCCTTGCCATTTTTTTGCCACTCTGCACTCTAAATTCTACAGTGCAAGAACATTCCGCCCATTGACTTGTATGGGGAAAAAGAAGGGATGAAAAAGAGGGATTTGCGAAAGTATGAAAAGGGGTTATGCCACCGTTTATACAGGCCGGGAGCCACGGTTGGGCCGGAAGTTTCGGAGTTTGAACCGCGTCTCGATCGCGAACGCTCGGGCAGTTGATACGGGACAACCGAATAGTGGAAATGGAAAAATAAAAAGAGAGAAACGCACTTAAGAAGAATGTCCAGCTTGCCTTCAGCCAAAAGCATCACTGTATTCATTAAATTACCAAGAGAAGGGAAGGAGGACAATGACCAACTCAGATTTTTCACAAGAATTTATTTTTTTCACCGAGAAGTAAAAATGACAGATCTGTGTTCCCGAGTGTTTGACTGGGATTACCAAGTAAATTCTGCTCAAAAAAGCCGAGGGTTGCTGATCGAACAATTTGTCGAAGTTTATAAGGCCTTAAAAAAAAAAAAAAGTTTGTTTGTGTCCACACCCAGTCCAGAAAAACTCTCCCAGCTCCAAGCTTATCATATTATTTTTACGATAATAAAACTACCAGGGCACTCAGTATGGCACACACCTCTGCCACAACACTTGTAAGACCGATCATGTGCAAAATCAATAGGGTCCACCCCTGATGTAATAACCACCCACCCACAAAATTTCTGAGATATCTGTTCATTCCTTTTTGTGTAATCTTGTACACAAACAGACCGACAAACCAACACCAGCAAATGCAACCTCCTTGGCGGAGGTAATTAAAAGAAAATCAAAAAACATCCTTCCCACCCCTGAAAACTGAGGGGGACTGCCAAGCCAATGTTGACATGGAGATTAAAAAAAAAAAAATTTGAAGTATGCATTATGACTGGTCATTATAAGTGGAAAACTCATTGTATTATATTGCTAAACTGTAAAAATGTTAATAATTATGTATATATGTATAATATATTGAAATAAATACATTGAAACTAATTAATACTATTGTTGTCATTCCGTGACAATTTGCCTCTTGTAATTCCGTGACACTGACTTTTTGAAATTTCTTGCCCATAAAGCAGGGTTAAAGTCAATATTTGTTTCTATAACTTACAGTGTTAACAAAAAACACCTTAAATATGAACATATTGAAGTTTCATAACTTAACTATGATAGGAACATCACTTTCTGGATAGTTAAACACAACATTAAAAAAACCACGTCAATTTTGTGTAATTCCGTGACAAAGTAGTTTCTGCTTGTTTCTTCTATGAAAATTTCTCAAAAGATATATTTTCACTTAATAATATTAAAGAACAAATTAATACCTTCAATATGACATATCATACTTGATTTTATCATATTTAGTTGTAGAGTTACTACCCAAAATGTAGTGGGACTGTAATTCCATGACAGCCTGGCGGCCCCCTGAGATGTTCAGGGAGATCAACCAAATATTTTTTATTGGCCAACCTTGGTTTAAGTGGAGAAATAAGAATTTTTTTCAACACTCACACTCAAAACACCAAGACAATTTCACTTGGATCTCTACCCTACTGTCCATCAGGTGAAAAGTAACAGATGAGACTGTAAATCTCAGTGAAGTTCCAATTACTGCATTTCACATCAGTGCGAAAAGAAAAGGTCAACCCATTTGACATGCAAATCATTTCCTGTTTGCTTGAGAAACCACTACTGTTCCTCTTCAGAAAACACCCCCCAGACCTCAGTAATTGCTCATGAATTCGAATGAGGCCTTACTCGTCCCATCCGACTCCAGAGGAACAGGCATTGAGGACAATGAACTCTGACAATGAGCGTCAGGACCTACCCAACCAGTCCCAGGCCACCAATGCGATGGATCTTCACTAGCACTGACATAATTGTAAATTTGCAAGATCTTCAACTAGCATGTACAACCACAATTCATCTCACTGAAAAATAATAAGTAGCATTGATGAATGAAAATACTAAGGCGCAAAGTTTAAGATGAATTCATTTCCCTGGAATCTTCGGGCTAAGCAAAATATTCAACCCACCATATGAACTGACACAGCAAGTTAGCATTTCCAAGCCCACATCAGAGCATGTACACACAGTCTAGGAAAAACCATCAGCAGAGCAACAGCACTCTGATAAAGGAGGATATAAAGATGAACTTTGGGAAGGAGGGAAGGAGGGAGAGAGAGAGAGAGAGAGAGAGAGAGAGAGAGAAATGAATGAGCATTTATTACAAGAGCCCCACACCAGGGCGACCATCATTAGTATACAGATGGCAGCTACAGCTGGTGTCACATGACTGTCTGCCAGGGCCTGCTGTACACTGGCAGGTCACATGACCGTCTGCCAGCGAATACTGCATGCTCACAGGTGCGGGTCGGGCCCAATCAGAGAACAGTCTCAAGGAGTAAAAAAAAACCCGCAGGAACAGCGTGTAAAATGATGGCAATAAGAACGTGTCACATAAACATAGGGGACGAGCTCAGCGTGCACCAACAGGCCCTCAACATCACAGAACTCGCTTTGTATGGGTGTGTTGGACAAAAATTAGAATTCCTCAGCTGCCAATATGCTGACTGCCGTGGACACGGAACAGAGATCCGGAGCCACGCCTGGCTACCGCTCTAACGCGGGCAGGAACACTGAGTAATAGGATAAGAGGTGAGAGGTCAGGCCACACCTGTCAGTCAGGGCTACCAGCCATGTGAAATGAAACGCATAAAGCACAACCTCGCACTGAGGGCGCGTAACAGTCACTGAGATTTGACAAAGCAGGGGATCAGGCAAGGGCAGCGCTCGCTCGTTCTGTCCGCCATGCATCCCAGCGTTGGCGCTAATCCTAGAAATAAACACAGCCTTGCGCAATTGGGAATGTACTTGTGTGCAGGCGCTGCTACTCACAGGTAACCCATCCGGTTCTCTCACTTCATGAAACGACCTTCAGAGAAAAATCTCAAGATCCTGACTGCCGATAGGGAGCACAGAACAACGTTAGACTAACAGTGTAATTCCTGGTAACGAGCTTTCCGTCACCCAATATTCTAATTACATTAAAACAATCAAATAACACGGAAGGCATCCAAAAAATTCCTTGCTGAACATCCAATCGAGAGCAAACGTGTCCATACTTCCATTCGGTTTAGAGAGAATTTGAAGTGATAATCATTTATCTTATTACTAAAAAAAAGCACTTCCCAGACTCATCATAAACCAAACCAGATGCTGATTGACAGATAGGCAAAGTTAAGAAAGCCCACAAACATCAAGACAGTCCTTCCAACAATCGCCCTGATTTCTATTGTCCTTATAATCAGTCCCACTGACACAAGACAAAGCCGGGGACCCCGCACCGGTCACACACACTGACCGTCTCCCAACAGCACAGACCCGCACTCGCACGGCTGCATTTCAAGTTACGGGAATCAAGCGAAAGGACGCGTGAAAAAACCAACTGTCATATGGCGTTTAATTACGAACTTTTTTTCCTTGAACAGGCGAGTTGGTAGCTGGTATAGCTTCCGAAATTATCAATATAGTTAAAACAATGGGAGATTAACGGCATCAAAAATAGGTCCGCTAACGTTACCCAGCTCATCTCAGTGAGGCGAGTACAAATAACTAACATTAAATAATAACATTGAAATACATGACCGGCCACATTCCTGCTCGCTATCAGCAACGGCGCATGTCGGGAGGAGCTACGCGGCGGATAATCCGCTCCCCCGCTACACAAGGCTCGCCAGGCTACAGTCGCAAGCTCGGTGCCTAAAACTTGATTAGCATAGGTGGCTAGCCGAGTTACTGTTGCTACGTTGCTAAATGTCGCTAAAAAAACTGAATGGGCGCAAATATCCCGACCAGCATCACTGGCCAACCAACGTTGGTTTATTCTGATTAACGACTCATCGGCTTTAAACACTATTAAAAGCAACCAAATACAACTGAGAAGTTAGAGCAACTAGCGGGTCATTGAGTTCGCTGTAGCCTCTAGATGTTTCCACTACTTTTCACAGTTGAACTGAAAGTGCACCTCAAAATAATGTTAAGTTCGCCAGTGAGGCGGCGACTACAGGCTTTACGCCGCTTTAGCGAGCAGCTTAATGCCAGAGCGGCAGCTACGACAACCGCAGGATCAGTAGGCCACGGACTGAGTGCGGTTCGCCGCGGCCAACTCTCTCCCTCTCCGGGGTCGGTGTTTGATGGAGATATCGCTGTTAGCACACCCATGACTCCCTCCCCCTGAGCGTAAAATAACTCACCATCCCTCCGCGATTACAGTGGGAGCCCAGATCATCCCACAGGTATAACCCATGCGTAATAATCCCGGACGAAGGTTCGATTAAAAAGAAAAACTGATTTTTTCGTTCGGTGGCAAAAAAAAAGCTTGTTGAACGTCACCCCGAGTTCGGATTGTTGGATACTTCACCAGCCAACAGGCGCCCTCAGTGCTGTGTGACAAACTCCAACATGGCGCACAGGCACCGAGGGAGGGGCCGGCGGCTAAGGGTGTGACAGAGGCCCCGGACCCTTCCCTCCTCTCGCCATTATTAGGGACGTGCCTCGCCGTACCTATGCGATCGTTCACGCCGGACAACATATTTTTCCTACTAAGAGGCAACAGACGCTCACGGAGGCGCATTACTTGCGGGATTTCTGGTGGAGCTGCGTGCGTAAATTAACTTTTAACGGAGTCATCAGCTGCTTTGCACCGCGCGTTTCTGTTGTCCCGCATTTACAATCAAATAAGTTTGCTCCACCGCCTCTAACCCACCACTTTTAATAATCTTTATCCGCGTGAATTCCGTTTTATGAATCCGTTTTTTCTCCAGCCGCTGTCATCCAGGAAAAGATACTCTAATGCTCACTGGGTTTGTCAGGTCGCCCTCAGCTTGTTCCCATCCAGTCGGAGCCCCTTCGCGTTAGCATAGAAGCCGAATGCTCAGGGCTTTGGGGGGTCTGTTAGAAGCGGGTCCTGTCCATTGTGGGCCCAGGCGACGCTCAGAATCTGGTTATCGACCGTAGTCTGACGTTACCTCTATTCTATACGCAGAATATTTTTGGGCTTTTTGATGACAGTATAGAGTCTATACTGTCATCAAAAAGCCCTAAAATATTCAGCCTCATAATTTACTATATTCAGCAAGTTGTAAGCGACGTATAAACCCACAAATATCTGATTTCCCCCCTCGTGAATCATATTTAGTTTGACAACAAAATCCGACGTGGTTCGCATGCCATCACACGATTAAGAATGTATTATTTATAATGCGAATTTATGATTTACAAATGTTATTTCATTCTCTCCCGAGTTGTTTCACTCACCTCAGAGCAGAATGATCATTCCTCACCCATGTCCCAAAAATTCCATCTGTCGTCGTGCATAAACCGTGTCACAAGAAAATCTGGTTTGCCGAGAAACCGAAAGAGTGACTGAAAAATATTGAGTTTTGAAGCAAGTGGTATATGAGTCGAGAACGGTCTCGTAAGCTCTGCAATGCACAACAAAGATAGAAGTCTAGTGAGGTCATAGGCTGTGACCATACATTTTAAGATTTTAACCGAAAGGGGTTCATCTTCAAATAATCTGCAGCAGGGGGTCATTCAACTCTAGGTTTCTACGTTCCGTCATATCCTCATAGAGTTATGCCTTGCATCAGGCACTGGAATGTTCTTTATTAATATCTACGAGTGAGTGGGCTCGCGTGAACCCAAATTATTTCCAGATTTTTATCTGCTGTGCATCTAAATGAACGTAGATATGGAGCCTTGGCGCAGACAGACGGTAACCATATGCCAGTTTTTGTAGTTTGAATCACTTCACCATATCGCATATCCATTTTAGGTAAACCCACAAACAAAATTATTAGAAAGTATGCCACTGACCAGCAATAGCTTTAAAAATGTAATCAAGACTGCTAACTTACACTACCGCTCAAAAGTTTGGGATCACTTGCAAATTTCTTTGTTTTCCAAAGAAAAATACATTTTAATGCATTTCACAAACATTTTTTTTTCCATTTCACAAACGATTAAAATGAATCAGATGATTTTCAAAGAATGATCTACATTTTTGCATAGAGGCCTATTATCAGCAATTGTCAGTCCTCTGCACCAATCTCCTGGTATGGCTGCTAATTCATGTTAAGCATTTTATAAGGCTAATTACCTCCGCCAAGGAGGTTATGTGATCGAGTCGGTTTATTTATTTGTCCGTCAGTTTGTTTGTTTGTTTTTTTGTTTATCTGTGGACAGGATTTCTCGGAAACTACTGGACGGATCTTCATGAATTTATCACCAGAGGTAGACCTTGGTCATGGAGGACTCCATTAACTTTTTATGATGATCCGGATCATTTTTTGTGACATTTCCCCAAACCTAATGAACGGATTTTGATGAAATTTTCTCTCAATGTAGATCTTGGGCAATTGTTGAAGATCATGTGGCTCAAGATTTTGAATCTGGATCCAGATCCGGATCAATATTTTATGATTTTCAATTAGGCAATTCTCCTAACAACTGCAGCATTTCTACCAAATATTGACCAGAAATATTGACATGGTAATGAAAGATTCTTAAAAGATCAGTAATGACTTCCATTCTCATGGGTCCAGATCCAGATGAGTATCATCAATTTGGACTCCAGAGGTAATACCTCTTGATGAATGCTTACCAGGTCTGGCGCAACTTTGACTATTCAACCTCATTTGTGGAAATGACAAAAACTATTCCCATCCGAGCAACTTGACCGATCGTCCTGAAATTTTCCCCGAGAGAAAGATGTTGCATTTGTATCAACGTCATTCCTTGGCGGAGGTCAGAAATCTCGAATTGCTCTGGTTGATTATTAGAATGCAAATGTGCAAATCTGCCAATGTGTTGCACAGCTGAAAACTATTGAGCTAATAAGGGAGCGCAAAAGGGAGCATGGCATTCTTGAGGTTGATTTAGTACCTGAAGCACCAGCAGTTGTTTGTTTGCTTACAGGCTTAAAATGGCCAGAAAGAAATAACTTCCTTTCGAGACCCGTCAGTCTATTGTTGTGCTTGGAAAAGAAGGCTATTCAATGCGAGAAATTGAAAACTTAAAATCTTCAGAGAGCAGCACAAACTGGCACTAACAAGGACAGAAAAAAGGAGTGGGAGGCCCCGATGCACAACTGTGCAAGAAGACAAATATCTGAGAGTATGTAGTTTAAGACAAAGACGCCTCACAGGTTGTCAACTAGCAGCTGCGCTAAATTGTTCCCGTCAAACACCAGTTTCAGAAGGTGGTTTTTTTTTTTTTTTTTTTGATGAAGGCAAAGTTTGAAGTTCATATTCACCATTTTCCATTAAAATCATTATTTCTAACTCAGACAATGTCAGCATGTTTTGTTCATTCGCAGTATTTCCTATTCAGACTAATTTCATGTGTGTTTCCATGGAAAACAAGAAAATGTCCAAGTGATCCCAAACTTTTGAGCGGTAGTGTAAGTGTAACCTTGTGATCACTTAAGGAATTTTACTGAATTGCAAACTTGATGGTTTACGTTGTTTTGCCACTAGAGGACGGAATTGTACATGAATTGTATAGTAAGAGGAGCTGAGAAAATTTGTTTGGGTTCTCGCACTCACCTAGACTTCCAACGAGCATGGGTATATACCCGTGAATAGAAATTACAAATAAATTCAATTCAAGTGGGGTTTGTAAATATTTAAATAATTCAATTCGAATGTATTTTCTGTCAGCAATCATTTCGGTCAAGATAACAAATTTCTGGCAAAGTTGAGGTGCGTTTTCTGATGAAAGGTGCTACTTTGGACGTGGTTTGAGTTGAAAAGAATGAGCGGTCGATCGATCATCATCCAGAAGCAGCATGGAACGGAGCCACTTTTCCGAGCACCAGACGATCCAAAAAAATATCTGAGGTTTATCATACGCTCATTCAAAAAAGTTATACTAGGGGGAAAAAGTCACGCTGGTGCAACAGATAGCGCTGTTATGTCACAGGAATAAATATAGAGTTCAAAGCCAGCCTGGGGTCTTTCTATGTGGGGTCTGCAGTCATCATGATCTCCTGCGTTTGTGTGGATTTTCTCCCACAGACAAGCGAGTTCGGCTGATTGAGGACACTAAGTCACCTTTATCTGTGTGTGGTGTGCGAGCCCGGCGACGAATAAGCTACTGGCCAGACTGCTTCTGCCTCTCGCTCGATTTCTACATGATATAGGCTCCAAGACCCAAAATACGCAGCTGGCATAACAGTATCCATGTAATGACTGTCCTTAAATAATCCTGTCCTTTCTTTAAGATGCCACGTGGGGGCAGCAAATATCTTTTCAGTCAAAGAGTCTTATGTTCGTTGAAGTTCTTTCCGAGGAACACTTGCCCATTCTCTGTGATATTACTCAGCGACTCTTGCTCAGTTAATCAGAGGCTGATTATGTCAATATTCAGATTGTGATCTTTAATTGAGTCATTTGTTTCAGATTTTGTTTAATCCGTGGGCCTGAGTGGGCAGGTAACACAGACTGCATAAAAAGATGGACGCAGCGTCCAGGTTTGAAAAGGGAAGCAATGCGCAAATCTCTTATAATTGCATTCTATTTAACGGCCAGCAGATGGCGACGTCGGTGGTTGCAGAAAGAAGTTCAATGCTGAAAATGACCCTACCTTCCCACCTGATTTATTAATTCAATAATGATTTTTCACATTATTTTATGGTATCTCTCAAGTGTCAAGCCTCTTTCGATATATCATGATGTTCATTTTTTGTAAATTATGGTCCCAAATAGATTAGAATAAAGGATAAAGCCAGATATGCTTTGGGGGCGTGGCTATCCTCCGGCCCTCGCCAGATACGGTTAGATCCACCCCTTGCTCCTCCCTGGATCTTCAAAACGCTGTCGTCCAATAGGAATCGCATCCGGTTTCCAAATGATACTATGGCACTGTTCAAATAGCCAAAATAGAGGCTTCCTAAGTGGTATGCTGAAACCAGTGGGTGCGTCACGGTTGCTTCCTCCATCTTTTTATACAATATATGGCAGGTAAGTGCTCGCTCGCAGTCTGCCTGGTTGAATTGGCAGTAATTACATGCTGGCCTGCAAGACTAAAAGCGCAGCCTCCTAAATTGCCTGCTTTTCAATTGATCAAAAAAAAATCTTATCACTTATCAACCTCTGAAATTATGCAGCTGTAGTATGGAGTACAGTTTTAGTCGTTCAGGGACCATGCGGTTTCCAAATATCATTTCTGCTTCAATCATTCGCTGAACTTTTGTAGTACTAAGAAGGTGAACATGGATTACTGTAGAAGAGAGCTGGTTCTTCATTATGGACGAAGTGGGAAAATGTTTTGATGGTTCAATGTGATTGGCAAATTTTAATTTATATCAACATTTTTGTCTCAAATGGAGTACACAATGAGGTTTGAGTCTCTTATGGGATAGATATTTTTGTAGCACTGAGCGACATCAGCAATATATTTAGGGCTGTCAATTCAGAGAAACCAACTGTATTATTAAACCAAGCCCTGTTGGGAGCATAACTTGATGCTTCTAGGTGGTCATGGCCATCTGCTGCTGGGCATAGTTTGTTTGTGGCTGAATAAAACTGGTTAAAATAGTAGAACAGGCTGGTGGACAAACAAGAGCACTCAGTATGTTTACATGCACAGTTGAGTCGAGCTACGGTTATAGCTTGATTAGGCCATTTAATCGGACGACTGTTCTTGTCTCCGTATACGTGAGCAATAGGGGAAACAGTTTATTGACCGAAACATGTCCGTTTCCGCTACGATAGGTGGCGATATGCCCCCTTTCAGCTTGTTCGTGTTGGCACTTTTCTGGTTTCTGGTTACGTCACTGACCAAATACCACAAACAAGCTTGCTGGCCGCTTAAACCAAATAAAATTAAATAAAATAAAAGTTAGCTGGCGGCTAACTGGTAGCATGAGGACATGGGCAATCTCGCAGCTGTGTACATTTCGTATACTTGTACGCAATGTTTTTCATTCAGTCGAGATGCACGCTATCCCTGATGCTTTTGATATTAGAGGATGTCAGGTGGCAACATTGTATGCTACCGAACTGCTCCTACAGCACAACCTCCACTATACTTCACCTCGTGCCCTTTCTACTACCCCGGGGTGCGTTTCCCAAAAACATAGTTGCTATCTAAGTTAGGAACTAACATAGTTTGTGCACTCAAAGTTGGTGTTTCCAATTATGACCCAATTCCATTCCGCCCCCTGAAGACTCCAGCCCTGAACCCTCACTGACTTAACTGACGTCAGCTGAGAGGGACTGAGTCTGAAAGTGTGAGGGGGCTCTAGATCCTATAAAATTGGAATGGAACTGCGCTTACCCCCTTTCACGTTACCAAACTACACGCAGTTGTGACAATCAACGTTAATTCTGACACGTAAACCTTTTCTTTTTGATCCTTCCATTACCTCAATCGGACCGCTTTTTGGTTTATTTACCCTTTTTTTTTTGTTTACATTTCCTGTAATTCTGTATACTTTTCCCCGTATTTGACTTCACAACGCGATGAACTGTGGGTAATTTCCTTGACTTATGGTTAGGGGGCAGTTAGGGCTCATTCACGGACTCACTGACTTGATGATCTGACAGTGGAACAGCCCTCACACACTCACGGACTTCCCGTGAACGCGCCTCTAAGTCAGTGAGTCCGTAAGGGGTCGGATTGGAATTGGGCCATCGTAAGTTAGCATCTGTGCTTCCGGCTTCCCGTGCGTGTTGGATGTGGATCAGGAGTAAAGACTAGAGGGAGAGGGTCGTTTTGAGTTTTCCGATGGCGAGTGGACGAAAAATTTTTCGGATGAGGCTCTAGTCATTTGATAAATTATGTGGATTAGTGGAAGAAGTTATGACTCCCCAAGGTGTGACAGTGCAAGCACCAATACCCTCGCAGAAGAGGATTGTTATTATTCTGTTCAATCTTACTGATTGGCCTGAGCACAGAGTCGTTGCTGAACAACTTGGTGTTTACAGATCTATAGGGATTCCGGATCAAACCCCTGTACGATGAATTGTTGAGCATGGTCAGAGCGCATAGTCGAATTCGCTTCGATTCAAGTGTATACATGGAGGGATAATGCAAATAGTAACGGCATTATCTGGGTTATCTGAGTTAGTTTGTCCGACATTAGAAATTCAATTTAGTACGATTCTAATCGGACTAGCATGTTTATTTGTATTTTAAAAGTCTGGTTTTAGTCGGACTACCACAATAAATCGATTTTCTCTAACGTCATGTAAACCCACTGACTGCTGGGGTTTGTCAGCTGGTTGAATCTTGTAAAGCGCTGCTTACATCAGACTGACCAGCTTAGTTTGGTTAAAATCAGAATTTTCAGTGGGCAGCGGAAGTCTTTCTTCCCCCGCTGCTTTTTGATCTTGATATTTTTTTGGCAGGCGCCACTTTGTTTTGTCATAGGATCTGCTCTGCGTAGCGTTGGCATGATCAAGCTTGTTTATGTGAAACGGTTTCTGGGAATCCGCTGGGAATTCCTGCACATTTCCCTCAAACATTTGAGGAATGTTTTTTCACAAGTAAATGCAGGCTCATCCTCAGACTCACTCTGAATAACAAGAACTTTCTGTTATTAACACAAGTTTTTTAGATAATTTGTACAATGGTATGATTTCTGATGCACATGGATTTTATAATTGATAATAGAAAGCATTACATTTATACAATGTATTAATACAACCCCAATTCCGAAATAGTTGGGACGAAGTGTAAATTGTGAATAAAATCAAAATGCAATGACTCTCAGATCACATGAGCCAATATATGATTTACAAAAGAACAAAGATAACATTTGGAATGTTGAAACTGAGACATTTTACATTTTTATCCACAAAATTTGCTTATTTCAAATTTACTGGCAGCAACAGGTCTCAAAAAAGTTGGGACTCAGGCAAAAAATGGCTAAAAAAGAAATAAGAGAATCAGCTGAAAGAACATTTAGCAGGTATTTAAGTTAACTGGCATCAGGTGTGTAACATGATTGGCTATAAAAGGGATGTGTTAGAGAGGTTGAGTCTCTCAGAAGTAAAGATGGCCGGAGGCTCTCCAACCTGTGAAGGTTTGCATGAAAAAAATTGTGGAATACTTAAAAAATGAAAGCACTGAAGGTGCTGATGCCTCGGTGCTTACAGCATTAACAAGTATGTCCCTTAATGAAGCTATAAAATTGGGTGTGGACATGTCAGAGTGCCCTAGCTGTGCATCTTTGCTTGACATACTCAAGTATTTACCCACCAGTGTCAGTCTGATGAACATTAATGTACACAAAGAAGAGACACACTCTATTAACAGAGTCACGTGCTGACATATAAATCATTTGCACCTGCACCAACGCAGCTAAAGTACTTCAGTAAGTAAATTAACTTCTTTGCTTTGTAGCGCTGTACTCCCAAGTTCAAAAAGTTAGGAGCGCAAGCCAAAATTTAGGAGCACACACACCAAAATCTAAGAACCACCAATATATATTTTTTTTATGTTTAAAAAACTACAAAATATCATGCCACATTTTACAA
The DNA here is from genome assembly GCA_029721435.1 of Gymnothorax reevesii. Classification (NCBI taxonomy): domain Eukaryota; kingdom Metazoa; phylum Chordata; class Actinopteri; order Anguilliformes; family Muraenidae; genus Gymnothorax; species Gymnothorax reevesii. Next base: position 56,593,560 of record CM056584.1, on the reverse strand, counting down.
TACAACTGTCTCCAACAAATGAAAGTTACTGAACAATATGAGAGTCTTGAGTTCATTGATTAACAAGGGTTTCCCACACATTAGCTTTATGCAAAATCTGGAGGCCAGGATTTAAAATTGGGTCTCCTTGCTCTCTACCCTTCCATCCATGTCTTCACTGCCTGTGAGGCATCAAATATGTCCAGAGGACCCTCCACACTGATCCGAATCAGATCTTCAACGGTGTTCGGGTCAAATGCAGATCTGACGTAAAGTCGTAAAGTCTATGTTTTCGCCTTAATATTGCAATATGAATCACTCTATAGAGGTAACTTTGCTATTTTTTAGCTTATTATAACATGAGCAGGCGTGATGAGTTGGATACGCTTGTTTGTCTGTTATGCCGCACGCCATCTATATATTATTACTGAGTTGGCGATTTGTGTATTTTCACACATCTCCGAAACCTCCGTGAATAATGAGTCTGTTTTCCGCATACACCGGTTTTACAAGGTGACAAAGACGGTGCGCAAGGTTTCAAACTTAGTTATGAAATGAAAACTGCATTTTGAAATCATTTTTGCAAGTAAAACCGATTAATTCTATCAAGGACAAAACAGCAGCACAAATGTTGCATACAAGGAAATTCTATAAACTTTAATACTTAGGGTGCCTACTGTTCTGTTCTGGCCTTTGGCCAGGACAGCATTTATGGTTTTAACAGTTTCATGTTTCAAGATTTCATAGTTCATAGTTTCATGTTCCATAGTCATGTTCATAGTCATAGTTTTAACAGTTTCTTGTATCAGGTTTTTGCATTTCATGTTTTACATTCCATGTCCATGTTTTTACTTTTCCATGTTTTTGTTTTCGCCAGGTCTGCCATGCCACTCCACCGCTTGTCTGCGTTCCGCCCCGTGCCTTCGTTGTTGCACATTTCAGAGCTCTGGGTTGGCTTTGGTATTTCCCTCTTCCTTCTGTGCTGTGCTGATTCGGGGCTCTCTAAGCTTAATTGGCAATTAACTGTTTTTAAGTTACTAACATTTACTAACACTCACTGGGTTGGTGTAATTCTTAGATAGGCACATTACTAATACTACTAATTTAGACAGGGAGTTTATTGTCATGATTCCTGCTTTGCTATTTCAAGATCTTGCTGTGCTTTTCTGTTCTTAACATTCATGCTTGCTTCCAAACTGCATACTTAATTGGTACTTAAGCTGAGCACGCTCATTCTCGTAATGAGCAGGTCATGTCATCCAATCTCTGTCCATGTCTTGATCTTGCCATGCCTCTTGTTTCTGCTTCTCCAGGTGTTGCCCCCATGTATCCTTGATTACCAAGCCTTTATCTGGTTGCGGTGGAAGTTGGCTGGCAGACAGTGTCTCGCGTCTCGTTGCATGTTCAAGTTTAGCCAAGTTCTTGTTGTCAAGTTCCCTAGCATTTCTAGTTTCAAGTCTTGTCCTAGCCTCTCGTCTTGTGTATATATATTTAGTCTGGTTATTTATTTTTCTTGATCTTCTTGCCTGGAGTTTCCAGTGCCTTTTGTTTTTTGTCATTTGCATTCTTTGTTTTTTAGCTCTGTGTAGCTTACCTTAGTTTGTTTTTTGCAACCCTTTGGGCCAAGTTTTTTGTTGGCCCTCGTGCCTGTTTTGTTTTGGTTTAAAATAAAATCCTCATTCCCTTTTCCCGCATCTGGTGTCAACTGATTCCATATCACCTACATTGCGTCGAAAAAACGCGCATTTAGTTCGTGCACAGCACGGCTAGTTGTCATCTAATTTCTGTATTTTCAGGAAAACGTAGCGTGCACATGCAAATACATAAATGTTTGCAGGTCTAAAGACGCGCTGAAAAAAGTATTTTTATGATGTTCGCAGTTAGGCTACTTAAGATATGAGCGAAGAAACCGAGACAAAGAGTTTTAGGTCTGAGCAAGTGCAGACCGCGAGGCAGTATGTTTTGATAAGTTACTTGCAAATATTAAGAGCCATTCCACGAGAGATTAACATTCGGTGCGCAGCTGCCCCCAGGAACTGAATGAAACTTGGCACATAGGTAGATATGAGTGGAATTTTTAGGTCTGGATTTCACTGTGCCTGCCGAAAGCGCCATCTGGAAGCCACTTAAGGGGCTCAGTTTTGCTGTTGACACCACATTTTTCATCAGCTATCATGACTAAAGGATACACAGTATCAAATATGTTATACTTTTATCATGTCCTGTGACACTTCTAGTCCGGTTAGACTCAAGCACCACATCAGCGCCAAGCTGGGTCACTACATTATCATCCAGAATTATTTGAGAAAAATTGAAAATGGGAATAAAATAATACCCCAGACATATACCAAGCTAGACTGCTTTATGTGTTTACTCACAACAAGACACTCATTTTTGGTGAATAGCACCTTAGTATCTTGCTGTGTTTGTGCAATATACGGCCAAAAAGATGGTTGAAATGCATTTTTGGTGCGTTTCCAGTATGTTTTTTCTGTAACCCAGATATGTACTGTGAGAGTAAATGCTGTTTGCTGTGCTTTTGGAACTCTATTTTCAGGAATATTAAGAATTTTTTTTGTTGTATCTACCCTTTCAAGCTAGACAGAGCCAAAGTTGGTGGAAAACTCAAAATGGACCATTTCATGGCAGATTGTGCCTATGTTTATTGTGGCATTATTTTGTTTATCCAGCAAGATCGAGATCTGAAATTCTCTGGATACATAGTCCCTTTGGGATACATTACAGCATTAGTAAAATCCCAATGGTAGTATTTTCAGTGTAGATGATTTTAAACATCAAAAGTCGGAAAAATTCGCCTTCAGGGGGTACTGTATGCTGGATGCCTATCGCCAGCGAAGCACCAAAGAAATTGTTTTTGAATTGTGATGCACACGGCTAGTTTTCTCTGAAAATGAAAAGTTTTGCTTGGTACTATTCTGGGCGCGTTTCCCAAAAGCGTAGTTGCTGACTAAGTTAGCAACTTATATAGTTTGTCCATTCACTGTCAATGGGCCCAACTATTTAAGTTAGCATCTGTGATTTTGGGAACGCACCCCTGGGTGGAGAGCTGTCTGACCAAAAGTGGTGCTTGTTGTGTTCCGGGGTCCTGGCCTTTGGCCAGGACAGTATTGCTTATGGTTTTAACAGTTTCATGTTCCATAGTCCATAGTCATAGTCATAGTTCATGTCACAGTTTTAACAGTTTCTTGTATCAGGTTTTTGCATTTCATAGTTCACATTCATTGTCCATGTTTTTACTTTTCCGTGTTTTGTTTCCCGCTAGGTCTGCCCAGGCACTCCACCGCTTGTCTGCGTTCCGCCCCATGTCTTCGTTTTGGCACATTTCAGAGCTCTGGTTGGCTTTGGTATTTCCCCTTCCTTCTGTGCTGTGCTGATTCGGGGCTCTCTAAGCTTAATTGACAATTAACTGCTTTTAAGTTACTAACATTTACTAACATTCACTGGGTGGTGTAATTCTTAGATAGGCACATTACTAATACTACTAATATAGACAGGGAGTTTATTGTCATGATTCCTGCTTTGCTATTTCAAGTCTTGCTGTGCTTTTCTGTTCTAAACATTCATGCTGCTTCCAAACTGCATACTTAATTGGTACTTAAGCTGAGCACGCTCATTCTCTTAATGAGCAAGTCTTGTCATCCAATCTTAGTCCATGTCCAATGATCTTGCCATGCCTCTTGTTTCACCTTCTCCAGGTGTTGCCCCTCATGTGTTCTGATTTCTTAGCCTTTATCTGGATGTGGTGGAAGTTGGCTGGCAGACAGTGTCTCAAGCTCATGTTTGCAAGTCTTGTTTCAAGCTCATGTTCGCAAGTCTTGTTCTAGCCTGTTTTTCTTGGTCATAGTCATTTTGTATATAGCCTTCTGCATTTCTAGAATCATTGTTCTTTTCTGTTTATGGTTATCCAGCCTGGAGTTTCCAGTGCCTTTTGTTTTTTGTCATTTTCTGATCCTTAGTTCTTAGCTCTGTGAAGATCTCCTTAGTTTGTCTTTTGCAACCCTTTGGGCCAAGTTTTTTTGTTGGCCCTCGTGCATGTTTGCTTTTGTTTTAATAAATTCCCTTCCACCTCCCATCTGGTGTCTCTCTGATCTCGCATCAGTGCTCTAAAGACCTAATATTTTACCAACCTAATATTCTATATTCCCAGACATATACTAAAATTCTGATTTTTCACAATTATACGTAAAGTACTTGCACAGTTAAACAAAAAAATTGTAATCTCTTTGGTATAAAGCTGGGTTGGTTGTATATTGGAAAAGAATATTGGTGGTGATTGTAGCATTGTGACAACATGCAAGACTTTATCCAGTAGTCAGTACAGTGTACAGTTTTGTAGTGTTGGAGAGTTTCAGAAAATAACAAATTCTCTGCATTTTTGCATTACTATTAGAATCAGAAAGCAGGCTTCAGTGTTAATTATGGGATTTCACTCAGGTATGGTGCTTGGGTATGAAAAAGGGCGCAGCAGTCACATCTAGCGAGTGGTTATCCTGATAAAGGGCACAGGGGTCCTAGCAAGCAAGCAGAACCCTGTCAAGAAAAGGGCAGTTAATTTGTTGTGGTAAACTGCATGCCTTCATTCCTAACACAAGCCCATGATGTCTAGCCTATGGGATGCCCGCTGGGTGGGAGGGTGGGGTTTCTTTTATAGACTTCCCATTTCTGTGCGTACCAAGCCATGGGTGTTGATGCAACTATTGTGGCATATAGGCTGCAGCCTTCTATTTATTTCAGACACAGACAAGCTCACTATTAACAGCAGCCCCGTGGTGACCCAGGATGCAGTATAGAAGGGCTTGCCTCAGGCTGAACTAGCTCCGTGGTTAACATCGACCTGGATCCAATGAAGAAGGCCATGGATGGCTGCTCAAGGCCAGGTCAAGGAGCACCTCTGGTGTGCACCACCAGGTGCCGCCAAACCACAATCCAATTCCAAAAACAGACTGACGGATAGAGCTAGTCACACGCAGTGTTAACATAATTTTGCTTTGGATAACATGAAAAGTAAAAACAGTTTTAACTTTTGTACTATACATTCTGTCTTCATATGCCCGGTTGTGTGACAAAGATTTTTTTTCAGTTCAAATTATGGACTCTGTCTATGTTTATGTAAGTGTATGTATACTGTTTACGCATGTCTGCATACGTACATAGGTTGGTACACCTTTTACATTAGTTCTTTTTTGACATTTAAAAATTTTGGACTGGTCATTGTTTTATAACGTGCTGTATGTTTCTGACTACACTGTACCCGTACTTGATAATAACCCATGTATTGTGCATTTGTAACACTCACAATCACCACCAGTTTACAATCAAACATGCTTTATACCAAAGGGATTACAGATTTTATGTATAACTGTGTATGTGCTTCATATATTTCAAAAGACAGAACTTTGGTATATGTCTGGGAATATGGAATATTAGGTGGGTAGAACATTAGCTCTTTAGAGTGCCACCTTTAGTCAGAAAGCTATTTACCCAGCATAGTACCAAACCAAGCTCTTCACTTTCTGAGAAAACTAGCTGTGTGTATTACAATTCAAAAAAATTTCTTTGGTACATTGCTGGGGATGGCCAGCACTTGCATCCAGCCTACAGTGCCCCCTTTAGGCAAATTTTTCCGAGTTTTTATGTTTAAAATCATCTACACTGAAAATACTACCATTGAGATTTTACTAATGCTATAATGTACCCCAAAGGACTATGTATCCAGAGAATTTTTGATCTCCGTCTTGCTGGCAAAACAAAATAATGCCACCGAAACATACAACAAAAATGAAGGATAGGGGAACAGATTGCAATCTATTTGTTCGTGCTCATCAATCAACTTATTGTTACTTTCAAGATGGAGGCGACTGGAAACTACCTCGAGGTGCTGTTTGCATAAATAGTCTTTTTTAACTACCTGTGCATTTTCAAAGTTCTCAGTGCCTTGTTTTAAATGTCAGGGCCCTCGGAATTCTACCAATGAAGTGTGGAGCTTCTTTGAGCCTTGTTAATGATGTAAAAATAGTGATTTCTTTGCAAGGCAACGCTATGCCCGATTCGCTACCATTGTAAGCTTGTTGGTAGCTTCGGCTTAAAAGTAATTTATTTCGAAACGTTGCGTGCGTACGGAGGTGGGGTATTCAACAAAAGTTAGTACTCATTATCATGTTTCAATACACCCCAAGTCAATTTCACACCGGAATTCTCCTTTAAATCCAAGTGATCATGGCATTTAACGCATAGAGCCATATTCTAGGAGGTGATTTTCACCAGCATAGTAGCTATCCCGGAAACAGACAGAATGACTGAATGAATGAATGACTGAATGACACTCAAACGAACTTCCGTGTTCCTCGCTTGCGCAAGCGTGCCGAGGCATAACAATGTTCATAAACATCAAATTGCAAAGGCTTTGAAGGTCTCATCATTGACAGTGCATAACATCATCAAAAGATTCAGAGAAACTGGAAAAATCTCTGTGCGTAAGGGACAAGGCCGAAGACCTTTACTGGATGCCTGTGATCTTCGGGCCCTCAGATGCCACTGCATCACTCACCGGCATGATTATGTCATTGACATTACTAAATGGACCTAGGAATACTTCAAGAAACCACTGTCTGTAAACACAGTCCGCCGTGCCATCCACAGATGCCACCTAAAACTCTATCATGCAAAAAGGAAGCCATTGTCGAGCATGATCCAGAAGCGCCGCTGTGTTCTGTGGGCCAAGGCTCATTTAAAATGGACTGTAGCAAAGTGGCTAAGTGTCCTGGGGTCAGATGAGTCCAAATGTGACATTCTTGTTGGAAATCATGGGCGTTGTGTCCTCTGGGCTAAAGAGAAGAAAGATCACCCCTCCTGTTATCAGCGTTCAGTTCAAAAGCCAGTATCTCTGATGGTATGGGGATGCCTTAGTGCATATGGTGTGGGACACTTGCATGTTTTAAAAGCACCATGAATGCTGAAAGGTATATAAAGGTTTTAGAGCAACATATGCTCCCCTCCAGATGACATCTATTCCAGGAAAGGCCTCGTGTAGAAACACAATCATCTCATCTACATTTCACCCCCAGACTCAATTTAAACTATGACCCTCAGGGCCGGCGTCCCAGACATTGATAAAGCTTAATCCTGGACTAAATTTTCTTTTCAATGGAAAATCTCCAAACAAAACTGTTTTGTCCAAGACTATGCTCAATCCAAGTCTGTGAAACTGGCCCTTCAAGTGCGATAATCTGAGCTGGCATCCTCTCCCGACAGATACCCACGCTGACAGGAAATAGTACTTCATCGTATTACCATGGTCCGCCATTTTGTGCCAACAAAACAAACACTCATTAATCACAGAAAGTTGATGAAATTATTTCAGTCATAACCATGGGCTCACAAAATAGTATATTTTATTGATGAAGGATTCCACGATCTGCCTCAGTGTGGTGGATAACCCAATACAGGGTGTTTCAAAAAAAGTATACCCAAATAAAATCATCATTTTTTATGAAAAAAACTTTATATTATTTAAGTGTAATATGTCGTTGGAAAGGGCTGATTGAGCTCTTTCCTATGATGCCTAGAACATGCATTCATTTCCATGGGTGAATGAGCAGCAATGCATCTTTTGAAGGGCACCCAGATCCTTACTGTACCAGATGTTGTGATCTTCATTACGAAGAATTGGGAAGAGAAATCAAACAAAAAGATTGATGAAGATTACTCATTTATTCAGTGAAATGTTCCCCAGAGTAAATTCATGCCCCTGGCCCCTCAACATGACCGCCCTCCCAATCAATGCATAGCTGGCATTGTCTGACCATGTCGCGGACAGCTCGTTGGATCATTTGGTGATCATGGCGCAACTTATCAACTGCATGTGTGATCTTCTGCCTTAAATCATCCAGATTTGCTGGAGGTGTGGTGAAAACCTTATTTTTCAGATAACCCCACAGGAAGAAGTCACAGGGGGTAAGATCTGGGGATTCCTGTGGGAAATCTGGATGATTTAAGGCCGAAGATCACACAGGCAGTTGATAACTTGCGCCATGATCACCAAATGATCCGACGAGCTGTCCGCAACATGGTCAGACGACGCTAGCTATGCATTGATAGGGAGGGCGGTCATGTTGAGGGGCCAGGGGCATGAATTTACTCTGGGGAACATTTCACTGAATGAATGAGTAATCTTCATCAATCTTTTTGTTTGATTTCTCTTCCCAATTCTTCGTAATGAAGAACACAACATTTGGTACAGTAAGGATCTGGGTGCCCTTCAAAAGATGCATTGCTGCTCATTCACCCGTGGAAATGGATGCATGTTCTAGGCATGAAAGGAAAGAGCTCAATCAGCCCTTTCCAACGACATAATACACTTAAAAAATATAAGACTAATAAATACATTTTTTCATGAAAAATTATGATTTTATCTGGGTATACTTTTTTTTTAAACACCCTGTACAAGTGTTGCGGGAGTGAAATGACGCTAACATGCTAAAGACCTCATAAATCAGTGTAGATGTCTGTATATGCGTGATGTACGCTCTCTACTAACGCATGATAATCTAGCACACAGCTGCTAGTTTTGACCGTGTCGCCAAGATTTTAAATAGTTTTTTACATTTTTCTATCACTTTACTGACAGGTCTATTGAATCATTTTATATTGCGCTGTTAATGACTTTATTGCTCAGTAAATGCAGATATTACACGTCATAGTACAACTGCATGATGTGACATTTCTCAAACCAGCTGTATAGATGTGATATGTCACAAATCTTCCAGATTTATGTCATGCCAAAATATGACTGCAAAGATGTGATGTTTCTCAATGCAACTGCCAGGATGTGACAGGACACAGTAAAGCTCGGTGAACGTGACGTGCGCAAACCAATTCCTTAAACAATTCAAATGGCAAATGTTTTAAAGTTACGCCAATCTGTCAAATCAAACTGATCAAAATCTATTTGCCATTGCAGGTTGCCATCAAGAATCGTATTATAACACTATAAATGAAGGGGATTTATACTGCATCGCATCATCAGTCAGATGAATTGTATGGCGTTGTATCATGAGCAGGTTGTCTCGGTACTCCCATCTGGTATGTGCTCTCCGTGACTCACGTATCCTGCACTGGCTCATGTTTCCGCCATTCCGCCGATATCAAACGGCTCCCAGTCAGGTGTCAAAGACGATGTTTTGGCGACATTTCAAACCCGAACCTGAACCTAAACCTAAGCCTTCCGATTACCACGCCCAGAGATGAATTACTGTTGAACTGAAACCTGATCCCTGTGGCTCGATCAGAATCTCAAGCACTCGCAGCCGGTCCGGTCCGACACCGTGTGATCAGCGCACCATTGTTACTGGCGTTTAATACTGCTCACACTTCCTCAAAGAACCTGAACTCTGACTCACATTTCAACAGGAAAGGAGCAGTTACACATAGTCCTGTGTCAGACTTGCTTCCTGCCCCTCACACACACACACACTCACACACACGCACACACACAGACACTCACAAACGCACGCACACACACACAGACACACACTCACAAATGCAGACACACACACAGGCACACACACTTACACACTCACACATGCGCACGCAAACACACACACGAGCGCGCGCACACTCACACACTCATTCATTTTATTTTTTTAAGCCATTTAGAGGTGGACTTGCTGGTGTATTTCAGATCATTGTCCTGCTGTATAACCCAAACACGCTTGAGCTTGAGGTCACAAACTGATGTTCGAACATTCTCCTTCAGGATTTTCTGGTAGAGAGCAGAATTCATGGTTCCATCAATTACAGCAAGTCGTCCAGGTCCTGAAGCAGCAAAGCAGCCCCAGACCATCACACTACCACCACCATGTTTGACTGTTGGTATGATGTTCTTTTTAAAAAATGCTGTGCTAATTTTATGCCAGATGTAACAGGATGCACACCTTCCAAAAATTTCAACTTTTGTCTCGTCACTCCACCGAATATTTTCCCAAAAGTCTTGGGGATCATCAAGATGTTTTTTGGCAAATGTGAGACGAGCCTTTGTGTTCTTTTTGGTCAGCAGCGGTTTTCGCCTTGGAATTCTCCTAGGGATGTTATTTTTTCCCAGTCTCTTTCTTATTGCTGAATCATGAACACTGGCTTTAACTGAGGCAAATGAGGCCTGCAGTTGTTTAGATGTTGTGCTGGGTTCTTTTGTGACCTCCTGGATGAGTCATCGATGCAGTCTTGGAGTAATTTTGGTAGGCCGGCCACTCCTGGGAAGGTTCACCACTGTTCCAAGTTTTCTCCATTTGTGGATAATGACTCTGACTTAGGTTCGCTGGAGTCCCAAAGCCTTAGAAATGGCTTTGCAACCCTTTCCAGACTGAAAGATGTGAATTTCGCTGTTTCTCATCTTTTCTTGAATTTGTTTAGATCACGAAATGATGTGTTGCCTTTTGAGATCTTTAAGCCTACCTCACTTTTTGGGTCTGGCATTATTCAGGCCTGGGTGTGGCTCATGACATGAAAATAAAAAAAATGTGGTTAATCACAGTTAATTCATGATTTAACAAGGGGGGAATTGCTTTTTGACATAGGGCCAGGTAGGTTTGGATAGCTGTTTTCACTTAATAAATGAAATCATCATTTAAAACTGCATTTTGTATTTACTTTGGTCATCTTTGTCAAATATTAAATTTTATTTGATGATCTGAAACATTTAAGTGTGACAAATATGCAATAAAATTTGAAATCAGGAAGCGGGCAAATACGTTTTCACAGAACTGTATGTACTGTATAGGGCATCATTGGAGAATAAAGGTATATATTGTATAGGGCTTCACAAGAGAATAGAGGTATATACTGTATAGGGCTTCATGAGGGACTAGAGGTATACTGTATAGGACTTCATGAGGGAATTGAGGTGTTTACTGTATCAGGCTTTATGAGAGAAAAGAGGTATATACTGTGTAGGGCTTCATGAAAGAATTGAGGTGTATGCTGTATACGGCTTCATGAGGGAATTGAGGTGTATACTGTATAGGGCTTCATGAGATTGGAGGTGGATACTGTATAGGGCTTCATGAGGGAATAGAGGTATACTGTATAGGGCCTCATGAGGGAATTGAGGTGTATACTGTATAGGGCTTCATGGGGGATATGAGGTGTATACTGTATCTGGCTTCATGAGGGAATAGAGGTGTATACTGTATAGGGCTTCATGAGGGAATAGAGTTATTTACTGTATAGGGCTTCATGAGGGAATGGAGGTGTATACTGTATAGGGCTTCATGAAAGAATAGAGGTGTATACTGTATAGGGCTGCATGAAAGAATAGAGGTGTATACTGTATAGGGCTTCATGAGGGAATAGAGGTGTATACTGTATAGGGCTTCATGAGGGAATTGAGGTGTATACTGTATAGGGCTTCATATGGGCATAGAGGTGTATACTGTATTGGGCTTCATGAGGGAATAGAGGTATATACTGTATAGGGCTTCATGAGGGAATAGAGGTATACACTGTATAGGGCTCAATGAGGGAATAGAGGTGTCTACTGTATAGGGCTTCATTAGTAACTTGGATAATAAGGGGCTGGTGCTAGTAATCAGGAGGTTTTGTGCTGATGCAGGCTGGTAATCAGACTCAGGTGACGATCAGCGTTACAGACCTGGCATGACAAGCGTTCACTCCATGAGTTTATATTTCTTCATTCAATTCAATTGAATTTAATATATTTATTTGCAGAGAAGAAGATGTGGCATAATAATTTTACAATAAGTACAAATAAAAACACTAAAGAAACAGAAAAAAACTATTAAAAGAGATACAGTTACAACATCAGTTTACTGGTCCTTATTGAAAATAAGCCTAGGTTATGGAGTTTGGAAAATGCAATTCCATGTAAAAATGAGACCGCTTGGTTGCCCGCGACCAATGGGTACAGCCCTCGATCGCTCGCATGTTCCTCTTTTTTACTCATCTGGAGTAAGCTTTTAACCCACAATATATCACTACATCACAAAAGGCTGTTGCTCATCAAAAGGTATAGCTCCAGAAATGATCAATTCTACAACTGCACTTGACACACTGAAGGCTTCAGCAAGAGAGCTGCGATTATCTTCTTTATTCATTTCGCCTTATTTTTGACACAAAAATGTGTATTATTTCGTGAATTATGTTACCATTGCAACGAAAATTGATAGGCCCCGTGTCCTAACCACTGCACATATACATATTGAATATAAAAGAAACAGCTTTAAATTTGTGGCCTGTTGAGTGTCCACAAGGAAATGAGGCGAGGCCAAATCCATAGTCGCCCCGACTTCGTCTGGGGGTCATAATTACTGTATATCTTGCAGCCAAAAAATTTTTGTCGTTCCCACAATTTAGCTATCTTGTGTCCACGAGATACAAGTCTCTCCCACGATTTAGCTAACTTGTTAATTTTATATAATTTAATTGAAGGAATGAGTTACAGCTCATGACCACAAATGAACGAAATCATGGGAATGACTAATATTTTGTGGCCACAAAGAATTTTTTCCCATATTATTGCACTTCCCAAACTCAGTACAAGGCAATGGAACCACAGTTAGAAAAAATGTTTGTACTTGGTAGTACAAAGCCGGTCCTACAAATCGGTAGTAGTTGAGGCGAGAGATTCTACAAAAGGGCTATAAAAACAGTCACTTTGAAAAAAGCACATGCATGCAGTGTTCACTCAAAATGAAAATGGGTCATTTTCACCCAAACACGACACAAGGGTTAATCACACTAACCAAACACGACACACGGGTTAATCACACTAACCAAACACGACACAAGGGTTAATCACACTAGCCAAACACGACACAAGGGTTAATCACACTAACCAAACATG